>OX438536.1:22108738-22734601 GCA_949316355.1 Bruchidius siliquastri | reverse complement strand
GAGTGGTAGTACAGATGAATCAATCAGATTCATCACATTGTTGATTTATAGTTATGTATAGTACTGTACAACAGCTGTCGTACTTACGTTAGGTGAAAGATTGCGTCAATTTCACCTAACTTATAGTCCAGTTGATGATTATGTGCCGTTTCCAGGAATGGTTCCATTTGATCAATTATCTGATAACTATCTAGCTAGTTAATTAATATATGAGAAGTGTTTTCCACTGTTTGATGTATTAAAGGGAGAAAAGTGAAAAAAGGGGTTTCGTCGATATGATTCACAGAGTTCTAGAGTTGAACAATGCCTCTATTAGGACGATATTCCTTTCCACATATCTATGAAGTTTATGTCTTAGGATTTTGTAGGTATGACCTCAATTGCCTTGATATTGCTGATCCAGGCTTACTGCCCATATGAGGAAAAGGAGGTGGGTTAAATTTACATTCCATCTCTTTCATCACCAAATCCATATGAAACAAGTCATGAAGTTTTTCTTTAACTCTGACCATGTTTTGCACCTATTCTACCGAACTATGGAGATAGGCAGCAACTACTAACCTTGCAATTTGTGGAATGTTGACTTCAACTCTGACGGCTTTTCCCAAATGCTTTTCAAGGCAGACTGCTATTAAAACCTAACTTCAACGTTTGAATGGCGTCTCCAAATATAGTTTTGTTAACCAAAGAATCAAATAAGTGGCATATTGCTCAAAAAATGCCTATACTACTTTTTTATTTTTCTTTTGAAAGATTTTATTCAGAGAAAATTAATCACGTTTTTATAACTGCTATGCCAAAAATCCGATAAAACCGTAATTTATATGTACGTTGTTCTGACTTATGTATAGACTCAACTTACACATATTAATTAATAGGTAAATCGACTTAAATTATGTTATACCCACGTACAAGGATTATACTTCTGCGAATTCTAGATTTATGCGCTCCATAAATTTTGTTTCCAAGCTTTTTTGTTTTTATTTAAATTGTAATTAGGACGTAAGTAAACATTATCATTATTGTTATCAGTTCCAATGATTTCTTCTGAGCAATTTATATACTGGAGGTTTGCTGTTATTTCAGTTGACTCAAACCAAATCAGAAGTATCCCCAGCAACAATAATTATCTAATTATCTAATACTCGATACCTGGTATATGGTTCCTAAAGATTAAGAAAGTACAGATAAATATGAATAAGTTCATGGTGAGGTAACCTGGATGTATGTTTATATAAATGTTTAAGACAAAAGTATATAATAATTATAACATACGATACTAAACATTACCTTAGTCAAAATCATCATACTCTTGAACAGTCTAAAAGGAAATTCTAGCATATTCTTTGAATTCGACTTTCCCTCGAATTTCGTTTTACGGCGTGCTATATATATAAATATATATATATATATATATATATATATATATATATATATATATATATATTGTGGCACAAAGGTATTGGGGAAATTACCTGTATTCGTAATTGAACGGAATGAACGGCTGTTTCTCTCTCACCCTCCTGTGTAAAGGCATAAACTTTGGTAGCCCCATTAAACAATACTCTTTACAACTGACGCTGATGGCAAAAACAGGATATCGCTATTTAACGACAATCACCCTTACATTTGGTAATTGTTAGTTAAATAAGTAATGAGCAACACACTCCAACGTACGAAAGGCAAAAGAAAAATAGTGCAATGTACTACTCCGAGGTTTGAGTGCTAGTAAATAGCTGGTATATGTTACAGTTTTTTATCCTTTTCAAAAATCATCACGTTAGCTGTTACAATGAACATTACAAGGCCTCATCAGGCGCCAGATATCGGTATTAACACTTTTCATCAAATGAGTTTCACTAGAATACACTTAAAAACTTCTGCAAATAACCTATCCAGTTGAAAATCTACTAGGTGATAACGTCATAACGTTCTGGAGAATATTATTTACAAGCAGCAAAATGGTATCATTACTTCAACTTTTGCTTATTTTATAATAAGCGCATTATATCCATCTATGGAGCCTCTATGAACCTGTTTATATTTATAACCAACTGGTATATTCCTGTTTTATTTATCATTTCCAATAACGAGCGCTGGTAAAATATATCGAATCCATATCATACATTCTCAACGATGATACACTGTAGCAAATACTGCAATGAATTATGATTGCTCCAAATTATGTTTGGTTAAGTGTAGCATAATATTTCCATATTTCACTGATATCGCAGATGTGAATCAAATTCAAAGAGAATAATTCCACGGTAAAACTAACAAGTAGGTCAGGACAGTGGCATATCATGGAGGGTAAAATAGTACTCATAGAATAGGTCATTCTATATGCCCTTATGTACTCGTACTCTACCTGTTCGCGCCTTCTACAAGATCCTGGATAATAATAATATCTAAATGGATATTATTTTTCGACATATTATTAACTTTACTCTGTATACTCCAACTTTAACTCCAAATATGTATTATAAAGTTTGCTTTTCGATGTCTGATGTGAAAAACTGTAAATTATTTGACTAGAAATCTTGCCCGCCTGATCCTGCCACCGCATATCTTCGAAGTCCCGTAAATGTAATGCTTATAGTTTCTATCAAGTAATCAGCACTGATATTCGGATAGAATTGCCTACCTCATTATATAGAGAAAAGTTGGCCACCGGCTCAATCTTCTTCTTCTTTCGGTGCCATAGCAAGTCTCTCTAAGCTTGTCCATTACATTGGAGAGTTGTTTGCAGTTTTCATCTAATCTAAACGTTGCTCTATCATAATACAATCATCCACCAATAACCTACATTAATTTTGTTTCCGGAAAGCAATTTTATCTTAAAGCCAAACACCAAATTTCTATTATAAGATCTCCACAACCTCGACGCAGTATATGAACGTTATCGTCTATGCTTTGACAAAGTGCTTTTGGAACCAGAAGCAGTCTAGCCTTCATCATGTAAAAACAAAATACCAGTAATTTTTCATCACGTTTTTAAGTGTCCAAGTTGTTAATAACATTTGACGAAAACACTAGTGATTCGTGGGTTGATAACTTACAGCGAATGACAGTCTGAGTGCACATAATGGATTTCTATCAGTTCTGTCGACAGTGCTATTTGAGTTTTTGAGTGGCCATTTCGCCTGCAAAGATGCTTATTGAAGCTGAGCCGAGAATCAATCCAGATACCGAGGTATGTGGCACTCGGACTGCTCCTGACCACCGTACCTAGGATGTTGACGTGAAAGTCATCACCGAAGCCTCTCTATTTGGTTGAAGTAACCAACATAAACTAGGTCTGACTAAGCCTTGGATGAATAAAATGCGATTGTAGCTGATAGTAATAGTCTTAAGAAAGAGCATCTGTGCTAGTGAATTACCGCATTTATTTTATTAAGCACCGTTGATCTAATTTTGGCAGTTCATTATCTTTTCTGCTGGTTGCTTATTGAAACTACACGCGTATCTGTACTGAAAAGAATGGTGACTACGATAACAAAGCAGTACAGTTTCCGGTATCCACACAGTACATTCGATAATATATCAATCGACTCTGACTGAAGTTAGTTTAAACTGATCTATTCCATGATAGGAACAGGAAAATTACTATTTTACCTGTACCACTATGTGTGTATCTCCAGAAACCTGATCGTATAAACTCTATGAATATCAACTTTATCCCTCAACCTATTTTGTTGCATGTAAATTGACCTCATCTCTCGGTTCACCATCTGTATTCTGAAATATAACTGAGCACTGAGTATAAATCAAGTGTGAGCCTATAATAATATTTTGTGAATGCGCGCCACTGAAACTGGTTTATTAATTCACTGGGCGAGAACTTAACTACTCGCAAATAGAGCACCGATACATAAACAGGTTTCCCGGTTAGATAATTAGTACTGAATTTACGGGATGGCATGTATTAATTTTATAATGTTTTTGGATAGTACCAAATTAAGCAAGCATATCTGTTTATCGCTTCATAATAATGTAATGAGTTCAAAGTGTGCTAAACTATAGATTAAATCCTGGATCAGTCGATACTGTTGGTGTTTTTTTTCTGGTGTAATTCATGTTCATTATGGTTCATAGAAGTCACGTTCGAACATCAAGAGGTACCGATACTACGGATCCTGTCCATCGGAATCAATATAAAAGGTAAGGCATTACATTAGAACGAGTATTTGCCTTCCATCTGTATTCTGATCCACATCGTATGCTTTACGTCTTGTAGGGGCCCTATCAATGATATTGGCAGTCACTACTTTTGTTGTTGATACTAGTGACAAGCTAGATGAAACTCAAAACCTTTCAACCATCAGCCTTCTGCTTAATACTCCTAACAGACTCGTGATCGTTTTAAGAGTCTCATCTCATTTAAACTACATCTATTCGCACGCCCACTAGCTACTTGTTTAGGACTTGGACCAAGAGCTAAGTCTCTAAGCGGCCGCCATCGCTTACCATATAACAGTCAGCTACGATGAAGTGTCGATCGTACCAAAATGCCCACCAAGAACAGAATATATAGAAGCTTCGCATCTTGTAACAAGCATCACTTTTGGCCATCATGAAATAAGCCGTGAAGAATAGTTAGGTGTTTACTGGAACGGCCGTCAGTAATATGCTTTCAAACGAACGTTGTACTGTTGCATATGTAATTGACAGGTAGTATCGGGACCTTCTCTGCAATTGTGAGTAGAAGGATGTAACTATTTACGTCTTTGTGGCAAGCACTCCAATAAAATACCTGTTCTAAGATTATCCAATGTCTTCCTCATGCCAAAAGGATCACCATTGCTGCTATCATGCAGCTGCTGTTCCACCCATTGCCTCCACTGGTACTACTGTTATTCAAATTCTGTACAACGTGCTTTACAAGGTAAGCGTCATCTCTGGTTCATAGCAAAGTTCCCAAATAATTAAAACCAGTCATCGGTCATTCGGTGCTTATTATATTATCTTAAATTAATTGTGTCTCATCTATGTAGACCCTACTATTGTAAAGAAGGAACATTTGCACCAACCCATTTTTGAAGCTCTACGTATTATATATGCACCCTTCAAGAGATGACTGACATGAGGAGTACAACATAGATGCACATCAAAACTGTCCGGCTTAACCAATTACTATTGTTCCCCAGAAAGCTGTTACCTCTAAGCTATTAGCTTCCAACAAGTCCATTTAATTGCAGCTTGCATTTTTAATGAGTTTATTATTGTAACGGTAACACTTGTCACGTTCAGGAGAATTTACGAGCGATAGAACCACCTAGGAATTACCCTTGCTACAAAGGCGTAACAGAACGGCTATCTACGAAAACAAAAATTAAATTTGATAATGACATAGAGAATTGTTCGTACCGGGCAATAATTTACAGTTTTAGGACTTCATAGCAATAAGTTCCATTATTCAAATCTACTATGACCTCTTTCTGGCTATTCTTGACCTCTTCCTTAGGTTCGGCCACTGTCTCCTGCTAGTTGCGCTTCACGTCTGCAACAGCACCGTTTTGGCTGCAAAGTATTTTTTCAAAGCTTTAAGTCCTCTATCATACCCGATTTTAGATTTGCAATGACATGTTTTTGGCCAACTTGTCACGCTGCTATAGCTAGTTCTTGGCTACCTTGAGAATATACTGCTGTTCTGGTATCTATTTCCATAGCTCATAGCATCTCCATCACAACATCTATCTCTGAAGCTCTTGTAACTGGTACCAAATAACTACCATTCCTATTTTTTTTGCTTTTTCCACGCATTTTTATAACTCCTTCTAAAATCACTGCTGCTGAATTAATGCAATGGCGCCGCTTGGTACCAGTTTACAGAACAGTCTCATCTGGGGGTCATTACAAACGGATTACAAATCAATTAACCCAAACCAACGCATTGGACTTCCTACACCTAGATAGATCCTAATAATTCAACTATTATTAGGTCACTAGGAAACTACAGACCTTCATATCAAAATTTATTACAATACTTAACTAACCGTGGATCGGACTTTTGAGACATCACTCTAACTTACCTTAGAGTGTCAAAAGTTGAGCAACAAGTTTGCAAGACAAAACATGAAATGAAAGTGAACAAGACACTCAGTAACTGCCCCTACTATTGCGTTAGCCGAAAGTTATTTTACGCTATACAGAACCTGACATAATGACTCAAAAGCTAGATATAACTGTTGTTTGAAACTTGTAGACAAGGTGGATTTATCAAAAGTTTGATTTCGGACTTCCATTGTCTATAAAATTTTGAGTATCACGACGTTTCGATTGATGTGCTATCTTCAATCGTCTTCAGGTGAACTAGCGAACACGTTCCTTCCATGCCTATTTATACCCCGTCCGGTGACGTGTCGTTGTGCGCGGTCTGTTCTGATTGGTTCCCGATGCGCGGTATTCCGGTTTGCTGATGTGGCTGTTTGTCGATCATTGTTTGTTGTCTGGTCCAGTCGTAGTCTATTAATCTTCTTTATGAGTGGCGGCCAGATTGGTTTAATGTCTACGCTGGGTTTGCTGTACACTTTGCTGTTGTTGGTGATGAATTCCGCCTCCTTGAATTTCCTTCGATACCAATGCGGTTCCTTGGCGTCGTCCCAAGCTATTTTATGGTGCTCCGTCCATGCGTGGTCAGCTATTCCAGATGTTCCTGTCTCTGCTCGCTGGGTGTTGAGACGATGTTCTTTGATTCTTACTTCCAGTGGCCTTTTTGTTTCTCCAACATAGATTTTACCACATTGACATGGTATCTGGTAGATGCAGTCCTTTGTCTCTTGAGATTCATTCCTGGGCTTAGTTTTTGTTAGGATACTTCTGAGGGTAGCAGTCCTAGAGAATCTCGTTTGGATCTTATATCGCTGACCTATTCTTTTGATTCCATCTGATATTCCTTGGACGTAAGGCAGAATGAGTAAGTGCTGAGATTCTTCGTGTTTAATTATTCTACTGTTGGTATTTTCCTGTATTGTTACTTCCACTAGCTTCTTTGGGTATCCGTTTTTTATAGACAATGGAAGTCCGAAATCAAACTTTTGAGCTAGATATAAGTTTTGCAGCTAGCATGCTGGTCAACCTACCTAGCAAATATTCTTTTATTCTTTCTCCTACTTTTTTCTATATACATCCCAGTAGAGAGTAGTCTCTAAGCCCACTTGAACGAGAGATGCACTCCATAAGCTGTTTCCACTGCCCCAAAAGCATATTTTCAACTAAGCTGAAGCAAAACAGACTTTGCAGAAGAACAGATCAGCTCCCTCTCGTGGTCCGCCTATGTGCGAGGCTCATATCCCCCTGTTGCCCGATCTAATTAAATAAGGTTCGGCTCCGGGTAACAACACACCAATAATTAATATCGGCGATGGGTGGGGGCAGCATATAGGGGTGGGATTGATCAATGAGCGCGAGGCAGCATGGCCCTCCGCCCGGGAAACACACGTGAGTTGCCCTTCGTGCAACATAGCAGCATGTGTTTTGGATACAACAAATGGCTCACGCTTCTAAACTATAGATACAGCCATCATTGTTGTTTGTGAACTGAAGGATTGTGAGATCTCTGTGATATTTAACCCTGAAATGCGTATAGCGCCATATATGCTACGCTTCCTTGTTGATTAGATATTTTCGAACGTATGTATATACTCACAAAATTTGTGAATGCCACTTTACTCAAATAAATCTTATTTTAAAATAATTTATAAGTTGATTCATAGATGGCCGCAGGTATTTCAGTAAAAGTCACTCTAAATTGATGTGTTATCTGACTTCAACTTGTGTGTAAATTGACGAAGTTTTATGCCTATCTGTGGCAGTATCACAACAAAAAATTATTATCTCTTAGAATATGTAAATTGCCAATAAATAAATAAATAAATAAATAGATAAATAAATAGATAGATAAATAGATAAATAGATAAGTAGATAAATAAATAAATAAATAGATAGATAAATAGATAAATAGATAAGTAGATAAATAAATAAATAAATAAATAAATAAATAAATAAATAAATAAATAAATAAATAAATAAATAAATAAATAAATAGATAAATAAATAAATAAATAAATAAATAAATAAATAAATAAATAAATAAATAAATAAATAAATAAATAAATAAATAAATAAATAAATAAATAAATAAATAAATAAATAAATAAATAAATAAATAAATAAATAAATAAATAAATAAATAAATAAATAAATAAATAAATAAATAAATAAATAAATAAATAAATAAATAAATAAATAAATAAATATGGTAATTTTTGCCCCAAATTGATACTAGCATGAAGGAAGGTGTCAGGTAGGGTTTTATAGCGCTTTCGAAATCAGCGTTGTACCTATGATACAAATAAACAGTGTAGCATATCTGTAACAACGTGCTTTGGAGTTTAATATAAATTATCATATTTTCTGATTTTTTTACAGAAAAAATATGGCATAAAATGCTGTTAACATAGGCAGAGTTTCAGTAGTTTGCAGAGTATTTTTATGTAAGTATATGAAGATGGACTAGAATTTTCAGATGTCATATTTTTACAAAATATTGAGAACATATTCTCAACTTATGGTGATGATAGTCGATGAAATATTTGTATATGGAAAAAACAAAACATCTACACTAAGAATAATGGTCTCACCAATGTGTTGTTCCTCTTAGGGAAGCACGAGTTGACCAGAGTTGACACTTGCCTTCATGAGAATAAAAATGCCTTCCAATTTCCAAAATGTGGTTTTTGTACGTATTTCATGTATGAAAAAATTAAAACTGCAGTCTGTTTTAATAAAACTGAAAACTGTTTCTTCAGTTTTAATAATTGATATGTTATATGGATGCGTTTCAAAGGCATTTCTGTAAAATACTACATAGTCAGCTGTTAGCAGCATTTATTATATACTCTAATAAATTACAAAAATATAGAGTTTTACCTAACCTGTTTTTTAATGATTTTTCCCGTTATTTAGAAGCGTTTTTACATTTTACAGATTAAAAAAAAATGAAAAATTGCGCATTTAAGAGTTAAGTATTATATAGTCGTTTCAGTTAAGGGTATTGAACTGTTACATTATGATGTCGCATCATATATAAATTCCAGATACTTTCATTGGTGGAATTCTTACGTTTATTAATGAATTACTTAGAGGCCTGAGTTTTTCTCGATAGTGATTCGATTATTTGACAGTTAGAAGTACGACGATCTTAGATGGAGCCACATAACAGGTTTGAAAAGCTAGATTAATACAGGTAGGTATATCATGTAACAATTTTCTGAAAAATGCCTGCTCCATTTCGTCGTCCGATATAGATATCTGGAGATCAGGAGACTTTTAATTGGATGACTGCGTTTTTGATGCCGTTAAAACGATTATAAATATGGATGCGAAATATACCTTATGATATCTAAAATACCACTCCGGAAAATCATATTATGCTAGCAGCTTCAGCAAATAAACTAAATAGAAGCGATACACAAGCTTTTTCCATACACGGAAAACTAGTTTTCTAAAGTACACCCTTCTGCACGCTATCGACGAAGTGTAGAATGCAGTAATATAAAATCCATTTTCCAATACATAAAACGGGAATTGTAGGAGAGAGTTTCAAAGACACTTTTCTATAATCCATTTCACGACATCTTCTATGCTCCGTATATCCAATCGCAGATGAGTCAAAAGCATTTCCAATAGCATCTATAAAATGCCCCTTACGACAACTTTACGAAGTGTATGTCTTTTCATGCAGATTGGCGGTGACCCTATTTACAACATCGTTTGGAGGACGTGTGCTTCTATGACAAAGGCAAATGGATTATTTAGTCATCCAGATCTTAAAAAGCCTGTTGACGAATTTCAATTTCATTGATACTAAATGTGTGTTACAGTACGTGCGTTCGATAAAGAAGTGGCATGTTTTCCTCAATTTTGCATGGAAACATAATTTTCTCAACCGTCATCACAAACATGTAGATTGTAGATGCTCATACTTGATGAAACTCTTTCATCATGCAGATAAAGTGTCTGGCGATGATTAAAATATAAATCGAAACGCATCACTGAAAGAAGAATTTTATTAGTGAAACTGTGTATTAATTAGACAATCTTCTTGTCATTATAAGCTTTTATAAGTTTATAGTGAAAATCATTAAGTAACGCCATGTAATTTATGTATTATCCTTGCAATTTCATGAATTACTTCGGTAACTTTGAAGTTATCAGAATCACCTACATCGCCTGCCTTTCCTTTTTACACTATGCCCTATTGTCCCGATTTTTTACATTGACAATCGTGAGTTACTTTCCTGTTTTATTCACTATACGCTGCACAAACTGGTATAATCGCATCTGTAACTCGTTCTTGCGCATAAGAAATGAGGAATAGATTCTGTCAGCATTGCCCAGTTATTTTACTGCCAGGTATTTTAACCACACACATGGAAAATAGCTTTTAAAAGTGACATTAACGAATGAAAATGAAACATAAATAACGATAAGGCAGAACTTATGTATATGTATGAAAGGAATGGAGTTTCTGTCATAGATAGCAAGTAGGAGGAACATCGAATGATAAATTCTCCGTACATAGATGAGATTATTATTGGAATCGCTATTATTAGCAATTCGTAAAAAGGGTTTACTTCTATTTCCTGCTAAAATTGCGCCTTTATGAAAATTTCAACAGGATTTCATTGTTAAGCAATGATTCGAATTTTCTAAGTGATTTTCCCAGTAGCAATTAAAAAAATGTCACTTTTATTGATTGAAATATAATGAAGTCATCCTACTGACATTTTTTGTACATTATAGCAATAACAGAGATACCGTCTTCACTAATTTTCGGTGCTACATGTGTTGTTGTTTTCGACTAAAAAAAATAGTGAAGAAATACGTATTTTCTAAGCTTTCTAGACTATCTGCAAGTTAACATTTCTTGTCTTTCTGAGAATCACAGTAGGAACAACTTTCCCAATACATATATTATACTAAAAGTAAACAAAAACGGAGATATTAAAGGAAATTGAGAATTTCTAATTCCATTAAATAAACCTAGGTGTTCAACTACACAAGTTGTACTTAGGCGAAGTATTTGATTTTACATATCACACTTTTGAGTAGAGTTTTCCGGGATTTGCATTGAACATTTTGCAGAGAAATCGAGATATTAATCTTAATATAGGCACGGGGCTTCTTGTCTAGGATTGCCCAGTTTCTCCTAATCAGTATAGGTGCGACAATACTGTGCATCTTTTTCGCCAATACGTCAGTTGACAACTTTAACTGCAAGTGATGAGGGGTGCCAACAGTTAGCATGTATAAGGAATGTGATAGGTGAATAGTACATTGGCAGCATCATCTATTTTGAAAGCATCCCCTGTCGATTTCTATATAAGCTAGATATAAGGGCTGAGTTAATAATTCACACCAAACTAGTTGTTCTAATATATACCCCGTCAGCTCGAGATCCTAAACACGTCACAGCACCCGTCTTTGACTGCTAGTAGTAAGACATGTTCAGCAGACCGTCTTGGAAATACAAACTGCGTAATAAATCTTGGTAGAAGCCCGGAAGGAGCAAGCGATCGAGTGACAGAAAACGGGAATATATCAACTAGGATGAAACATCCATCATGCACGGGGTGGCAACTGTTGCTGCCTTCGCCAACTTTAACTAATGTGAAGGTGAGACGCGGCTGGTATTGATACAGTGCAATTTGATATCATCCAAGATATTGTTTGACATTTTCTCGTAGACAATGTGGATGTTCCAGTAATACTGATTCGGACTCCCATTGTCTTGAAGTTTTTTGCGTTTCACAACGTTTCGATAGATGCATCCTAAATCGTCTTCAAGCAAAAACTTCAAGGCAATGGTAATTGAAACAGTATCACTGATTCAAAATATATTGAATAACAAAGTGAACTGACCATGTTTGGGTCTATGGTCTATGGTCTCTATGACTATTTTTGTGTGGCTTAACTTCCCACTCATGAGCGTGAAGACTTTCAATGTTGTAGGTGGTAGTGAATACATCTATTGGATATTTTACATTGTCCACATCACGGAAATGTTTGTTTTGCTGTATACTGCTCACTCACCCAGGAAGTGGAACGAGGTTTCGTCCTCCTCCCACCACTTCTGACAGATTGGGTCTTAGACTACTCCTATGAGTGAAAGTTGCCTGTTCAATCTCCAGTGATCTGTGAGGATCCCTATCAACAAGTAGAGTGAATCTCTCCTGCTGTTCAATAGCCATAGCTCCCTACGTTTGTTGGGGTCTGTTATGAACGTCTTGGACTGCCTGCAGTCATCTCTTTTTCACCATGCTTTCGCCAGTTTGTTATACGCCCAATCATCTAGGGCATTACTGACCTGGCCTCTGCTAACACCCAGCAAGGGTTCGGGGATAATGCATGTGCCCCTTGCTCCCAACCTCGCCAAGCAGTCTGCTTTCTCGTTACCTGGCACCCCACTGTCACCAGGGGCCCCTCCCATGAGGGTCAAGTTCTTGGATTGGGATTCGCGTTGTATTCCTGAACCAGAGATTATCTGGTCCTAGAAAATGCTACCGCCCTCAAAGCTGCCTGGCTATCGTCGCATATATAGATGTCGAGCTCTGTGTACTATTGTACTTCTATTGAGTATGCCACTATTAGGATGACAAATATCTTCGCCTGAAATATTGACGTATGGGTTCCCAGAACTACGCTTACCTCCACGCCTCTACCTTCCACGAATATTCCCGCACCCTGGATCCCATCTCCCAGGCTCCTTCTTATGGACTCTTTCGGGGGGGGGGGGGTCTTATTTCCATCGGCATGTCTGTATGTCTGTCGGTCTGCCTATACTCCTGTTGGCATTTTGCGTGTCACCAGAAGAGTATTCTGGTGTCAAAAAGAATTCGATCTCAAAACTCCCGTAATCCATAACGTTCAACCAGTCATGAGATGCCATCGTCAGTAAAATATCTGCAGAGACATTAAGAGTGGAAAATGTTCCCACCCCAATATCGTCCTCAATATCGGATATTTATGAATATCAAAACAACGCGTCTGTCTTCGAAGCTCAAACCTCGATAGAAAGATGGAACTTGAGGATAAATAGGTACTCAGTAGAATCATACTATGGATCAACTCCATGAGTAGCGGTGTTTTTATGAAGAAGGCCACTGGGAGGAGGTTTCCAGTAGAACAAGTCCTCCCAAAGCGTCATAATTTGCTATGTTTGACACTCTTGGAGACAAGGTGGCATAAAGAGCATTAGGAATCCAATATAAGTGAACATATCGTTACAAAGATCTCAAGTTTTTGTTTAAAACAGACCCATATTTTATGAAGCTTCTCAAAAACTTTAACTTTATTAACTCATCTTACCACTTGGGACCATATATAGCTTCCTGATATCTACAGTTTCTTTCAAATAAGTAAATCTGCATAATTTGATCTTAAGGAGAATCGTTCGTCAGAACAGAATCTTCGTATTCGCTATTACAGCCATCAACTAGCTCTTGTAATTGGTGCGATGTACGATAGACCGACTCTGCATGAGAAAAGAAAAAAGATGTCTATTGTAATTAACGCTAGTCTAATGAAAATATTTGTCTTTTCAATCTAAATAGGTGATAAAACGACTACCACAGGGTTAATATCCACATAGTCAGCTTTTAAATCCTACTTAGGTTTATAGATTAGACTAACATTTCTACGATAAAATTACTAGACCTTTTAAAATTCTAAGTTCTCCGTACTATCAGAGGTACAATGTATATGTATACGTTTAGCGAAAAATAGAGCGGTCGAAAGCAGATAATGGACGGGAGCCTGAAATGGGGTTATAAGAAAGAAATATGAGACAACAGCGTTACCAGAAAATACCTCAGAGGGGAGCAGGAGGTTGTAGAATGGAGGACGGTGAAATAAACTGGGAGATTTTTTACCTAGGTAACTACTGTCATGAAAACTGGGTGATATAACTGATATATGACATTTACCAAATTGTATGACCCAGTCTCAAATAAAGACCTTCGCAGCTACGCCTGGAAAATAATGTTTTTGGCACTGTTCATAGAACTGCAACATGGGAGTGGTAGAAAAATCTTATCTGAAACTAAGCTAAGAACCAAAGCCGACTGTCCTTGAAAAGCATATCACATGCTTAGTTATTCGACCAGCCTTACAGAATAACTTTCTTTTGTGATTTTCTTGTATAACGTGAATGTTTGTAAAAATAATAAATTATTTTATAATATAAATAATGTTACTAAAATAGCTACACATTCATTAAGCCTATCTAGAAAACCTCCGATTCGAGATATCCACGAAATACAGCGATGTGCTGTGTAGTAATGCTGATTGGAAAATAGTTGAATTGGCGTCGAAGTTATTAGTATAGTATAAGAATATATCAATGTATAGGATGTACATCAATGTATATCATGGCTATCAATCATCCGTCATTTAGACCATAGTTAACTTTTTATAAAGAGGATCAATTGGTTCTGCTCTTTTAGTTACCACACCCACAGGTTACTGTAGCTTGACCCAAAAAGTATTAATATTAACTAAAAAAGTGCCATACTTTAGCCTCCTAAGACATGGTCTCAGGTAGATTTTACTTCAGATGCAGTGGTACATGTGAGTCTGTAATACATTTTGTTTAGATTTTAGAAGATGACTTTAGCGAAGTTTAGGAAATATTGGAAATCTGGAGTTTTTTGGAATACTCTAGAATCTAGATCATAAAGGGTTAGCTTGCATAAACTGCTGCACAAATAATTATCGTTACAAGCAAGTCTATTAGCCAACTTTGACACTTTATAATTCCTCAAACTACTCAACGGATTTAAAAAAAGTAAGTCGGATTTCGAAAGGCATTTTCATCATCTTCTGAATCAATGTCAACAACTTCTTAAACTTTGAGCACAAGCTTTAATACAGAGTAAAACAGGGTCATGCATTTTGAAAAAAAATCACTGGCTCCCCATTTTGTAGGAAGACCACGGTTATATTTTTTTCATTTTGGGGATATGAAAAAATTTCAATTTTCCGTTCTACAATAAGTTTCTCTGTTTTATAAGGTGCTTCATTAAATTTAGTCTCTGCTAATTTCTATGCCTCTCCTTTTGAGATAAATAGGTCGCCCTGAAGTCACGTAGGATGGTCTATTCAGGAACTTGAACCAACAATAAAATCAGTTCTGTGTTCACCATAATGATTCATGTGAATAATGAGAGCAAATACTCTGTAGTGGGTTAAAGAAAAATATTGACTAGATTAACATTCAAAACTTTATTGGGCCGCCTATATTCCAAATTACGTCCCTAGCTTTTGCGGGCACAGAGACCACAAGTCTGGCAATCAAGTTTGGTGGAATAGCTACCCATTCACGCACAATCGCTTCTACCAGTTTTTGAAAACCTTGATATTCGTTACCTTCCTGATTTGAACGTAACTTAAGGTTGCTCTACACATACTCTGTTAGATTCATATCGGCAAACATTACAGCCAAATAATTTGCTTAATATTGTTTTTCCTTAGCAAGCATATTTGGCAGAAAAAATTACTTGTAATGATAATTATGTGCACCAGTTTATAATTCCAAAACGCTGCTCTTGTGAAAATAATGTTGGAAGATAAAAATTGGTTTCATTATAAAAATGCATCATTAATTTTACCGCATAGAGAGGTTTTTCACCTTGCAGGGTCCCATCAGCTTTTCTACCTGCATTCCTACTTAGTTGAGGCAATAGCTGCGTAGACTTGAGAGTATAGACTTATTGAACTACACACTTATGCGTATTTTCCCATGGTGACTCTTAATTTTTGACCAGGTACTCTACAAGTAAATGAATTTGTGTCTTCAACAAACGCAAGCTTTAAAAGAAGGGTCCTTGAAACAGGGGATTTCCAGCCAGCAACAAGCAAGTCCATCATGTTTGTAACGATTTACTTTGTTATATCCAGTAGGCTGAATAATGAAACTAATGACAACCAAATTCATATCACCAATCAAATAATAAAATCAATCGTCTATTGACAGGAAGCTTTCTACCTTGATTTCATTTGATTTGAAGTTTCTCAATTGCCTTCACTCAAAATACAGCAACACATACAGTTCACGTCAGTAGCTTATAGTATTATTCAAATGTCGGATTCAGCAAAGTCTGCAAGTTAACATATACGGCAGCCTCCAGGATATATCAGCCGCTTTACATGGCCGACCCTGAACAAATTATAGTCATGAAGAGGATCCCGCTTGTGGGTAGGATAATAACGCATAGCAGCTCCAACAGCGAACATGAATTTGAGTGTAATGAAATTTGCAGGGCAGGGTTTAGAATTATTTCACAAATAATGAAATCAGAATCTTATCTTGATATTTTTTATACACTAAATTTTGTGCATAACAGCTCCAATATAATTAAGTGTAAGAAGAAGTGAGTATTTTAATAATACCATCTAATTGATGCTTATAATCATAGTCGATGCTCATAATTCATTTTCACACGTAATCATCTTTGAGTTGACCCTTCATATCTAGCTAGTTCTAAGGGTGGGTACTTCGCGATTTGACCCTTAGTACCTTAGTGAGTGCACGCACTGGTTCACCATGGTAAATAGTCTGGAATAGTGCGTTCAACTTTATTCCCCATTGCGGAATGTTTTGCGTGTTGGCCCCTAACGTTTCAGGCCTGGGAAAATACTAACTTGGAAGTTAATGTTTCGTTGAGGTTTTCGCGAGTTGACCCTTAAACCGATAACACGAAATATGTTTTTCAGTAGGTTTTTACTGTTCATTGATATTTTTGGGTTTTGACCATTTTATAACACTATTCTATTTGATTTTATGGTAATGCTGATTGAAGGTGAACACTACAATCTTTATATTCGACACGGTAGTGAAGTATTTGGTTGCTCCGAAATTTTTTTGCATCGTTTCAGATCAGACATCTCGCATCTCTGATGTCTACGTACATTTTCTTGTTTTGTTTAGTTTTTCTTTTACTCTTCATAAACCAATTAAAAGTTTATTGAAAGTATGACATTGCTCGTCATTTTTTTAAACGCCTAACATAAGTGATTATAATACGGCGCAGTGGCAAGTGTAGCAGATCATCATTCAGAACCCTTTAGCTATCGGTATAGCAAGGCGTGGAAATCAATTATCGGTACTTCTCGATAGTACTTCCTTTTAAGACAATTGCCACCTCTGTGTTCAAGATTCTCAATATAAAGTGAGGTTATAAGTTCTTCCATTGTTTATACTCCACCGATACAAGGATTCTTATGTAATCGAACACTCTTACATCAGAGAAATTGACGTGAAGTGACAGTATGAATGACACTGCTGTATGTTTCGTTTTTTCTCATAGAACAGGTGGCATTTGGCGGTGGATTCCGTTCCTCATTTTGGATTTATCAACAAATCGAATTCATCATTTGTATTCTAGACTTTTATATTAGTTTCTACTGTTTTATCTTATGCTTGTGATTTGAGATAGCGTTACAAACATTTACGCGGCTTCGGCGCTAGTTACAGTGAGCTTTTAGACTAATATACATAATAGTTTATTCGTGTCACTAGCTTTACTAAATTTAGGTCTCGTTGTTTGTTGGTTTGTTTGGCGTTTAGTCTGTTGGATGGCGTTTCGTTGCTGCGTATTCTTAGTAACCACTGCAACGATTTCGATGAAATTTTGGAAGAGATATGATGTGAGATCATATTGATGTAATGTAATGTTGATCTATATTTTTGATAATCAGTGCATTGTTGCCAGATAATATTATCAAAGGACAAACCTGAAACATTACGCAACTAGATGTGAAAAGATCGTTTCACAAGTAAGGAAGAAACTGAGAGTAACCATAATATTAATATCGGTATCTCATACATTCTTTTCGAAACGTTCCGGAAGTAGTGAGTGAATCAAAGAGAAATATACTGTATTTAGTCAAATATATTCAGGGAACAATTGTTAAGCCTACCTGATAAATTTTTGTACATAGAACATTTGGAGTATTTTCTTTCTTGTAAAATATAAAATGTAAAATTTGAAAACCTTTCAAGAAAAGATTGTATGACAGACGCTACGAAATAGCATTTCATTCTAAGCATACACTCGTTGCTCAAAATGAGTGATTTTATAACTAATTACAGAAATTCGGGAGTGCGGTAAAATTTTGTAATTAACTATAGGTTACGGTCGATAACTCCTGAAATTGAATAGAGCAACACTATAAACGTATTTTAGTTTAGCAGTAACAAGCAAACTCTGTTACTAAAAAGCATCGTACGAGTATACAAATTTTGTATTTACCAATGGGTGCATTAAACTTTCAGGCTACTGATGAAATTAAATTGGTAATTGAGGCTCAATTTGAAGGTGATTTAATCAGCAAACTGAATATTACTTTGCACGTCGTGCTGTTACATATCCCTAGACTCTGAATTCGCTTTTACAGTTGTTATTTTTATGTACAAATGTTTATCGTCAGGCTATTGCTGCACGTGTTATGAATATATCAACTTTTTCAATGCATTTCAAATAATCTTATCGCTACACCAAAGGAAAGTTTAATGCAGTAATTTTATGTCAGGCGACATGCAAACCTTTTTTCATCCACAGGGAGGCATGTAATGAACGACTGCTATGCGATTTATGGGAATCTGATTAAGTTATGACGGTTGGTCTGTTTCGCTTTGTGTTTCCCTGTAAATTACAGTTTTTATCAGTCGTTGGAGAACGGGATTAAAAGGAAAGTACTGTGTAGGTTTTATCCGTGCTTAGTCTTTGTGTTAAGTCTGCACGAGCTCAATCTACATGGCACTAATTATTGTGGTAAGATTTGATGAGAAATTGCAAAAATAACATCCAGGGATCTGACCATAGGAGGTAATATATGAAAAGTCAAACCAAAATACTATTAACAACGGCCACAAATCCGAATGCAAGGTTGTTCGTTTGGTTAGCTTCTGAATTTTGTCCATTAGTAAATACAAAAATGTAGGATTATACTTCATTAGCGCAAAAGCATTAATGTCTAATCAGCTATAGCTGTCATGAAGGTTTAAAGTATCTGCACAGCTGGCAGTCAACCATGTGATTTTTTGCCTGGAAACTTTTCTGTTTATTGAACTGAACTCCATATTTGTAAGGTCTCTCGGTGTAGTCGTAGTTTGCTGGTTCCATGCATGAGGTAAGGGTGTCATCTGTGAAGTTTTTATTTTATCAGATGTTACATATTCCCAGATTTTGTTGATGTACAGCACAAAAGGTTCAAGAGAATCAACAGATGCTTTGGGAACGCCGACGTTGATAGTAAATAAATCGAAAGCATATCCATTCACAACAACAAATAAGGGTTGATCTCTGTGAATACTGTCCATCCTGTGGAATAAACACGGCGACAGCTCAAATCAGCAAGCCTGATTTAAAGTTCCCCATGCCATATTCTATCGAAGGTTTTCCATGGATGTGTGCTTGCAAAAACCGAACTGGATACTGTTGATGATGATATGTTCATCGATGTTCTTGAGAATCTGAACATTAATGAGAGCTTCCACAATTTTTCATATGATGTAGAGCTGCGTCACAGGTCTATAATTGTGTTTGAACGTTCCTGTCATCTGGTCTAGATTATTAGCTTTTCTGTAGCTCATTTTTTCTGAAAAATGGTTCCATATCTCACTGTTTATTGTACAATTAGCAGCGAGAACCTGCGCAAAGGGAATCTTGTAATACTTTGGTGGTGGCGACGATGGATCCATACTCTCTCGTCAGTGGTGCTATAGATCAATTAAAAAAGTTGTGGTCTAAGAAATACATTGGATTTTGATTCCGCCCTGCATCGATGTAACAGTGGTGTGATATCTGCATATTTCTGGAGTGGTGAGACATTTTCCCTCATGTGGATTTGACAAACGCCTTGCCCTATATTATAACATTTCATGACAGTTCGTTGGTAGAGCATCTACAACACTGTCACCTGCATGTTGTTTCTAACTAATTTCTTATAAAATGTATTGTTGCGTCTTATTTCGGAAAACATCGTATTTTAGTAAGCTTTTTGTTCAATAAAAAAAGCCGTATTTTTTTATTATCAGTTATGCTTATTTGAATAATTATAACTTGTTTTCCAGAGCGTTGAAATTTTTAACCACAATCTTACGAATAAATTAGTACTTTAATTGGGTAATACGTATCTTAATGATATGCTGTAAGATGAGGATAACAAGAAACTATGTTACGTAGTAATAAATATTGAAGAGCATAGCCCAATCAAGGAGGCATACTATTGCTATCACTTCACAATGTACATTATTCATCTGGTTGGGGGTTAAACTTACTCCGCTCTAGTTCCTGAATTTTTTACTAAGAATGTCATGGCTTTCCAAGAAAGACAGATCTGGTGTTTCTGCACCTCCCTTAAGGCGTAATAAAATATTACATTCATGACGGAGAGCGCTAACCGCTACGAGCTACCAGGATATATTTCTCCTCCAAGTAGAGCAACTGCATAATACAACCTTAATAGAATTACGCTCTCTAAATCCGTACATAGCCCAACAGGCATAAAAATAATGCCATTATAAATTGTCGCTTATATTGATGTACAGCAAATAAGACACTGGACAAAAGCATAACACGTACTTGAGTTTCTTAGGCTGCTCGTCAGTGGGCTGTTCAGAGTGTCACAACGTATACCGTATGTGTAAGAGTTATCCATAATTCCTGGACAGTATAATGTCTTATTTGAAAGTAGTTTCTGTTTAATATATTTTGACAACAATTCTCATTTTGAAATCCTGAAAAAACCGGTCGAGTGCGGGATCCATACGACATACTTTCCGATTGCCGATCGGACACTCTGACCAACTAAGAGATACGGGCAACTGCTCGCTGCAGAACGTGGATTATGTTAAGTGGAATCCCCTGAAAGCTATTTTTACTAATTTCAAACTGCTCACGACGTTCGTATCTCGAGGTACAGCAGCGTCAGTGTGTGGGTTGGTAAACATCTCCAACCAAAATTACCGTCAGCTGAACTCTGAATCCAACAATCAGTCTCACTATCATTTGCAAAAAAATCGTTCTCTTATCTTGAAAAATGAGCGCTAGAAACGAGGTATTGGAAACCCATTCAAAACGCCTTTTATTTAAGGTCGCCTCTTAAGTCCTAACATTCCCTCTAGAAAGCCATAGCTCGTAAAGGAACTAACGAACTGCGTTTCTCAATCCACGCACACGGATGAAATGGAATGACACGACCATTTTCCTGCTCAATTGCAGCTCTTTTGACAGAAATAGTCCACAGGGCGGGCAGATCTTCCAGATGGCTGTACAGGGTACGAATTCTTCCAAGCTCTTGAGCGACATCTATTCTGTTTTCGTCATCTATCAGGATATTGGGAAACTCTTTGGAGAATAACAGATTTAGAATTTGCAATCAACGCGAATCCTTAAAGGAGATGCCTCCTTCAAGATGTGCTCGTCACCCACCTCCAAGATAACTGGAAGGTGGTCGCTTGATACATGATTTGAGAAATGATATTGTATCTGAGGTTTCTTGATATCGCAAAGTGAGTGGATGATATGTATGCTCGCTAGTACTACGTATAAGCTACCCATTTCGTATCAGACGGCTGTACAGATGGATTCAACCCTGACTGCCACAATAAGTGGATTAGAGGTGTCTTCCTCCTGTATCTTGGCTGTGAATTTAACAACCACAAATGGAATCCTCAATTGGACCTCTCCATTCATATAGATCACCACAGAACCCACCTTGATGCTTTGCATCTTGGCCTTTCTGCTTATTTGGTAGCTAAGACAACGTTATACTAGCACTGCCAAACCGACGCCCGTCCATTAAATGGATCAGCCCTAAACATAGAAATTCTCGAGAGCTTGACGATCCACCGGACTGAGAAATGTGTCCTGCAGCAAAAATATGACTTTTGTCTAAATGTGTTTGATGAAATTGCCTCTATCTCAGGACACCCCTTAAATTCGGAAGTTTCATACAAGGTACTATCGAGTTTCCACATGAAGGACATTAGAATCCCACGGCGTCACGCGTGGTTTGCAAAAGTCTCTATCCACGACTTGACAATCTACGCTCCGTATAATAGGGAAAGTTTTGCGAAGACACTGACGAAGCGGTTTAACGAAAACCTGAGTTTTTACGTTTTGCTTACAAGGATCTAGTCAATCCAGAATCCTAGGACACATTGAATGGCAAGCTCAGGTCGAGTGATGAGACTCGTCAGTTCATGCACAGTAGGATCCATCTTAAAGCGTTCGATTTGAAACCTCAGCGCAAAAATTCATACGTGTAACATATATCATCAGCCAAAGGTTGGAGAATATTAGTACGATGAGTTGAGGATAAATGATAATAATTGTGGAGCTATCAAATTCAGCCATAACGATAATTATCCTCACATACTCCACTGAAATTATATCAATCATTGTGTGATAAATAATGTAACATAGCCTGAAGCCAGGAAATTCACCAGTGATTTGCTGATCAATTTGTGATTAATTTTAACAGCGCTGAGAAGTTTTATTCCTTGAAGCACTGAATATTATTTTTTATTCCAGATTTTCGCTCACTCCTCAAACCGAAACCGTGATCTGCAGGTCGTGATGACTCCTACGTTAACTGGAAATGCGTGGCGCGTCTCAATCGCGTAACGGTCAAATCGCCATGAAACGTGTTGGCAAGTTGTCAGCGGAAACATCACAACTCCTCCTTCTAGTCCTTACCAACTGCTTGTTGCTGGCCAGAGATGCATGCGCAGTAGATATAGGTAAGTCGTATCTTTCTGATATAAGATATAATAATTGTTATTTGCTCATATAATCCATTTATAAAAGCAATATTAGAGAGATAAAGATATGCATAAGTTATAAATAATTTAGAGCAGTTAAACTGACTTTGTAATGCTATGATGAAACTTCTATCCAGTTAACCTAAAATTTAAAATTTGAGAAATACTATTGTAGACAAAGCATTTTAATCAGTAGATTGGATTTTCTTAGGTAGGATCGTATTTTGAGGGGGGTCTGTCATGTAACATTTTTCCCTCGAGGGCTTCATTAAAAAGATACGGGGTGTTGAAATTCCAAAATAAAAAACAGTTTTTTTTTAATATATTCAAAACCATCAATTGGAATGAACTGAAATTTGGTATGTGGATTTACCTCAGTATTGTCCATATTCAAAAGTCCTTACTTAAAATTAACGTGCACCAGTGGCGGAGATACAGAGAATAGTGGAATTATTTCTCCAAATAGAATGTGTACGCCACTATTTTTTTTTAAACGATCAATTTTTATAATTCTACTTTCAATTTGCTACAAATAATTACTCTTGTGTTTTTTCTTAGAGTGCACTGTTTTCGTAAAAATAAAAATAAAACAAATTAGACCATTCACTAGTTCAATTAGTTTCAAAATTCTAGACAACGATGGATAGGCAATAACAGACCCCTACATTGGCCTGGTAGGCCTCCTGATTTGAACCCCTTGATTTATTTTTATATGACGCTTTTAAACAACTAGTGTATGCTGAACAAATTCATACGATCAGTTACAAGAAAGAATAAATAATGCATTTCGTCAAATTCAAACCACGACAAATTTTGAAGAAGTACGTTTTTCTTTATTCAAAAGATTCCGCACTTGGATTCGTTAGAATGGTGGTCTTTTTGGGCATTTATTGAAATAAAGCTTTGCTTATCTAATTTTCTATTTTTTTATTTTTACGAAAGCAATGCACTCTAGGAAAAATCACAAGAGTGGTTATTTGTAGAAAATTGAAGGTAGAATTCGAAAAATTAAGCGTTTCAGAAAAAAACAGTGGCGTTCTACCTTTAGTTGGAAAAATAGTGCCACTTATCCTCTGTATCTCCGCCACTGGTGCACGTTAATTTTGTGTAAGGACTTTTTAATGTAGACAATACTTAGGTAAATCCACATACCAAATTTTAGTTCATTCCGATTGATGGTTTTGAAGATATTAAAAAAAACTGTTTTTTATTTTTGGATTTCAACACCCCGTACCTTTTTGATGAAGCCCTCGAGAGCGAAATGTTATCTGACAGACCCCCCTTAAAATACGTCTTTGTGTATGATGTTTCACTTTTGGTTACGACTTGTGTATCACCCTGTATGTCCAGCGTATATTTAGTATTATCTCTCAGCCTGAATTTGAATCTTTATAATAATATCTGGTTGCTATTTTGTCTTTCTCTCTTATTTTTGATGGTCTGCATCCATTTCTCAATGTATCCTGGCTCATCCATATATAATTGTATTAAGATAAGTGATAGATAGATACTAATTAAGACTTTAAACACCTTTTCGTGAATCACTCAATAAGTTGCTCTGAGCACTCTACGATTCCTCTCGTCAAGACAGGATATTCTTGGGATCATCAACGCAAATTGAAGATCTGGCATTACATTTTAATGTTAATTATTGACGCGAATGGCGTACAAGCTAAAGCCCCGCCCAGAGTGGATGAGCTAACGCGGCAACTGCGAAACTTTGCAAGACTAATTAGTCGTAATGAATAATTTAGCGAGCAGGCTCCATAAATAGTAATCACAGAACACTCGGTGTGACTCTTTGTAGGTCCCGGTCTTCAGAGACCGCTTGGCGATTCTGGGAATAAATTAAGTGAGGGCGAATCGGTCACAGACGTGGCTGGGGGTTTTCCGGTTTGGCGACGGGACTTAGGAATGGCGTGCGCAAACAACATGTAAATATAAAACAGTACTTACGACGTACCAAGTAAACAGTGATATTCTAATTTGGAATAGTTTGTACAGATTTTGAGAGTAAATACAGACGTTGAAGTTATTATCAAGAAATCTGTTATACATATGAAACAGATGTAAACAATTCTTGAAACATAAGTTCATAAATAATTGGTAGAGGAGTTACGGTTGTAAATAGATTGCATCTTGTTTGATCCACCAAGCGTAATAAATCACCTTTCATCGAAATAAATTCACTGATGGTGGAGGTTGGATTCCTCGGCCATCAAGATCACCAGATTTCACGCCGATAGATCTATATATTAAATGGAAAAAATGTAGGATATTGGTTACAAAGGTAAACCAATTGTCCCTGATTAGCTTTTCGCTCGAAGTATTGCCGCTTCTCAGGATGTAACGAGCAACCCTGTTGGACTGAAGAGCGCAAACATATTCAATTTTTTTTTTGGAGTGAAGTGAAATTACTGAAATGGGCATTTATTTAATTGTTGCCGATTTTATAATTTATTGTTAATAATTTTCACTGGCATTTTTGCATACTTCTGTACTGGTTTTAAGAGAACCTCTATACCAGAAGTAATAAAATTTCTTCGTTTCGTAGACCACTATATTTCGTGTTTGGATAGACCTTCTGCTTAGCCCATATTACATTTTTGCAAATTCATCAAATTTGAATCTGTTTTCACTGATCTCTAACTGTACAAAGGTGTGGACGGTGAATCGAAACAACAGTAAAAATCACAGATAAGACTTCATACTAGCTCTAACTCATCATTTCCAGAACGAAGTCTATGTAAATTCTTTTCATCCTCTTCAAATGTAGAATGGCATGCAAAATTAACTGTATAACTAAGAACCCACATTAAGACTGCCAACTGTCAATTTCCTTCCAAATCTCTATAGAGAGCAAAGATTGTATTAGCTGTTCTCCTTCTCTTCCCTAAAATCCTGTGGGCGAAAGTAAGAGACTGAGGGTTCAATGATAAGTTTCTACTATATCTTGTCACAATAGCCTCTCCTGGGGTCCTCCAGACAATCAAACGCTTCGAACTGTTTACACTTCTTCCGAATTGATTACAGGTCACTTAACTTTAACCAACTAATGAACTGCAAGTACCTCCAAAAATGGAAAAACCACACCAGAAGTCTCCAGAATATAATCGAAAGATCTAAAATCTAACACCCGATAGAACTTCCGGGATGTCTCCTTAATTGATGTCTAACTGCAAAGTTAACCTACAGTGCGACATGGTAATGAAGGGCTTGACGGTTAACAAACTATTACACGCATTCAGCAAACTACAGCAAAGTAGAGAAACCTAAGTGAGAAATATCTTTTAGTATACTTAACAGTTTGAGTAAAAGTGGCACTTCACTGAGCGGAAAAAGTCAACCCGCACTTTTGGAAGCACTCAGATATACTAATATTCTCAGCTACTCCTACCAGTGATCATTTCGCTACCAGTGGGTAGAATCTTCATCGACTGCGTGCGGCCAATAAACAACTATTATAACTATATCACGAATCATCATGTGGCAGAAGATACGCTTTCATACATGTCTACCATTAAGGCTTTTTTTGCTCAAGTTTACACTTACTCATGTAAGACCGAATGTATCTTACGTATTTTCTATTAATGTTAAGTCACTTTTATGGACTTTCAGTTGATGAACCTTTTATTTTAGTAGTAATATATTTCGATCCAGTCTGAAACTATTACCCAACATCGGAGTGTTAGTCTTCTTTTTTGCTGGCTTGCTATTGATTGGATGCCAACTTATCAATTTTCAGGTACATGCTCCCAGTGCAACTGGCAAAACATTCAAGCCACATGGCTAACCTCCAATCTTGAATACAAAAAGTCATTCGAAAGGTGAAAGAGTGCTAGAAGCGCGGGTGAGTGTGGGTATTATAAAGGGGCTGAAAATAATCCCAACCAATTAAGAGAAACAAAGATATAATATTATGAAATATTTTTTGAACGCTAACTCAATACAAGTGTCAAATATCGCGGTGCCACTCAAGTGAAATTAAAATTTGGGGTTGAATGATTACTTTACTCACAATCTTCCTGTTGTTACTGAAAAAGATGGAAATATTATGGAACCCTATGATGCTGATAAAAACATCGAACATATAGAACATTTGATAGAACACATTGCTGTAAATTCATTGTACGAATTGTGAATACACTTTATTATCATATTCTAAGAACTATTCTTTTGGAGATAACTAGAACTATCTTTTTAGTTTACTTACTGAAGCTATCTGCTTCTGTTCTACTTAATTTTCTTTGATCTCTCAATAGAGCAGTTTCACTGAACAGAGGCATCATTGATTTAGATGAAATTTATCCGTTAAATGAAAGATTTCCTTTCACAAAAATGCACTCAGCATACTTTAGTGAAGTACCGTATACACAGGCCCCCACGATAAATTCTGGCGCCTGAGGAACAAGCGTGGAAATACTCCATCATCTCAGAAAATTCTGTCTCTAAATCCATTCCTCTGTTATCCTTCTGATGTATTACGTGCGGTTTTTCGTAAGACCGTTTCGGTGCTGAAAAGTTTTGTTGCCTTTTGACCCCAGCTTCGCAAGTATACTCGCCATTTCATTGTCACGTATCTGAACCTGTTCAGGCACCCACATCAACGAGTGCCGATGTTAGTAGTACTTCCTATATCCCCAAAAGCCAGATATATTTTTTTCAGAATTTAACGACTTCAGAGTTCTACTTAGTGAGTCAACTGTGAACCGGGTGCGCCTTGCATCATCTAATCTGCAGCTAAAACCAATACAAGGATTACATCACTCCACGCAAGTCGGACGTATCCCTCCTCTCTGCGCATTTCCAACAGAATGTCATTATGCCCTTAACCTTCTTTTATTCCATAATCTGAATGCAGTTGCAGTTCTTCCATAACCAATTCAAGATCGTACATAATATTTTTTCCAGTGGTTTTAATCACCTACATTCACTATCCTGTAGAGGCGAGCCAGGCCAAAAATGGCCTGAAGATACACCAGTATTTGACTGGCCCTATAGTTTCTTTGTGGATGTCGCGTCGACAGCCCATTCCATTAGATTGCATTGCAACATTGAATGTTTTTGGGTATTCCCGGTGAATCATGGCAATTCTAGGTCCTTCAAGTGACTTTAGGAATACCATATCATAGCCTACCTCCAAACTTCTATATTTAGCGGAGAGAGATTGAGAAATATCTAGAGTGCAAAAGAAAAATTGTTTGAACTGTGCTCGTTATTGCAATACAGATCAATATATATTGTTTAGTTTTTTTTGATTGTTTCTGTTGTTAATGTTGTATGAACCAGGGATACAATCACAGGATAACTTTCACACGTTACATCATTGCTATGATACTCAGAGAGAGGAATTATAAACGACTTTTATATGTAATAAATTACAGAAGGCAAGATTTGAATTTAAAATCTTTTTTACCACCTAACCCTTTGAGCAAATATACTGTTAAGTATATATATATATATATATATATATATATATATATATATATATATATATATATATATATATATATATACGACCAGTCCTTACCAAATTTATAGCTGATAGCTATTCTGAAATTTTGAAATGGGTCTAATCCTCCTACGCCAATGTGTTGACCGTGTTCCCTCTTTGGCTTGGAAAATAAATATTTGAGCAGACAAAGGATATTACAGTCTCAATGACAGCGAACAAACGGTTGCCTGTGTTTGAACACGATTTCCGGAAACGAGAGTTTTTTTAAGATTCTTATTAAAATTTCCATTTGGATTGAGCACAAGTTTACTTTCCGAGGATGTTATTTCGCCCGGCCTTTTTTCATTGATGTCATTTTCTATCAACAGATTCAGAGATTGAGAAAAATGCAGCCACAAATCTACGAATCAGCATTTACGACATACTATATGCATTGGAAGTATAACTTCAAAATAATATCTGTTGCAACGTTTTGATATCTCCATATTTGGTTTTTGTACAAGCTTATTTCACCAGCTGTGGTTGTTTCTTTTTAAGTTAATTTCTGTGAGTGTGTTAATCACCAAACTTTTTATCTCCAAGAATTGATTATGTTTATTGGCAGGAAAGAACTCATTAATGAACGTCTCCTTGACGCCGTTTTGGAGGTAGCAAGTATTCAGTAATGATCGACAAATACAAATCCCCAAATTCAGAAAAATGATACGTCTAACATTAAATAGCTTTGGGCCGTATGAGGACAGAAAGAAAGAATGACAGAGCATACTTTAGGGTGACGTGAAATTTATAATACAATATCCCTCAGGATCTTGTATTTTGCTTTTTCTGCTCTGAGTTGATGAAAATCCATAGGCTGTCGTAGACGCTACTACTGGATATATATTGCTTGCCATTTCGGTTTATATGAGATGTTATCGATGAGTGAAAATCTATACACCACCATAAGAGCTTTGCCAAGATGGAATTCTGCATGACATGGTAGTTTTATACCCGTTTATGGTAAATGTCGATCTGCTTTTGGGTAATCGCTTTTTGAGCAAAACGTTGTCACATTTTCCATGAAAGTCTCTACGATTCTTATTCCAACCCCTCATACATAGGCGGAGAAATTTTGTTACTGCAGTATTATTCTAATTTGATTATATCTATCGGGATGTTACGGTGCCACTAGCGATACCAATGGATAATATAAAATTGTGCAGAAAATCTCTAAATTGGTTAATAATTCCGGTGTTGGTTTTGAAATATACTGCTAATGTTAACTTCCATGTTTAGTGCATATGTTGTTCTATTTGGAAGGTACAGTCGCCTCATGAACTGGCAATCAAAACCGGAATATCATGCATCGAACATATATCGCCCAATATTGTTTACTTTCAGATTTCTGAAACTTTATTCATGCTAAAGTAGGGTCGTTTCCGAAAATAAATTACACAAATTTGGAAGCAGATTATCAAAAAACACATATTCTAGAAAATTGGGGATAATGATTATATAACTATTAATTATTATTTGTATGGCTATCGGTGTGTCATTTGATTTGATTTTACAGTCACAACCTATACTATTCCACATTGTTTCGAGGAACTTTTTTATTCTACCAAATATAATGAATTTCACTGCACATAAACATATAATAAATATAATTCAGCCGGATTTTGGTTTGATTCTCATCGGTGACAAACTTTCGCTTTGAACCTTCCTCCTCATTAGTCCATCTCATGGATGCTGTTGGAATTCGATTAAAAATCTTTTGTAGACTTTTCATCGTGACAGTTTCTTCTTTTGCCACTGACGTTGCATCAATATTTTAGGTGTTTGTAAGTTAGAAAAGTGGAAGGAACCTTCCATACCGTGTTTTGCAGCTTCTACCATAGGCCACCGGCAAACGTTTTTCTTTTTAGAGCAATTATAGTAATAAAATCCGATAAAAAAACCTCCCATACATCGTAAGATGTTCCTCAATTTTGATCATACTCTCAGAAATAGATACCTTTCAAATAAATCGCAAGACTTTTCCAACAAAAGTTATTCTTCCTTGCAATAAATTGAAATCTATACATCAAAGTTCATTGCAATCGAATCAGTTCACACGGACACTCTTTTCAGATCAAAACAACTGAGGTCAACCAACCCTTTCATAATACATAATGTATATCTTGGGGATGAACTAGAGCTAGGCCCTGATTATGTAAAATTCCGAATACATTATTCAGGCGATTTGGTGCATTAGTTTCCAATAATCCTAAACAGGGAGATGACCCAGTTGAATGCTAATATGACTTGAATATTGCATAAACGGAAAACTTTATGCCTTTGGGAACCGACGTTGAGTGATATTATACGCAGAAGTTCGCGGTAAATCCCTATTTGCATGGCGTTACAAAGGACCGTTCATTGTGCTTGAGAACCATTTTCCACACTGTTAGAGGTAACAAACCAGTAAAGATAGTCCACGAATTTTGTAAATTATCAGTTTCAGTACAAGGTATTGCCTGGTGAGCAAATTGGTACTTGGGTATGCGTGAGTAGCTAGTGAGATTAAGTTATATTTGTTAATATTATGCTCATTAAAAAGGGCTACATTATGTTACCGGAATATTAATAAGTAACTTTTGGAAAAAGCATGTTCCTTAATAATACTGGATCGGTGTAAGGTGAATCACGGACAGTTTCAAATGCAACTTATCTGGTGTAATAAGTTGATCTTCAGGATCTTTTAGGTACCTTCCAATCAAGCGACCTTTTAGCTTAAGACATTTCTTCATTTCATCTTTTGTCGCTACGTAGGTACCAGCGCATGTACGATGTATGTATGTAGATAATGAATCTACTATCGTCAGCAATATCATATCACAATAATATAATAATTGCAACTCACATCAATGTACAGGGTTTATTTTTTCTACCATACTGCACTGGGACATATTAGACTCATGAAAAGAGTTCGTATGAGTATATATTCTAATAAGTTTACTTAGAAGGGGCATTCAAAATAGTAACAAAAATAGTTTCAAGATTCTAGCCACAAATATTATTACAATATGAAACTATACCATATGTTCAAATTTATTACTTCTGACTCGAAACTTTTCTTCTGACAAAGGCTGCAAAATGTCATCATCTTAATTAAAATTACACAACATGACGTTCTTTTTCTAGTGCCCTAGTGATTCAGTGGAGGTAATAGATTACTCATCAAATCTCTCTTCGTCTTCGGCTGCTGCTACGTAACAGATTTCCGTGGTTCAACCCTGTCCAATGTCAAATATCTCTTATACCTACATTCGTTCTTCCTCTAATTTTCCTTTTATCGTCATTATCATTATTATCATTTGGGGTAGCTAATATTTGTCATGTCTGAGGAGATATTCCAGATCGGATGTTTTGCGTCTTTTTGTGATGTAGTAATTCTCTCCCCAAAATATCGTTTTAATATTCAATTTGATTGCTACCAGAACAATAGAATGTTGTTTTTTGAGAGGATATTATCTGTGTTAGAACATCTTGTCTCCCTTATTCTTACTTTATGTAATTTTAAGCTGTACATCTCTCGGTAGACATTGGCGAGCTTTCCAGGCTTCGGCTTCGGAAGTTCTAGATGGAAATTTAGTTCCCTTTTTGTAAGTTTAAAAACGTTTAGAGTATTCTGCCTGGGAATTTTTCGCAATCCCAGACCACCCAAGATTTATCGGGATCTAGAGGCAATGCTTGATTCCGTAGTAATCTTTTTGGAGAATAATCTAGTAGTACACTAGGCCATTAAATCAATATCTGATTGTCGCATAGGACTCTTTGGTATTAAGCCCTATAAAACTAAATCTTCAATAGCCTTGGAATAATAATGATGTAGCTAATACTATAGATACTGGATCATGGGAGTTTTCTTGCGCTCTGGATATTTCATATTCTCGGTACCATCTATATCTGACATGCATCACACATGACACCAGCTAGGGAGAAGCACGATACACTAGCAACCCCCATGGGCACATGGCATTAAGCAGATCCAAAATATTCAAACCTTCATCAAATAATGGTGCATGCCAACTCCTACTATCGAATATTAGTCATAAAAGGTGAACAAAGTGAGAGTAGTTTAAAATATGTTTGTGGAATTTAAACTCCGCTTTCATTATTCTCCCTCATTTGGTTAGTAAAACAGCAGTTATTCAGACCCTGAAATACTAGTATATGAATGATGGAAATGTTCGCAGTTATTTTTGTCGGTATTTCGTCAATCGCCAATATTTATCAAATGATTGAATTTCTGCAAGCGTTCATAACTGAATCGTTTTTTTTTAATTATCCATGTGGTTAGGATCGTGATTTTAGAATTATGGAAACTACGAAGCTCGCCAATCGGAACGCAGTGTGGCTTCTCGAATTTCACCTTGCGAAGCTACGATGATCAATCGGGGCGCGTTATTTAATGCGCCGTGGGATTCCAGTTTTACCCCCACAGGAAGACAAGGGAAAGGTCATGACTTTTAGCACCGAGTGAATCGGAGATCCCCGTGTGGGTTTCAAGTGGAATATTTTTCATGTTAGGCATACAAGCCTAAGTCTACGATTTATTACTCGCATTCACATTGAGCTCAAAGCGTTCTGAATTGTAACCATCGGGGAACAAACTCCTTGGTAGCTCATTTGGCAACGCCGAGATCCTCCAAAAGAACAACTTTTGGTAGAGGCTGGTTCGAGGCATTGAACGCTCGACCTGATCATGTCGGGACATGTATCTTAATCCCCAGAAGCTTGATGGTAAATGAATCAAGTATTGGAAGTCCCTCCACCTCCATGGCCTGAAGACCAGGATGTGGTTTTTTTTGTCAGGGTTGTTGTTTGGAGCTTTGGTGCATTAAACTGAACTCCATTTGTAGATCCTATTCGACAATTCTGTCAGTGTTGATTTGGAAAACGTGCTTTCCTTGCCGAAGTGAATATCTCGGGTAGGCAGTGGTTTATCTAGTTCCATGCAGGAAATAAGGGTGCTGTCATCAGCAAAGCTGTCGATAGGATTAGATGTTATTTCCCACAGTTCGTTGATGTACAGTGTTCGAGAAAGAACAGAGCCATGCGGGAGTCTTGCATTGATGGCGAATATATCGGATGCATATTGCTCCCTAAGAAAAATATCCAACCATTGGCATAGACCCAGTGGCAGCCCATAGGCAACAAGCTTTATCTGAAGTTTCTCATGTCAGACTCTCTCATAAGCTTTCGATATATCCAGCGTGATGACTCGACATTTTCCAAGTAATGCGCCCTTTCTTTGCGCGTGGAGGAAATGGAGTCATCCTCTCTCGGTATTGGTGGTATGGAAGAATAGCAGAAGCTCTGGCTAAGAGCTTCTGTTACAGACAAGAACTATCTGAATGAGTTGGGACATGTGAGGAGTTGTTTCTTAATTTTTTGGTTGAGATGTATTCCATTTTATATCCATCAATGAATTTTTGTTACTATGCAACTAGTTACGTCTTAATAACAAATCTGTCAACGTGTAAACTGGGGGATTTGTTTTCATCCGCCACAGGCGCACGGACTGAATTCCGCCCACGCTTCTTTGAAGCCAATAATATGTGTATTGCAGTCAACTCTGCAGATAATAGAAAAGAAATACCAAATATTCTAAGACTACTAAGTACCCCTGCGTGAGGTAGAGAGCAACAAATACCACTACCATAAAAAAATACCACGATTGAAAACGGACATATGGAATAATTCGGCCGTGAATATTGGTGGTTGGTGTTTGCCGTGTTACCGACAGCAGTTTGTGCGACATGTGCCAGTTATGAATATTTCAGGAGATCGATAAGTGTACCTTGTCACCAATACTAGATGAATATAACATCAAATTGAATTAATCACTATCATGCTAACGTCCTAGTCAGTATTGGTGGGTTGAATATTTATAAGAAGCGTTGTATAGAATCGCCGAGTCTCATGGATTCGATATTAATCTGTAGTGGTTCATCCAAATGGTCCTAATGCAACTAGAAGGAGTATGTCCCAGTTTTTTTTGTTTTTCACTTTTTCGCATGAGGTTTACATAATTGAATTATGGAATAACATAGCAGTGTAGATGATGCCTAACCGCTATCACTCCCAACACATAAGGGAGGCAATTACTGTATCAACAAAACGTTTTGAGTCTGAAATAATACGTTTTCTTGGTGATGTTCTATAAGATAGTAATCACTAAAGTCAATGTCACTGTTTTCATGCTGTGCCTGTCAGTATTACTGCCAGCTTCTCTGTTGGTTTGGTCGATCTCTTGTTGTCTACAGTGCGTCTGTTACTTCTAGTAAGAAATTCTCCTAACATCGTTTCCTAATGTTTTTCGAGTTTTAAACCATGTTGAGGTGTACTAGGTATGTGGAATACAAACATTTTTAAAGTTCTTCAACTACTATTTGTGTAGTTGGTGTTGTTGGTGCTTTTTTCTGTGTCAACTAGAATATCCATATAGATACGTATGTTGCTTTGTATTGTTGACGTTGCATAAAATACTGGTACCACAAAAATCATATCAAATATAAAAGACTTATGGCAAGGAACTCATACGGAGCATGTCTAGCAGCTGCACGTGCACAATTTGCGAATTTTACCCGGTCCATCATATAAAGAAGCTAATGATATAGAGGAAGCATAATAAAATCCTTAGCCAAGTTATTATAACGGACACCGTTCTCTTAGCCAGCAAAATACTCGACCGCTATCCGCTATGATAAACGAATAATGCGTGGGTAGTATTGAGCATATAGATTTTCCAGGTATGAAGATCACCATCTTCATGCCATGTACCAAATTCAGATAGGGACATCGTGCGAGAAAACGTGTATCCACAAACAGCATTAGCAGGTGTTCATATGTGTAAGCACAGTAAACGAATTAATTTGAAGCGCACCCTGTAAAAGGAGGCAGAGTGGCGAGAAGCTGGCTCATCGCCACCGTGCGTCCTGGACGACTCCCTCATAATAAATCCAATTTAGCAACAAGTAAACTAATTTAGGAACTCTATATCAGTTAAACAGGGCGCGTATACGTTTAATATTCTAGGTGCGGGGTGAAGAGAGCAAAAAATTCAGTAGGAATGGGGGGCACAAGTTATACAGATAGCATTGGAACTTATGGATGGTGGTATCTTGTATAGGCTGTTAAAAAACTGATAGAAATGGATAATTCGAGCTTTTTCCTATTGCAACAATAATTAAAAAATAAGTTCCTATCATAGTTAGTGAACTGTTTATATTTCTATTTCTATATCTGTATCTGTATCTGTATCTGTATCTGTATCTGTATCTGTATCTGTATCTGTATCTGTATCTGTATCTGTATCTGTATCTGTATCTGTATCTGTATCTGTATCTGTATCTGTATCTGTATCTGTATCTGTATCTGTATCTGTATCTGTATCTGTATCTGTATCTGTATCTGTATCTGTATCTGTATCTGTATCTGTATCTGTATCTGTATCTGTATCTGTATCTGTATCTGTATCTGTATCTGTATCTGTATCTGTATCTGTATCTGTATGTGTATCTGTATCTGTATCTGTATCTGTATCTGTATCTGTATCTGTATCTGTATCTGTATCTGTATCTGTATCTGTATCTGTATCTGTATCTGTATCTGTATGTGTATGTGTATCTGTATCTGTATCTGTATCTGTATCTGTATCTGTATCTGTATCTGTATCTGTATCTGTATCTGTATCTGTATCTGTATCTGTATCTATATATATATATATATATATATATATATATATTTATACATAGATATAGTAGTCCGTAGTCTTCTTAGAATGATTAATGAAACAAAATAAATGACTAAAGAAGCATCAATAACTTTCTGTCATAATATCAAAGTCATTATCAAAGCGACGTAACAAAGGAATACGAAAATATCTTGATTAAATGATCACTCAGATTGTAGATGTAGAATTTAAGACTCTCAATTCTAGGATTCCATTTATCCACTCTAGTTATTCTATTATATACATCATATTAGATTATTACCTATACACAAGGTCCCTATACAGCTCATCGTAAATACATTCTTTGGAATTAAATTGTATAGGTTATTGCGACCGACCTTTTACATCTGCAGGGGCAATAAAACTGAAATAAAACTTCCGCTCATACACGTTTTACAGCTTCGTGAGAGTAGATATTGGCGATGGGGAAGTTTTCCGCTACTTCCGTGTGGATTTTGTGACATTACCTACGTGAAGAAAAGCGACTCTGAATTTAGGAACATACTAAACTACTTTCGTGAAATGAGTATTTACTTCATAAAAGTTTCCTAGAGAAAATTGGTTGTGTATTGGAAATTAAAATTTCTAGATGTGCCTACATTAGTGGTATCTTGTAATCAAAATACCTTCTGCATTGGATTTGATTAGTAGTCGAATGCGTTGCATTTATTTAAGAAATGTATTAGAAACAAACTTATCGGTTCACAATGATCTTCAGATTGATTAGTTGTTATCATCTTAACTTTGCTCACAACCGATGTTCTATTGTACATTAGTAATTGTTTGCTATCCTTTGTATTATGAATTTGTATTTATTATAATTACTGGTGAGAAGCGGTTAGTTTTTCTTCAGTCAATGCGACTACTCCGTATATAGCAAGAAACATGTATCTTGATTCTTAATTGGTATCATTTACCACGCCATTATTCAAATTTTCTCGTTTTTGCTCTGTTCCGGTCGGATCTCTCCAAGTCGAACGAAATCCACCAAGCATATTCTAATATCACTTTGCGATATTATTAGATTGATGGGTATATATAATGTAAAATAAACAAAATAAGTCGAGTTTGCTCAATAATGCCTTCTTGGCAAATCTCTCTAAATCTCGGAAATAAAACATTTATAGCTACTTGTAAGCTTCAGATATAAATACTAAAAACAATCGGGCAACTTGGCGCTCTTTTTTCTCATCTTGATCTTAGTGATAAGCAGTAAAGCTCCAGATCTAAAGTTGGAACATAAAATAAAATATGCAGCATTGCACACCGGAGTGTGTATCTCTGATACATATTGCATATCCTGGCCGTATTTCAAGAACTAAGAGGTATTCCCGGCCCGGTTTCTATTATTCATACATAATTCTAAATCTCAGTAGCCAGATATTCGTGATGCGCGGATGAAAACAGAAGGAGGTATTATATTATTACGTTGCTCCAGGATTTCGACCGAATTATGTTTTATGAGTCATATATTCAGATTTAGCGCGGATACGTGCGAGTTTTACGGTCTTCGTGGAATTATGGGGTGTACTTTATGGATGCCTTCTATTGTTGAAGTAACATCCACCTGGACAAGGAACAGATTTCCAGCGCACATAAAGACAATGAAAGTGAAATATAACAGTCGCGTCTAAGTAGTTCCAACACAGCTTCAGGTCAAAAATGCACAAAGGATGATACTAGAGTACAGATAAGTGTGAAATACTGATTGGTTTCATGGATGATATGACTTGATTACAAAAATGCTAGGTTTGTTTTAGTAAAACGAGAAATTCCACGGTCAATGCCCTGAGAATCGTAATTTGAACTAAGATGTTCTATAAACTGATACACGTGCCTATGATTTTACTTCCTGTAGTACGTACTGATTAAAAACTTATAGCCAATTACCAGAGATGTCTGTATCTTTAGCTTGAGATATTCGAGTGTTAAATTGATTCAGAAAGTAGAAAAGCTGCATGGTGGAACATTCTGGTCAGGCGTGATAGTGGTTACATTCTTTATGGTGTGAAGCAAAGTGTGCTTGGGCTAACTATTTAGATAAACACACAGCGCTCAAAAAAAATAAGGTAAGTTGGTATAAAAAAACATTACAGCGGCAACGATTTAAAACTAAATGTCACCTGTCAAGTTCGTTGCAATGACTACTGTAACCTTGCCGGTCAACAGTTCAGCAAGAACGAGGACTTTTTTCATCCAAATTCAGGTATATTACTTGTTTAGATACGTTCTCGTACAATGCCGTAAATTTTTTTTAGGAAATTTAAACAATACTCATTAAATAACAAACTGAATTTTTGATATTTCGCACAGTAAAACAGATAATAATTAATGAATAATTATCTTCAGGACTTGATGTCATTGAGTTCGTGATATCCAGCAACTCTAGATACAATATCACTTCTCGAATCATGTATAACGTCTCAAGCTTCCACCTGCCGCTCATCATGGAGGTGGGATACGGGCATGACGTGCAGGAGTCAACTCCTCCAAGAATGAGCATGGATGAATAATTGAACTAGTTACTCCTCATAGAGTTTCCCAATATCCGCTACTTAAACGGAACGGATAAACCTCATCAATCCGTACAGCGAACTGCGATACTCCCTGTACAACAATCCGGCCAACCTTTCCTCCCTGTGGACATCAGACAGGTAATTTCTTGAGAGCTGCAACCAAGCAACCAAAAAGTTTGTGTCATCATGGCGATATCCATATTCGTAGAGCGATGAATCGTCCACGTAGTGGGAAACGCATACCATGAATTTCGCAACGAGCAATGGAACAACTCTCTGGGGTAAATACTTGACTCAAGTATTCCTCTGTGGAAATTAGCGAAATCTGTCAAAAATGGCAAGCAGGAACAAATTTCTCATATCTACGACCCAGACGCCATTGTGTTTAGAGTCGAAGATGTCCCGAAATAACTGTTCTCTCCCAATTATCATTTGGATGGCTGGATAGAAGTTATGATTCGGTGTAAAACTTGCCTTAACTAGTATAATAGGAGACCTCAACGATTAAGACGGCCTCTTTCAGTATTTTGATGGACAAATCTGCGCTGAAACTGAATTATGTACTCATCTGTGTGTCGCCCATTGACATCTTACGATGCCAAAGGTACTACACTTAGATGAGTTGATGTTGCTATCACACCCTTGACTGGGTTACATATATACCACCCGATTGCTCTCTACAGTTAGACCGCCAGGCTATACTTACCAGTCTAGGCTAAAAGCTGATGCATAGTGGATAGCATACACTTGAATTATCTACATTAGATAGATCGGGAAGTCGCTTGACATCATCTTGGTATGCCTAAGACACGTTGCATCTTTGTTGACAACTAATCAAATAGCTTTATTCTGTTGGATGCTCATTTGTGTTTCCAGTATCTACGAAGCACTCCTTGCTTCTAATGATCCCAGTGATTATCATTACTGGAATAATGATGCATGGATGCCATTAATTGAATTCTTCTCGAAATGTAGGATTTGCGAAATGAGAGGGAAATATTAGACGAATGCTTTAACTCCGATCGCTACGAAGCGCAGCCTCGCCCCTCTTGAAAAAGGTTTGGGAAATAGGCCGAATACAGAAAAGGAAAAGGCAACGAGTATTTCATGTAATTCTTACGCACGTTTGCGTATTATGTCAGTTGCAGGACAGCCTTTTTCGTTCGAGGTAATGGAGAATTCGGAGTCTTGGGGAATATAAAGCGGTAAGGAACTTCCACTGTAAGAAGTTCTAGTGACGTAACTTTGAAAATCGCATATCCACAAGTCGCGGTAAAAGTAATAAGTGTTCATAGCATAGCGTATGAAAGAAAGAACATGAGTAATAAGTGTTCATAGCATAGCGTATGAAAGAAAGAACATGAGTTTGACAAACAGTAAATATCGAAATTGCTTTTATTCACCAGCGTCTTTACAGAATTACCTTTGAGAACGAAAGTGCTGTTACAACGGCATCATATGAAACAAGAAGACTATACTTTTGAAGTCAAAATGAAACAAAATATGAACATTCGACGGACTAATGGTGATAATACGTGCATATCGTAACTATCAATGCTGAGTAAGTTGGATATAAGTGACAGGCATACTATTTTAATTCCAGGATTCTACTTCTTATTGCTTGAACTATTAAGCAAAGGGTTAGGAGAAAATTACCACTTGTTTACGTGAATGATGTCTTTGAATGTCTTAGGAGTTTGAAGGTTTTTGTTGTTGCTATGAAGTAAAGTTTCACTAGACTTGTTTACTTATTCCTCAAGTACGTAAAGGTATAAATTAGGTCAAAACTGACTAGTTTATGATCAAATTCTGATAGTCAGACAGATAATCCGTTGTCAAAAAAAAAAGATCAAAAGTTTGATTTCGGACTTCCATTGTCTATAAGATTTTTGAGTATCACAACGTTTCACAACGTTCAGTTCACCTGAAGACGATTGAAGATATTATATCAATCGAAACGTTGTCGTACTCAAATAATTTTATAGACAATGGAAGTCCGAAATCAAACTTTTGAAAAATCGACCTTGTCTACAAGTTTCAAGCAACAGTGAGAAAAAGATCAACAAAATATCAGCTCAGTAATTATATGCCCTCCACGGCATCCTATTCGAAACATTCCAGGGATAAGTAGTTCTCCAGTTGCCGGCTACGTAAATTTTAATAACCATAGTTCTTTATTCTCATTAAAGAAGTAGTAAACTCTTATGTATCCCATTACGCAGGGAAAACTTCCAAACTCTGCCAGCTTAACTAATACGGCTAATAAACCGAATTTATAGCAATTGCCTACAGGCGTGCTTGTGCACGATACCCAGCCAAACAAATAGCCAATTATGTAGACATACCTGGGTTTCTTGAATTCCTTTCAGCAAGTGGAGGTTCTTACTGAAGTATATGCTCTACATCCACGCAAGAGACTTGGTTTGCTCGGGATGTTTCCCTGTCTTTTATCTCCCAGCGCTTGAGGAGTAGATTAACAAATACTTGTAATGTGATGACTTTGATTGCAAAAAACTCTATAGGAATAATCTTAAATGAATTTACTGTACTGAAAATTGAGAATGTGTATTGTGATATAAAAATGTATTTTAATTTGACGTTATGTAACGGAACTGATTACAATATTCTCATAGATACTACATTTCATAACTAGATATCAGAAGTGCTGTTGGGCAAATAGCCAGGTCATTTCGCCTAAGGTAGGAAGAAATGGAGCAGGTAAGAGAGAATAGCCACAATATCCAACGCCCAATGCGAAATTAATTTCTTGGGAATATTCCATAACAAATAGGAGAAATAAGCAAATGTGTACTCACTCTATATCAGATGCTAGTGATAGGTTTCAGATCAGCACAGGTTGTTGGCTTGTTTATATGTATAAAACTGGGAACTTATTCTTCCAGACAAAGTAAATCAGCGTGCATATTACATGACTCTCATCCCTTTACTTCCCACGCATTAAGCGACAAAGGGTTGTGATCGAGAACAATACATATGTGATATAATGGCTTGCTTGAGTGGAGTTTGTAGGACTACATAATCTTCATAGCTACTGCACCGAGTTTGATGAAATTTGAGAAATATTGTGGCATGGGCGGACGTAGTTGATTTTTGGATATCGATGACAGCATAAAATAAAAAATCATCGCTGAGAGCATTGCCCAAGAATTTGTGACCCAAACAAAATTTCTAATTGTTTTTGGGGAAGCCTCTTATCATTTCATGGTCTATAAAGGATATTTTGGAATTTCAGACGTGTGATATCAAATTTTATTTGTGTAAGGTATACAAACGCACTTTTTGGTAGCTATATATTCTACTCTATAACACGTATTTTAGGTATATATTATATATTTATATATATTCGGCTGTCGGCACTGCACATATCACTGAGAATTATCATACGATGTTTTGATATACAGGTTACCGATATACCAACAAAATAAGGGCAAAAACTCCTAGAAGAGGCAAGTCTCGATGTTTTTATCCACCGTAAGAGATATAAATCTGCCATTTTTTCTTTAAATTGTCTTTATTGTCCCAGCTGGCATTATTTTTTCTATTACAGCAGTCAGAAGCCTAGCAGTTAGTTTGTTTATATAAATATATTACCTAAAGCTATAAGTTGAAAACAATTAAAACGAGCTTTCAACAATTATTCTATCCAATGATTCTTGGTTCTTTTGTATCACAGAAAGATTTTCGTAGATGTGCTCACTATTTTCCACCATATCTGAAACAATAAAATGGTAGATTATTTTCACATCTAAATTATAAAATATATTATAAATTCATTATAATCGTGTCCTACTTTAGTTTTGTTAAAGGCAAAGGAAAGCAGTACACTGCCTCACTGAATTTGGTTAGATGCATAGGTTGGTCTAATAAAATCCATTCTTCCTTTCTCAGTTTTTTGTGGATGTTTGAGTAAATTTTTCTCAAACTTCCTGAATGAAGGTTGGAAAGGTACCCAGCTTAATTTATTGAAACCTGTACTAATTTTATCGCTATGGCAATTAACTGTCATTATAACACACTGGGTCTTCTCCGTATCAGTTATCATCAATCATTGTGCCTTGATAGTGTCTGCTAATATAAATTCTACTATAAGCAAAAACCTGATCCATTGTTTGATTTCTCTAAATGAAATGCTTGTTTGACGCATTGAATTCTTACCAGGACTAGGAGGCCTCTCCAGGTGATCGCTTATTAATTTATGGATGTATTTAAACTGCTCCTGTAACAAAAGTATAACTTGAAAGAAGCGGGAATAGAAAGCCCTCCTATTATTTATGAACAGCTTTCGCTTCAAAAGAATTTTCTCCACTGATTTAATGAATATATGTAGGTTTTCACAGAATTCACTCGAAGATTTTGAAAATGTGATTATCGATGAATATATATTTTTTCAATTAAATTGTAACATCATACTGACGACCATATAATCCTTTATTGCATTTTTAATTTAGTTTGGATGCCCAAATAAAGTTTGCCCAAACTATATAATTTCGAGCTATCAACATGGCATATGTGATAGTCTTATTAATTACTATTAACGGCATTTAAGTAATATGGTAGACAGCTCACCAGGATCTTCGATGGTTAAGTGCAAACATGTTTTAAGCAAATTTGGTGCATATAATTTAGATCTTACGCAAATGCAGATAGCCTATCGCGCTTCTTAAGCACTGCGCGAGGATAAAAGCCTATACACATTGACCTTGAAACACAATAGATTGTAACCATCAGGGAACACTGTTCCTGGTAGCCCGTTCCACAACGCCGAGGTTCTTCAAATGATCGACTTTTGGAACAGGCTTTTACGATGACCTAGTGTTTATGCGCCCAATGAGCGTCCTTGTATTTGCTGTACTGGCATATGAAGACAGTCAATTAAAACGTACCTCAGTCTGTACCATTAGGGTCCTTTGTTCCCTTAATTTCATCACTGTCTCAAAAACGTCTAAAGGTTTTTTATCATTCGCCTTTTGGAGTAATATGTCAGTTGCAATGAAAGTCCCTGTTCTGCCTACACCAGCACTGCGAAAAATAGAAGATGGTGTCAATAAACATATAAACACTAGTAACTTGTGAAGCAGCTGGGAAAGAGTGCCATTAAGAACAAATTTGTGTTTTCCAAGCAAGCAACAAAATGGATTTATTATAATAGGGTAGATTGCTTCCGTTACTGAAAGTTATCGACGCAGATATATCTGCCATTTCCCGTTAGGATTGTGTTCTCCATATAAATCGTACATAGTATGTTCATAGTGTCATTAAAATTATCGTATATGAGCATTTGCTTATAATCAATTTGATCGTAAATTCTGAAATGCATTCAGGAATATTGGAATATTGATTACGATATCAACTTCGACTGCTCAACATTAGGAGATACTTGAATAATATTCAGAAACTATGCAAACTTCCCATACTCTGAATTAATAAAAAGAAGGTGATTTGTCTGTTTAATCTCAATAGAGTGGAAAATGAGCCATATTTCGAGGATACTTTTAAGTAAGACTGTCAAGGGTCACTGAACTGTGATCTAGGATTTGTTTTATTTTGCGTTGCCTACTATTCAGGAATGTAATGAAAATTGAAGGAATTCGTTTAGAATATTACTATATATTGTATACGGCCAATCTATTTCTAAGCTTCAGGACAGGGCTTACTACAACATGGAGTGAGCCCTGTCCTCATCTTCAATTTGCCATGATCAAACAGATCAGTGTTAAACTTAGTTATAAATCCTGCAAAGCTTAGCTTCAACTTCATCCTAGTTTAACAGGCCAATTACATGGTATGTATTATGAGGTTTCGGATTGTAATTGGGCTCTTATTAATAACGTATGACAATGTCAAGTTGTTACCGAAACTGATGGCATGAATGGAGTACCTGGGGTAACCTAAGGACAGAGCCGTTTACTTGCCCCAGACGCTTAATATTTTAGCTGCGTCACTAGGTACACTACTGTGATATATATCTGGATACATAGATATCACATGTGACATTCGGACATTTTCTTTAGAGAGGTTATCAATTATCATCCTTTCCGCCCCTCAGCTACAGCAATTATATGTAAGGCTCTTTCACGAATATTCTGAATCAATTGCATCTAAGATATCCCTGATTATCTGTGTTAGGAGGACCACTAAAATCACTTAAAAGATGGTTTATAAAATTTAAAATGACTGTTTACCATACTTTGTTGATTTTTTCTTCACTTATAGAGTACTTGAGGAAATGAAGGTCCTTTAGACGAATCTGGGTTTAACACGTGCACTGGAATCTAACTCACGATTCAGTAGCCTATTGGAATTAGTAATCCTCTAGATGACTTCAAGCTTTTAAAGTGATATAAACAAAAAATGACTGTAGGAAGCAGCACTTTAAACATATATGAATCATCTTTAATATCCGAGTAAAATGGCTACTGTAAATGCATTTCATTAAGATTTCACTGAATAACCACAAAGGGGAGTCTAGATATTACGTGAAAGTATCTATTAGAGCTTGATGTGGACTGGAATTTGAATTGATTCGTTCAAACGTCATTGTGTATGATTTACCGGTAGAAAATGAAAATGCCGATCGTGTATTTGGAATGACAAGTAATTCCTCTAATACTATCAGAACAAATGATAATTACAGATTTTGTAGTAAACTGGTAATTTCACATGATATACTAGCAACAAAAAGGTTTAAAACTTGCGCATCCAATCCAATCGATCATCCAATTCAATTACCTGCAATGTACAATGACAGGTCCTCCTTCCTGATTAATCCTGTGTCTTACTTGGTAGCAGAACTGCAACATATGCTCTGTTCCCAGTGGTACACCAAAGTCTGGCCACTCCACGAACTGCATATGTGTTACTGTCTTTTGAACATTATCCTGAAAGCATATCACTTTAGCATACAATCCAAGCAGTTAGGCACACTTGTTAGCTTCATAATATCTCTTAATATCTCCAGATAAAATATGTGTGAGTATTATTTCGAAACACTTGCTGAAAAATCCAGCTACGCCTAAAATGATAAGAAAACTACAAAGTACACCCTTGTACTAACTGCTAACCACATACGGCAGTAGTATGAATTAATCTTTAGTGACCTTTAAAATTAGGGAAAATAGGAATTAGGGGCTATCCAGAAATTTTATGAGTTTCATGAACGGTTTATGCACTAGCCCATGTCACCTGTTCATCTTTGTACATCTAAACTTTTATATTTACATATCAATAGGGCCCAAAATAACCACATGGTCTAGATTATAGACGTTTAGAAGCTATGTTGAAAATTGACTTAGTTGATAAATATTTGTTCTAGCATATTCCTCAATGCAGAAGTCCGATTAGATTTTATCAACGTCTATTTCAGTCTTTATTTACGACTAAACATATGCGACTAGGTACTATTTTTTGGTAGCTGATAGTTGTTGAGATACACCAAGGCTTTTAACGTTTATATCGTGAGATAATATAGATAAAAATGACTTACTGTATAATACGTTTATCTGTGGAAGCAGAAATGTTGCATGTATCTTAATATAAATGTGATAGGTGCGAAAATTCTAATGCTATCTAACTGTGACTTAGGTCTCGATGCCCGGTTCTATGCAAATATATCGTATAACGATCATTTCTGAATTGGGAGTAGCAGTCAGTAACAAATCATTGCTGGATTAATTTAACATAACATCTAAATAGTGAGAGAAATAAAAGTATTAATTTTTATACTTCTATGAAGGCTGTCGAGCCAGCGAAAATATTGCTGACGGTATTTTGTCAATCGCATCTGGTTTAAATTAGTGGTCAGGAAATATATAACAAAACCGCTGGATAAGTTTTAGAAGTTACTTTAGGGTATCTTTAACACCAACTCTTCCATAATTTATTGGTATAGTGGTGCAAATCAATTCTTGTTCAATCATAAGCTAAGAGTAGGTAACAGCCCAAAACTTCCTGGTATTACTATTGATGTCTTTACAGGTTTACAGATTTTCATTGAAAATATTATATATTATATATTATATTAGGAATTTCAAAATAGACATTCTTTAATTAGTTGTAGACTGAAAGAGTTTTAGTTTGTAGCTGTTCTTAGATGATTCGAAAAAAATCAGTAAAAATAAATATAATAAATACATTCGGAGCTTAGTAAGCATTGCTGCTTCACACGAGGATTAAACCAATCTATCTAACTATGATTGATCCAGCCTCCAACAGGAGTTTATTCACATGCTAGTCTATGAGAGTTTCTTAATAATTGTAAGCATTTTCATAACTGTGTGTACCTTGCTCACTTGTATTGACCGAACACAGTACGTTCCAAAATGGAGCTCAATCATACAGGTTACTTCTAAGTCATCTCCAATGATCATTATTTTGCCTTTCTCTGGGAAATACTTGAAACACTTCTCCTACAAATGATCGATATAGTATATGGTTTTTCTTGCACAATATATATGTACTTTCTTGTTAACAATGAATTCGGAAACCATAACGATTACATTGACATTTTCCTGTAACACCATTTTCCAGAAATCTCGACATGTCTTAGCTAGGGGCCCTTGTGTAGCAATGTACTCTGCTTTTCCTGTATATCCCTGAAATTACCAAACCATATTTATTATATCATACTGATAAAATGAGGTGAATGTTTTCATTATTCTGCAGGCAATATGTGTACCACTAAAGGAGCTAATTATACAGGCAAAATGAGTAATGATCTTGCGTATCTTAGCATCTCATAAGGAGATGAATTATTGTATATATTGTTCATGCTATGCAGTCACGTGTTAAAGAAATATATATATTTTTATAACTTTGGCATGCGAGCACATTTTAAACCTGATGATTGTTCTAAAAGGTATCGTTATCCTAACTAGTTGTTGAAAGCAAACATATTGGGCAACTGATTATGAAAATTTAATTTTACATGTTATTAAAACAATGAATCAACGAAGTTCCATTAATGTTAGTAACCTTGTCAGTATATAACATAAATTTTAACGAAATATTATAAAACATTTAAATGAAGGGCCTATTATTTCCAAATTGTTTGAGAAGCTGCTACTCAAAAGACTTAAGCCACTCATTGAAAATAATGGTTTGATCCCTGATTATCAATTCGGATTCAGAGATAAGCACTCCACCATTGATCAAGTTCATCGCATCATGAACATCATAGAATCAGCTTTGGAGGAAAAAGAATATTGCACTGCATCATTTCTAGACGTCGCCCAGGCTTTTGACAAAGTCTGGCATGAAGGACTCATCAACAAATTAAAAATGCTCCTTCCTAACCAATATGTAGAAGTTATCAGGTCATATATTTCTGATAGAACTTTCAGAGTCAAGCAAGAAAATGAGTATTCTGACCTTATGGATATCAAAGCTGGAGTACCTCAAGGAAGTGTCCTGGGCCCAATATTATACCTATTGTATATTTGTGATATTCCAACGATGAGGGACGTAACGGTTGCAACGTTTGCAGACGACACAGCTTTGATTGCAACTGACAAAAATATTGCTTTGTCTACTAACAAAGTTCAGACAGCTGCCAACGAATTAGTGACTTGGTCACAAAAATGGAAAATCAAACCAAATGAATTAAAATCGATCCATGTCTGCTTTTCTAACCGGAGACAGATAAATCCTGATCCAATAAGCGTTAATGGGACCACCGTACCACGAGAAGCTAACGCTAAGTACCTAGGTATGACCCTTGACACAAGACTGAAATGGAAACATCACATCAAAAAAAAGCGGGAAGAACTCAATCTTCGCTACAAACAATACTACTGGTTATTGGGAAGATCCTCAAAACTGTCCCTCTATAACAAAATCATGATCTATAATAAGATTCTCAAACCTGTTTGGCTCTACGGTTGTCAACTGTGGGGTTGTTCGAAAGATTCTAACATCGAAATTATACAAAGATTCCAAAATAAAGTTTTAAGAGCTATTGTTAATGCCCCTTGGTACATTCGTAATAAGGATATTCATCGCGATTTGAATATACCTCTGGTAGTCGACGAGATCAAGAGAATGGCGGCCAGGTATGAAGAAAGGCTCCATCACCACCCAAACGCAGAAGCTCTTCAGCTGCTGGACAACCACAACGCTGTCCGACGATTGAAGACAACCAAGCCATACGAATTAGTGTAGTGCTTTGGTGCATAGAGCAGAGCATGTGTACGAATTTGTAGTTATAGTGTTAACGTAATCTAAAGGACATCGATGGATTTACTTTAGTGATAAGTATTAGTTTGTAAGAATTCAAAGGAAAATTAATGGTTGATCAGTTTGATCAGTTTTAATATGAAGGCATTATGCCCCCCTAAAACAAACAAAAAATGAAGGGAAGAGATAATCACAGCTATTAACGACACTACAAAATATGTCGGGTATTCTGATTTTGAAGTAATTCCTGGATAAAAAATATTCATCAACATATCTACAAGAAATAGCATCCTGAATTCGCTTTCCAAGCATTTGTTGTTCAGGAAGACCAGAAAGTAATAAAAGGGGTGCTGCTTCAAACGATTTATTGAGTTACAAGATACTGACAACAAAACTCACCTTTATCGTCATAAATATAGACCTCAGTGGGCGTGACAAGCGTCTACTATTTTTTTTTGTAATATATGGAATTGAACAATATTAGGAAAAATATTGTATGAAACATGTAGTGAAGCGATATTATGAAATTATATCATTCTATTACATGCTTCATACAAATTTTTTTTAACTTTCTATCGCTTACTTATTGATCAGAATAAACTATTGCAGAACTGGTAAATTTGTGACAAATTCCTAGGTTTGAAGTAAGTCCCAGGACAAGCTATCCGGAGAATTGGTACTAAGAAGATATATACTTTACTGCTCAACCAAGGACTGGAAGTTAGTGATGTAAAATGGTGCTATGATAACAAAGAAGGGAAAGCAAAAATGAATAACTAAGAAAAGAATTGAGGAATCGAGAAAAATTTGGTGCCAGGAGGATTCAATTATTCGTATTCCATGCTAGCGGGGTTAACTTCAGAAAATACATATGTTAATGAAAAGGCCTGTGTCCATAGGACTATGACACAATCAATGTTAATCAATGGCTAAGAGATGAAGTGGAAAGGAGGAAATAAAATGCAGAATTGACGTGGCAGAATCCTAAGATCATTGCTGGGAACGAAACTGACGTTGTATGCTTCAGAGATCGAGATCCAAATATGCTAAAAGTGTGTCGCTGTAAATTTGCAAAACAGCACCTCAGTAATTTGGTTTGCGTGTAAAAGTTTGTATTGTTAAATCTTACTAGAAATTAATCCTAATTTAAAGATTTAATTTAGACTATTGCCTGTAAATTAATATTGTTTGAACTGCCACATACTAACCTCAATGTATGAAGCATTTATATAATCGGAGGCTATTTCATCGTCCTCATCAATCATTAGCTTCACCCTTGTGCTGTCGTCTAGAAGATAAAATATTAGTAAAAGTTACGTATACAGATCTATTGTATCGATTTACGATCATCTCTCGATATAACACTGCCATAGGAGTTACACAAGAGTACCCATTGAGTCTATTGGCTCTGAATTTGAATTTAGAAAACCTCTAAAATATTGAAAATAGGACAGATTAGACGTATTATTTTCATTGAAAGATATAGAGTGAAAATCTAACACTGAGTAAGACCATTCTCAGTCTGTTTTTACTAGTCTAGCTTCAATGACTCCTTACACGGTAAAATGTTTACATATCTGTTCTTTCTCCAGTTCTCAGATAGCCTAGCGAATGAAGAAGTTTGTTCATCAACAATTTCTTTTCCTCTTCTCGTTATAGTATCAAACTGTGAGGTCAATTTATCGGGATCGTCCTCCAAGGTTTTGTAGTACTCAATGAATGTTTTGATCGCATCAGCTTTCCTGAGATCTCCCTGGGCGTCGGACGGGGAACTTTCTGTTGACCTAATTGAATTATATAATTTGAAATGAATAACGTTCTAAAGTCGCTGAGAAAATATATTTGCGTAAAGTATAGTTAGGATACGTATGATAAGCGCGTGTCATCTTAACTCTGCTACCATAACATGGCAGGCCTTTGAGATCTTTGAGATTCTAAACTTCCATCCATATAGCAATATGAACTTATTCTAAGTAATTTAATTATCACACATGGGTATTGTAATAATTACTATATTTAGTAGAAAAAACGTCAGTCATACGACGTTACCACAAAAAAGAGTTCCACTTACTTTAGTTTGTGTATTTTATAACTAGCATTACTGTACTAATAGACTCATAAGAGTTTAACTCGGCTATTCATTCCAAAAACACTAAAAGGTGTACCTAAGTAGCATCTTTACAGTCAATGAGGCTTTCAGTGAGTTTTATGGTATTATTTTATGAGAGTTGTGTGTCATGACGTCTCATATTAGAGCCACATGCAGTGCAACTATCCTTTCCAAAAGTTCTACGGGTTATAACTAAGACCAATTGGCTGAGAAAGAGGTAGATCTTCGATGAAAATTTAAGGAGATTCGTGAAAATGATCTGTACTACATGTTCTGAACCATTTAGGTATAAATGTAACTTTTGATGAAACCCAGCGGTTTTATGGGGCTGAAACAGGAATAATCATTAGGCCACGACGATGTAAGTCGTCCGAAAGCTGAAACTATTGTGAATTATATTCGCAGTATACTCGATAGCGTATAATAAACACTAACTGGTATTTTAAGCAAATATGGTAATATTCAAAGATTTGTTAGCATATGATGAAGCATTCTTCATCCCGCAATAATCTGTACGAAGGTAACTGGATATGATATGCAGCCCAGCTATGTCAATCAGTTATGTAGTTTATACTTTACTGTGGTAGCAGACTGAAAATGTTGTGATACTGAACCATTTAATTAGATTTCAGTCAAGATGCTGGTTTTAAGAAGACTGCATTATTAACTAATACTCGTATAAGCGTTATGTATAAGAGAAAATTAAAAACTATTGAACATTGAAATCCCCAAGTCATATTTATTACTATAATGCTACATCTCTTTGCTCAGAATAGATAACCCGACTTGAATACTCCAGATATATCTTGGAAGCGAAATTATAGCCAAGCTATTGCATGCATCTCATCTATACCGGAAGCCAAAAAACTTGCTCAAGCACTTCATTAGTTTCGTCTTTGTGAGAAGGAAGCTTACGCAATGCTGCTTCATAAATACCTTTCATCAGGAGTTGAACTGAAAGTTCCAAATGGCCTTCCAAGGATACCTCTGAATGATTTCATAACTTGGTTTCTAGCTTTCCGTGAAAATATACGAGCATAGGGACGATCCTTACTTGAATTCGTACTGCGAAAATACATATCGATTTTATCAAGCAATAGTTATACTTCTCACAACAATGAAGGAGAAGCCTGAATAATTATGTACCGTGGCTGCTATAAATCAATTAGGAAGAGATCTTTAATAGAAGATCCTAACTGTTGTATGTTCACAAGAGCCGGAAAGAGTATTGGTATATTTTATCAAATTTTTGACAATCTAGAAGCAAAAAAAAGGTCGGACAAGCTAGTTCATGAAGTACAGAGAACTAAAGCGTTGCTATCTAGTGAGCGCAAAGGGCCGCGAAATGTCATAAGAACAGACGGCGTTAACTGTACATGTGAAAGAGACCAGATGCAGATGTGTCTCGAAAGGCAAGTGTCACCTATAAATTCAATTTATCTTCTCTGAACTGAGACTGTAGTAGTAGCGGCAGCTCCCCAGAGAGGAGAACAGTATATCAGGTCAGGTGTTATTAGAGATGTCTGAAAAAGTCAGAGGTTATATTTATAATTCAGGTACTCCTTACTAGTAGTTATATGATAAAAAGGCAAACTAATTTTCTCTAACTTGACATTTTCGCCTAATTGTGTAATTTAAAAATTACAATTTCAGGCATGATTACATGTGTATTGCTTCTATTGTGCGATTTTCTCCTAAATTTTTGGTTTTAATAATCCGCCCTCAGAAGACTGAAGTAGACAAGATTATTGTTTTCATCTTCTGATACATTATTTCCATGTTTTAAACTTTGGTCAATTATAGCTATGGTTGCGAAAGTAGTGCGTACTAAGGTGTTCCAAATTTAAGTAAAAAGCTTTCTCTTTTGTTGCGACATGGTACAAAAGAAAAATAACAATCTCAAACATGGCCTTCAGTCTGTTTGCATAGGATGATTGATTGCATGTTGTATGTTGTTATTTTTCTACCCTTCTGACCACTTGCACACTGCCTAAATATACGTTACGGAAACTTTATGAGGAATACAAAAATTTGTCCTCATCTCATTAATTACTTAATCATGCTAAACCATCCATTTTATACGAGAAAGAAAGAAGTAAAGCTCATACTAAGTATGTAATATTCAATAAATTCAGAATTGCAATTCAAGCTATTATTCTAATAGAAACAATAAAGGTCCGAGTCCATTTAAAACAGCCTCTTCGAATAACCTTTATTTCAGTGGTCAGCCTTAACCATGAATGATCCCGAAATGATAATAATTGTGAAAAGAGAGAGGTCATCATTCTGTCACCGCTATTAGACAGAGTCAAAGCTGTAAAGATAATCTGACTTGGTAAGATGACGATGGGCAGTGCCACCTTACGCGACATTAGGAGATAAATGATCAGACCCTTACCTACGGTAGGCATATACAAAGTAATTGCTCACTACTGTCAGACCGCCGAGCTATACTAACGAAATATGCATGTCTATTATAGGTCACATACAAGCATATAGAGTCAAGAACATACAGAAAGTTAATTTTTTTGTATTTTTGTAATCACGGTATTGGAACCGATACTGTGATGTTAAAGGGGAAAACAATTGTAGGCCTGCGTAATTACATGAGGCATGATGAATACAGTATCGGAACGCTGGTGCTGTGAATCAGAGACAATCATGTCAAATCGTAGTGAAGCTCCGCCAAATAATCCTAAATGTAATACAATTTAACAACGGCTTTTCACAATATATCATACGAAGATATATCAAAGTGTTTTATGTATCATTACAAACAATAAGTATGGTTTCAGAGCTTTTACACAGGAGCAGCCTTTGACTTGAGGGCATTTAAACCCGCTTTATATGCCCTCATCATATGACGAAATAGTAACAAAACAGGAAATACCTAAACCACATCGGATAATGACCTAGGAATCATTGCTGGTAGTGGAGTCCATTATGACAGCTGTGATTCAAGTTTAAAAAATACTATAACCAAGTATGAGAATGAGAGAGGCTAGAGAGAGGCTAATTGAAATTATACTAATTTAGTTATCCTGATATACATGGCCACATAGCTGTTGTTTGAAACTAGTGGACAAGGTGGATTTTTCAAAAGTTTGATTTCGGACTTCCATTGTCTATAAAATTTTTGAGTATCACAACGTTTCGATTGATATGCTATCTTCAATTGTCTTCAGGTGAACTGTCGAAACGTCGTGATACTCAAAAATTGTATAGACAATGGAGGTCCGAAATCAAACATTTGAAAAATGGCCACATAGCTCAGGTAGCCATGAGTATGCGCTGTTATAATTCTTAGGTTTCATCTATTTCCTTTTGGCCTTATGCTAATATATTCGTAACTCTTGGCACTACTTACGTTTTCTTTCTCATTATAAAATGTAGCACTGTGAAGACCGTTAACATGAATAAAACACCGACCACTATTCCAATTAACATCCCAGTTGTCAAGCCATAACCTGAAACTTAAACGTATGGACAAATAAATTGTATGCTTCAATAACACATTTTTATTTTAGCACTATTGAAACTATGGCTTCATAGTTTTATCAGCGATCTGTTAACTGTAGAAGAAAGAGAGTATTCTCTACTTATTACCGACAAGATAAATTGAACGTCAAGATGGTGCTATGCACCGTTCCTCATGAAAATCAGTGAATTATTTTTGAAATTTGTGAACAGTTAAAGACACTTCAGAGATAGAGAACTTAGCATACCTATAGGCGCATCTATAATTTAAGCCTATAATTAAAAGCAATTTTCTGTTTATTTTGGCATTTGAAAAAATAATTTATTTCATCTTCAAATATTACACACATCTTATCGTATTACTCCTTATCAGCATATGGGAATCAAGCAAGTTTATCTTGCTCAGACTTTTCTTGTTGTCAGCACAATTGCCTAGCAACGCAATAACTGGGTTAAAAAAAGCGTAATAGGTCTTTTGGTGCTTGTAAGGGCATCGAAACTGATATTAAGTAATTATGTGAGAAGAAGTACTCATTTATATTACCACATAAATATGACAGGGTATCGAAACTTTGAGTTACATAATAGATTTTTTGCATAGCTTACCTGTTTTGAAATATATGACCTCACTATCTCTATAAAAGCTGGATGTGAACAACCTCACAACTAAGTAGTATTCCTTATCTTGCTCAAGAGGCTTATTTCGTACACCTCCTGATCCAATTGTGAATTCGACTTCTTGTTTCTCTGGAAATATAATTACATTGCTAACGTATGCCCCAATATGATATTCAAATTTTCTGAGTCATGAGAAATACAAAAATGTACCGTTGCTCCAAAAATATCTTGATTAGAGTCAAAAGATATCGAGTTTCTGATGAACATAGAAAAATTTAATACTCGTAGGTATTTGAGATATAAAATAAATCAGATAAATTTTTATCTTAGCCTAAAAACTGCATTTATTGGTTCTATAATTTTAGTGTTGCTGTCACAACCAAGCATCTACTACCCGATCGAAAGGTTGCAGGATTTGAAATGGCTATGTATTGATAAAAATAGGCTTAAGTGAGGAGTTCACCAGCCTTCAACTGCAAGGCTGGGGCTGACCCACAATACTTGTGTGACAATGAGCTGTACTCTGCAGTGGCAACATTAAGTACACCTTTGTCTTAATGTTAATGTTTTCTCCAGATTTCGCATTTATTCTCAACTGGCCTCGAGTCGCTAAGAGGACAGTACAATTGAGGGATATTTTGATGTCTATAAAGGTATAAAATATGTTCTTTCATGCTGCCCCGGAAACAAACAAAAGCGGACATGGAAAAAATGGTTTATCAAACTTTACCTTTGAAGGGATTCCACCAATCATCCGTTATTTGATAGTATTTCCCAGCCGCAGGATTTTGTACAGTAGGCCATTTCTCTCCATCCCATGAGCTGAAATCTCCACTAGTGACATTTTCATCAGATAAAATTAATGCGATATACAGTATTTCACCATTAGATTCATTCAAGTATCCCTTTATTAACGTAACTTTTGCTTCAGTAGCACCTTCTCTCAGAACAACCATACTGTTAGCTGAGACTGCTGGTACTAAAAAGAAAAACTGATTCGATATTTTCCTAGTATCTTTTTTTTATTCAGATGACTTAATTAGGTTACATATGCAAAATACGGTGATATTGAAACTAGAAGTACTATCTTATACCTAAGTGAACGATACAAGCTAATATATAATAATATATTAAGTAGAGTTTTGTACCCATTGTATTCTATTCAGCGTATTGCGATCCAAACATGGAACAATATTCGAAATTTGAAAGGATCAAGGCATCACACAAACGTTTCTTAATATCAGTAGGCAAATGCGCCCTTGAGGAAATAATAGCCTTATTGAAGCATATCATCCCTGTGTGCACTTAGATACATGCTCCTGGAATCTCGAACTATTATCTATTAATAAACCAAGGTTTTTATATCTGTCCATAATTTCTAAACTAATTCCTTTAATATGTATCTTTATATTTTGTTCTAAGGATGATCTTACAGCTTTCTTTGAAAATATTATCGTCAACGACTTATTAGGATTCAAACTTAAAAAATGCTGCATAGCAATTTCGATTAGCCTACATAGATCAGCATTTATTTAATTATTTTAGCTCCCATGTCAGTAACGGAGAATGATGTATCAAGTTGTTTATGAATTTTGAAAATTGGCTGGTATATGAAGTGAAAAATAGTGTACCCAGCATACATTCTTTCGGAAAACCTGATAAAACCGCCGTTCATTATATGATACTTTTTGCCCTAATCTAACTGTTTGGGTACGATTTTTTCGATAAGATTTAGTAAGATGTAAGGGTAACAGCTACTAGAGTAGAGTGATTAATAATGTCGAAAACCTTACTGAAATAAACATGACTAGAATTTTAGATTTGTCATCATCTGAGGTATTATGTCATCCGATATATGAAGTAACGCAGTTTCGCAGCTGTATACAGATCGAAATCCTGACTATATAGGGGGTATCATTTTGTTATAATCTAAGAATCCTACCAACAAGAATTTTTCAGTTATCTTGGAATGTCTGCAAAGAATATTAGTTGCATCAAATTTATACCCTAATCTGTTTCTATCTGCCATCATTTGTTTGTGTAAAACTGAAAAATATACGTCCACATAACATTGTTTTTCTAGAGTAGGTATTATCTTATCAGCACAAATACCAGCTACTTATTGTAACCTATAATGAGTTGACTCATATATTCTTGTTGTTGGTGAGACAACGAAAAACATGATATCTCAAAGGAGACTACGATACTTGAAAATTCTCACCTCCCGATGTAGAGTTGAAGGAGTACCAAGAGGTCTCATTCCTGGAGAATCCATTGTCAGTGCTAATCATAAACCTGTAATGGCAGTTAGGCTGCAAACTAAGCTCGTATGGATAATTATCGATGATATGAGTCTTCTTGTTGTTGTCATTCCGAAATATGGTGATATTGTATAGTGTTATATTTCCATTTGGATGACAAGATTTGAAGTGTATTTGAGCTTTTGCGTCATATTCTACTTGCGTTGGAGGTAAAATTGTCACGTTGACGTCTTGAACGTTATCTGGAGCTGAAAAAGGTTTCACTTAAACATTACCAACACCGTCATTCATTGATTAATAATGAGAGGCCAAAAAGTATGCAGTGCATTACTTGATTGAAAACAATATCTATAATAATCTACATTTTTATTAGAATAGCTGATTCTGTGATCTCATACCTTATGCCTTTATAAAACACCATCCAGAAAGATCATATTTTGCCAAACACTCACTAGATACTAATAATAAATTGGCAACGAAAATAGAAACAGTGTACTTCATACTTTTAATGAAATACAAGATTAAAGCTTCATGGAAACATAAGAGATTTCAAAATATCTGCGAAACTCTGACTTCAGCGTAATAAATGAACATACTGATCTTTTAAACTCAATTTTATCAATATTCTACTATAAGTTTCCATCTAGGTTAACTTGGCCTGAAATATCTTAAGTGATAGAATGTATGAAATTTCGAAGAATGGAACGAGCTTTATTTGTGAAACTGTCTGTTAATTACACTCTTTATCTGCATGATTAGACATTGTTTCTTTCAAGGCGCCGCATCCAGAACAAGTGGCTTCGAAATGCAATTCTAGCACTTTAGATCATACTCCAACTTACCGGATTCCTTAGTATTTGCTGTTCTAACTGCATATTCTCCATATCCCCTAGTTGAATAAGCCCTCAATAATAGCTGGTACTCGTAGTATGGGTGAGCTTTTATAAAACTATAACTGGTATCCTTGACAGATAAAACTATCGACTCAGGCTCATAATCGTATTCACAATTCGGCGATTTATGATAGAGCGGACCTTTTGGTTGAAATGTTAGTTCATAGTCCTGTATTGCTCCTGTAGCTTCTACAGGTCGGCGCCAAGATACAGTTATGGAACTATTCGTGGTATAGATTTGATCAAATATTGGTTTCCCTGGGACTGGAACAAAGAAAATAATGCAATTTATATCAGGCTGATAATTGTGAATGTTATTGATAAACATTATTCGCTGGTTTGCTCGGAGCGGCAACACTGCTTCTCATTTCTCCTTTTACCTTTCTTACTCTCTCACTCACTCCTATACTCTTAGCGTTCACACCAACACAGCATGTATCTCGCTTTGACAGTTGCTGTGCTAGGTTATTTCATAATTAACTGTCAGAATTTCGTATTATCGTTCGCGGCAGGACCTAAAGAGGAGGACAACGTTGCCAAACTTTGTAGTAACACCACAAATGGTCTACTTTCTCTTTGGATAGATACAATGGTGCTCTAGCCGACTTTCTACTAGCGTAGATAGTTCAAGCAAGCGTTATGTTATATAAAATTAATTTAGATTTCAAATCTATAGTCCTAGCTATAAAAAAACGAGATAAATGCAGCAGTATAATCAATTTACTGCTGTCAAAAAAGCTTTGAAAAACCATAGTAGCTGAATCAGTAGGTACGTACGTTTCAAAAATGTAAACAATTTGGTCTTGCTAATTCTCTGGGAGCGTATGACCAATTAAAAGTGCAACTTCTAAATCACCTTATAATTATATATCAACTTACCGCCATCAGGAGTTGTAAAATATATTTGTGACGCTGGGCCTTCGATGCCAGGTTCAACAATCAGTGACACATTTACTGAGTAGTTGAATGCCAATCGCATTTTTTGTGCGATATTATACATGCTTATATTTTCTGAAGCAGATATGTTCACTGTTCCGCTGTGTATTAGGGTATCATTCTGAGAATAACGACCATAGAAGCTGAGGCTAGAATAGTGAGGAATGCCATTCAAATTGCAAGGTAACCGCCAGTAGAAAGTGGTAGTACCGTTATCCTGTACATCGGCCCTCAACAGTTCGGGAGCTTCGGGAGCTGGAATGTTCTTAAATAAATATCATGAACTTATTGCTAATATAAGTAACTGAAAAAAGCTCATTAAAACGATATTTGAGCATCATTGAAAGAAACAGTCCCTAGTATAATTTGATGAAGATATTTCAGCAGTGACATTGGCGGTACACATTTTCTTGATATTTTTAGACATATATTTGTCTATCTTTTGAGAGGCTAATATATCAATTTGATATTAGTTGTGACACACACGCATATGGATAAATGATGTCTATGTAATATGCATATATAGGACTACATGATTTGTTATAACATTTTACAATATTCAAAAGAAAGCTCAGTCAATCTAAGGTATCAATAACTATGAAAACTCACTCATTGGTGCTGATGTCACGGTGATATTTCCTTCTGCTGTCGTTCGACAAATAGTGATTGTAGTTATGAAAATACTGTAAGTATATTTGGGCCGGGTATTGTTAAACGTTAAGCTATGTTCGAATGTGCGTATATTCGTCTCATTGTTTCCATCAGGTGTACAGTATGGAGGAATACCATAGGCGGGACCAACCGGATGTACATTGACAAGGTAAGGTTCCTTTTCAGCACTGAGAGGTAGCCACTCCAGTGATATTGTGGTAGGGGTTACATTTATCAATTGTAGTTTCAGATCGACTGCAAATAAAACATATGTATATATAAACGAAATTGATTGCAGCTGCTTCAAATTATCCTACGGTTTTATCCATAGAGCGTCATATTTGGTTCAGTAGGTATGTAATAATTTGGGAAAATTACAATATTAGGGGTGTATCTCAACCCTTTATTAAATTCATTACCGATTTATTTGTTTCCACAAGGATTATATCACTATTATAGAGTATTGGTACTACAGCCGTGTCAACCAATGTAATATGAGGAATTTTCCAATCGGAGTATAATTACGAGCAATGGCGTAAACTTGTTGGTTTACCGAATATTATTTAGATTTTTCCTTGAAGTGCAATATATTGAATTAACAGAAATTCGCATTTAGAAATCAGAAAAGAAGACCCAGTGCGGGATTCGAACCTGTATCTTCCGATTTCATGTCGGACGCTCTGACCAACTGAACCAACTGGGTAGCTGGTCAGTCGTTATAGAACGCGGATGATAAGTTAAACGTTCGTAATCCATTTGCAAGTTTCATTTCGTTCACCCTGTACAAGATTTTTTTACTGTCGTGTATTCTGCTGATCTAGCTTTATTTGAATGGCCGCTAGCAAAAGCCAGATATGTTTGTGGAACAAAGTTTATTGAGATCTGTGACTGAACACACAACGAGCAGAGACAGAAAAATCTGCAATAGCTGACCACGCATGGGCAGATTTCATAAGGAAGATAAAGAAACAGCTGGACCGAACAAACTTGAACAGGACTGTGACACTAAATAATCACCGAGCAGCCACGTCAGAAGAAAACTACGTCACTCAATTAGAACCCGTCCGAACTAATTAGAATTAGCCACAGAAAAATGACACACCATGCAGAGGAGTATAAATAGCTGCGAAAGGATATGTTCGCCAGTTTATTCCAAGACAATTGAAGATAGTAAATAAATCGAAACGTCGTGACACCCAGAAGTTTTTTTAAGGATATACTCGCGCAATGGCAGATAGCCTATATCGCTCCATAAGCGCTGCGAGAGGACAAATAGTATTTACCTTTTAACTATACTCATACAAATTTGAAGAATAGTTTCATTATGGTATTAGTGGCAGAGCGAAACAGAACTCTATGAAAAAATCATGTAAAGAATTTTTTTCATAATGATTAGACATCAAATGACATACTTCTAACGTCTACCATACTATGTATACATACATAAAAGAATTATCTTGATGACTGAGAAATTTTTATAAACGTCTCAATATCAGAACTGTTCAAATTAACACATAAGCCAAGAACTCTTATCTGTCACACAATGTCGAAAAATGAAAATCAAAGTCAATGCGTGAAATAATATGCTTTGCATGTTGCAATTGTTATATTTGCTGAATGTCATAGATTCATCAAGTGTTAAATCAAATAACTAAATATTTGTATAACTAAGCAAGGAACCTCAAACCACAACCCTCTGAACATGTTTAGAATGCAAGACGATGAGTAAAAAGTGGAAGCAGGATTCAATACTTCCCAAAGAAGATAGCAGTTACAGTAATAATATCAAGGAACCTTCCTGCATACGATATAGTAATAGTTTTAACACGTTAGTAGACTGCAACATAGTCTTGTTGGGTGTGCTTTAAGAAAATATAAAATCAATATTCTCCAAACCTACCAGACTGGACAAATATTTTTCCACGTGTTCTTACAATTTGTTCTTGGATCTCAATTGAGAGAGGTTTTCAATGCAATACAATATTTTGTGGGAAAATTATAGTGTGAGGAAGTTAAGGTACGTTAAATAATGTGAATTACCTCTGTCGAAAGGTTACTTACTTGGACAATATTGTGGAGTAGTGTTAATGTCTATGGTACTATCTGTAAAACCCTCTGTGGTGGTGAGTGTAGTATAATCAGTAACATTTGCATCATTTTGAGTAATCATTGTTGTTTCTGTGGTGAAATCGTTATTCCCATCAACTACAGTCACATCTTCTGTGATGACAGCAACATCTGGTGTTGTATTTTCTCTTACATACAGATCTGGAATCAGCGTTGTATCGCCAGAAGAGGATTGGCGCGCAGTTGGTAATTGAACTGAAGTCCCGGTATTGCTAATCTGTATGAAATTGAATATTAATTAGGACGCAGTATAGAATCGATATTTGGGAGAGATGTCGGATTAGTCAGGATCTGTAACAATGTGAGCTCATATGAAAGACAGTGAAATCCAGATTCCTTTTTCAGTGCAGAAGAGGCTTGAAACCGTGTCTCTAGCAATTCGTGTTGACCGCGTTGCTGCCATCAACAACATTTTCAACTTTCTATCGCCAGTTAAATGTGTAGCTTTTGCAGATGATGTTTCAATTATCTCTATCAACAAAGACATAAATATATTTAGAATCAATGGTTAAGAGACGCTACCCAATGCAAATGAATGGTTCGCGATGAGCTCATTCTCACTTAACACAGAGATCACTGATTATCTTCTCATCGAAGCAACTATATCGAAGGTACAGCAAAAAAATACTCAGAATTATTTCTTGATGGTAGACTCTCTTGGACTACCTGCAAGACACACTATCTCTCTATATATATATATATATATATATATATATATATATATATATATATATGTCCGTCGTCTGTCATTTGAAAAAAGTGCTAAGCTTCGCTATACTCCGTTCAAGCTATTTTGCTATTCCCACTTAACCTTTGACGCGGTGTTGTGGGGTAACTCAAGCCATCCCAGAAAATATGTATACTTCAGAAAAGAGTTGTTAGAGTCATATTGGGGTTAAGCTGCAGAGAAAACTGCCAGCAACATTTTATACAGCTAAACATAATGTAACTACCATGAATCTTCGTTCATGCTTTATCGGAAGTAGATAAACAAGTAAATCAGCTATTTTTTTGATTATATAATACTTTGAATTTCCAGTATGTTTTACCGTACTGGCGGTAACAGCTTTAGGCTATTAAATCGTTATATTGCAAAGGATTGATTTGAAACTAACAAAAGTATCAAGCTGCTTTGAAACGACTTGTATAAAGACATGCTAAACAATGTTGTTCTAAGAAACTTTATTTCAGACTTATTGGTGTTATAGAAGATTCACTCTCGTTTATTTTTCTAGTGTGTTTTGTATTACAGCATGCCAAAATGATCTTAATAATTTTTAAACTACTCATAAATACATCACCCGAATATCAGTTTGTACTTACAACATTTACGAGGTGTCCAACTGCACGTGCCCAGTCCGTCACATTCTCTTTCTCAATCTCATTGAATATCTTCTCAAGTGAATCCTGCACTACACCAAATCTATCGAGTGATCTTGTACCTGCTACGATTACTCCTACCACTAACCGAAAAACAAACAGTTTCTCCAAAATGCGACATTGCAGCTTCATATTTCAGGAACAGCCCTATTAGTAATGGTTTTGTACTGACGAATACAGGATGCGTTTATCAGCTTTTAGTTGGAAAGATTTCAAATTCAAACAATCGCTTCAGACAGCCACATGCTAGCGTTGGCGTTCTTTCCAGACCGCATCGCGTAAAAATTTCGACTGTGTATCGCTAGAGTATAAGATAACGCGAAATACAGATATAATGTATACTTTATCGGGATTATCTACGTTGTAGATATCATTCATTGTTTCACTATAAGTAATGTGGTTGTGTTGTTTGGGTTTCCATGGAGTAAGCCTGTTAAATGCTCATGAGACGTATTTATTAGAAGTATAATAAATAAAATATATTTTCATAATAACTGATATCGCTCAGTGATATGCGATACGTCCATGTGTTAATGTAACGAATTTTCAGGCATATTCAAACAATAAACAAATTTATTATGTACGTGAAAATATTAATACTTTTTCATTCCAGAGGTTCGAACCTTCTTTGGAAAATCGTGAATATGCTGTTTAGTTCTTACCCACATTTCCGTTCCGTCGAACCACCCAAACAGATTGTATATGGTGAAATTCTCTCATCATTTGAATGAAACATTGTGTAATTGGCACTGAAGTTACACAATTATTTCTTACCGCAACTCATTTTCTTTCAGTAACGCGTTTAGAGAGTCCGACGATGATTCAAATATAAATGGAATTGCGTGTAGGTCCAACGCATCCACCCCGAAAGAAAAACCTGATGCTTTAGGTCACATTTTTGCTGCCAATTCTACACTAAACTCCCAAAGAGATAGTCTACCAGCCGCCATTACTGTAGATTCTGAAATGCATTCGACAAAACTGAAGTCCAGGAAAGCTAGTGGTCCAGACCAAACACCAGCAACTATCCTAAAACATTGCACGGCCAAGCTTACGTCAGACCTTTGCAAACTATTTAAACTCAATAACTGATCTACTTGCCTTTGGTCGCCTACCCTCCACTACTAATACTACTTGCGATGTAGTGACCGAGAGGCCGACAGAACGACGGAACGACAGAACGACAGACCGACAGACCGGCAGACCGGAAGACCGGAAGACCGACAGACCGACAGACCGACAGACCGACAGACCGACAGACCGACAGACCGACAGATCGACAAACCGACAGACCGACCGACCGGCAGATCGACAGATCGACCGACCGACAGACCGACACACTGACAGACCGACAGACCGACAGACCGACAGACCGACAGACCGACAGACCGACAGACCGACAGACCGACAGACCGACAGACCGACAGACCGACAGACAGACAGACCGACAGACCGACAGACCGACAGACCGACAGACCGACAGACCGACAGACCGACAGACCGACAGACCGACAGACCGACAGACCGACAGACCGACAGACCGACAGACCGACAGACCGACAGACCGACAGACCGACAGACCGACAGACCGACAGACCGACAGACCGACAGACAGACAGACCGACAGACCGACAGACCGACAGACCGACAGACCGACAGACCGACAGACGGACAGACCGACAGACCGACAGACCGACAGACCGACAGTCCGACAGTCCGACAGACCGACAGACCGACAGACCGACAGACCGACAGACCGACAGACCGACAGACCGACAGACCGACAGACCGACAGACCGACAGACCGACAGACCGACAGACCGACAGACCGACAGACCGACAGACCGACAGACCGACAGACCGACAGACCGACAGACCGACAGACCGACAGACCGACAGACCGACAGACCGACAGACCGACAGATCGACAAACCGACAGACCGACCGACCGGCAGATCGACAGATCGACCGACCGACAGACCGACAGACCGACAGACCTACAGACCGACAGACCGACAGACCGACAGACCGACAGACCGACAGACCGACAGACCGACAGACCGACAGACCGACAGACCGACAGACCGACAGACCGACAGACCGACAGACCGACAGACCGACAGACCGACAGACCGACAGACCGACAGACCGACAGACCGACAGACCGACAGACCGACAGACCGACAGACCGACAGACCGACAGACCGACAGATCGACAGACTGACAGACCGACATACCGACAGACCGGTAGACCGACAGACCGACAGATCGACCGACCGACAGACTGACAGACCGACAGACCGATAGACCGATAGACCGGCTTACCGACAGACCGACAAACCGACAGACCGACAGACCGACAGACCGACAGACCGACAGACCGACAGACCGACAGACCGACAGACCGACAGACCGACAGACCGACAGACCGACAGACCGACAGACCTACAGACCGACAGACCGACAGACCGACAGACCGACAGACCGACAGACCGACAGACCGACAGACCGACAGACCGACAGACCGACAGACCGACAGACCGACAGACCGACAGACCGACAGACCGAAAGACCGACAGACCGACATACCGACCGACCGACAGATCGACCGACAGACAGACCGACACACTGACAGACCGACACACTGACAGACCGACAAACCGACAGCGAGGAAATGGGGGACACATATCTTCCTGATATAGACATGCTTGAATTTCAAAAATGCGTTCGCAGAGGACTTAAAATGCACAAAGTTTTATAATTCATTACAAAACCTGCGGAAAGCGCAGCTCCAAAAACTGGTGTGACGTAAATGGTTTTCAAGCTCGTGAAGTTTTCGCTTTTGTGCAAATATCAGAGCACTATACGTCGGCGTCGTGAGTATAATATTGTGGTATATGAAGTCGTGCGGGGCTAGATCGCGATATAGAAATTTGTGAATATTCAGTTTCATGCCGTGTCTGTGAATAAACGTTTCCGCTGGCAAATGAGGCAAGCATTGGCTCGATTTCATCCACGGATACGCTCGGATTTTCAATATATGATTTTGAATCACCCAATCGACTTAGTTTTCAGAGTGGCTTTGTGAACGATTTGCTATATACACACTAGAAATTGAATTTGAAAATTGTTTAAAATCTGCCAGAACAGCTTTGATGAAAGGATTAGCCTCTTCTATATATTACAGCGGTCTGCCAGTAGAGAGCAGTTACATCATAAAGTAGATGTAGGGATCATCCCAGCATTTGACTTCTTAAATTACCAATGGGCGACACACCCTTACCTGACTTGAGTGTATACAACCTAATTGAGCTCTACTGTCAGACAGCCCGGTCATTATGACTTGTCTAGCGCATGCAGGTCTGTAGGTCACAAATAGCGAAGGGCTAAGGGCACTGTAGATATAGCATAAAAAAACGAAAAAAAAGTAACAGTTCCGTAGTGCTACATCAATGGTATAGTCACTGAATTCTAACCACATTGAGGTTACCTTCAGTTTAGAAAAGAATACTAAAATATTAGTAGGAAGTTTTAAAAATATTAAAAATTAAATTTGAAATGATCCTTAAATTTCACTTGTGGGCGCCATGAAGCACATATGTACAATGTGTAGTCTCTGACATTATGTCTTTCGACTAAGGTATAACACGGTTAGTTGGTAGCTGTCTTGAACTTTCCATATTTGTAATTTTCACTAGCACCAATAGAAAATATAAAAGCAGTTTCGGAGTCCAGTGGGAAGTATCTTTGAGCAGAAAAGTGATAGACTTGCAATTTTTTCATTCATAATGTATGAGAAGTCATGAATAATATCCTTCAATCCTTAGTAGCTGTATAACTGAGTGCTTGGAACTAAAACGCACTCTCAGATACTCTGTTATTAAATTGTGGATAATTATGTAACAGAATCTAGGGACGCAAACTACTGGATAATGTATATATATATATATATATATATATATATATATATATATATATATATATATATATATATATATATATATTTATAGTTTATCATTGTACCATGAAATAACAGGTTTCCATTTTTTCCATTGCACCCCACAATAAAGGATGAGTTAAATTAATTAACATGTGTTTGCTGAACTCATTAACGAACATAAATGTTTGTACACTGGATAAGACAATGTTCGGGACTGCGTTTTATGTGAGAGTTAGCTGGTAGCAGCTAGAAATTCTGGGATGACATTCACAAATTAAAATTTGCACAGTGACAATTATACTGCAGCTATGCTTACCTGAAGCACATACAAAGTGCTCAGTTAAAGTGAAGTACGTGACGTTGTGGAATCAGAGTTCTGCTCTCATTTAATTGCATGGGCTGTTAATTAGATTTTTGGCGAGTTTCATACGAGAAACACATCACTCCACATTGTTAGCATCGGCCAAGTGAGAAGCGAAAAAGGAGTTTTACTTGTTTCGTTTGTTCGTTCTTTTACTGTCGTTTCCGCACTGAGCTTATGGAAATAATCTCTGTTGAATTAAAATGAGCGTGCTTTTTTCATATAATTCTTTGATGACTAGAATATACTTTATTGTTTAATTTAGCACCATACAGCTACAGTATTTTAGTAGTGCGGTTTGGAAATATTTGTCTGAAGTTTTGTAACTCTATTTGAATAAATTCCTTCCACCAACTTGTGGCTCTATATTAATTAGGTCATTAACACAATATAGTCTCGCCTCAATATGCACTATTTCTATTCTATATATTTTACGTTATACGTCAGCGTGAAATTGTATTTTTTGCCCCAATGAACCACATATCTAGTCAAAGAAAGTATTTGCAAAAAGAATAATTACGGTAACTTGTACGCAAACAAAATACAGCACGAGGGTCACGCTGAAAGTTCTTAGATACAGAAAAACTACACGGTTTTGTTTAAAAACCTTATTATCTTTCTTCAACATATTCTCCCCCTACGTCAATACATCAACGCATTCGATAAAACCAACGTTCTTTTGAAAGTTTGCTAATTTCATCCTCAAATGCAGCAATTGCCTCTTCATCGGTGGAAAAATGGCGACCTCGTAACTTTTCTTTGATCTTAGGGAATAAGTAGACGTCTCACGGAGCTAGGTCCGGAGAATAAGATGGTTGAGGCAACAGTTTGACACCCTGTTCAGCAAAAAAATCGAGTGTTCTAGCGGCGCTGTGGGCGGGTGCGTTGTCATGGTGCCATTGAATACCCCGCAGACCAGTCTTTGGACGGCTCTTGCATAACTCTTGGAAGACTACTGGAACACCTTTGTGATGTATCCACTTTTAGAAAAACAAGATGCGACCATTTTCTTTCCAACACTCTTGGAACGACGAATTTATTTGTTAGAGGTTGCTCACTGTCAAAACACCAAACTAATGACTGCTGTTTAGTTTCAGGATCATAATGATCTAACCACGTTTCGTCTCCGGTTACGATACAAAAAGTGTTTTTAATGTGCCCATTATCAAATTTTTTAAGCATAAACTTAGCCCAACCAACTCTTGTTGCTTTTTGCTCACTGGTCAACAAATGTGGCACCCATCTGGAAGACCGCTTCCTTAAGCGAAGGTGATCGTGAATGATTGTTCGGACTACTGCCGATCCAATCCCCAGAGAAGCCTCAATCGCGGTGTAGGTTACTTATATGTCGTTTTTTACCATATTTTGCACAGCTTCTACAGTTTCTGGAGTAAGAGTAGTGCACGGTCGACCTGTGCGAGGGCCATCATCGAGAGAGACTCGGCCCCTTTTAAACTCAGCAAACCAATTATAAACTATAGCCCTAGAAGGGACAGAGTCACCAAAGCAACTCACTAAACTTTCGTGACAATGCGCTGATTTTAGTCCCTTTTTATAGTCATACAAAGTCACGGCTCGAAAATCGCGACTACCCGGTTCCATTTTCACGTTAAAATTTGGCCAACACTTAGATGCATTCGGGACCATGGCAAGGCAACTACTGTACGATCCAAACGCTGCCTTTGCGTATAAGCACTTACAACTTTAGACAACATAGCTGCGTGCTCAAACTTGTTTAAACTTGTATAGATTAGGAATATCTAAAGACTTTCAGCGTGTATAGTTGCGACCTCAAATACCATGTGGAAGTAGTGCCACTAACTGAAGAAAACCACCTTGTCAAATAACTTGAAAGTATATAGGAATCCTTACAGGATACTATGCTGCTAAATAAAACCATTAATTTACATTCCTAGGAACAACAAGCTGGCGGTGCATGAATGCAGACTATATAAGACAAGTTGCACAACGATATGGACTAAATCTATACTTGAATCTGATGAAGAATGGAAACATACATGCATATTTAGTGTATATATTGTTGTGAAAACTTACTTGGGGAAATGCTATTATAGTTTTTACTCGAATTTCTAAATTATAATAAATTGCTGATGCTGATCACAGTACTTAAATAGATCAAGTAACCCCAACAGGGAGACGCTTACGTGCCTTGAGTATCATTTTTCTGCCTTATTACGACTTTGATCAGGATGCTCGACAGGATATTCAAAAAGTTTAAATGAGATTACATGGATGCATTTCCGTTATTATTGATATTTTCCAAGTTCCCGACCCACTAAACTTCTGATGCACTTGCAACTACGAATACTCGATGTGAAGTTTCGTTTTACATTGGCTTTGTTTAAGTTGCTATCGAGAAACAACGTTAAGAAAGTTCTCTTTATTCCAGAGAAGTTTGTGTGAACCGACTGGGAATTTGCTTGGGTGAACTAGGGCATTTTCTGTATACATATAAATTTGCAGCAAAATTAGATGTGCGAAAAAATGTGTACCCACGAGAGTCACGCTGAAAGTTTTTAGATACAGAAAAACTAAAAGGTTTTTTAAAAAACTTTATTCGGTTTTTTCAATTTTTTCTCCTCATTTACACATTCGGTAAAACCACTTGTCAAATTCTCGTGACCAAATGTTGCTAGTTTCCTCTTCGAATGCAGCGATTGCATCTTCATGTTAGAAAAATGGTGACCTCGTAACTTTTTTTTGATTTTAGGGAATAAGAAGAAGTCGCACGGAACTAGGTCCGGAAAATAAGGTGGGTGAGGCAACAGGTTGACACCCTGTTTAGCAAAAAATCGTGTGTTCTAGCAACGCTGTGGGCGGGTGCGTTGTCATGGTGACATTGAGTACCCCGCAGACCAGTCTTTGGACTGCTCTTGCATAGTTCTTTGCAGGCTACAGGAACACATTTGGTTATATACCATTCAGATGTAACTGTGCTTTGATTTTCCAAGGCTACCATTGTAATGTATCCACTCTTAGAAAAAACAAGATGCGACCATTTTCTTTCCAACACTCTTGGAACGACGAATTTCCGTTGGAGGCTGCTCACTTTCAAAGCACCAAACTAATGACTACTGTTTAATTTCGGGATCATAATGATATAACCATGTTTCGTCTCCGGTTACGATATTAGAGGTCTTTTTACTGTGCCCATTATCAAATTTTTTAAGCATAAACTTAGCCCAATCAACACTTGTTGCTTTTTGCTCACCAATCAACAAATGTGGCACCCATCTGGAACACAGCTTCCTTAGGCAAAGGTGATCATTAATGATTTTTCGGACCGCTGCCGATCCTCAATATCGGTGTAGCTTATATCTCGACCTTTTTTTACCATATTTTGCACAGCTTCTACAGTTTTCATAGTAACAGCAGTGGGCGGTCGACCTGTGCTAGGTGTGAGTTCCCAAAGCAACTCACTAAACTTTCATACATTCCGCTTGTTTCAGTTTTTTTTATAGTCATACATAAGCATGGCTCGAAAATCGCGACTACCCAGTTCCATTTTCACATAAAAATTCGGTCAACACTTAGATGCATTCGGGACCGTGGCAAGGCAACTACTGGACGACTCAAACGCTGCCTTTGTGTGTAAACACTTACAACTTTATTCAAAACAGCTGCGTGCTCAACCTTGTTTAAACTTGTATAGGTTAGGAATATCCAAAGACGTTCAGCGTGACCCTCGTATTCTTATCTGGTACCCAAAGATGAACTTCTGCCCATTGAGATTTCAATTTCATGCCATATCAGGCGAAGTTTTGAATTTGAGCTTGAGATTATTTGTCTTTCATAAGCTTCCTTATGCAAATATGATGCAAGAAAATGTCACTCACTTGTGTGGATTCGCCTGTCTCTCTATGTTTAATTGTGTATGTGTCATGTCCAGATTTTTCGGATGCATTCATCATGCAAAATATTTCTGTTGGAACGGTTCTGATATTTCTACTTCAGTGGTTTCACATCTTCAGTCTCATCACACGGATGGCGTATATATGTAGTGTAGGCACAAGAAATCCCTCCTACATTATACAAATCCTACGATATACCTCGCTATAACCATATTTCGCTAAGGCGCATATATCCTGGTATCTTCTCTCGTAAAGAACAAAGCCTTGAATGACTATTTTCATGACTCCACTGTCTGTTTCTATACCAGGCTACGTAAATCCCCTATTTTACTGTTGCCTCGGATTCCACCGTTATCAAGTCGTGAGAGATGCAGTATAAAATCAATGGGGCGCAGGCGGTAGTGACATGAAAAATTCGATGGCTTCCAGTTTGTTAAAAGCATCTCCATACAAGATGGGCAACGGTTTCGTCCTACAAGAAGTGATATCAAAATTATTACCGCCGTTTGGTTTGCCTACTCATTAATTTTTTCAATTTATTTTATCGATCTGTGAGAATATCCAGCCGTATATAATTTTCCCTGATTGAATTCGTCGATAAAACGTCACATCTCTAAAAGTATACATTTTCTACAATTCTATATTTTGTATCCGGATGCATTAGATTCACATATTAACTTTGTTCAGCTGTGTAGCCATATTCAGTTTCCTATTCAGATGGTTTTGGGATTACCAGTTGAACATGGACGGCCTCGTTTTTGATGCCGATATCGACGAATGTCGAGTTTTGCTATATCTGAGGGAAAACCCCGCAGATAACACTCCTTAAACGCCTGTATAACATATTTATAATGGTCGGGGAAAATTATATATTATTTGATCACGTCAAATAACTTCAAAAAGACAATCGCTATTCTAGAATCTTCTGGAGGTTTTTTGATAACCAGTCCAGACTAGTGTAGACCTATTTTCACCATAATAAAATGTGTAAACATCTCAGCTTGCAAGAAATGATAGGAGAACAATTAGAAGGTTGAGATACATTAGTAATCTAGAATGAACGCATCTACCTGGAAAGACGCAAGTGAAAAATGATGTAACTTTAGAAACCCTTGAACATTTGCTGCAGAATTACTGCAAAGTCTCGAAGAGGAAAACTTGACCGTGAGTTGAGTCACCGCAAGGATAAAAAAATAAAATATGGAACCTAAAAGGAAAATGGTCTCTACTCCATTGAATAAGAGTACGAATCGGAAAATAGGTGTTGTAGGAAACACGTCTGTTGACAACGTACGAAGTCAAAGGTCCTAACGTAAACTCAACTCAAAAACTCCATCTTGCGGAGAAAAGCAAGCTATGTATTACGATTACCTCACTGGCGCTGCGGCACTTCGAGATACGAACGACGCGCGCAATTTGAAATTCGGAAGGATGGCTTTGTGGGGGATTCTGCTCATCATCCGCGCTCTGTAACGACTGACCAGCTACCCAGTTGGTTCAGTTGGTCAGAGCGTCCGACATGAAATCGGGAGATGCAGGTTCGAATCCTACACTAGGTCTTCTTTTCGGATTTCTAAATGCGAATTTATGTACTCTAAGAACCTGTAAAGTACATGAGATATTATTTCCACAGAGGTTGATGTGAATCAAAAAGAGCACAGGAGAAAGAACATATTTTTGGGGAGCGCCAGTATTGCTTGTGAAAAATAGCTGTTGGAAACGTACAAACAACACCATCATTGTCGTTGACGTTAGGCTATTGTGAAGCAGTCTTAAGGCAAATGTCGAAAAATCCGAACGAATCATGTCACATCGTGTGGAAAATCTATTTCAATATTTGGTCGATGGCTAGTGAAAAAAGACGCCAGCTTCCATCCTGTAACTGGTATTGTCTTGTCCGCATGACCATAGACTTTAAAAATATATGTGCAAGACGAAAATCTTCTTGCAGGTACCCTTAGGACATCAAACTTATATATGCTTCATTTGTGAACCTTTTCATTACGGATAGGTTACGCATAATCTGCTTTAATGATGATACTTTGCACCAAAGGAATAAAATTTGACATCAGATTAGGATTCTGTAAAAAAGACTTGAATCAAAATCATACATAATGACCGTGATTTAAGATCACGATCACATGAAGTAAATATTCCGCTATCCCTTACCTCAAGTTTAGGTCGTACGATTTTCCGTTGGAGTAAGAAAACAGGCTTATTTTAGGAATGTTTTTGTAACAAGATCGAAATGCTCTCAAAATAAAGTTCACAGAAGTTATCCCAATCCGGTTCCAGATATTTTCTTTGTTGAAACAGCGAGACTCTTGGAATAATGTTCCAAGTAATCATGCACCAGACTTTAGTTTGAGGTGTGATTTATTGAAGGTAACAGCTACACAGATAAAACTGAATTCCTAGCTGAATCTGGGCTTTCATTCAAATATTCCGTATCTTCCTATATGCGCAAAGCTTTAATAATCTTATAGATGAGAGATGATGTAGCGTAATCTTAATTGAATATTTTCAGTTCAAACCTGGTAAAGTCCTGGAAGAAAGTATACCAAAATCTAAAATTGAGCATATCTTGTCAGAGAACAGAAAATATCTAACCAATAAGAATACTATGATGTTGACTGAAGCATTTCATGATCTCGGCGGAAATATTTCAACTTTGTTTAATAAACTTCGCAACTAACTTGAGAAACATTTCAAATTTTTATTCTTCTTGGAGAAAGAATCCAAGAGTAGTAATATAAACATTCGGTAATTTACATGAGCTGTTACCAAAGCCACTCTTGCTTCCTTAACCTCAAAAAGAAGAACATAAAAATTGTCGAAACTGTACCAATGTGACTTCATCCGTACCTTTCTCTGCGCCATATAATTTTTTCCTAGTTCAAGTTTGTAAGGTATTGTACAAATAAATAGAATATGGAAGCATATGTGCCTGTATTTAATCCAGAAGATATACATTCACCATCGTTAATGAAACCTATTTACAACTCAAAAATCACATTAACACCTGTACGCGTGTATGAGGTCCACGCAACAGTCACAACTTTTAAACAGCTCATTCATCTTGAGGGAGAGTTGTTACAAATAAACAGCAAGAGAATGTAATGGGCGAGGAAACAGGCAGACGCGTACCGCAGAAATACTGTTGACAAAGATGGCGATGCGAAATAAGTGAATCACATGGAGCGAGTCCCAGGATGTTTGTATTCTTGATCGGAGTAAATGGAGCTCTGTTGGAAAATATGATAGCCTTACTGAAAAATATGGAATCCTTTTTGGAAAAGTCTTAGTTGTGAAGAAAATTATATTCTTCTTTAGAATATTTCTTTAGAACGAGTATTGAAATCTATTTTCAAATAGACTATAATTTTGTCCTTTGTTGTGTGATATCAGATGATTTTGTCGTGCGTATATCTTTACAAGAATATCTCAATTTTTTAATTGAGTTTCTTTTTGTATAGCTGACATAACATGTATAAATATTTTTCCTCCGTTTTTGTACTGGCTACTACTTCATTTCTTTGCACGTTACATTACAATGCATTTTTTTGCGATTATTCGTATTTTCAGCTGATAACATGATACGGTGTGTTATGAATAAAAATTTGTGGCAAATACTTCTGGCATCAAATGAATATGTTTTTAATGAAAAGTTTGATTTACTCGAATCATATATTTGAAAATTTCAATCGAAAAATATGTTTTACAAATACGTGGGTAGCAGGACTTGTTTATTTTATTGCTGTTAATCAGTAGGGACGCTTTGCAGTGAGTACGTGACAGAAATAGCTCTCAAACTAAGTTTCATGGATACCTCAGACCAAGATTTATCAAGCTCTAGTCCCAGAAAACTGTCACGAGCCGTCTGTTTTCCGCCAGAAACTTATTATTGTCTCTCCGGGAGTAATGGTTTTCCACTTCTTGATATTCCAGTAATTAGCTGCTGTTGCTTTTCAGCTAATAATAAAGAGGGACGTCGCCGTCGTTTCCAAGTCTGAATACAAACAGGCCGGCAACGGTTTTGTCTGATAACTTTGAAGGGGCGGCGAATAAAACATTAAGCTTTATTAATGCTTGAAACTCATTTCATTTAGTTCTCGTCGCAATTCATCTAGACTTTTATTTATAAGAATTTATACATAATTTCTGATCTTCTTTGTTTTCGTCCAATACAATAAATCCAAGATTTATCTCAAGAGAATTCTACATACTTGAAATATCGAAAGAAAGTTGGTCAAATATACTTCTATGAGGTGCTCAAATTCAAAATAATAAATAGAGTGGCAAACTGTATCGCCACCCCGTAAATACAGCGTTGGCTTTTTGTAAAAAAATCGAATGGTAACGTGGAGAAAAACATAGATCAACTTTGGCTTGAAATACACTGATCTAATTTTTTAGATACAAATCATACGGTAGGTGACGTGAAGGCAATAGATCAAGTGTAGTTCACAATTATAATGAAATACATGACTTAGTTTCATCGAAAAATTAAAAATAGAAAACTATCTGCAAAGTTCTAACTGCGCTATATTAGGTCTCATCTTTCGAACCTATTTTCCATTGATATGGGACTATAAGTTTCCATATTATACTTCTGAGCATTTCTATATATAATAAGGCATGATAAATGTCAGATTACTTAACATCTAAAATATCTTAAGATTTACATTGAATTGTTTAACATAGTTACATAAGTAAATAGTTATTTTGATAGTCTGAAAGTGCTTTCAAAATTCAGGGACAACAGTATTCCACGTAGAGAACGATTTTTTTTTGGGAAACCTGTGTTTAACACAATTTAATCTCAGTGGCTCGGCCAAGTAAGAGCATCTACAATCTGCATTTCCACCTTTCTAAGAAATATCTAGATAAAAACAGTTTAGTACCATTTCAGGTGTTTAGCTTATGGCATATTCTTGTAATACAGTCAACACGAACACGTTTCCTATTCAAATATTCTCAAGTACAATAAAATTAGAGTAATACTAGGTCCTCACCTAAATGATAAAGTTAAGCGTATTCATTTTGCTGCACTTTTTTCAGTCTGTGTAGTGAGGATTCCTTTTTGTTGATATTTGGTATACGGATATTTCATGTCCGGTAAATCCTAATATTCATCGTATTTTATTGTGATGGCAAAATATATTTGTTCGGATACACAACAAGGAACAAGGACTTGGCTAATGTAACATATGGAGATCACATGGAGGATTTGTGTAGTACTTAAACTCAGCATAAGCTTAATTGTAGCAAGCCCAAATTTATTCATTTCTTTGTATGTAACTGTTAAAAAAATTGCACTAAATAAAAAAAAAATACGGTTACACTCCAAATTGATGAGAATTATAAAAATCAAGATTTTTTAATTTGAATATCTTTTGAGTATCCATTAAAAACGCTCTTGACTACAACTGAAAATTATGGGAATCTCGACGAAAATAAATACGATAATTTTTTGTTAATCATCTTAATAATCATTTATTTGCACTGTTTTTCAGTCACCCGTTATAACCCCACGGTATGTCTCTCATCACATTTCATCAAAACCGATGCGTTGGATTCTGATCTCACACGAGGCCAACATGCCAACCTTCCGATACAGACCAAATACAAAAAAATGAGATTTTCAAGATCGGATTCTCAACTTCCTCACCTATTGGTGAGAAGTAATAAAAATAAGCTCTAAACTCAGATCTAATCGATAAATGGTTTGTAGTGCTGCAATGTTACATCTAGATACATACATGCAAAGCTCTATACTGACTGGGCACTAGTATAATGAATATAACAGTGCTTAAAGTAAGCAACGCAGAAATGTCGGTATGGCATTTTATGCCAAGGACAGCTATAATATATTTGATATCAAATTTTTAATAATCTTTATGAGTTCTAGCTCAACCTAATACGTACAATGAAAAGCATAAGAGTCATATCGCTGTGAGCACTGTCAAGCTACGAGACTTGAGCTTTCTATTAAACGCTACAAAATATGCCCAACAATAACAAACTTGCTTTAAAGCTCCTTAATCATGGTTACTTGAATTTAACGCCATAATGCGATTAAAATTAATACTCTTTATATACGTACGTACCGAGGCAGTTTGCCATTTCGCTTCCCATAAAGTAATATTTGAAGCTTGGTGGGAGGAAGTATTGTGCTTGGAATCTATCCAGATTCTAGTTTTGGGTAAAAGTTTTTATACGGGGCGGACTACGTTTTCAATATATATTTAGTGAATTAATTTCATCATGAATATCATATTTTATAAGTATAAAATGTAAATGATGAAACATACTACCACTAAATTTCTGAGATTACAAGGTGTTTGCTTTCTTCTTTCTTTGTTCATAGTAGGCATCTGCGAATACCATATTCTCCAATGTTTATCAGCAAGTGAAGCAAATAACCATATGATTGGTTAATGAAGGAAATATGAATAGTTTCAAATTAGTAGTTACAACTCAAACTGAATATTCATTGCGGTTTATAAATAAATTTATAAAACAGTGATTCCGTTATACCGGGTGATCCATTTAACTTGAGACAGCCCTATAGCTCGAAAATGGTAAGTTCGTGCAAAAGGAAGAGTTTATGATGGCTTTTATTTTCGACATTGACAGCGTTTTGGAGGTTTTTTCAGGGTCAACGATGATTTATTAATGGCAACATATATTTTTTATTGCAGAATGTTACTCTACGAGAAAAAAAAATTTTGTCCACAAAATTTTTCTATCCGGTTGCAACTAAAGTAGATAAAAAATTAAACGTTTCCATACCGCAACGGTAGACAACGGCGTTTGAAACAATATTGAGTCGTATTTTCTGAATGGGCAAAAAATTGAATAAAATTAGATAGAATTTTTTGTTTGTTTGTTGTTCTCATATGAATCTGATTTTACAAGTCAGGTGAATCGATGTAATATGCACTACGGGAGTGTGGAAAATCTTTGATGGTTGATAGAAGTGGAACATCAGCATCCTTCGTTGGTGAATGTAAGGTGCGGAATTATTAATGACAGGTGGATCGGTCCATATTTTATTGAAAGAACATTGGAAGGGCAAAAATATTGAGAATATCTATAATACCATTTACCAGAGCTAATAGACGATATGCCACTTCAAGAAAGGACAAGTATTTGGTTTCAACATGATGGCGGCCCTGCTCATTATGCCAGAATTTTCCAGAAAGTGCTGAATCGCGAATACCCTAATCGATAGATCGCATGAGGAAGTCCCGTTAGGTGGCCTGCTAGGTAACCAGAATTAATTTTTCTCGATTTCCTTTTATTGGGCAATCTAAAAGAACTTGTTTATTCGAGAAGCTCCCACTGGATCGGAAAATATGATGTAATGCATATGATATGCATGTAGAGCAAACAATCAATGAAGAAACTCTTCATGGGTATCATGAAAACTTTATAAAATGGATTGATCTCGGTATAGCAGTGCTGGGTATAAAGTATAAAAATATATAATAATGCCGCCAGATATTTTCCTTCTTTTTTGTAACAATATACGAATATGAATATTACGCTTTCCATCGGCTAGTTCTATTCAGTTTAGCAGATTTGTTGGCGTAACCCAAAATGGCGTCAAGCAAGTTGAGGCTGTACCTGTGCCATTTAGTCTGGAAATAAAGAATTAAGTCGGATTTTGGAGCTGTTGTCCTTAATTTCAATAAAACAATATTCTAAAAGATGTCAACCCTTAGACGAGGTCTCAAAAGGTATTTAGTACGCTGATAGCACTGCACATGAAATACCACAGCAGCCTACCTGGCACTATCTTATTGAAAGCTACAATATCACTTTTGTAATAATTCATTACCCTTATTCAGGTATAATGTTGGGATGTGTAGTGTTAATAGCTGTTGAAACATCCAGAGTACAGACTAGTGTCAGAGTAAGCGTGACAACCTGACAAAGGCCGAGAGCGTCCATCTATATTATATTTATAGACTTCCAATCGAACCTTTCGGCAATGGGGCTTGCATTTTATTATACACAAAGCAAAGGTAGAAGCCTATCGCGCTCCAGAAGCGCTGCGACATGATAAATGTCTGTTCACATGGACCCTAAAACGTTGCAGATTGTAAGTATAGAGGAACAAACTCATTTGTAGCTCACTCCAGCCGGGTTCAAAACATTATAGGTGATAGAATATTTCCTATCAACACTCTATATTCTTTACATCTCTCCTCATGACCCCCCCACCCATCGTAACTCCAATTTCTGACTCTCCCAAACACCTTATTATATGATCAACGCCTCGGAAATGTCCAAAAAAATTTGACGACTACTCCGCCGCCACTCGAACCATATTAAATAACTACTAACTAAGTTTCTTTCGCGTATCACTTTGGTAAAAACATTATCAAAAATTATATTGAAGTTCAAAAAGTACTTTCCGAGTTATAGTCGGGCCAAGTATTCCTAAAGTACGGCCAAACAGACTGATTGACGGAAATGAATGTCATGCATTTTCGTGATGTATGTCATGAAACAGCTGAGATATTTTAAAAAGGATTGCTGAACTTCACCACCTATTTCCAGCTAAAAATTATTTTTATCAAAATTCAGACTGCAGTCCTAAGCAGTGCTATTGAAACATCTACAACTTATCGCCACGGCGCAGCACCTAAAGCTTGTTCGAGGATAAGAGGATATGAAAAGCAATTCCGATACAGTTTCCACATGATTTTCATCATGAGTACATCATCGCCAATGCAATGAATTCAACAAATAAACTAGCAATATGATAAACACAATAAGAGCCCATAGTTCATCAGTGTATGTGTTTACTGAGATTGTGCAGTTTGGCGACAAACAGATCGACAGGCCGACATAAATGAAATGTAATTAAAATGTGAATGAAGTCTTTTAACAGTTATCGAGATATTCAAATAGTATCTAATACTATTCGAGGTGTTAACGTTTACTCTAACATTCTACATTCCCTGAACATCCTGCTCAAACAGAATGTTTGCAGAATAGAAAAAAAATTCCCTCAACCTTAGGCTTAAACAATTTTTCCCTTTTTCGAAACAAGGAATTCATGAAAAGGTCTGCGATATTTATTGTTGCAAATGAGAAGCTAACATCATGAGATCGAGATGGAGTTACTACTACTATATACCTGTTTATAACCTACCAGTACGTTGAACTAGTTCATGGTGCCCTGCAAGCTGAACATTCCACGCCCTATTCTTTTTCCGCTAGTAGGCATAGAAGCATTATATATTATGCCTTTTATGCTTAATTAAATTCTCAAGAAAGACGAAAATATGGAGACCCCGCACCGGCTCACCGCTCAAGCGAGCGGCAACTTTTTCAATTAGAAAGTTGCAAACTGACGGAAGCCCGGAACACCGTGAACCGTAAGAGCGAGTGGTTTATTTCGAAGAAAATAATAATTCTAGTGTATACTTTGATGCTGATATTCATATTTATCTAAGCCCATTTAGACAGAAAAGCGAAGTCTTTGAAGTTGTCCGAAAGACTCTCGCTAAGACGACGCTTCAACTGTTCGCAAGTACGGCAAATGAAGTTTACCTGGAAGTTGTTACGTTTGTTTCACTCATGCGAGCTTTTTGGTGAGGCCACGGCTGTTTGCACTTGTAGATAGAAAGGCGATGCTGGAGTGTACAGACAAGCTCTATGCAGTGAAAGGTTACCGCTTTACTTCGCTCTTCATAGGCGGGTGTAGATATTGCAAGCGAAGTAACATTCAGGGAGTGACATACGAAATATTGATCCACTAACTTAGATATGAAGCATTTTTATCAGTGATGCATACTTTTTTGGAAGTGTTCGGCCGACGGCAAGGAGGTACTCCATCTATTATCCATACAGATCCATCCTTGGATAACTAAATTCTAATAAAGCTAATCGTGTGTACTACTAGTAGTAGCAGAAATCCCATATTGTTATTCTTAAATTGTAAGATAGTATATGCAATAATTGTAACATTCATACTGACAGCTTCAGCAGTATTTTGGAAATAGCTTTAAGTGGTGAGCGATATCTTTCATTGTTTTGATCAACTATTGTTAGACAGTAGTTTAAAAAAATTGTGCAGAAGATGAGGATGAAACCCTCGTTACAAATTTTGAGCAACAAGGGTTATTTATTATAATAAACTATAAGGATCAAAGAGTGGTATATCTAGAAATAACATGATCAGATTAGTTGATCCATTCACATGAAACAAAATATTTACTCGATTTTCAATCTACTGTTGAAGGATTATGTGAGTAAACATTAACAGTGATAAATAAATGGTTCCACACAGACAAGGAATCCCATAGGGTTGAACGATTAGGATAATTTTTCTCCCAAAAGACGTCTAAGAGCGTCATTCAGAATTTAATATTTGCCGGGATTAAGAGATCTCTATATGGATACTCAGGATATGACAGCATCAATACAGAACTCAACCTTTGGTTATAGTAACGACCGTGTCGGATGAAGTTTGTTTCATTCATCATAACAGAAAGCTTCTGCAATTGAAGCTTAATTACTCATATACTTCGCATAACAGTTGGTTAACTCGCTCGTTTGTGTTTCATCAAACTTCCAACTCACAGCCAGCAAATTACTAATTGAAAAGTTACACCGCTCAGATTTCCTGTTAACTTCACGCCTGCCATATTTTCGTTATTTCAAGGATTTAATCAAAGATGTTACAAAGCTGCACGGATTCCTCTACATCCGTAGTCTTGAACTGACATCGTGTGGTATTTTTTCCTAATACTTGTTTAGGGTAAAAAAATTATTTTAGGGAAAAGATACTTAAACAAAAAATTAAGAGAAAGTGGGATCATCCGAAGGAAAATGTCTATTAAGTTTGAAGAAAATGATCTGAACAATTGCAGGAAGGAGAAAATGACAAACTACATTCGAAATATAAAATTTTTGAGTAACAACAACTAGAACCAGCAATCAGAATCGTCAGTTATGCATCTAATTTGTAACCTAAAATGGATCAAATAGTAGAGGAAATATTAAGTCAAATTTAGTCCTAATGACTGAAATTAATGGCATTCAACAAAGTCAAATAAAAAACAAATACACAATAAAGTCAAAGGGAATGTATATAGATTCATTGAGCAATAAACAAGATGGGTAATTCTTATGGATCAGCTAAGCTTACCTGTTGTGAATAATAAGATAGAGAGGATATATTATAGAATTCCAAATTGTTCAGGAATGCAATTTTGCCCCCGTGAGAAGCACTCTGAAAACATTTTCAAACCTACAGAAAGTTATGCAAAATGTGAACATGTAGATTGTAGATGCTCTTACTTGGTAAAATTCTTCCATCATGTAGATAAAAAGTTGTGTAGCTATCACACAGTTTCACAAGTCACAGTTTTATTTGTGAAACTGTGTGATAACTGCACAACTTTTTATCTGCAAAATTTGAATGCAACACCCTTGCACGGTTGTCGGACTGGGTTCAAGCCTCGCCACTTTATATATGTATTCTGATTTTTCTGGTTAATGCACCACAAATAATAGTAGTTTATAAAACACTATCAAGAGTTTGATCAAATACTCACTGAAACTCTATAACAATTTAATCTCAAATATTTGTTCACCCATAAGTGCTACACCTGGAGGAAAAAATAAAATGTCATTGCGTAAGCAAAAAAGGTTAGTAAATTCAGTGGTATGAAGGAATTCGCGATCATTAAGTACCTATTATTTCCAGTACACGGCAAAGAACTGTTAGAACGAGACAGCATGCCTTAGATGCGGGAAAGAACACGATTGTAAGACCAGTGCTAACAAGAAATTTTGTTGTTTCAACCTCGACTCCACATATGCCGTGTACGAATAACAAATATTCGGTTCTCTTTCCGCATGTGTGAATGAAACATTCGGGTTCGTTAGCATGGCATTGAACTTCATGCAGAATCTCGACTGGTCTGGATCTGCCCTTATTTGATGCTTCTTTATGATCAACAAATCTGAAAAGACTGTGCTATGAAACAATTGCCTACTAATAGATATTGACCAGACTAACATCTTTCCATGTGTACATAAACTCAAGTCGTTCATCTATATAACAAAGTTCCGAATAATCAAAAACCGCACCGTACCTTAGTCAATATAACCTAGACCTCCTTTAGTCATACAGTAATCTGGTGGACCCGACTCCAACTCTCCACGCTCTCCTAATCAAATTCGTCATCTCCACTTACAGATAATTTCATTCTGGAGACACACGCGCGACAAACATTGCATTGGTGCAGCGCACAAATTCCCCTATCCTGTTTACATACCAATTAAACCAAGAGCGAACTATATAGGAAACAACACTGACTAACTTAGGTTGTTTCCTTGTACCTGTTTGTGATGACAGGATGCATAAATCTGCCCAAAATTGCATACCGTTTTTAAAATATTCTAATTCTTTTTGCCACCCAGACACACAAGAATATTTTGATTTGTAGCCTAGAGGAGGATACAAAAAAGTTTTAGTTGAAGGATATCTGCTTCCAAGAAACTGCATGGCGGTAAAACAGCCCATAATAAACCCAGAAGTTAAGATTGCCAGTTCTGAAACTGTCATACGTAGGGATGACACGTTATGTGAAATGCAGCACCAAATTGCGTCAAGCTTATCTGCAATGGGCTTGGCCTCAACAAGGATGCTGGATAGAAAAGAGGTAGAAGGTGATGAAGAAGATATATAGAAGGTTATTGAGTGATGCTGGTAGGTTTCTAGCAAATGTCCATCACTCAAGCGGCTGTCACATTAGGCTGGTTGCTGCTAAGGTAGTGCTAGGGAGTTTAGATTGTATACATGAACGTATATACATAATGAAGAAGTTATTTGTTTATCTATCGGGTCAACTGTTTGGTTATTACAATGTTTTTGTTAATATTAAGTTAAGGCTACTTATCTGCGGAAGTGGAGATAATTTTGAAGGAATCAAACATTTGTTTAATGTGTATAATTGATGCAACTTCTTTAAACATCTACAATTTTCTTTATTTATTTCGACGACGCCTTCATATAATCAAGATCGAACCTCACTTGGTAAGTTCGTTTGATCCACTGACGATATATTGCTTTAATAGCATGTTTTTATTGAAGTAATATTTAAAAAGCTAAATTTCTCACTCATCCTAGTGTGGCGACAGTTTGTAGGGATTAATAGTGTTAAAAAAAATTTCATAATTATTCTGATGATTCTACTACATCAATAGACTCCCAGGACATCAGAATCGGCACGATCATCCCGCATTACATTTCTTGTCGTTACAATGAAGTCTCAATATTCACTATAGTTTCTTCGATATTTCCATGGACGATTCATTATAAAATTTAATTTCTGAACTTAGCGCAAACATTTTTCCATAAGAGTCCATTTTCAGAACAGAATGAAATAGATCAGCTGGTATTGTTTCCACAGATACATCGAAGATATTTTCGAGAACAATTTGAGTGCAGAGAAAGTTTTCTATACATCACTTTGGAATGATTACCTCTCTTATAGAAATGTTGCGATTGTCACTGCTTTGGTAACGTTGAAGGTCGAGGTAAAATCCCTTTAAAGCATCTTGGTAACGCCGCTCCAGAACGAGTTCGCCGGCAGTTAACTACGGCAAACTCCTCAACACAATAAACGAGATAACGATATTAACCGCTCGTATGAGGAGAGGAAAACCTTTGTGAGCGCCTCAAGTGTGTGTGTGTGTTTGAGAGGATTTATTATTCCAGCACCAACTAGGAAATTGTTTTAGAGACGAGCGTGACGCTATTCAACAATAATAAGGCAGCTTACGCAGCAGGCTGAAAGATAAACAAGTCCATATCGTTGTGGAATAACATCTATAGCTAATCGTATTAATTTATTTTAAGTATAATGACAAGAACGAGTAGCTAGAAATATTAATTTTTGGGTTGAATAGAATGACAAGATGCAATGTGAATTGGAATATGTTATATGTATAGATGGTTTTAGAATAAAATAGTTTTGAAACTTTCCCAAACGTAAAATATTTAGGTACCCACGATGAAATGTTATTTCAGTTATCTCAAGAGGCCGTTCTTGGTATAATGACATATGAGAGCAAACGTCATCCAATGATGGAGGAATATAACCAAAAGAATTTCACAAAATATATTAGCTCACAGTCTTCAAATATGTACGGGCCAGCAAGCGTAATAAATAATAAATTCCATGCACTCCAGATGGTGAATTACTTACAGTTCCTTAAATTCTAGACACCTGATTTATAATAAATACAATTATAGGAAAAGCAAGGAATCATGAATTACAATATCAGTGAGAAATAAGTAATATGAGTAGTGCAACCACATATAAAAAAATTAGCATTCATATAAAAATGAAAACGCAAACTATCATTACAAGATGAAAAATTTACAATATACGAGGGTCGCGTTGATAGTTTTTAGATACAGAAAAACTACAAGGTTTTTTTGAACATATTCTCCACCTACCTCAATACATTTACGCATTTGGTAAAACCAATTGTCAAATTCTTGCGACCAATGTTCTTTTGAAAGGTTGCTAATTTCCTTCTCAAATGCAGCGATTGCCTCTTCATCGGTGGAAAAATTACGACCTCGTAACTTTTCTTTGACCTTAGGGAATAAGAAGTCGCACGGAGCTAGATCCGGAGAATAAAGTAGGTGAGGCAACAGTTTGACACCTGTTCAGCAAAAAAATCGAGTGTTCTAGCGGCGCTGTAGGCGGGTGCGTTGTCATGGTGCCATTGAATACCCCGCAGACCAGTCTTTGGACGTCTCTCGGATAGGTCTTGGAAGACTACAGGAACACATTTGTTTATATACCAATCAGAAGTAACTGTCCTTAGATTTTCCAAGCCTACCGTTATGATGTATCCACTTTTAGAAAAAAAAATATGCGACCATTTTATTTCCAACGCTTTTGGAACGACGAATTTTAGTTTCGGGATCATAATGGTATAACCATGTTTCGTCTCTGGTTACGATATTTGAAGTATTTTTACTGTGCCCATTATCAAATTTTTCAAGCATAAACTTAGCCCAATCAACTCTTGTTGCTTTTTGCTCACTGGTCAACAAATGTGGCATCCATCTGGAACACCGCTTCCTTAGGCGAAGGTGATCATGAACGATTGTTCGTACCGCTGCCGATCCAATCCCCAGAGAAGCCTCAATCTCGGTGTAGGTTATATGTCGATCTTTTTCTACTATATTTTGCACTGTTATATACCATGTGTTGATTTTCATCTGGTTTGTTTCAGATGGCTGCAATACCCCTCTGGGTATGGAATCGCGAAAAATCAAAGATTCAGCCATCACAGCTAGTTCTGCGTATGATGCCGGCAGCGTTGGACCACATCATGGAAGGTAAAGTTTTTTCATACTCCACTTAATTGATTGTGATAGCGGTGTGATGGTACTTCAGAATAATCTTAGCAGTTGATGATCATTAAGTCAAAATCGGTCAAAGCGTTAAGTGAATTTGCGGAGGGATCCACAATAAAATAATATAGTTAATGATGCGGTATCTACAACACCCCGATAAATTACCGCACACAAGACACACCAATGATATTCGCCTTGAATACAGCACCAGATTTTTTTTTATTGTTGGATATTTAGAGAATGCTCAACATGCTTGCCGCCCTAGGAGCTTCAAGCACACCTTTTTTATAGAGTCAAATTGGCCGTAAAACGCTGTATCTCATTCCACAATGCCGAGGTTCTCAAAAAGAATGGCTTTTGGAAGAGGCTTGTTCGAGGCGTTGTAAGCTCGAACTGGTGAGGATGCGTTCGATGAGTATTTGCTATTCCTGGAGCGCTTTGTGGCGCATTTTGGCCCAGACATGCGAGCAATACTCCAGCGATGGGCCTTGTATGGTAACAGTAGTTTTCCCGAAGACTATAGTTTCCTGGAGCGGAAGAAGACCCCCAGCTTCTGGGACGCCGACCTAGTGAGGCCAGGAACATGATCCAAGTATTGGATCCATTGTATTGTCGGTCTTCCTCTCCTTCCCCTGTTATGTGGTGTGTATTTCAATGCATTCTTTGGCCATCTTGTCTCCTCCATTCTCATTACATGTCCGTACCATAATAATTGTTTTGACTCTACCCTCTCTGCTGTTGTTACTATGTGCATTGTCTTCCTTCTTATCTCTCCGTTTCTGACGAGTTGTAGTCTAGAAATATTGCATGATCTCCTCAAGAAATCCATTTCTACTGTTTCTATCATCTTTTTTCCTTTCTCTGTGAGTTGCCAGCATTCACAACCATAAGTTAAAATAGACTCTACAATAGTTGGCGTTTCGGAACGCCCTTTTTCTTTGCAGTGTCTGAGTTTCAATATCTTTTCTTGATGTTTCGTCTGTCGAAATAACGCTTTCTAGGTATTTGAAATGATTACATTTTTTCAGTTTGTGTAAGTGTTGATCTGAGTCTTCTACTTGTTTGTTTCCTACTTTCAAATACCCCGTTTTATCTATGTTTACAGACAGACCCCATGCATCATATTCCTCTTTTAACTTTCTCTCAATTATTCAACTAACTATAAATTCTGACAGACCTAACAATGACTAACGATAAATTGCAAGAATACCTACGTTTGGGACATAACCGGGATTTTTTTATTTGATCTTCATCAGGTCACTAAACTTGCAGCGTGATCTTGGGTATTACGATAGCATGACATCACGTTGTCGAACACGAACATCCAAATTCAAATATTCGAAAACATGGCTTCTAGATAATTGTCACGTTGAAACACTGACGTGAGCATCAGAATTTATATTGTAGGAAATTGAATACGGACCGTTCGTACATGCCAGTCGTAGAGAAGAGGAAGTAAAAGGCTGTGGAGGAACCAGGACCGAATTCAGTTGCTTATTGACCAGTAATTCACATATTACAGTCCAATACACCTTTTAAGTACTTAGTTGACACTTAACGAACTTGGTTTTAAAAGATTGTGCAATTAACACACAGTTTCACAAATAAAACTTTTTTCGGTGACGCGTTTCGACTTATATTTATCATCGTCAGACTGTCAGATTTGACTGCTAACAGGGCTACCCAGATTACCTAAATCTACACCTTAGTATATCGTAGTAGGGTTGTGGGCATGGGAGTACTCGATACTAGCTGTAGAGGATGCCGACAGTCACCAAGGATGCTTTTGCATCTTTGTGTAGGGCGTACGTGTTACCATTTTCACTCCTACGGTATATAAGGGGGTCAAGCTGAAAGTTTTTAGATACAGAAAAACTACATGGTTTTTTTAAAAAACTTTATTCTGTTTTTTCAACGTATTCTTCCCATACCTCAATTCATTCGGTAAAACCACTTGTCAAGCTCTTGTGAACAACGTTCTTCTGAAAGGTTGCTAATTTCCTTCTCAAATGCAGCGATTGCCTCTTCATCAGTGGAAAAATGGCAACGTCGTAACTTTTCTTTGATCTTAGAGAATAAGAAGAAATCGCACGGAGCTAGGTCTGCAGAATAAGGTGGGTGAGGCAACAGTTTGACACCCTGTTCAGCAGAAAAATCGAGTGTTCTAGCGGCGCTCTGGGCGGGTGCGTTGTCACGGTGCCATTGAATACTCCGCAGACCAGTCTTTCGACGACTCTAGCAAAGTACTTGGAAGACCACAGGAACATATTTGGTTATATACCATTCAAAAGTAACTGCCCTTTGATTTTCTAAGGCTACCGTTGTGATGTATCCCCTTTTAGAGAAAAAAGATGCGACCATACTCTTGAAACGACGAATTTTCGTTGGAGGCTGCTCACTTTCAACTCCAGGCAAAATAGCTGGGTGCTCAAACTTGTTCAAACTTGTATAGATTAGGAACATCTAAAGACTTTTAGCGTGACCCTCGTAATCTCATCTGGCGCTTAAAGATGAACTTCTGCGCAATAGAATTTTATTTAACACCATTATAGTTAACGTAAATTTAAATATCATTCAAAAAGAATCTCTTGGATGGGAGGGAGTTGTATTTTTGTTATATTATTATATATTTAATTTAAAACATATTAAATAGGGCCGAATTATGAGCTGGGACTTTTTTTAACGGCATTCTCGTGCCCACCTCACAAGACCCACTCTCACTTTTCGCTATTACTCAAACTTTGAAAATCCATAATTAGAAAATAAGCGCACCAATCTTTGTTTCTATCAACTGAGAGTACGGCATAAGTATTGGTAATAACTTTTTTTGATGCTCCATAACATGTACATTACGAAAAACACTCTGATCCGTCGGTCTGTGTACTCTGTCCGACAACTATTGGCGCCTCTATAATCCGGAACGTACTTTCCGGTTGGGGAGTAGTGAGGGGAACATCTCAAACAAAAATGTTGGAAGAAGACGTTCCATCATCTATAAAATTTTTACTTCCATAGTACTTCGTACATTTTCAGATTAAGCAGCACAGCAATACATATAATATCGCGCGATACATTCTCAGCACTCAACACTTCAGCAGTGTCGCCACAGGCTGAAGTCAGAGCTATGGTGCGGTGTTGCCGAAACTATCCGTTTTTCCTAAAATTATGTTACGTCTAAGTGTTTTAACAGTGTAAGAACAACGAACATGTAGTACGGGACTCAACAGCGTGATATGTTCATAATCTTACTAATACTAATCAATATTCTGGTATGCTTTCCTACTCACTAAGAGAGATCAGCACTACTTTCAGAATACTTTTTTGAAAAAAAAAACGATTACAGCTCAGCCCTGGGGGGATTGTAGGGAAGTAACTGCCGAAGAAAAAATCACTCGTAATGCTAATGCTGCGTAGAATATAATTGAAAACGGATCAGGTAGTCGTAGTCGATCCGATTATAGAAAATATACAGGGTGTCCATTTGTAATTCTTCGACTAAAAAGGGGAAGGTAAATATCTCACACAAACAAAATTGGTCTGTGGTTTAAGAGATATATTTTAAAAATGTTTGGGAATATACAAAGGGTTGCAATTTTTTTCAATGTAACCCTTACCTATTTTCTCGGGTTCAGATTCCGTCGTCTATGTCTATTTCAGTGGCGGATTTACTATCAGGCTGAATAGGCTGGAGTCTAGGGCGAACAGTTTGGCTCAATATTTTTTTTTGTACAAAAATTTTTAAAAATATTTATATGTCATTACATGTAATGTCAATGACAGAATAACTGTAATTATTACGCATGTGAAGTAGGGTATCGAGTTTCAGAGGTCAATAGGGGCGGCAATTTTGTAAATCCGCCACTGGTCTATTTGATCTCAATATACCTAGTTGGTTGCGACGTTGCCAACTTATGATTAATTTTCTTTAAATTTTTGGATCAGTGTGGTGGTGATTAGTATGTCATTGTTAATTTATTCCTTAGAATTTTCTTAATAGAATTATGCAGATATCACTTGAATGTTCAATGAATAGAATTTCTGGTGTTACGAAGTATTTTCATCTACAGGGTATTTCAAGGTAAATTTTAGATTATTATAATTAGAAATTAATTTTATTTGGTTTTTTGAATATAACACCCTATATTTTTTATATGTATAACATCGAAGTATCTAATAATAGTATCTGGTATCATATTTGTTTTCAGGTCTGCGGAATTGATGTTTTTAAATTAGTAAACACCGGTAACTTTTAAACACAGTTGAAGTAACTACAAAGATGGTGTACGACGTTCGTCTTCTTTCAATACTTATCTTCTATTGATGTTGATGATCCCGCAAACGCATCGTACTTTGTTCAGTGCCAGTCTGAACAATTCTGATGATGTTAAGTCTGCCCACTTTCTGAGATTTTCCAGACTGGAGATTCGTCTGTGTCCGGGTCGTCTCTTGCTGTTGATTTTGCCTTAAAAGATCAACTGCAGCAATCCACACTTCATGTTGCACATAATATGTCCAAATCATGCCGCTTTCCTGCATTGAATCGTGTTGTGGATTTCCCTATTTTTCACGTATAATGTCATTGATTTACGACGTTGCCAAGATTTAACCTATCTTCATAAAATATTCAACACTCGATTAAACATGTTTTCTCTCCTATTGTTTCTATGTTAGTCATTTCATTTCTTAGATCATAACTGAATTAGTAATTTAAGCATTTAGTAGGATAAGTAATGAATCGCTGTTCATTTTCCTTGAAGTTTGCCTTACTTAATAATTTTTTTCACATATTCCTCAAGAATATATATTCCTCTAGTACTGGCCCCGATTTTTAAGAAGAGGGGAATGTTTGTGCACTTAGATAAGCTTTAAGAGGCACAATATATTGTCTTCGTTGACTCTCAGATCAATCAGTATGGATTGTTTATTATATGGCCATGTTAAGTCGTTAGTTTATTGAACAGTGACAACCATAAGAAAAGACATGAAGCAACGAATTAGAGAGGCATTTCGAAGTGTAACCCCTGGAGTTTTGCATCGGGTTTGATAGAACTGTGATGTTCGAGTTCAAGAGTGCATAAACCAGGAAGGAACACTTGTTGAATAATTTTTTTTATTAAAATTGACGTTTATTGTAACAGTGTATAATTTTGTGCTTAGATACAATTTGGCTTGATGCAGTCCAAAAACGGTTAAAAATATTAAGTTGTTCGTAATATATATGATATATATATACGATATATATAATATATAGATAATTTTTACATCTTTATTGGTTAGTAAATCAATTAGTTGTTGATTCAATCAGCCTAAAAGAAATAATAATTACACCAAAATCGGAGTAACTAAGATGATATTAACATATCGCAAATTATGTCTGTAAACAGGTCGTTGTAGGAACACTTTTGATTTTTAAATAAGATATACACTGTATTTTATGGGAAAACTCTTAAGGACAAATTATAATGTGGCAACGCTCGACAACACATGTTACAGGGCGAGATAAGGTGAAAACTTCGAAGTTATATAAAACATACAAAATTGGTTAGTTGGAGGTAGATCACGTTTTCCATTTTATTCTATATCCATCATATTCACTATTGATCCTCTGAATATTTCAGGTATTGGTTTTGTCAAGCGTCTTTACATATGAAGTCCCGCAAGTTGTAGTTAAAAATCTAACATATTTTGTCTAGCACTTTTTTCCAATCATGCGTAACAATTTGGTATTGTAATACATAGACCAATGTTTTTTCTAGGTGTGTGAGTATAACATGAAATTTCTGTGCTCAAATATACCCATTTCCTCCTCTTATCACTCTACATGGATCTTGTTCTTCTTCATTCTCTTTTTCTACCTTCCACTGGGCTCATGCTCTCTCTGTCATATTGGATTTAAATTCGTAGTTAGTGCCACCGTTAGCTGAGTGAGATTTGTTCTTAGGATCACTATTTCATCGTATAAGTGTTGCCTGTATCTTGGAGCGTCGGTTTAACGGATCTCAAAAGAATGGAAGGACTAAAAAAATATTTGATAGAGTTTTGTTGTTATATTCCTAATGAAAATAGGAAAAGTGTCGACCCGACTTCAGGTATCCATGTTGAAAGCCAATGAACAACAAAAAACTTTTCGAGATCCATAAACAGCTGTCAATACTTCCAAAAATATATCAAGCGTTAATATTGTAATAGGCATTTGAATTGGCCAATTTTGCCGTAAAAACTGTTTTGATTTTGTCACGCCCAATGGTGCTATCCTGCCAGTTTTGCACCGCAGAGTGGCATACACAACTTACTAGCAGTTCGTAGCAGTAACCATCCCAAAGGAGAAAGTTTCTAATCAAATCACTAAGTGTTGCTTAATCCACACCTGGATATGTGTGACATAACTTGCCGTCAGCACCAGCGACATTGGAAATCTTCGTTGATGCGGAAATGCTTTTAGCCGAATGTTCTCCGTCACATTTATGACATTTTACGGAACGCGTCTACCTGGCTGTCGCGCTGGTGTTTCAGGAATTTATAGGGTCTACGCGAAATTTAATTTTTCTCCCCTTTCCAACTGTTATTTATGTGATTCCTCCTGGGCGACTGTTCTAACCAGTATCGATTTGAAATGTATGAGAATCTGATGCGTAATGGAGAAACATGTGCAAAACAATCTAGATTTTCAGAGAGTTTGGTTTGAGGAGAAGGACAACGCTTCTGACGGTGTATTCTGTCTCTCTCATGCTTCGTCTTTAGCCTAGACTCGTCAGTATAGGCTGGCGATCTAGCTGTAGAGAGCAATCGGATGGTATATACGTAACCCAGTCAAGGGTGTGATAGCAACATCAACTCATCTCCAAGTGTCGCTCTCTATGAGTTGACAGCTTCTGATGTGGATGAGCCGTTATGTCGGTACATCTTAAAAGTGTTTAAGAAGAGCAAGGAATGCCGCTGTAAATCAGTTCGTCTTTGTCGGCATATGTCGTAAATGACATCTGTTGCCGCTTCAGTACAGTACAGGTGTTAGGACCTTGGACTCCTTAAGTTGCCAATAGGCGTCGCCATAGAGAGCGACATTTGGAGATGAATTGATGTTGCTATTACATCCTCGACTGTGTTACGTATATACCCACTTGCTTTCAACCGCTAGACCGCCAGGCTATACAAACGGGTTTAGGCTTAAGACGAAACATGCATGGTGCGTAAGAATATTCAGATTTCAGATTATGGTTTAGCATGATACACAAAATTTCGCAAGCGTCAATTAGGTAGCAAACTAAGCAGTATTGAACAAAATCGCCGATTCTCAAAAAATAAATTTGAAATCTGTATAATTATTATAGAGACCCTAGTTCCCACCTGCAAATTTTGACCAGAACTAGTGCACCGTACATGCTGCATATCTCTCACATAAATCCACATACAGCAATTCCACAAAGCTCAGTGCCGGTCATAATCTGTGACCGGCTATTTTTCCATCTGCAAATGAAGGAAATGCAATACAGCTAGTCCAGTGGGCATACACCATCGGCCACCCCAGCAACAATACAGATAACAGTCCCTAACTGCTATTTGATGTTCGTGCAAAATGCTGATAACCGAGTGCTACTTTTTACGTCCCAATAAAACAAAACGTTGTTGTGATATCAGGAAAAGCATACTGAGATTAATGTACATTAACCTGGTCGTTTTAGGCAATAGTAATACCATTGAGCTAATTGAGCTCTTTAGGACTAGGAGCATAATAATTATAACTAAGCGTCGCAGCTTGATTTTTAAGCGCTGTAACTTCTGATTATTTTCCCGTCGTTGTCTCTATGATTCGTCAGACACTGTCTAGCCAATAATAGAAACCTACGTATGGACTATAAATTTTACTTTATATTTTTTGATGATTTCGATTCCGAAAAGTGAAATGTTATTTATGTTGTTTTTGGAGATTGTATTTCAATTTTTTTTACAGTTTTCGCCAGGATTTCAGCTTCAAGATAAAAAATAGGTACTCACTCTTTTAAGAGTTGGTCAATCGATATGAGTGCTAGAATAAATTCTAAATTTATTTTTGTATTTGGTATATCGACAAATAATGCAGAGGTAGAGCCGAATCATTAATGAAGCTTTTATTTCAAAACACGAGGCATGATCTTTTAAATTTGTCGTCTGAGTTACGTCATCTTTCTTTTTAAATGCAGGATAGGCTTCCACAATTTTTTATTTATGGAGAGCGATGATGGAATGGCAATTCATCGAATCATTTATTAAATGCAAAACCAGCCTGCTTGAGAATTTCGGGACGAAATAAAGATATTATTACATTTAACATCCATGCGCGGCAAAGTAATATAGTTGTCACATTTCCGTTTGTCTGTTTGATTTGATTGATTTGACATTTCTGTTACGCGCAACGAAGTTCCTGAATTCATATGATTTGCGCAATACATGAACTTTGATTTGCGGTATCATCCTCACGTTCCCATGGTGCTACATGCTTTTTGAATGTCTGGAATATATGTCGGTCTACTCGGTAGATCCTCAGATAACTGCCATGATATTAGATCTGATTTTTATATTACTTGTAGCATAACGCCGCACGGAGCATCAGCAAATCGTTCCCTTTCTCTTTCTATCTTCTTTCTGTCTCGCTCACTGCTATACTCTTAGCCTTCAGACCGAAATAGCATCAAACTCGCTCTAACAGATGTTCCTTTTGATGAAGAATATTCTGCAATTTCTGAGACTGTGCTCGCGGCCAGACCTATAGTGAGGCCTGAACCTTGTAGCCTTGGTAGCTATTTCATTTGCAGCAGTTTTTTGAAGGTCAATTATTTTTATCCTTCGATATAAAATCGATGTACAAAAAATCAGCATCATGCTGCTTTAGCTTAGAACCGGTATGCCCAAACTATAAGAAAACGAGATGTTTATAATGTTCCTTCTGCAAAAATCGAAATTAACATACTTTCAACCCTACAATGCCAAAAAAGTCCTACATTTTACATCATTGACTGGACAATGTGTCTAAACCACTGCTCGCACCATTAAACATAAGAATATGATCATCCAGGCTCGTCCAATATTTACTGGGTCAAATGTATCTCAGTGACCTGAAAGTCGCTCAGTGCCCAATAAAGCTGAATTTAACTGGGGCACATCTCTGACTCCGAGTTCGAAATCCCACCAGCAGAGAATGAGATAAATTTTTTACCCGGCTAAAATGTATGTGTGGGTTCTATGGAAATTTCGTTGATATTTTTTACGATGATGTACAGTTGGAAAACTGATAAGTATTTTTATTTACTTGCATTGTTTTCTTCAGAACTTTTTTAGTATATCACTTATAAAGGTAAATATAACTAAATTGCGATAAAAGCTATGTGACGTACCTAAATAATATTAACCTGATGTAAAAGAAATATTCCACTGTAAGGTAACGAGCAAGGTAGCTGTTAAGGGCTGTTGGAAAGAAATATTCAAAACCAGCCTTTCACAGTGCTAGACCCAGTAACGCACCACGAATTCGGAAAAGGTTAGAAGCGAATCATATAACGTAGGTTTGTCGCAGTAGTTGTTAAAGACACTTTTGGCTAGGGATTTCCTTGAACCTCTATTAATGAACGGGATATTAACCAACTCGACAATATTGCTTACATACAATTTCATGAATATGAAATTCAACCATGTATTTTTCCTCATGTGCCTTTCCTCAAATCCGTCAATATAACAGCCCATCACATTCATGTGTAGTATACACTCACAACAGCGAATTCCATCGAGGTTTTCAATGGTTAGTAATTTTTTAGACACAAACGGATAATTTTGACATTTATAACACGGAAGCGCCGCACTATTTTGAAATAGGTATTATTATTATTATGATGCAGCCGAATGCCCATTCAGTTGTGTTTCAATTTCCTTTCCTTATCATCGTCAATGTTTTCATGTTGTGCTAAACCGCAAAATCAATTTATTTTAACTAAAACATACCGGAAACTCTAAAATTGAATATTTTGCAGTGTTGAATGGTAACAAATACTGTCCATTTGTATGCTATCTTTTATTCCTAGTTTCCAGTGAGACCAAATATTAATATTTTTTCATGAAACGTAGAATATATCCATCAGACTTGCTATAGACATGCATGTTTCGTCTTTAGGCTAATCTCGTCAGTATAGCCTGGCGGTCTAACGGTAGAGAGCAACCGGGTGGTATATACGTAAACCAGCAAGGGTGCGATAGCAACATAAACACTCATCTCCGAGCATCGCGCACTATGGCGTTGCCCATTGGCCACTTTGACTTGGTAAGTCCACAATGGGCAGTGCCATAGTGCGCGACGCTTGGAGATGAGTGTTGAAATATACGGATGTATACATATCTCAACTAAATTGCTGATGAACATAGATTGTTCATTCATCCATCGGTCATCAAAGTATTTTAAATAATTCTATGTCACGGTGAGCCTCAACGAATTTTAAATTACAACAGTAACTGTCTTTGATTATTTGCCTATTGAGACAGAATGAACTTCGTGAGAATTATTAATGGCATGAGGTAAAACCTAATAAAATTATAGAGAAAGAATAAAAACTGCAGTTACCGAATTCTTCTCGCTTCAGTTATAATAATTATATGCGCTTGTAGACTATAGATAATGTAAGGGAAATCTGTTTCCGTTTAAAGGCAGTCCAGGTGTTAGGACCTTTGACTTCGTAAGTTGGCAATGGGTGTCCCCATTGGAGATGAGTTGATATAGAATTACTGTTGAGGAAAATACCCACCCACAACTGTAAACTTATATAAAATGCTTCATCTTGTTAATTATTTTTTGAAAACTTGTAAGCCATAACATTCCATTCAGTTGTGACTATCAAATTAATTTGTCGAATTTTGTGTCATAAAAACCTCTGTATACAAGATATTTGATCATTTTTCATACTTCTTGATTAATCAAATCACTGTTGGGATGCTGTAAGATAAAAACTTTATCTATCATAATGAAGGATTTGTACCCAAAATGACTTAGGCAGAAAAACCAAAGCTAAAACTAGCTTCATCATTGATGGTGTATGTGACTTATTGTCGCAAAAAACAAGTGGATTTTGACCCCCGCCAAAATGCTTAAATGTCATTTTCTCGATATTTTTCAAATACAATTGAAGATTAATCGTTGGGTGTTTTCATGAATTTGAGTTTAAACGACATCAGTAATTTATATGACAAAAATCCAATACTGGATACTAAGGTTTTTGATAAGTGCGAATAGTTTTTTAGTTCAATCTGTTTACTCTTATTTAGGTATTTTTTTAGTTTTTCAGATACCTACCATATTACAGAAAGAGAAATATTATCAGTTACTATGAATTTTCAAGGTCATTTTATACTTTATACTACAAAACAGGGAGGAGCATCAGGTAGCGTTAATCCGCATGATTTTCTCATGGACAATCAAACCAACTGACCATTGGACAACTGTATGGGGATCCATTAAAGTAAGCAAGAAATTGCTTGAAATGGAAGTATTTAGGTGAAATCTAAAAAAAGATCTAAACGTATAGGAATATATTAAATCGTTTTCCATATATAAAGTGATCTTTCATCAAAGACAAGATTTGAAGAAAAGAATGATTCATGATATGAATCACTTACTCTAAGCAAACGTATATTTGGTTCAAGCCCTAGGTATATCAAAAGATATTTTTTTCCAATAATTTTTCGCATTCCATGCGATTATAGGCAATACAGTTTAATCCCTGTTAAGATTAGTCAGTACTATATAGGTCTTGGAACAAAGAATGGAGAGCAGTGGATCCATGCGTAACGATGACTACTAAAACATTCAAGATGTGCTCTGATTCCACCAGCCACCTGTTCACCACAGCTGAAATTCACTGATTGGTAGCACAGATGGGCAGCAAGCTCAATTATTTGAGACTTATATGGAAGTTAGTAATAGACTCAGTTATATTTTGGAACATGATAAATTTATCAGTTCCCAAAAACTAGTGATATTTCAAATTAATTATATATTTTGAAACAAAATACTTACATCCACCTTTTTTATATGCAGAGGATCCATGAGTTTTTTGAGTTCTCCTAATATGTCTCTAACCGAAACTAAGCTCAAAAGTTTACCAAAAATCGTATTGCTTATATAGAAATTGGACGTTTTTTTACGCAATTGCATGCTGATAAAACAGCTTCCAAGAGAATAATCCAGTTGATGCCTTAAAAGAATCAGCAGCTTCGATGGATGCAACTCAATAAGTTCACTTATATTATCCGAACCAATCCCAATATGCCATTTGATTCCAAACAAAGTGACAATCAGAGTACGTATTTTCTGATCGTAGTGCTTGAAAGCTTCAAGGCCATATAAGTATCAGTGAACATGCATTTGCATTTTTTATTTACAGGTTACATAACGCTAAGAATGGCGGAGCGTGGTGTCCTCGTCAGATGGTCTCTCGTGACTCCAAGGAGTATTTGCAAGTGGACTTGGAGGAGGAGTACGTAATAACTGCTCTCCATACGCAAGGCCGGTTTGGTAATGGTCAAGGTCAGGAATATGCCGAAGGTTACATGGTGGACTATTGGAGGTCTGGGATGGCAGAAGGCGCCTGGAAGCGTTGGAAGAACAGAGTAGGAAAAGAGGTATGTGCTGAATGTATTTTATTCGTTGTTTGTTTCACTTTGTCATGTGCATGTATTTGCATATTATACTTACCATAAAGGATGAAATGCTGACTGTGCTGAGCATTAAGTGGGGGTGCAAGTTTAAGAAAGATGAGTATGGACCACAACATAAGTGGTTTTTACTTATTAACAAGTGAATTTTTCAAACTGTTACTCCATTCTTGAATGTTGCGATCATCTATTGAATTTGGAGGTCTCCCCACGGAAAGCTGAAGGTTTTCCATTTCAACAGAATGGCACTATATCGAAGAGGTCAAGACAATGAAGGCCAGTATATCAGACCAGCACTAGCATCTGATAGCGAAGTTTGCTTTCTCGAACTTATGCGAATCTAATACGGCAAAGGCGACATTTGATGTTTCCAAAGAAGTTCAGCAATATTTTGTGGCAAAAAGCTAATTTAGATCAGCGCAGATGATACTCTAATACTACAATTTCAAAAAGTAACTTCATGTCCATCAGTTTATACAAAATGTTATCCCTGCTGTGAATAAGTTTTTGTTAATTATCATAACCACAAAATTAAAATCAAAATTAAAATAGTAAACAGTTTGGGTTATCTTGGGGCGAATATAAATTAACACTTCAAATGGAATAAGTACATATTATATATAATGAAGAAAATAATTGTAGCATATATACTGAAAATTCTCTCCAATATTCTAACAGAAAATTATCTTCGAACATTACATATCACCCAGTGAATGTAACCGATATAATTTACGGCATTCCAGTTTGGGGTGGTGCTTACAAATGTTAGATTTGGAAATTCTACAAAATACTGTTTTACATTTATTTCCAAAATTGTATCGTGTGATGACACTCAATATACGAGAACTTAAATTCAAAAAAATTGAACTATTAGATCGCTTCTTTTACCGAATGGCAACATATAAATCTATAAATCTAATGAACCTAAAAAATGTTAGGTTAACATTATTGCAATTAGATCAGCGGTAGCAGCTAGGAAAAGTTCGCCCTGTATGTAAATCATCTACAGGATGTGAGCAGTTGTCAAAATAGAGGTTTCGAACGTCGAGATCTTTCGAAATTGGCATGTATTGGTTATGGAACATTCGAGATGGGCATTTTTATTTAATGACGTGGATATAAATTAGCATATAAGTTGAACAAAATTAGCATTCTAGGAACGTTAGACTATTATTTTGGATATCCTTATTTTTTCCATAATTCTTTCAAATGATTTCTACTTGTTGTAAATATTTATATTCTTAGATATATTGTTATATAAGTATCATCCACCCACAGTTATTATACAGTTATCAGTTATCTTTATTACATAAAACAGCCTCTTCGATGAGATTTGTTGTGAAATACACGCAAATGCATATCAAAACATTAAATAGTTTATAAAGTAACAATAAATTTTAGAGAGATGCGCTATTTTAATATCTTTCACCATTTATTATGATATTTTTTGTATTATTCAACAAAATACCTTGCTTAGACTCAACAGAGAATCCGTTGACTCTAATGTTTTCCACAGGTGATTCGGGTAGTCCTACTAGCATGATAGTATTACGACCACAATTTCCTCGAATTTCGCTATAATCAATGTTACTTATGATTGGCGTTGTTGCAGTGACCGGCTTCTCACTAGTGTCGTTATCGTTGTACATTGTTGATATTGCGATTCCTTCTTTCTTCACATTCGTCATTTCTATTTTGTCATAGTGAATATCTGTGATGGTACCTCCTCTTTTCCGGTTTGTCTTGATAAACAGGCCTCTTACGGTGTTTCTAAATTGACAGTTTCTTACCGTTATGTTTCTCAAGCCTCCTGAAGTAACGCTTCCTATGCTGACACCTCCATGTCCAGCGCTCATTTGGCTGTTCTCTATCAGTACGTTTTCCGTAGCCTTTTTACCTGAAAAGACGAGAGATCTCTACAATGTTGTATTGAAACTATCCATAGTCCGATTTCATATTATTGACTACATTGAATAAAGGCAGTAGTACCAGGAAAAAACCTATTTTCTTAATGCCTCTTCTCAAGCATTAGTTGTTTTGTTGATTTATCTATAGTTGTCTTAGCTTCATGTTGATATATTATTTAAGAGGTTTGAATAGTGTACTCAGTATAACTCATTGGTGTTGCTTGATATTTATATTTTTTAACCGAATGAATTCAGCCGCGCATACAAGATACTCCAGTAGCGTGAGTCATCACCAGCGAGCACACCAGCGAGAGAAGATACTACTTAATGGCGTTTCTGCGTCTGAAATTGGATACCGTACGAGCAAGTGTGTTATGCGGCCGTAGAGGGAGAGCATGAACATATTATTCTTAAAAAAAAATAACATTCGATAGCACTGTATAATATAACAATACCATAAATAAATTTATATCATAATATTCCAATGAATGCAAGCGCCATGAAAACAAACTTCAAAGTCGCTTGGTGTAAACGTAGAGTGTTAAAAACGTTTGTCTGTTTAGAAAGGTTGAAAATTACCTATCAAATTAATTGTTGACTTTCCATAAAACAATGAGAGTAAATCTATAAGGCTAAACGTTTTTCTTGCGGAAACTTGGATAGTGCGTGTCAAGAAAATTAAATGTTTGGTTAGGTCCAGGACGGATGCACTTAAAATGATTCAGTACAGGAGGAATAATATCTTTATTTGACGATAGAATTCTCTCAGAATACCTGAATTATAGGATTATAGGAATATTATACTAACGTGCTTCGATAAATAACTATTCTTTGATCTTAGGGAATAAGAAATCGCACGGAGCTAGGTCCGGAGAATAAGATTGGGGAGGCGACAATTTGACACCTTGTTCTGCAAAAAAATCGAGTTTTCTAGTGGCGCTGTGGGCGGGAGCGTTGACATACCCCGCAGATCAGTCTTTGGACTGATCTTGCATAGTTCTTGGAAGACTACAAGAACATACCATTCAGAAGTAACTGTCCTTCGATTTTACAAGGCTACCGCTGTGATATATCTACTTTTAGGAAAAAAAAGATGCTACCATTTTCTTTCCAACACTCTTGGAACGACAAATTTTCGTTGGAGGCTGCTCACTTTCAAAGCAGCAAACTAATGACTGCTATTTAGTTTCGGAATCATAAGTATATCACCATGTTTCGTCTCCGGCTACGATATTGAAAGTGTTTTTACTCTGTCCATTATAAAATTTTTGAAGCACAAACTTAGCCCAACCAACTCTTGTTGCTTTTTGCTCACTGGTCAACAAATGTGGCACCCATCTGGAACAACGCTTCCTTAGGCGAAGGTGATCATGAATGATTGTTCGGACCGCTGCCGATCCAATCCCCAGAGAAGCTTCAATCTCGGTGTAAGGTATATGTCGATCTCTTTCCACCATATTGTGTTCAGCTTCTACAGTTTCCGGAGTATCAGCTGTTGGCGGTCGACTTGTGCGAGGTTAATCATCGAGTGAGACCTGGCCCCTTTTAAACTCATCAAATCGATTAAAAACTGTAGCCCTAGAAGAGGCAGAGTCCCCAAAGCAACTTACTAAACTTTCGTTATACAAAGTCATGGTTCGAAAATCGCGACTACCCGGTTCCTTTTTCATGTTAATATTCGGCCAACACTTAGAGGCATTCGAGACCGTGACAAGGCAGCTACTGAACGATTCAAACGCCGCCTTTGCGTGAAAGCACTTACAAATTCAAACTTGTATAGATTAGGAATAGTTTAAAGACTTTCAGCGTGACCCTCGTATTTTATTCAATTAAAAAAATCTTATTAACATCTGTTCAGTCTCCAGTGTTCTTTTAATGTTACTGTAATCTTGGTAACGAAAACCATAATTATGAAAGTACGCTCAACAACGAGCAGGAATGCGCCTACATATTCTTGACTTGGAAAGCGTAATATCTCAAATGTTTAAAGGGCTTAGTTCCGTTCACATTATTCTGTAAATTGCTGTACGATCACAGTAATACCTATGTATTGTAAATTTACCTTTTGAATCAGTATTTGCATTCAGTGCTATGCAATCATCTCCCGTAGCTATGTTAACATTAGCTATATGCACATTCTTCACAGAATTGAGGTTGATACCATCTGTATTCGGACCTTTGCCATGATAGTCTGGAGGGTTCTGAATGCTGATTCCATTAATTTCAATATCACTGCTATCTACAATATGCACGTTGAACATGGGACTGTTCTGGATGTGAATTCTCTCCAGAACAATGTTGTTGGCATCGAAAAAGTGGATAGAAACAGGTCTGGCACTTGGTGGATGTAGTCGGTCCCACCAAATTGGACCTTGTCCATCAAGTACAGCATTACCTTTGATCGCTACATTATTAGTACCCATACCACGAATTAGTGGAGTATAAGGCAGGTGTCTCATCTGAAAAAAATTTCACATGAAAGAAGCATGTCAAAAAATTACCGAAATGATAAATTTTAATACTGTACTCTGAAGACTCGTGCATCCAGGTCATGAGCAATTGGCTCCGCGTTTGAAAATCTGGCTCTCTTCAATGAATTTAATGTGGAAAACGACGATGGCACTAGCGGTCACAATTGTTGCCAGTTCCAAAACACTTTTAGCTCAACTTGTAAACAGTGGTGTTGTAATTATGTGGTACTTCAATTATTGAATTGCGAAACGGAAATTCTCCAGCAAATAAACAAAACAGTATTAATTAGTTGAATAAGCAATTTCAATTGATCTTCGTATAGCAAGTGTGTATAATTTAATTAGCTGTACTTTGTTTTATCAAATATACAAACTGCAGCATCACTAGACAGGATCACTGAGGAAAGCCTGATGTTAGTAAAATATAGTTTGACCATTCACTGTGACGTTTCCTACTAGCATGGAGGGGATCAATGAGACTTACCTGGACTACAACAATAATTCATGGTAAATTGGTTCATATTACACATATCACATAAATAACTGCTAATGCTATTGATATAGATTAGGTATCGGAAACTAATAATATATGAAATTATGGATAAGACAATTATTTAGCCTTAAAATATTACAAGAGTGCTTGGTCACGGTTTTTCAGCTCAATTCTCTTTCCTTCTCACATATGAGACGGATTCTGTTCATTTCAAATAGTAGTACATATAATTTGGTTGACTGAAAGACGGCAGACAAGTTGCACAATATCTATAAATGTTGGAATATAATCTGTACGCTTATTTTTTCATTATCTTTTCTATTTGATTGATCAGGAGCTGGACATGAACAGAATTCAAAAACTGTACAAAAGCATTACACATATCATCAAGATTACTCAATGTACTTAATATTATAAGTCATTTCTGGTGACAGTGAATCAACACCCTTCTATCAACACTGTTGGCATGAACACCATTTTTACTTCAAAATTTAAAATCCACCAGCGCAAAGTTGAGTGTACGTATCTGAAGCACTCTGGTCATTTGGCATCACCTTTCATTGAATACCCATCACCTTTCATTGAATACCCTTCAACTCCTCACCTTTCCGTCTGGCAGTTTCACAGTTAAAGCAGGATATAGCTCCGGATCATCCAGAAATGTGATCTGGGACCCATCTGCAAAGTCTACATAAATACCTGACTTTAGCTCAATTGGTCCAGATGAGTATTTTCCACTTGGAAAATGAACAATGCCACCATTTTCCGCTGCTGCTGCATTGATAGCAGCAGCAATAGCTTGAGTGCTGGGTGTTTTTCCTGTTGGATCGGCACCATATTTGGTAACGTCATAAACAGCTGCGCTAGCATAGCCTACAGCCACTAACTGAATAATTATTACTGTGTTCATTTTGCTATTATATCATAGGAATGAGAGTATTTTATATATGATATGATATGATATTATATGAGAGGGTATTGTTGACGGATTGATAAGTCCTATGTATCGGAGGATAAGTGCATTATCTTTTATTTCGCTATTTTTCTATTCGCACGATAGACAATGAGATGTATAAACGTTTTATTAGTGGTACTCAAATTATTTAGGAACGAACGTAGATGCGTACCATCAAGTGGACTATATTTTGGTTCCACCGACTCTTTTGATGGAATCTACTGGTATCCAGGTGCTTCACTTCACTGGCTAATGTCAGTTGTGAGTCCTGTAGGGTGGTAGGCTTAAAGTCTCCTATGTTCTTCCTGAATGAAAAGGACCAACTCAGTCTTCCGGTTTCCTCGCATCATCGTCCTAACAGGCTGCTTGCATTCTCTCGCAGATGACGCCAAGGAATTTACCCGAGATTCGCACTAGCCAGTAATCTGCGTAGTCCTGTGAATAGAGCCCACCAGCGCAGAAATTTTCCAGGAGGTCATCCAAGACCAGGCATCAGAGGTAGACGGAGGGGCAGTTGCCTTGCGGACATCCCCCACTCACGTCCACCTCTAGCTTAACCTCCCCTAGAGAAGCGCTGACCATGACGACAGACCTGACGCAGCAGGCAATGGGCTGTAGAACCCTCCTAACCTGCAGGACGTTGCAAAAAGTTGACGTGCGTACCTTGTCAAAGGCTCCTTGCACATCAACGGAAACTCCCAGGGCTACTTCCTTGTAGTGTAACGCTTTTTCGAACTTCTCCACTAGAGCGTGTAAGGCTGACTCGGAGGAGCGGCTTTGCCCGTAGGCGTGCCGGTCATGGTGTATAGGGTGTTCCACAAAGGCACCCGTTTGGGGATAAATACGATCCTCGCTGCTCTCCAGGAAATAGGTACATGTCCCAGTGCGACTGAGTCACTGAGCGCTGCCACAAGATCCGGTAGCAACACGTTTAAGCTTTTTTGCGCAAGAAAGATACCGTCAAGTCCCGCTGACTTGAACGGACTGAACTCGTTTATAGCCCCTCCGGTGACTAACCCTTCGGCCAAATCGGTGGCTCTTTCGTCGAGCACCCGCTTCGTCTCCGAGTCTGGTGCGGCGGACTGTCCTGGGAAGTGCGAGTCAAGGAGGTGCTGGAGAGACTCCTACGTTGAAGTAGGCCATCCTCTTTCTTAAAAGAAATGATTGGTTGCCGCTTCTCACAGGTGAGCATTTTCATTATTCGGGAGGAGTCAGAGAGGGACTTCTTGAACTGCTTTCTCGCCTCTTTGAAGTCCTCTCAGGAGCGCTCATCTCCTTTTTTTCAGCGTATTGTGAAGGGCCCGCCTGGTGTCTCTTCGAAGATTCGAGAGCATGCCCGACCACCAGTGGACTTTCCCTTGCGCTGACTTCCTCAAAGGACATGGTACCTCGTATGCTGAGCGTATATTATTCTCCAATTTGGAGACCCCCACTTCCAGATGACTTTCTGTCAAAGGCACTTGACTTGAGGGTAGCAGCAACTGCGAGTTCCGGCATTGAACATCTACGGGGTGGTCGGTGTCGATCTCGGGTCTAACCAATCTGTGTACAGACTTGAATATATCGCTGACCATTCTTCATTTCTTCACGATATTTTCTAGCTTGGCGTTAATCACCGGTTTGTCAATCACTTCCTTACGGATGCAATTGAAGCAGCTGGTCTTGGAGCCTCTATTGAGGACATCTAGATTGCGGTCCAGTAGGGCTTCCCTTGAGCATTTATGTTGGAGTTGACCCATATTGTGTGATGCACATTAGCATTCAGTCCGATACGATTGGAAATCTATTACTTTGAGCGAATTATGTTAAATCTGAGGTCTGAGGTAGACTCGCGGTGTCGTATGTTTAAGTATACGCTGAATAAGACAATCCCAACTCTATTCTTACTAACATGTCGTTCCAGTACAGCGGTACGGTCTCTAGAGATTGGAGACCGTACTTCGGCGAGGGCAGCATGCTATTATGATTAGTGAGGACATAGAGAAAACTGTATAGTACAGCAGTCATAAGAGCAGCTCAACGGGCGTATCCTCACTAGGTCTAGATAACAACGCACGCCTCGAACTAGCTTCTCCCAAAAGTGCTTCTTTTGGAGAGCATCGGCGTTGTCGAATGAGTTACCGAAGTGTTTGTTCCCTGATCCCCTGATCTATAACACGTACAATGTTACCCTCAAACGTCTCTTGTAAGGCGTGATATAAATCTGTTATAAATATGATTCAAGGAGTTGCCAACCGGATCACGGAAACAAATGTTTTATTTTTTAATCATTGTACAATATAATAAATAACAAGAAAGATAGAATAATATACTATATTATATATATTTAATCTGCACAGTGATGTACTACATAACCACATCTAATATTTGTTAAAATAAAAACGATCTTATAATCACTAGAGAAAGGATGGATTAATAATATATTATATATAATATTGTTCAACGTCACTTTGTGCTTTGTATGAAATTCATGTATGACTCAGATCCAAGAAATTTGTTATAAATATGAGCAAATGGGCTCTTCATTATTACACTTCAATTGTTTAATACGGTTTTCCATTGATAACAATATTTTTGGTATTCTGCAATAGATATTTTGAAGTTTTTGACCGAATATCACAGGTTTGGATGCTTACATTTTCAACCGGAGATTCTGGGAGACCGACAATCAGGATAGGATTGCGTACGGAACTACCATGGATATTTTCGAATTTGATGTTACGTATGAACGGTGTTTGATCCCCAATCGGCTTCCTTCTGGGATCTTTGTCAAAGTACAATGTCGTTATTGCAATACCTTCCCATCTTACGTTTGTCATAGTGACATTCTGATAATGTATATCCTCAATCAAGCCTCCCCTCTCTCTGTTGGTCTTGATTTGCAGACCTCTGGTTGTCTTGTCGAACACGCAGTTCCTAACAGTGATATTCCTTAGTCCTCCAGCTGTCACGCTGCCAATGCTGACTCCTCCGTGCCCAATAGTCATGCGACTATTTTCTATTAAAACGTTTTCCGTGATAACCCGTTCCTTACCATGTCCCCATGCGTTGACGGCTATGCAATCATCCCCTGTAGCAACATCAACTCCGGTGATATGCAGTCTTTTCACTGATACAACATTGATACCATCAGTGTTGGCACCTTTCCCATGGTATGATTCAGGATTTCGAATCCGAATTCCATCAATTACAATGTCGTTAGAAAAAAGGATATTCAAGTTGAACATAGGGCTACTCTTGATTGTGAATCGTTGCAGGACGATATTGTGGCAGTCAAAGAAGTTGATGAATATCGGTCTAGTTGCTGGTGGGGGAAGTCTGTCCCACCAAATTTCTCCTTGCCCATCGAAGATGGCATTTCCTCTAATCCCCACATTTTTTTGACCAAATGCTCTGATTAAAGGAGTAAAAGGCACGCGTCTTCGCTTACCGTCGGGTAATGTAACGTCCAGTAGAGGGTACAGCGCCGGGTCATCGAGGAACTTGATTATAGTACCATCTGCGACATCCAATATTATGTTTGATTTCAACTCGATTGGACCTGTTAGGTATCTTCCTGGCGGAAAGTGGACTAGGCCTCCATTGTGACTTGCTGCATCGTTAATAGCTTTTGCTATGGCACCAGTGCTGGGAACTTTTCCCGTACGGTCGGCGCCATATTTGGTAACGTCGTAAATGGCACTCACTGCTGATATTGCTATCAGCTGGATAACGGCTAACCACAAAACTGTCATCTTCTGGTAACTGCTAGTTGCATATCAATGGAAATCTATTGTTATGCTGGGTTTTATACATTTAGGAATGGTCCTTGAGATTTCAGTTTTGATAAGCTGATGTAAAAAATGAGTGGTATACAAAAATAACAATGTTTTTTCTAGAAATTCATCAGTAATGATGTAAATCACCTACTTGGGTATAAGTGGACCCGAAGTGAGCACCCCGTGGAATATTTTCTAGAAGTAAGAATTTCGAGTGCTCTACTAATCTGCTTTCATAACGACAGCAGCCAAATAATATATAGAAGGTCTACCCCTTAGGTTCATTGACCGACATGATTAGCAATCTGGGTTTTCGGAGGTGAGTTGCGTCAGGTGCAACCATGGTTTTCAGCCTCGACATGTGCAGCATAAATCACACAGGGGCTGTGGTCTGTCTTAGGAGGAGATCCGCAGCCATGTGCGCATTGTCCGGTGCAATCACCCCTACCGCCAAGTGGCCTCACGGTACGTGTTCTGTCGCTAGACTGCTGTACTGGATTCCCCTAAAGTGACGCAAGAAATTGAAAGAATGTTCAATTGCGCTTACAAGATCACAGAACTTCTGAGGTGAAATACCTTGCCCTTCAGATCTCCGAGTGCTGGGTGGTTCTGGGAGCACTTTGAGCAAAACTTGTTTATCCAAATGTGCTGCAGCTTCTTAATAGGCTGATAACAGCGGCCGCCCACAGCAGCAACTTCGCTCAGGTGACAGGCCGCAAAGAATACTACAGGTCGCCTCCATGAATGTTCCAAGTCTCGCAAGTCTCGCCTTAAAAATTAAATTGTATAATCAAGAGCTAGAGATAAGTGATTCAGCAAAGAATTTAGGGTTAGTAATCGACTGTAATCTTCGTTTCAAAGAGCACGTAAGCGAAATAAGCAAAAGTTGTTATGCTGTGCTTAGGCACTTATTTTCTAACAAACATATATTGAATGCTAAAGCCAAGAAAACTCTAGTAGAAAGCCTATTACTATCTAAATTGACATATTGTATCATGGTGTACTACCCTGCTCTTGATTTTGACACAGGGAATCGTCTGCAAAGGATTCAAAGTAACTGTTGCAGATTTGTAAAAAACTTACGAAAATATGATCATATTTCAAACGCGATTTCGGAACTTCATTGGCTGAAAATGAAAAATCTATTTAAGTATCATCTACTCTCCTATGTGCATAAGATCATGATGACATCAACACCCAAGTTCTTGAAAGATAAATTGATAACTAGAGGTTGCATTCACTCAGTCAATGTGAGATTCACTGATATTATAACTGTACCTTAACACTCTACTTCATTATTTCAGCGATCATTTATTTTCACTGCGGCTACTTTATATAATGCCTTACCACATAATTTTAAGACGTATTCTCTGCAAAAATTTAAAAAAGTTGTAAACTTACTTCATGTTCAAATATTGATTCAACTTCATGTATATTGAGTACATAGAGGTTCTAATTAAGCCTGTTTCATTTTTTTTATCTAGTGTTCAATTTATTTAGTGTCAAGAATGGAAGTATGTATGTATGATGTCGAACGCGCTTCCTGTATAATTTGCCTCTTTATTATATGATAGGATTTAGGTTAGGTTAAGGGTTAAGTTTAAGAATAGCTTTATGCTAAACTTCGCCCAAATAAAGACGTTTTATTATTATTATTATTATTATTATTATTATTATTATTGAATCTGTCCATCACTATCGGCATACAGAAAGGCCATACATTCTGGCATTGTCGGAGACCTAAGTCGGCTCTTCAGTAATGAACAATAATTGTTTCAGACATCCCGGATATGACCTATACATCCGATTTGGGGTATGCGTATATGTAAAATCAGGACTCTCTTGTCAGCGAGAGGAAGGCCTCGAACCTGAAGGATTCGACATTCTCTGGCTGAAAGTATGTTCCAAAAAGCTTTCCAAATTCATGTGCTGCATTTATAGACCACCGAGTTGCAACAACTACAGAGAGCTTTTCGAGAAAATATTTCGGTCACTGTAGATAGATTACCGAAACTGAGAAATTACCTTTATGAGTGATTCTAACGTTCACAATAAAATATTCCAACAAAACAGACGAGGGACGCGCAGCTGGGATCTTCACTATCAGCTCTGGCTTATAACATATAATTAACAAAACCAACAAGAGTTCCCGATCGCCATACGGACTTCGCTGCTTTTTACTTTACGTATGCCTACATACCTAACATTGATAAACGCCCGTCCAAAAACAAACCTTGGTTTAACCAGAACTGCGGAGATGCAGTTACGGCAAAAAACAGTCATCGCAATTTCAGTGATGCCAGAAGCCAGGGTAAGTGGATCATCGATAGCAGCAAAGGGGAGCACAACCAGAAAGTTAAGAACCAACTCCTCTCATGTCCTAACTCGTCATCAGATCATTTTGGTCAAGAGGCAAAACTGTTAGCCAGAACTTCTGCTACTCACCCATACCACCACCGAAGAGAGATCAAAGAAAAATCAGACAACTTGGGGCAGATTTTTACTGCTATTATACAAAGAATTCTGAAATTCAAATAATATACAAATAGGCTTTTTTTTAAATTTCATTTATTTATTTCATAAATATCGGTTAAACGGCACTAATCAATAGGAAGACATTTTCAGGGCTTGAAATATTACTGAAAACCTTACCATAAACTGATCGAAAATTCACTTTCAGAATTTTCAAATCGAATAGAGCATCTTAATCTTAATAATTTCTTCAAACTTTTTTCTGTATTTACGCCTTAACACTCATAGAAAACAGGAAAGGAAGCTTCCTCGAAATATATGGGCTTTTCAATGATTCTCACCGTATTTTTATCTCTGTAGACAGTAAATTTATGAATTAAGATCACTCGTTTCATTCTATTGAGAATATTCCACTCTAGTATACCCGGGTCGTGGCTACTTTATCTGCACCTGGCGGTATTATGAATGGTTTTAGATGAGATTTATGTGATTTTCAATGAAAAATCAAATGATTTCTGGCATATTCTCGCATCCGCGTTTTTGTTTCAAGTTTTGATTCGTCAGGTTATCTCAGAATCATAGAATGTTATTAGCTATTCCACAGCTTCCTCTGATTAGCTGCTTAATCTTCAGTTCAAACCATGGATTTGATTATGAAATCCACGGTTACATCTACAAGAGTACACGAACTGCAAAGAGACAACTATTTTCAATTTTTAAAATATCCGAATCACCTACTAAATGTTACATACTACCAAAGAATTCAGTAATGCAAAAAATTAATTTACAAAGATATTTGACTAAATTGAACTTGAAGAATAGTGAAGATAAACAATAATATGATACGAGTTTCGAATTTTACAAAAAAAAAAACGGAACGTAAACAAATATTGACTGTAAGCTGAAACATATCAATTTAATCATTTCTTCATGTAAAAAATTTACATTTTTCTCGCTTATTCACTTTTTTCTATACCTTGTTGACATCATATATCCCATAGTTCCAATTAAAACAAAAATATCGTGAAAAAATCTATTTTTCCTCAGAGGATACGAACAAGTATACTGATAAAAAATTAGAATTTCAACAGGCTCCTTCACCTATATTCAAAAAATCTCCAGAAACATCCATTACAGCTGAACATTACAAATACCAAATAAATAACTATACTTCAGTAGTAATTAGTAAGTATTATTTTGTGGAAATAGTTTTCATCCCCGTATAAATTCCTGATCTTATAACCTTTAACACTCGCTACACCAGCATTATCCATATTCACATATCCAGCTTTAGTATTGCTTACTTACTCATATTAGGTAGACTTTTCTTTCTTCCATCTACCAAAGCTATGAACATAATTACCCATGAATAATTATTGTGCTTTGAACGTATGGGATCCATGTAATTTTGTCATTTTGATAAATCTGTTAACTTTTATTTAATTTATTTTTATCCATTGAATGTATATCTGATCGAAGATATTGTTTTATTTACTGCTTTTCGTATAGCCGACTTTGAGTGTATCATCCAATGTAGGAAAAACACTGAAAATTCTGCCTGCTTCAACATTTCAAGTATCCTATAATTCCACCATTTATATTCGCATCAACAAGGTTCAAACAGTTAAGTATTAGTATCCTATCGATAAAGCAATCACAGAATCAATAGTGCTATCATATAAATTCAAGTCAGGTAGAACATTTTTGCACAAGAGTCATACAACCAACAGTTGCGAAAAAATAGTCAAGTAGACATACTCAATCCGTCCCACGCGATAAGATTTTTACAACGGGCTGAGGCGTATACAAGGGGGAGGGAGGGTAACACAGGGGTAAGTACCCTCCCTCAAGATTTTTGACTCAAAATTCAATGCATCTATTTTTTCTCATATCTATATTTCAGCTACGTAATCTTTTTGAAAACGTATTGTTAATCATAATACTATTAACATACCTTTTCTGTAGCCTCAACTACCTCGACCGAGGTATTACAAAAAATGGTGAGAGAGTATATGAACTTCCTGCCCAGCTAGCCCCTTTGAAGGGACTGGGGTCTAGATCTAGATATGTCTGTGGCAGCGGGTAAAGATACCATAGTCTCGTGTCTAGAATGCCATTTCCGGTAGGAATAAATGCAGGAATGTATGAGAAAAAATTGTTTGACTATGTCTAAAAAGGATTAGAACTTTGAAAAGCAGAAACACAGTTTGGAATTCACAAAAGAAGTTAAGTTTCACAAAGAAATTGATTACGTCAAAAATTTCAACCATTCAACTCTTCTTTGATTTATAATTTGTATAATACATTGCGAGAAGGTAAAATTCACATCTAGAATAATGGAAATTGTCGAAATGGCAACGTCGCACTGCCGGCAAAGTACTTGAAGGGTGCTAACATTATATCATGAAACTATACATCTTAGTAACCCTTTATCTGCAATGCTGGTAGTCCGTTGAGCATATTTCAGCGAATCTGGAGAAGGCGAACTATATTTTTCCGAAATGTGTACGTTTGCCCTATTCCTTATTGTTTTTTGGTATACTCAGCACTCTATCATATTTCGATATACTGATAAAATTAGTGATCTAAAAGCATTTGGTAAATCCTCTGACCCTGAAATAATGTCTCGAACTCTGATCATATTTAATACCATGAAGTCGACTTTCGAAATTTTTTTAACAGTGTGATTCAATTTCATTACTTGCTGGCTACTTTGAGATTCCTAAGCAACATCTTTAATTAGAAATTACGATTACTTCATTTACAGTAAAAATAAGCGTATGACATTAAGTGATCATCCTACTCATTATCCTCTCGAAATACACATCCGCTATCAATGATAAGCTATAAATACGTCTCTTACCTCTCACACGAATATTATCGGTAACATGCACCTTTTAGTATGTATTCTTCAAATTTTAGCTGTGGTTGTACTCAGCGAGCATATATACGACGTCATCAGTTATGGAGCTGACCACACTGCAAAATTACCAAGTACCAGAGCGATTCAGCTGGCCATTGATGAAGCAGCAGCCACTGGTGGAACAGTTTTTTTCCCAGATGGACATTACTTGACTGGGCCAATAGAACTGAAATCAGGTGTCTATCTCACTCTTGCTGATGGAGCACATGTTACGTTTTTGGCTAACTTAGAACTGTATCCACCAATGAAAATACAGCTGAAAGACGGTAAGACTGAAGATATTGCATTCAAACCATTAATCCGAGCTTTTGGCCAGAAAAACTTCGGAATCAAGGGAAATGGAGTGCTGGATGGAGGAGGCACAACCTGGTGGAAGAGGATGCCACATGAAACGAGACCAGTGTTTATTCACTTCTTTGATTGCCAAAACATTCTTGTGGAGTCCGTTAGGATACAGAATAGTCCGATGTTCAATTTACAGATCGTCGATGGCAGTGATATAATAATTCGTAATATTCATATAAATAATCCACCAACAGGAGGAGGTAAAAACACAGATGGCCTCAATCTCTATTCAGTTAAACGGGTTCATATATACGGTGTTAACATTACCACAGGCGATGATTGTATTGCTCTTAAGGCATTAGGTATAGGAAGCAGTGCTATACCAACCGAAAATGTATTGATTGAAGACAGTCAGATGCTTGGAGGCCACGGTGGTCTCAGTATAGGAAGCGAAATAACAGGCGGTGCTCGAAATGTGACGATCAGAAACTGTTATTTCAGGAACACCGTCAGGGGCCTACAGATCAAGACGAATAGGATAAGAGGAGGTACGATTGAAAAAATTTATGCTCACAATATAACCATGCATGATATCCAGCAGGAAGCAGTAGCAATAATATCGTATTATAGTTTCAAGAAAAAAGACGAAAGTGTAAAGCCAGTTAACGCTACAACACCCTTCATAAGAAACATAGAATATGATCACATTCAAGGCAGTTGCAAGAGAAGCTCGGTCCTAATTGATGGTTTGCCAGAATCGTACGTCAAGAATGTCACAATCTCAAATATGAATATCAGATCTGGCTATGGAATTAAACTCAACAATACTAAAAATATTTTCATTAACGGAGAGAAGAAGTCTTAGAAGACGTGATAATGAAATTATGTAAGGCTGGTCTGTAAGAATATGTTCTATGGACACTAAATATAAGAATTATTCAGATTTAATGTGTAAGTGCTACAACTACATGTGCAAATTGTAATATAATTTTTTTTTTGATGTGTCTATTAGCTCTATTCCCTCAAATATATTATATCTCACTATCGCTGAATATTTCTTAAGTTTATTTATTATACGAATTATTATTGAATGAGTCTTAAAATCTTAATAATATATCTTGAATTGATCCATTGTCGCTCTAGCAGTGCGTGGAGTTTTCTTCACTGGTAATATCCAGGAGATACTGGATATTTTCCCAAATGTCCTGAACTTTCTAAATATACTATATACAAATTATACCATTTATTGATCACTGTCATTTTAATAGAACAATTGACAATTTTTGAATCACGAATGTCTTAGTTGAATCATACGAACCATGTTTGGTTTCAGTGTTGATCTTTCATTTTGAGAACAAAACACAAGAATTATCTCTCTGCCCATAGGCTTAAGTCATGGTTTATATAACTAAATCGAAACCCACGTAATTAAGCGTCATTACGGTCATTTTAGTAATATTGGTATTCTATACAAATAATCGAAAGACCAGTAACGAAATAACTTGTGGATCAAAGCATTCTTCTTCTGTTCGAATACCAGCATTGACAGAATGGCTCCGTAATGTAGGAATGGCAAGTGAGACGAAACCCTCTAAAATCAAACATGTTGATCATTGCAATACGAGCCAGATATCTATGATGAAAATGTATTACCTCGCAAACTCGAAAATCTCTCTATTCTTGGGAAGTGAAATTCCTGAATAGCTATGAATAAAACACTTGACCATCCATTGATGAATGATCAAGTGGAATAGCTGCTGGAAAATTCCGAAGCACTGATTGTTGTTTATATAGATATGAAGTCTTATGATATCTTGGAATCTGTTGACCTCCTCAAAATTCTTAGTAAAATGTAAGAGCTACTTTTGATTGCAAAACAAGATAATCAGTTTTGTTTGTTTATTATTATTCAAATAGACGTAAGCATATCTATTCGAGTCGTGTGGAAAGGTTCAAGATACTTGAACGCAGCACCCGGCTCAATATTTTATTTATTGCTATTATTTTAGTCATTAGTCGAACAAAAAGTGTGACGTAATCAGAATTCCTGAACATATTATTTGATTGATTCATTAATGATGTGTCCATGTTCTCATTTCATCTTGTTTTTAGGTAGTGGAGTGACGTGGTTTGACAAGGCATTCATAAGGACTTAAACTATATATGGAAATTTTGAATGAATTAATTAAAAGATAAGAGGTTGTTGTTGATACAAAAAGCTACCGACGCATAATCCACGTCTTGGACAGTCTTGCATCTCGCTTTATTACATAGCAGCCATGTCAAGGGGTAAACAGAATCGTCTAGCCTTGATATCCGGAAATAATAATAATAATAATAATAATAATAATAATAATAATAATAATAATAATAATAATAATAATAATAATAATAATAATAATAATAATAATAATAATAATAATAATAATAATAATAATAATAATAATAATAATAATAATAATAATAATAATAATAATAATAATAATAATAATAATAATAATCATGATGTTGATGATGATGATGATGATGATGATGTCTTTATTGTACATAGTACAAACGGAAAAGTTTAGCCTCAATGGCTACTTCAGCACTTAAATATTTCTCCACCCCAAAAAATATTGCTTCTGAATTCATTGCCCTCTTGATTTTCTCATTCAATTCACGGACAATTCAAGGCCTGGCCCGATAAGGGCCTAGGAAGTTTCCATTCGACACCGAATTAGTACTTTGGCTGCTTCTTGGTTGTCCGATCAGGTAGGTATCCGCCTACTTTTCCAAGGAGAACATTTTGCATAAAAGATCTTGTTTTTACTTCTATAATTGATATCTCCCTTTAAGTTTACCAGATTCAAAAATCCCATTGTTGTCTTTTTAAGGCTAATTTGGTCACTGGAATTCCCAGTTGCGACGCTGCCGCTTTTACTCTCGGTGGGCCTTACTGTCGACCTTTCAGCTTATGCGGGTCAGGCCTTCTAGTTTCCGGAAAGGCAGTCTGAGCTGGAACACGAAGATAATATATTTGTATCTAGAGATACGATACATAATTCCGTAATATCTCTGCGGGGTGTGTGTCCCATGATTTGGATGCATTCTACACCACCTCTCACATTTGTGAAACGTGTGTCCCCTACGGAGCATGTAGTTTGCTTTCGTAGCAGCATAACTCATTATTTGCTTTTGAATGCCTTTCCTAGTTGTATCGTATGTCGAGGTGTGTTGTTCTTGTATTAAACTGGAACCCCTTAAAAGCCCGTTCAAGGGATGACCATTGAGGTCCCAGCTGACAATACCACCTCCCGTAGATACACGATGATAGTTTAGCAGCCCTAGGATTAACTCGTGGCGTTATCGGTTAATGATCTAGAACTTTACAATAGATTGTAGGTCAGAGGAGCCAAGGATGCATTACGTTGTTGGAATATTGACTCAAAAACTATAAGGGCGTTACAGGCTACCGGACTAGAATCATACAAATCGTTTTATGTATTGGAGAAGATACAATGGACATCAAGCAGAGTTAGTAATATAACATAGTACAAAAAATACTGATACTTAATCAGCATAGCGGAGATGCGCTTTTTTGGTGAATCATTCTCGTACTCAGTACAGTGTTCTTAAAAGTAGTGCAAATAAATATGAAATATTTTTACGTTGAGTATTAAATGTAGCAGAGGACATATTTGTATCAATGTGCTGTATATGAAACTGTATCAATAGGTTGGAAGCAGATACAACTTGATGTAACTTCTAAGACTTTTCCTGTGGTTCTCTCTCTCATTAAGCACATAAAATATGGAGATGTTAAGACCCAAACAATGCTTATCTGACACAGACAGGCTGATAAATAAGCTATTGTACCCAGCTTTAGATAATATATGGATGTTCCAACTATCGCGTCTGATAGAGGAATTTTGAATTAGATGTATAAAGGCTATACACAAATTACATCATAGCAGGTCCTTCTGTCATTCTCAAAAAGTATTAACAATTTTTAAATCTCGCATGTTTATGTTTGAATCATATAAACCATATTTGAGCATATGAATCTTAATATTACTGCATCTCACGAACAAAACACAACATTTCTGCTGCTGTTGTTGGCAGCAGATTCTGCGTTATGCCTGAAGATTTATATAATTAAACCGAAACCTACGTAGTGGAAAAATCAAGTGTTTGGCTTAAACGATTGTAGGACCAGTAAATGGATTACCTTTACTCTCTGATCCAAGGCCTACATTGTTGAGTGAATCCTAGCACTGACAGAATGGCGTTGTGTACGATGAATTTTAGAAATTACAAGAAATTTATTGGATAAAACCTTTAACCTGATATTGTGATTGGGCTACGCGGTATTCAATGACCGGATTTCCATGACGTAGACGCAAGCTCATTACCTCATACTCGAAAATGTTTTGGTGACAAATAGTGTCGTGGGAATTGAAATTTATAAATATCCATGAATCCAACACTTGTCAATCTATTGATGAGTGATCAGGTGAACTCATTTCTGGAAAATACCAAATCACTGATAGCTGTTTAAGATATGAAATTTATCTTTGTAATCCGTTGACCTCAAAATTCTTGGTAGTTTGAGAGCTCCATTTGATTGCAAAAAAATATAATTAATTTTGTTTATTATTATTTGAACAACACTGACGTCGGCAAATCTATTTGAATCGTGCGACGTTTAATATGAAAAGTTCAAAAACACTTGAGCGGGGCACCTTGTTCAATATTTTTTCTATTGCTTTTATCTTACTTTGTAGTGAAACAAATAAGTATGACGTAAACCAAAGTTTCTCAGCAGGCTCTTCCGTTGATTTTCTATTTTTATTAATGATGAGTTATTGCCCTTCCCTCATCTCGCCAGTATCAGGAAACAGAGTGACGTGTTTTGGAATGACATGATTGTCCTTCTAACCGAGTTAAATTATATGAATATTTTTTTATTATCTGTTTTGAATGACACAGCTTCATCAAATATATTGTAGAAATTATTGGCGTTACTATATAATTTTTATACTCTCCTCGCCAAACTATACCACTAGTTAGATTCCATATAATTCACTCCGAGTCCTGTTATTGAGATCTTTCGTCTTGCATTTGGAATAGTTTGATACCCATCGGTTGAAAACATTTAAATCGTTTCATGGTACTCGTTATACATATTTTAGTGATTTGATACGTTTATATTCCCTTTTGAATTATCTTCACCGATAATCTGGTTATTTTGCCTGCCAAACATTGAATTATAATGTTTCCTGCTAACGACAATTGGGGCTGGACTGTATTTTAATCTTAAAAAATAAAAAATCGATATTAAGTAATCATGTAGATTGTGGATGGAACATGAAAGCAAAGTAGATAAATGGTGAGTATGACTTATCGTTCCACAACTTTGAAATGGGATCCCTTTATTTACCTTGCCGCCAATGCGGCGTTGCCATTTCTCATACTTCAGTGATTCTGCAAGCGAACTTTATTTTTTCGCAGAAAGCATTTCAGAAGATTTGGAATTGTCCTTCAAAATATGTTATACGTATTATTTTATTAATATCTGCCTACAAGTTTACTTGTAGTCAGATATTTGCGCTTCGAGAAAAGTTTAAAAAAATGTAAACAATGATTATTCAATCCCAAACCATCGATCTTATCGGGAATCTTAGATATACAGTGTATGCTATTTTGTTTGGAGCATGTATTGCGGCTTTTGGAAATTGAGAGATCGGAAAACGGTAAACGGAGTTGGTCTAAAAAAATTCTATCACCACCTGATCACGGAGTTATGACCGTTTCTGTTTTCATCATGTTTCGAATAAAACTGAATTTGTGGAAAGTCCCATTTTATTGTTCAGTACCTTCAAACTTGATAAGATCATTACGTTTACATGATATGTAATTAACAGTCGTTCATTCTTTCATTGAACGGACTTTCTCAGACCTGGAGTTGATAAAACGAAAAATTACCTTTAAAAACTTGAGCTAATAACTTTTGTTAATACATCTTACAGGGTGGATCATGTGAAATGGCTAGAGGTCCTGTAAAAACTGTTGTAGCAGCATCGGGGTGTGTTTGTCTCAGAATCAGTTATACCAAACATTGACAGGACATGACCGGACTTACATTTTCCTTGTGTCAAGCGTCCACAGCATTTAAGTAGCTTTAAGATCAAGTATACCCTTCTTAGAACTTTTTGAAGCATAGTTAACTGTTTCCATGGTAGACTACTTTCTTCTGTTGTAGCAACTGGATTACTGCACTTTAACCTGAAAATCATAAATAATAACTAAGGCGCATTTCAGGTGCAGTGGTGTCAGTTCAATCAAAGTTTTGATTAGGGTTTAGAATTGTTGATCTACTTTAGTGACGTTTTGAAATATTGTAACTAACATCTTGGAAATTTCGTAAATTTCAAAAATTATACATTATATAGAGTTACTTTACTTTATATAATTCCAGGAGGTAGTTTAAAGATCAACTAGGCATTATGTACTAAGGTCCTTTTATTTAACAAATTGGTCATTTATATTTTAGAAGCAAAAAGGGGAACTAATCCACTATTCTCAGGGATATAGAATGTTTGATCTGGTTGGTAATCTTTCAAGGGGTAAATCTTGGGAGATCTGTTTTCTATATTTTATATTCTTATTATACCTCGTTAACTTCTGTAATATACAGTATGTACGAAACATGCATTATGGGTAGTAGACGATTTGCCTATCTGTATTTATTCATCTAGATCATATCAATTGGAAAGATTGCATAGCGTTATATAAGCACGAGCAGATGATCGAATACTTCTAACAGCACTAAATTACCAACGAGATGTTACGCCTGAGCATCACAATATTAGCGATTACAGCTGCGAAAGCAGCTGTCCATAATGTGACTCACTTTGGAGCTGATCCTACAGGAAAGCTACCAAGCACTGAAGCAATAGCTTCGGCTATAGACACAGCTGCAGCTGATAATGGTGGGACTGTACATTTATCTGCTGGTAGCTATTCAACTGGGCCCATCGAATTGAAGAGTGGAGTTATTCTCGATGTCGCACCTGGATGCATCGTTACATTCCTTCCTGATCCCAAGTTGTATCCTCCTATGAATGTGAAATTACCGGACGGAAAGGTAAGCAACCTTGAAGTATTCATGTGACTCTTTTGTATCTTGCTCTGTTTGAAGTGTCATAAATTGTGACAACTGCTGAAATAATTAAAGCTAATTCAGAAAAAAGCATTTGGGCATTATTTATAAAAGCATAAAGTAACCTTTCAGTTCTGTATGATTTTGAATCAATTGACTATTTTTATTACTACTAACCACCACAGCGATTATATAAAATTTCCATTATGAATTCTTTAGGATGAATAATATTCAGTGGAAGTTCATATCTGGACTCATTTTGGAAGCGAATACCGTTGAAGACCTATGTCTTCTGTACAATGACTGGACGACGAAATTTTATTTGTATATCCATACATTTGTTTAACAATGATAATGTCCTAATAACAATTTTATCAAACGGAATTTATAGAGGTCTCCATACTTATGCTGAGTCTAAGTTTCATTTTGACATATTATAAAAAATCTAATTATTTGATAAGGGGGGAAACTGAGCATCATATCGATAACTCAATGCATATTAAAACGATAAATTATTTTCATCTTTATCTCTAGTTGCGGCGTCTTCCATTCACACCACTGATACGTGCCATAGGCCAGAAGAACGTCGGTATCAAGGGAGGAGGAATACTCGAAGGAAATGGACCAATTTGGTGGGACAGACTCAAACCACCAGCAACTAGGCCAATTTTCTTCCATGCATTTGATAGCCACAACATCGTCCTAGACAGAGTCACCATTAGGAATAGTCCGATGTATAACGTCCATATCTGTGATAGCAGCGGGATCACCATAACTGGAATAACAATCTTCAATCCACCAGATTGGAGGGGTAAAGGACCCAACACAGATGGCATCAACTGTAATTCCTGTAGGCAATTGCATATTGCTAATTCCACAATCCATACCGGAGATGATTGCATAGCATTAGATGCAGGAGGAAAACGGTCCAAACGCGTTGCTACCACGAATGTTCTTATCGAAAACTGTCATATGACAGCGGGGCATGCTGGTGTCAGTATAGGCAGTGTGACCTCCGGTGGACTTCATAACATAACCGTGAGAAACAGTGTGTTTGAAAACACAAAAAGAGGAATATTCATAAAGACAAATCGATTAAGAGGTGGCTTGATAAATAATCTTCGTTACAGTAACATTCATATGAATAATGTTAAAGGCGAGGGAATAGCTATAGCCATGGTGTATGGTGCTCAACATCAAGATTACCATAATAAAGATATACCTAAACAGCCTATTAAAGATACAACTCCGTTTATTCATGATATTGAATACGATGGTATCAGTGGAACCTGTGAATATGAACCAGTACTGCTGGTTGGGGTACCTGAATCTCCTGTAAGGGATGTTAAAATAAATAACTTTAATGTGCGATCATTGAAACATAAAGGAAACTATCTTTACCATACTAACAATGTTGTGATAAATGGAAAAAAACAATAAAATTTATTTATTTAAGCGATTGATTTTCCTAGCGCCTATAAATTAAGCTACGACAATTGACAATTTTCGTTATTAGGCAGAGTCTAAGCTGTTAGGTTAGGTCCTTTCAACTTCGTAAGGATACTATTAAGTCAATGGGTAAAATGAGCCAATCATAGCATTAGCGATTTATTCCCAGTTCTCTTTCCCCCACCGGCTTTCAGTCGAAGTAGCATTATAGGAGGGCTACGCTGAAAGGTTTTAGATACTGAAAAACTACAAGGCTCTTTCAAAAAACTTTATTCTGTTTCTTCAACATATTCTCCCCCTACCTCAATACATTTACGCATTCGGTGAAACCACTTGTCAAATTCTTGTGACCAACGTCCTTTTAAAAGGCTGCTAATTTGCCCCTTCATTGGTGGAAAAATGGCGACCTCGTAAATTCTCTTCGATCTTAGGGAATAAAAAGTCGCTAGGTCCGGAGAATAAGGTGGGTGAGGCAACAGTCTGACACCCTGTTCAGCAAAAAAATCGAGTGTTCTAGCGGAGCTGTGGGCGGGTGTGTTGCCATGGTGCCCCGCAGACCAGACTTTGGACGGCTCTTGTATAGTTATTGGAAGACTACAGGAACAGATTTAATTATATACCATACAGAGGTAACTGTCCTTCAAATTTCCAATTGTTTTAGAAAAAAAAGATGCGGCCATTTTATTTCCTTCACTTTTGGAACGACGAATTTGCGTTGGAGGCTGCTCACTTTCAAAGCACCAAACTAATGACAGCTGTTTAGTTTCGGGATCACAATGATGTAAGCATGTTTCGTCTCCGGTTAAGATATTAAAAGTGTTTTTACTGAGCCCATTATTAAATTTTTCAAGCATAAACTTAGCCCAATCAAACCTTGTTTCTTTTGCTCACTGGTCAACAAATTTGGCACCCATCTGGAACATCGCTTCCTTAGGCGAAGGTGATCATGAATGATTGTTCGGACCGCTGCCGATCCAATCCCTAGAAAAGCCTCAATCTCGGTGTAGGGTATATGTCGATCTTTTTTTACCATATTTTGCACAGCTTCTACAGTTTCTGGAGTAACTGAATGATTCAAACGCTGCCTTTGCATGTAAGCACTTACAACTTTAGACAAAATGGCTGCATGCTCAAACTTCTTTAAGCTTGTATAGATTGGGTATTCTTATGATATTTCTAAAGACTTTCAGCGTGACCTTCGTATGTAGCATATGTATAATTCAATTTTCACAGACATTCTGAACGAAGTGCAGGTTGGCCTGTAGGTGGGATCTGATTTTAACTTACCTTCTACTTTTATCTTCTCAGGGTATACTCGTATTTGGATGTATGGTTTTAACGGTATAAATGTGAGATCAAAATTTTTTTATGAATGTTTTGAAAAACAATCTCGCATTTTAAACCCGAAATAAGTTTCTCGAATGCTAGTTTTAACCAAGGTTTGAAGTTAGAACTAGTTTTATCTGAAAGTGATAGTCATTCAGCAAAAACTAGTTCTAATCACAGAAAACAAGTTATAACTAAAAATCTTGATATTGTTTTAATATTTAGTATGCTATAATGTTAGACACTTCATAGTAAGCGTGATAATAGTGAAAGTTTGTCTTCTTCCCTTCTATATAGTTGAGCCGCTTGTCACATTATAGATTAAATTGTTATCATTTTTTAATTACTTTTGTAGTATAAATATGCGTCGGCGGATCACTTGAGTGAGTTAAAATTAAATATGCAGTTAGTTTGATAGTAAAACTATATAAAGTTAAGCATGTTACTCTCCAGAGGTCCTAAGAAGAGACTGGCGTGACAGTATACGTATATTAAGCTGTCGACTCCTTGAACAACATTTATCGATATTATAATCCCGTAAACTCCTTTATGAATAGCATTTTTCCAGTTTCACAAAATTAAGACCATGGCCATACACATGCGTATATTTAAGTGACCAAACATTCATAATTGGCATCAATTTTACTTATAGAATTAAGTTTGAGTTATTATGCTATCACCTGCATAAAATAATCCAATAAAAATACCCATTCGTTTAAACTTGTTCGTCGTAGGAGCTGATACTTGATTTATCAAGTTCGGTCTTACGTATGAAGTATGCATCACGAGTGCTTGACAAATTAGCCTATCTACTAGCTATACATGGTGTCTCAAAATTCAGTAGTCATGTAGGTAGACGTGTCTCGTGAAGATGCTCTAAAATTGAACTAATAGTATTAAGTTTTTTTATGTCCCTTAGATTTTGATGTTTTCAATAATACTATTTTAAGCAAAGAGTTACAACTGGAATAATCAAGAAGTATATTATCATACATTTTCTCATAAATTTCTCAGAATTTTTTTAGAGCTGTAGTGGCCTTAAACCTAAACTCATTTGAAGTATTTTTGGCTTTTCAAGAAAAAGTGTATCTATTGTGGTGTTCAATCAAAGAAATATGAGCTCATTCATCCTAAACCAATTTCGAAATTTTATTCTCAAAACACCCAGTCCATTGCTGACAGCATGACAGAAAAAAAGACTTACCGAACAGACCATCCCTTGATTCGAGAAGAGACTTCAAGAAATCGATCAGCTGAAACCAAACAGGCGAGAAGCTGGATGACCTTGACAAGTTAGAACTCATATTCTATAGGAGAACACACAACTCAATGGAGACCAGAATCCGTTAACTCGTTCTTGAATTTGAAGTCGAGAGCGACCAGTCGATATGAAACTCAAAAACTATGAGATACGGTTTTTTGAAAAAGACTATAATGCTGGGTACCAATCTCTGATAATCTTTCAATTACAAAGCACTGGGTTGGATGTGATTTGTAGTGGTGTAATTTGCTATTCTGCATCGCAGCCAAAAGTCTAGCGATTCCGAATTTGCCGATTTGGATATATGTCATAATACCTTTGAGTAACTCTTGCCATAGTTACCGTTGCAGAAGCCAACAATTAGCAGCATATCAGTTTGTTCACTCCTCAGCCATAAAATGTTTTGAATAACTCCTTTACAAAAAAGAAGAGGATATTATTATTGAAAATTGAACTCGAATAACCTTAGTTTGAATACCAAGCTTACAGCTATTGGGTGTTTCGGAAATAAAGTCGCAAAATTGGTCAGGATGAATGAGCTTTCTTTATTCAAAGACCGTAACAAATACCCTTTATCTTCAATAGTCAAAAAATTAATGTATATTTTCCAACATAAGAACTCAGAGCTCTGAAGAGATGCGAAGAAATCTATGACAAGGTTATGGTGATAGCTCCCTCCCCCACCCGGGAGGGGAATAATGGGAATTATTTCGGTTGTTGTATTTTTTTACTTCGAATTGTTCTTCAATCGAAATATCTGGACACCAAGTTTTATACCAATTGAAACACGCGTTTTTGTTTTATGAAAAAATATATAATTGGTTCAACTTTGAAGCGTCATCACAGCACTTTGGAATATAGGCAAGTTTAGTTCAACCAACTAGTTTTGACCTCGTCAACTTAAAGCAGAACTACGTCAACAGAACTTTGGGACACCTTATATAGATATAAAGTACTGGTACTGAATGAGTAAAAATTGACGTATGAAGCATAGTATCAGAGTAAAAAAATGAAAAGCTAATCATTGTTGACAACGAGTTATTTGTTAATAGTATGATTTAGCAAATTATTGTTCGTCAATATTGCAGCTGCTGCAGCAGCTGTTCACAATATTACCTTAGTGAAGCTGATATTACAGGAAGGTGGCTACCCAAGGTACAATTATCTGACTTCTAACTGAATCTGGGGCTACTAAAGCGACGTCAGATTCAGTAAAAATTGACGTTGTAACATATTGACACGAGTTATGACGTCACTTTTATGTCCAAATCGACGTCGTTGGAAGTTGCGAACCACCGACGTCAAATGTGGCTCCGTAGCTTTCTATTTGCCGACGTCGCTTCCACCTCTGTTTATCTACCGTATAAATTATTCTTACACAATTTTAAAACAGTAATCAGCCATTTTGAAAAAGCACGAACAGCTAGAGGATGCAATTTGTTGGAGGAATACATGAAAACCATAGGAATCCTGGGATATTAAAATACAGGTTATGTTTAACTAGCTTCACAAAACGTTTACATAGATCAAATTTACCACAGACGTCATCTTCGATTGCGTACCTGAAATGTCGTTCGGATGTCCACATTTGTCTGAATGAGAATGAAACTCCAAATTTAACTAGCGTGTACTACATACGTGCTGGACATTCGATTCTGATGCGTTGGCAGGTCGTCGCTTACTTCGGGCGCACCTAACGACTAAACTTAGAGATCCAATCTAAATGATGGAAAGAAGAAGATGGAAGAAAGAAGAAAAAGAAGAAGAAGAGGAAAGAAGAATACGAATTGTGGGGACTGAGGATAAAAAATTGCCAGACTTCTAAGTATTTGGGATCTATGATACATCGAGATGGTACTTGTGTACGAGATATAGAAATAAAAATATGACGCGGGAAGCAAACGACAAAAGCACTTCATGGTTTAATATGGAACAACACCCCCGTACTAAATAAAATGAAAAAAGAATCTTTCAAAGCATAGTTCTAAATATTACCTTATACGAAGCAGAGGTATGGCCAATGACAACAACACTACACAATAAAATAAGAACAGTGGAATTAGACTTTATGAGAAGATGTTTACAAGTCACTAGAAAGGACAAAATAAGAACTGAGGAAGTATGGCATCGGATGGAAGTTGAATGCTCCATTGCTAAAAAATTGGAAGACAGAGCACTGCAATGGTACGGTCATGTCCAAAGAATGCCAGTACACAGATGACCAAAAAGAATATTAGAGTGGGAACCTCCAGGAAGAAGACGTATGGGAAGACCTGCTCTAAAATGAGAAACATATATTGGACATGCTATGGTAGATAGAGACCTCAAGGTAGGTGACTGAGAAGTCAGGGATTTATGGAGGGCAAAAACGGCGAACTCGTAATGTGAAAATGCCGAAGAAGAAGAAGAAGAAAATAGAGAATGTTGTGTAGAGAAATTAACAGTATGGAATCTTAGAACGACGGCAGAACTGTTTCGTACAAACCTAGTGGTAAAATAAAAATATATATTTCGGTCCACCTTCTTTTCATTAACTATGTATATTTAATTTTTGAGAATTTTTGAAGGAGGTCATATTTTTCCAAAGTATCTCAATCACATTTATCAGCAAACCAGTTTCCGTTGACAAATTTATCTACATCTCGTGTTTCAGATTTCATTTATATAGCTCTATGATACTTCAATCTTCAGGAGTGCCTATTGAGTATATCATCCACTTTCGACAACATAACTCATATATACCTATTGACTCATTAGGTGTAATAATGTTATAACTCAAGTCTAGGATAACGAAACTACATGTGACGTCCGTATCTAGTTGCTAATTTTATGTATAGGAGATACAACGTGAAGACTGCGTAGGCAATTGGTAAGTTACGTTCCCTATAAAGGGATGGTCAGGTCCCGACGTCGAGGGGACTCGAATCTGTATTACCCCTTTAGGTGCACATAAGGGTCATGTCATCGAAACGAATTCGCGACTGACGTCGGGTATGTTTAAAGCGAGTGTGCGCACCGTAAGATGACGTCATAATGCTGCTTGGGTAAGCACCGAAGCTATCGCTTTTGATTACACATGTGCCCAAAGACCTCACTGACCTCAACAAGTGAACTGAATTTTAAGTCTAAAAAGGGAGAGTGTGAACATTCTTTACATTACAAGGTGCTATGGAAGCTGATACCTATAAGCATCTAAGTGCTGAATGATTCCGAAAAAGGTACCATCTCATTTTCGTTAGGAAAGATTAACTGATGGCCCAAATTGCTTTTTGAATTGTAAATATGGACAGAAGATCGCAAAAACGCCTCAGATATGAGAGCGCAGTATTCTGGGCCTTATCTTATCTGCGCTTAATACAATGCAAATATACTTGATGGTGTGAGTACACAGTGAACTCGTTCGAGAAACGGCGTATATAGTAAAATGGGAGCAATACAATACAAAGTGGATAATAATTTTAAGAGAAAGTTCAAATAATTTGCCCTCATAAAGCTTAAGGATGATTGATTCCCAATTCCTAGTGAACTATGACCCAATTTAATTAAGAATGCTTCATTAAAATATCTAGTAAATATTCTTCAAACCTACACATGTTTCTGTATACCAAAATGAGGGGATAATTCGTTGCTGGCTTGGAAACACACTGCTGTGTATCTCTTTTTGTCTCACGGTGGTTCTTGTTTGGAAAGGAAGCTGTGAACCTGGAAGTAGTCACAAGTACGCACGTCCTTATAATTGCACAAATTGATTATAATAGTTCAAATTCGTACTTTGAAGAAGGTAGCCGATGCAGACAAATCGTTAGTAAAGATATATCAGTCACTCGTACTTAGTTTTGTACCTACTATTATCTATTAATGTACATCCTTTCAGAGCGATAATGTGTAGTTTCTCTTTAAGTGTGCAGGTGTATATGTATACTCTGTCTCTCCCTCTACTCCCGAAATTTATATCTTCTTGCAATGTTGAGCTGTTTTATATCTTTTAAGGGATCCACGAAGTCAGTTAACACTTCGAATTTGATGCAATGTATTCATTTCTGATAAAACTCTTCTTCTCCTTAAACGTCTGTGGTTTGCAAACCCAGCTGATGCCTTGCCCGACGACTCAGCCGTCTACACGCTCTGTGAAGTATTTCTGAACAAGACATTAAAGAACATTCTAACTCCCTCGCCAACTTTTGTCTGCCAGACGTCAGACGTCCGCTTCAGCTTTCGCATTATAAATTTGATTCTAACTAGGATTTCTCGTTGGAAAGGGAATATTTGATGGCATGGAGGACGTCTTAGCATGCGGCTTCAGCCAGCATACTATTGTACTCGAAGTAGACTAATTGATATTATGCATTCTATTCTTCTTGGATTCTATTATGAGAAGGTAAAGCGAAGTTGAGCTCTCGTGCAGTTAATGTTGACTCAAATTCGATGTTACCCTTTCATAGTGGTATAGATGCATGGAATAAGTAATGGAATATTACAAGGTCACAGTACCTTCAGGAAATTAGGGTTATGTACATATTGTAGGTTAAGATTCAATTTAACCTGTAACTGTTATGTAAACCTCTCTCGATGTAACCATCTAGAGTTTTTCTCGATATAATTTGGTTAATGGTTAATGGTTAAGAATAAATGGCCCTAGGTCAGACTCCGCCTTTTGTATTTGGTATACAATAAAGTCGTTATTCTTCTTATTATTATTATTATTAATTTTGGAATTACACTAATCTTGCACACTGATAACACCTGTGCTTGTAAGAAGTCAGCTACTCTGGTATGCATGGATCTTCTGTATTTCTGTTTTTTGGTACTGATTATTGTTATTGTAGCCTGAACATGATGCATGCCTCTCAACAAACTTGTGCGGTATTTGTCTTGAAAAGTTGGATATTGAATTTACCTCTCTATAGGATCCTTATCGGTGGTGGGCAAGAATTAGTATTAAGATGAGTACATCTAATTAATTTAAGTTATGCAGTTGTTCATGGTATGTAAAATATAAAAGATTTTTTTGTATTTTTATATTTGTCTCTACTACTCATACTATACGAGATCAAGCAGTAAAACTCAGTAGAATTCGAATTGTAGCTGCTATTAATCTTTGCGTCACCTACTTGTCGAGTCTCTATGTCGGTAAAGCTTAAATGGTTCTCATATGTAATTGCTCAGTATAAGCAAGTGAAAGTGATAATTCATCTACTTAACCTGAAATATTAAAGTTTAAACATATAATGGCATTGACATTCATGACTGCATCTATCGAAACAAGCAAAAGGCAGCCAGAGAATGATAGTAACAGTTGTAGTTATATATCTTCTCCTTCTTCGGCATCTTCCCATTACTAGTTCCACCTTTTTGCCGTCCATAAATCCCGGACTTCCCAGTCACTTACCTTGAGGTCTCTATCTACCATAGCATGTCCAATATATGTTTCCCATTTTAGAGCACTCCAATATTCTTTTTGGCCATCTGTGTTCTGGCATCTTTGGACATGACCGTACCATTGCAATGCTCTGTTTTCCAATTTTTTAATAATGGAACATTCTACTCCCATTCGATGCCATATTTCCTCAGTTCTCATTTTTTCCTTTCTAGTGACTTGTAAACATCTTCTCATAAAGTCTAATTCTACTGTTCTTATTTTATTTCGTACTGTTGTTGTCATTGGCCATACCTCTGCTCCGTAATTATTTATTACAATAATTATTATTGGGGTTAACAACCACCTAAATATATTACCTACTAACTAACGCTCATAATATATCCAAAAGTCTTTAATCCCGAAGCTCTTGGCTATGTACAAAAAACTTCACATTCGAGAGTATGTCTGGATTCTTGCGGTGTAGAAGGAAAATCGCCAATAATAGCGATGAAGGGGGCATTTGTACGACAAAAAAGTTAGGAAGAGACGGATCCTCTTTCAAGAGGTCTGTTATGGTGATCGTTATATCCTCCGTCCCCGATTATAGGGGTGTGACTTTTCCGAGAGGGCAGGTACAATGGATGTAGTCGTTTCTGTCGAATGTGGCGAATAGAGGGATAAGTGCTATCTTCGTTTGTTACAATCTTGGCTGCGATATTTGTGGTCTGATATCAGTTGAAGGTTAGAATATGATAAGATGACGTGGTAGATCCATATTTTACATATTGTCAGTTTGAAAACTCATTGTAGTACTGCATACAGAAGTCACTGATATGACATGCATAGAGCTTAGCCAAATAGATTGTGGATGCTCTTACTTGATGAAACTCTTCCAATATGCAGATAAAATAATTGTGTACACAGATACACAAATAAAACTCTTATTCTTTCAGTGACGCGTTTCGATCCATACTTAAATCATCGACGGACTATCAAGTTTCACTGTTTACAAAGGCTTGCCAACTAGCTAACAAGAGCTCTAAGTCTAGCATATTATTTATCCTGACTCTATCCGCCAGTTTAAAAAAGTAGGTACACACTGAAGTTCAAAGCACATTATTCACATAATTATGGTCGCAGCATCAGTTGTTTAGACAAAATTGTGGCAAACATAGCAACCGACAGATAGCCAATAAATTTACTCATTATAAAAGAAAGAAGCAAATTTTCGCTATTCTAAAATACTTTCCGTTATTTTCCACTAGAAAGACCAAAGGGTGGAAATGCTGGAGAGAAGGCTTGATTATCACGAGCCGAATCAATCTGAAACTTCAGAAACCCAGAAAACAATTGTTGGTTTCTTAACAATTTCTGGTCATTTCCACCCGAATATTGAAGGTTTTTTGTTTTTGATCTACAACGTCACCAGTGTTTTCCGTTATGTTGATGATTCAGTCATTGATGAAACAATTTTGTCTCGCTACAAAATTTGGGTTTGGATTACCATCAAGTAACACAGGTAAAAATTATGGCATGTTTTTTGCTATACATAAAGTTCTACTCTACCACAAACAACAGTTTTACGCTTAGGGAGCTGAAAATAAACGAGTCAGTGCTGAACGTCCGAATACCAAAATCCGATGATGATGATCTCACTGATTTTTCGCGTTCTGGTCGTTTTTGTTGACCGCGATGCGTTTTGAACAATGCTCAAACAGTCATACCGCGTCCTGGATGTTTTAAAAAGCTCATACACCGACAGCACTTTCAATATTCAACTAGATTAACAGAAATTACAACTGGCTTTTGAAAACGTTTACTGTATGCTTACTTTTACATGAAGATCTATCTATTGAAGAGGCAAATATATAATAATAAGTAAGAGAAAGGTGTTCACTTGTCCTTGCAAGCATAATTATTATGGCATTTAGAATAGCACAACACCACACTGGCCCTGCAATTGAACCTTTTTATTTCACAATAACAACAAGCACGCAGAGTTATAAGCGTGATAGACAGCAAACTTTAATACATATGTACGGTACTCACACTAATTACATTTTAAAGTAAAGTTGAATGTCCTAGATAAATTTAAGCACCTGTTCAGTTTGAAGTGACGGGGCTTCTTTGATATTGTTGGAAAGATGATTAGGTTTTCTTGCTTCAGGATTTAAACTACGGCTGATGAGCATGTGTGTTACGGTGACACTTGCGACACACGATGGACCTACAGCATTCTCGGAAAGTATATTTGTGTGCTGCTAAGGTGTGACCTATACAGAACCGCGACACTATGATCTAATCTCGTTTGGAAGGAGGATTAATTTTACAGTTACATATGATATGATTTCCCTATAATTTTCTAGTGCCCCTGTTCCACTTTACTTGTCAGAGATTGCGTGATATGACCTTTTATTATTGTCTTAATGCCTTCGTAGGGTGTTAGTACTATTCAATTTGCTTGGACTGTTGCTCTTGATGCTACTCTGTATGCATTTTCGTTGCATGGAATTCCAGTATGTGATGGTACTCACAGAAACTTTGTGTTTTTGCCCCTGATGTTTATGCGAGGTTAAGTGGCTGTCGATTTTTTGGTACATATGCTACAAAATCCAAGTGTGGAAGATTTTTTGTTGGTTTTCTGATATTACAGCATACCCCTCTTGATGACTTAGAAGCGCCCGTAAAAATCAGTTGAGAATTCATGTGGAATTTTATGATGTTTCGGTACTTGTTACATACGACCTTATGATTCGTTTCAGCTTTTGAGAAGTTTTTAGGGTGATCTCGATATCTGGTAGTGGCATTCATGATGAAGGGTATGCTGAACATGTGATGACATTCTGGAAGTGATCTATGTTGCACATTCAATTATCTCTGCTATTGGATAATATTCATTGTTTGGAGGTGAAGTTGCACTTCACGTTTATAATTACAGCAAAGGTGAATTCATTACCACTATAAGTCTTTCGCTGGAAGGGATAAGGAGTGCTGACTCCCCCTCCTCCTATTTCTCCTCCTTCTCCTCATGGATTCATTAACGCTTAGCACTTCAGCTACTACACTTGTGGGCGCAAGCCACCCTGTGTCGACGTCAAGAACTTTGACTAATTAAGCGCGTTTCTCGTATTGTGTTCAGGTAACAACGAGACACTTGATTACTTGAAAATATCACTTCAACTGTAGCACATGTGACTCTCTCGCTCTCTATGATAAATAATAAAGAAGTCTGATTGATTGCACCACGACATATTACAACAACTTGGCTGCAGAACTTGTGTGTGATACGCGTACCCGAATTACGTTCACAAAACATCATTAAGTCTCACACCAGCGTCATGGGGTAATTATGCGGAAACTTCTTGCGAGACTTGGGTAAAACTTTGGTAATTTCTGTAGTTTTATTTGATTAAGAGCATGTAGCGTGGGTACTCGTGTTCTCAAGAAGCGTGGCTGAAGTAAATTTTCTTTAATAAAGGAAGTGTCAACGTACATGGAATCAGTTTTGTTCGTATTAAAAGTGTTTATGATATCCGTTAGTTGATAGCAATATAATTATTATTATAATCATCAGTTATCTACATCGTTAAGTTCAAGTATTAATATCGACAACGCTGGTTTTTGTTCAGATTGGTTGGCGTGGAATTTTTTATCGAGAAAAATCAACAATCTAATTGTAATTTAATTATGGTACCAAATCGATAGCATAAAAATTGTATGTATTTACTTTAATCAAAAATATAAATGTATACTACGTAATGAACCTTTTTTATTATTATATATCCTACAAGAAATGCTTTTGTTTATAACAAGTTTACAGTTTTTGCTGCACATGGCGTTCAACAACTAGCAATGGTAGCATTTATTTGCAACTGGTACCGATACGTATTATTTATTAAATGCGTAGACACCTTAACATTGTCAATAATATACTAGACAGGACTAAATAGTACACAAACGGGAAATATTTTGACCATCTGTAATCAGATACATTGGTTTGCTTCTAATAATTATTAGTATAGCAGCCCCATATATATCATTTGTTATGATCAAAACCTTATTTTCTGCTCCGATCTTAATGGTGTCATACACAGCAGATGTACAACAGTGAACGGAGCAGGACATCTATATATGTTCCGGTAGTCAGGCAGCTTTGAGAGCGGTAGCATCTCCAAGGATCAGATCATCACTGGTCCAGGAATGCAGCACTGCCCTCCAAGAACGTGACCCTCATCTGTATCCCTGGTCACAGAAAGCAGACTACTTGGCGAGGTTGGGAGCAAGGGTTACATGCATTGGCCCCGAATCCTTGCTGGGAATTATCAGAGGCCAGATCATTAATGCCCTACATGATTGGGCATATAACCAACTGGCGAAAGCATGGCTGGAAAGAGATGACTGCAGACAGTCCAAGAGGTTCAAATCAGACTCCAACAAACGTAGAGAGCTATAGCTATTAAACCGGCGAAGGGATTCACTCCACTTGTTAGTGGGGATCCTCACAGATCACTGCAGATTGAACAGACACCTGTCACTCACAGGAGTGGTCAGAAACCCAATTTGTCAGATGTGCTGGGAGGAGGAAGAGACCTCGTTCTACTTCCTGGGAGAGTGTGCCGTATACAGAAGGCTGAGGTGTTCGGCACAGCAGGGTTTGACAGGGAAGAGAGCTACTCAGCGGAATGGTCGGACATCATGACCCTTATTAAAAGGTCTGGAAGGTTTGACACTAAGGAACTACCATGTGTGCCCTACTTTTAGTGATGGTACTCGGGGTCGGAAAAAAGGGCCAAAAGTGGCCTACCTTTGCAGGCTTTCTCCTCATTACTTCTACTACTTATTTGATGTTGGTGAACTCTTTTCTCAGTGTAGTAATGTATTTTTTTTAACAAATCATTCTAGCTGTGTTAGACTTCATTTTTAAATGTTTTCCATATCTTAGATCATATAATATGCACAGCTAAAAGAAATTACTCTAATACGTAATCGCAGTCACTCCTAGTCATAAGCAATTTTTCACGGTATCCAGAGATTTTGCGTGCCTACCTTAAACATATGTGAGACTTACCCTGTCGATGTACTTGAATCTATTTTTATATCTGCCTGCCTGTTAAACGAAGTTTTGATGCATATTTTTGTTTATCCGTAAATAAGACTCAAGTCAGATTTGCATAGGGCTCGTTTGATTGTATCACTGCATCTGTGTAGTTTTATTCAGTTCAAATGTGTTTGACAGTGCTCTCATTCTAATATACAAAAGTTGACGCAAGCTATCGCGCAATGCTCAAGAGTTTCTAGTTTGAGCAACTTCCTTAAATACTCCATTCATCCACGTCGTAGATGGGAATTAACATAAGTTCATTCCTGTTTTTGTCAACTTTCTTGCGCGGAGAACATTTTTTTTACATGACGTCGCCATGCTCTCAACTTTCCTCTGGCTTTTGCGGGCTTGTTGACTGGAGATCGTTTATCACTCGGTTGCTTTCTGATCGGTCGGTTACGTACAGGGAGGGATGGACTACTGTAAGAGCTGCTGCTAAAGCAAAATGATGGTAACGGTTTATACTCGCTGTCAATCTATCTTTTATAGCGGAATCCCAACAGAAGGGTACCGGGTCAGACTATGTAAAACTGTTACGATTCTTTCATAACGAGGCTATTTTTTTAAGTAACTCATGATCTTGCTTTTGATTTCGCCTTGTAAGATCAACTGCTGCAATCGGTACTTCATGTTGCGCATGGCATGCCCAGTATTCCGCTTTTCTTCATTAAATCATGATGAGAATTTCCCTTCTTTTTCCGCAGTATTTCCAGCTTAGCGTGTTGTACATATGATACTCGCAGCAATCGCTGGATTTCTCCTTAGAATCTGGTACCTTTGTTCGATCTTGGCATGTTACATAATGATAAGAAATTGTATTCCACTTTTCCGGCCGACGTCCAGAACTAAAAGCTACCATTGTGTCACAACATAACCCTTTGGACGAGTTGGGTATAGCCTCACAGTTTCTGCTCCTGTATTCAAGATGGGGTGGTGAGCTATTTGTAAAAGAATTTTGCAAATAGGTTTAGTGTGCTTTGAGATTTCATTCATCATGCATTGGAGGATAATTCCGTATCAGCTCGCCTTATCACTGAGTAGAGGTGTGAGGCGGACGCCCATGGTGATCATCCAAACTTCCATGCTGAAGTGAAGTGAAAATTTAACATAGTGTGAACCTACAAAGGGATACTAAATTATTGCTTCTTTTGATAACACCATATTCTAAATAATTTTTGTTAACACTCTTGACGCAGCACAAGTGTTGCCTCCTCCAACATTTTTTTATATATACAGCCTCACTCAAAGCCTGTGGCGCATCATTAACGCTGCGATACATGTTTAATTGTTTAACCTCAAAACGCTGTAGATTGTAATCATCTAAGAAGAAAGTCCCGGTAGCTCATTCCATTACGTCGATGGTCTTTTGAAAGAGGTTCGTTCGAGGTGCTTTAAGCTCAACCTGATGGGGATGTGCCCGATAAACTCATCTATTATTTGCTGTACTGGTGAGTTTTATGCGAGACAGCTCGGTCAAACATCTGCCATGATGATATCTATAGAATAGGGACAGATCAGCCACCCTCCTCCCTCGTTGGCCTATTATCGTTCTTGTTGTACTGGCTACTCATACTGTTATTATGATAAACAGGCTTCTTCGATATTCTAGAATGTCAAGGTCCTTTTTGAGGTCAAGTGTATCCAATAGACGTATAACTCGTGTCTGAGTTGTGTCCAGGAGCTACAGGGAGTGCTTTGGAGTACATTCCCACACATACGATCGCTACTCTAGCGATGGACTGATCAGGGCCTTCTAGGGTAGCTGTAGCTGTTCCGCATTTTACAACTATTTGAAAGGGGTTGTATTTGTATTTAACATGTGATGTGTGTATTATTGACCCCAACTCATAAAATGTGGTTCAAGGAACTCAGAATAAGTAATTTCGTTAAAGCTAAGGGCAGGTCATAATTTTGTAATTGAACCATCAGAATATTCGTGCTGAAGGAAGGAAATAAAGTAGAAGACTTGATAGATTACCTACTTATGTTCGATATTTTTTGCATATTTTAGCAAAAACGACAACTCCAAAATAGATAATAGCTCGTTATTTATTGTTCTATGCAAACATTTCAAACAAATCGTATAACTGTGCCGTCCAGAACTTTCATTTTAGCTAATTAATTTAAGGTTTCTTCGATCCAGATCTGTCGATTCAGGTCTTCACGAATCTAATCTGTTAGTCCGATGGTGTGTGTCCCACTATTATCAAGGACCCACATAGACACGTGCCCAAAGTGCAGGCTAACAATCTGTGCACACTATTTCATTAAAGTGAAAGTTTATTTAAACTCAGCTAGACGGAAGCTCAACTTGAAATCGGCGTTTACCGTACATTAAAGCTACCGAACTACTTTGCTCAACACAAACTTCTAATTGTTCCTGCTGTACACTCCCTCATTCTCTCCTGATTGCGATCTTACTTGTGTTCATAAAGTTGTTGTAATCGCTCATGCTTGTAAAGGATATAGTGCAGACCTTCTAGGTTAGAATCTCTTGCTGATGCAACTGTAAATGACAAAAATATATAAAACAGCTGTTTATGTAACAATATATGTAATACCTTATATTAAGTTCGTTCTGACAAATGTTCAGAGCTTTTCTGAACTTGACTGTCTGCGCAATGCCATGTTTATGTTTGTTACCCGGTCTGTTCCTCATTGTGCGATGTTTAAACAAATGAACTATATTCTGAACTAATTCTAAACTGCTTTTCAGTTACGGGATTTGGTCAGAATTGTTCAATGCGAATCAGATTAACATTTAACTTATAAATTTGATCCTCAGTAACTATGAAAATTCGTAGGGATGATGGAACATGGCACTGATTTTCCGATTCTATGAATAGGCAAAAGTGATAGTGAATGACATTGTTGAACTAAAACAGAATGTATTACCTCAGTCTTTAATTTCATAGGTTATAGTGAACAATCGAATTTCTCAGTCGGCTTAAATCGTTCGAATACTGACTACGTCAATTCTAGAATTAGTTCACGCATCGACTCTAACCCAGTGCCGAACTCTCTGTTGGAACGAATCTTTTGCGCAACCTTAAAAATACAAAAAAAAGTATCTTTCCATAAAATGTTTCGTATTTTTTCTAGTTTTGATCAGTTTTATATATTTCACAATAATTATGACTGGTGAGTTTAATATGTTAAATTGAAATCCAGTAAGCTGTAGTGGTCTGAAAGATCTGTTTATTTCACTTATTTGCTCTGAGGTATTCCGAAAAAGCATATGATACCATTATTAGCAATTCTCCCTCCTTTGTTTCATTTGTTCGTAACTTGTGAAATTTACTTTTCATAACTAGTTGCGAAACAGATTACCTCTTGCATACACAAGAGAAGTATTGTGATTGCGAACATTTTCAATCTCTCAGGTTTCGCCACCATGAGATTCCTCTTCTGTCTATGCTGCGTTTTCCCTGGTACAGTTTTTGGTGTTTTGGTAATCTTTAGTTTAAGCTTCAGAGTGGCAACCAAAGGTTTGTAGTACGAAGAAGCATTGGCATCAGGATATATTCTTACCGATTGAATTGAGTTTCTGTACCTTTCATCAACGTGAAGCAAATCAATCTGATTTTTAATCATCTTATTAGATCCGTCCGAAGCACCTCACCATGGTGGTGAAGCAACTAATCTGATTTATCTATGTTCCTCAAGTTCCCAACAACTTTCTACCGAAATCAGAATAAATTTTTTTGGAAGATGTATACATTTTTCAGCGACAACCTCATTCCTATATTTTCACGGGTCACTGGTTATTCTAAGGCTTACTGCTACGTTCATTTTTTTTGGAGTTTCATTTTTTAACGTTTTCCAATAGCCGGCCACTGTATGCGCATTCAAAAACAGTGATGTGCCTTAAATTCTCTTCTGAAACTCCGACTATGTATAGATTTGTGTGTGAGTTATACCTAGTTTTCTCATCGCGAAATCTCAATGGTGGATTCTGGTGGATGTGCTGTGACCCGACGACACTGCTTTACTTTGATATTAAGTACGTTATATTCCGAATGACCTGACAGGTTCGCAAATAATGTTATTAAATAATGGAAGACTAAAAGGCTATACAGAATGTCAACGTTATACGTTATATAAAAGAAAATTATGCCTCAAGGATACACCATAAAATTGTAAATAACTGCTTCATCATGGAATTGAATACTCTAACCAGCAGAATATGGCATCGCAAGGCGACATAAAGTATTGTTTAGAATTTTCCTTGCAGAATATCTAATTAAACTGGACGACAACGACAGTCCCCTGAGAAATTAGAAACACAAGCATGAACTTTTCATCGCTGCTTTGACTTTTTTATTGTGTGGTATATTTATGCTGCTACCATGCCACGCTGTGCCATAAAAACTCTTTCTATAAAGTGGAATCATGACTGTCTCTCCAATTTTTCAGAAAACAGTTGGGTGTGGTGTCCTTCAAGGAGGAAACTATTTAATGTTTTTCAGACCTTCAGATAAATTACAAGTATCTCCCTAGCTTATTTTACTCCAAACAACAGGACACAGACTCAAATTGGAAAAAAAATTTATATTACATAAATAAGTTTTAACAGAAAAGTCAAAGAATATGCCTATATAACATTTAATAATTAGTGTATTCCCAATTTATCGGTAGGGGGAAAATATAGTCACCTATATTCTAGCCCTTCATAATAGTTCATAATCATTCACACTCTTCATCTTACCTTAAAACAAAGTGATTCTATGAAAATAGTAAAAAAATCAATGTAATTATCATTTTGAAATATAATGTTTCGTATTTTGTACTTAGATTTAGGCTACCGGATGATCTGTGGAACAATTTAGTCTAATGCAGGTAGCTGCGATTAGCGGCCTTTAAAAAATATAAATTGCACATCAATATATGCTGCAATCTTAATGATGAAGTTACGTTAATCTGTTTGTACTTAAACTGTCTAATAAGACGAAATCAGTGAATCGATTACGCGCTTCCATTAAGATTGGGCTTATGCGCATATTTTAAAGAAGTGTTCCTTTTGCTGTCAGTATTGAAATGTCATTTCACAGAACTTCACAAAAAGGTGCTCTAGTAAGTTATGATGATTCATGTATACTATACAAATTTCATTGAAGGTACTTTATGTAGCTGATGATATAATACATGCAATGGAGAACATATGCCTTATGAACATGATACCCAAAATAATAGCTAAATACTCCTTTTTGGTGGCCCAAATATCTAATTCCACTTTTTCATTACAGTTGCTGACGGGCAACACGGACACATACTCCATAGTAGAGCAGAAGCTGGATCCTCCAGTTATTGCCTCCAAGATTCGCTTCTCACCTTACAGTGACCATGTGAGGACAGTTTGCATGCGAGTAGAAATACTGGGATGCAGATGGAAAGGTCAGTAGTATGATTTATTTTTTGACAGCCAAAAGCGTTATAGCATATTTTGTTACAAGACTACTTGTGCTACACTACTAGCTCAAACTTCAAACTTTGTTCGTTATTGTAGCCCTGATGGTGGATGCATATGCATACGAAATCTAGGCCTGAATAAAGTGAAAAAGTGTACTTCACATCGTATTTTGACGTACAGCCTATATATATCTAGGTAAGGTATACACGCATAACAGAGGACTTAGCATGCAAACTTTTCTCCAAGTCCATACCTTCCGTGGTCTTAGTGTCAAGGTATCACAGCTCACTAATGGTCCGCTGAATAGCACCAAATAGCAGCATATTTATGAGTTCTTACCAGAATCGATGCAAAAACTTACAGCGAAGAGGCTCTTCAACGGTACTCGCCTTGGAAGCCTCTTGTCTTGAAAGATGCCAGCTCTGTCCACAGCCATTTTCCACCTGATTAGATCTTGAGCCTAGAGAGGCATCAGTCGTTTTATGTACCTCACTGATTTATTATCTACCTGAAGATATACATGTACAATCAGTTCAGTGTCGAATGCTTTACGATGGTAAATCCAGTCAAAGCAAACCGTTGCATTAAATATCAACAGAGCACAGAGAAATATTATATATCCACGAAAATATATGTATCATGTAATTTTGGTGTATACAGCGTATTCCCCTAGCTGCCATATAATAGATTGATGGGTTGTTTGCAACGGGAGTATTCGGGCTTTTATTATTGAATTATATATATTCATAATTGTATATCTCAAATATATAAATGTAAATTTTGGAACAAATTGATTGAATTCGCATAGGATTTGACAGGCAATTGTTTTACACATCAGAATATCGCGTTAATTTGTACTGGAATTGTAATTGTTTGGGCTCATCGGTGATGTATTACACAGAAATTTATGCATTTTTATCAGATATTGGTAGCTTGAATTTATCCCAACTGCTACTTTATGTTGATCTGCTGCATAACATAATCGTTCTTCAATTTGCCCAATAATCCGACCAAATTCGATTTCTAGAATGCTAGATTTTTGGCGGATGTAAATGACATTGCATTTAAGAAAGCATAATCAAAACAACTTTTGATACAGATGACGGTCTTATCAGTGAAATATGGACTGTCCCAGAAAAAGTTTGCAGGTCTCAAATTCAAAAAATTCTTGGACATAATTAGAAATTGATCATATATATGTCAGAATCAGTTTGAAATGCTTTAGTGATCAACAAATTGCATCTGAAAACTCTCACACCTTCTGTTGTAATTCCGTGTTACATCCACTCACTATAAGGCAGATAATATTGGGTATATATGATGTCTTACTGAACGCTTTGCAACTGTAGGACTCCTGACAGCTTAAGGTTCGAACAAGAAATGCTGACCGACATGCAGCTCACGTCAAGCATTAATTACAGCCATTTGTTAGGTCGTCGTTTTTCCAGCAGGTGATTTTGGGACTAGGTTTTTCTTTTAGCAACGCAAAGCGCGTTTGGATTCCAAAAGTAATGGAACTGCGGACCTTCGTTTTTTCAGTGGAAGCCATAATAAATCGAGAGAAATTCAGGAAAGAATTATTTGCTAGCGACCACTTCCAGCTATCAAATTATCAAAGAACAATCAATTTATCGTAAGGATGTTGAATGATTTAATAATTCGTAAGCTAACCTTTGGTACAGTACTTTATGTCTCAAACTTGTTACGCAGCCTTCGATAATTTTGTCCAAATGACAACAAGTATGATATTGAGGAAATAGATATTCAGATTTTCCTTAGAGGATACATGACTTTACAACAAGGTGTCACAAAAATGAATGAGTCAAGTAAATTTTGTCCATGAAAACGATAGTCAACATTTCAACATATCCACACATTAGTTTGGATTTCGTCGTCGAAAAAATTCATAGCACATGTTTATTCTTCTCAATTTACTTACCAATGTGTAAGAATGTATTGTGATTGATATAAATTCGGAATTCGTGATATAAGCTCAGAAATTATAAGCAGCAATTGTCAGACAATATGATGCTTATTCATTTACAACTCTCTAGCTGCAACAATCTTGAATATCATTATTCATATATTTACATACAAACATAATACAGATTGCCTGATAATCAGCTTGAAATAATATGCCAAAATGCACCTCTGCCGATTCTGCAAACATCAACGAACTCGAAGCAGTATCACTGAACTCTCCTTAAGTCCCCTTTAATATGCACACATAAAAATAAATCCTCAGACCAAGAATATCTGCTTTCATTCAAGCATACCATATCTTTCTACATGTTTAAAGCTATAATAATCTTGAATTAAGGATACTGAATCGCAAGATGTTCGTACTCTTGATTGAAGTGAACGGAGCTCCGTTGGAAAATATGATAACATATAAAAGCAATATGGAATACTTGTTAGAAAAGCATTGAAATCTTAGTTGTGAGGAAAATTATATTTTTCTTTAGAATATTCTTCTTTAGAATGCGTATTGAATCCAAAAATATACTTTTCTTGCATCAAATCCATAATAAATTTTTTATCAAATAAATTGTCTTAGAGTAAGATCAGATATTCTTGTCGTGAGTATATCTTAACAAGAATATGGAAATTCTTGAATTGAGAATTTACTTCTGTGTATTGTATCGCGATGTTTAGGCTCCGCCTACATGGTCGCTAGGTATCAAATAAATACGATTATTCATGTATGTACACGAACAGATCGTAGGAATATATCTGATGAAGCTAATAGTAAATCAGTAATGTATACTCACAGTGCCACATGCACCCCAAAATCATCAGGTTGTTCACCTAAAATGAGCGGTAATTTCCAAAGTGCACCATACTTCCATTTCAACTATTATTACAGGTGAAATCCATCAGGCGATCTGTTCTGAGATAGCTTTCCCTGTTGTGGCTGACCATTGCTGGCGTATACAAATTATACTTAGCACATTGTTCCCTCTCGATCACGCAAAAATTCTATTAGCGTCACCTAATCTATTTTATAACTATAACCAACGCTTCCGCCTAAAGGTTTGCAATGCCACACGCGTCCTGGCTTGTAATATAATTAATTTAATTTTAAAGAGGTGGAGCTCCCTGCTATTTCGCTACTGTGGTTGTTTCGCGCCGGTTATGTAGGTGCATGTACATATCCCTACAGGGTACTTTGAGGTGTTTTTATAGGCCTTGATTGGCTCTCTATGGACATCCTTAATCTCGAGGAAATGATCGTGATATAACTGAATAAAATGATTAATTGATGACCGTTAATGAAAGGATTGCGTATTTAACATGGAGTTTCACAAATAAACTTCTTTTTCTTTCGTTGATGCGTTCCGGTTTATACTTAAAATTAAAGCTACCCTGATTACTTGCTAAGTAGCTAACTAGATCCTATCATGGATACAAAACTAGAGCGTTCAAATCTAGCATACTATTTATCCTGTCTAGCTATATTATTTATTTTTTAATTCTTTGGTCTGTCTTAGGGGAAATATTTTTTAGTGAGGAACTTACTGTTATGTATGTGGTTCATCACCTCACAGGAACACGCAAAAATATTCATTTAAAATGTATATATCTAAATGTGAGAACCAGTATATATACAAAAATCTTACTTCGCTCAGCAATTATAACCCACTCATTTGTACTTAGCTACGTTAAAAATTATTGTACCTCTTTGACAGTCCGACGATGATTTAAATATAAATCGACATTTCTCACTGAAAAATAGTGTTATGAGTGAAACTTCTGTATTGAACACATTTTTTCATCTGACTGACGGAAGAGTTTCACCAAGTGAGATCATTCTACAATCTAGATTTGCAAACCTTTTGCAGATCGAGTGAGAAGTGGTAAATGATGTCAAGATAATTTAACAGCATATACTGACCAGAGACTAATGAAGCCTATAATAAATATCAACAATACATTTTACTTCGAAGAGTGGGATCTAGCTACATGCCATAATGACCATCTGGACTAAACTCAATTAAAAACATTACGTCAAGTAACAAAACTGACAGTGTTGACATTCAGCTCTTTCACCAACAACATTCAGCTACATCGACAAACAGATTAACTGGTAGATGACTGGCAGAAATCGGTTACATATTCGACGAATTTTTGAAACATGTCCACTGATTTTCTCATTTCTCAGCCCACTAGCTAATTAGATCAATACCTTACTAAGAAATTTGCTAGTACTCTTGTACTTCGGGTCACATGCATTCTCTTTAGTTCAATCTGAGAGAAAACTGAGGTCCATCAACCAACCTAATGAGTGCTGAAGTACAATCAAGAGTTTCATATTACCTCTAGACAGTTTCATATGTCATACTATCTTTCTATGCTTTCAAAATTTAGATCTGACATATATTCTATTATGAACCATAGACTTCAAAGAGGTGTTATGGTGAATATCCCTGTACCCAGTAGAAAATGAAAATAGGTCGCCACTTGCATGTCAGAAGTACATAACAGCTGCTTTCGTGCTTTGCTGAAAAACAGCTTGTAAAACATTTTTTTCATCATCTAAATCTGTCGATAAAGTTTTAGTTACTCAGGTTGCGTGAAAGCGGACTACCTCCTGCAGTTTCTTTCAACAAAGTATGTGTCGCAGTCTCCAAGCATAATCTAGGGAACATGAAAAATATTCCAGTTTGAAATAATACATTTCTTGTGGTTTACATTATGTATAGATCACAAAAATACAATTATGTCGCTCATTTTAGTAGGTATCTGTCGATCTGTCTGTTTGTAGCTTTTTGCAAACTAGTAATATCAGTAACTGCTGCACTGATTTTCGGAATCAGTGCATTAGAGGCTGAGTGATTAGCAAATAGAAACAAAAATTAGTAAAGCTTCTCAAACTTTGTTTTCTATGTATCTAAAGTTACTAATCATTCTCCGTGGTATCTAAAAATAGTTTTTGAATACCCAAATATATGGAAAAGTGACCAAACGTCATTTTCACTTATTTTTAGAAGCATTTGCAACACTTCAATATCCAAATCAAGCGCCGTCGTTCTCAAATAAACTTTTTGTTACAACTGTGAGTCATGCAGATAAGCGAAGGCTAATAATACCCATATTGTACCTTTTGCAAATCAATTTTCCTAATAATATCTTCGTACTAAACTGATAATCTGAAGCTGCTATCGTTGTACGTATAAATTCCATAAGATTGGAGCAAGCTGTGCTAGTTTATATACATTTGAAACATTTTAATAATACCCGAAGCAATTACCGGCTGAACAAGCTAGCGTATACGAGGGTCACGCTGAAAGTCGTTAGATATTCCTAATCTATACAAGTCTAAACAAGTTTGAGCACGCAGCTATTTTGTTTAAAGTAGGGAGTGCTTACACGCAAACGCAGCGTTTGAGTAGTTGCCTTGCTACGGTCTCGAATGCATCCAAGTGTTGGCCGAATTTTAACGCGAAAATAGAGCCGGGTATTCGCAATTCTGGAGTCACGATTTTGTATGACTATTCTAAGGGACTAGAACAAGCGAAATGTCATGAAAGTTTAGTGGGTTGCTTTGGGGACTCTGCCCCTTCTATGGCTACAGTTTTTAATTGGTTTGCTGAATTTAAAAGGGGCAGGGTCTCACTCGATGGTAAACCTCGCACAGGACTACCGTCCACTGCTGTTGCTCCGGAAAGAGTAAAAACACTTTTAATATCGTAACCGGAGGCGCAACATGGTTATATAATTACGATCCCGAAACTAATCAGCAGTCATCAGTTTGGTTCTTTGAAAGTGAGCAGCCTCCAACGAAAATTCGTCGTTCCAAGAGTGTTGGAAAGAAAATGGTCGCATCTTTTTTTCTAAAACTGGATACATCACAACGGTAGCCTTGGAAAATCAAAGGACAGTTACTTCTGAATGGTATATCACCAAATGTGTTCCTATAGTCTTCCAAGAACTATGCACGAGCCGTCCAAAGACTGGTCTGTGGAGTATTCAATGTCACCATGACAACGCACCCGCCCACAGCGCTGCTAGAACACTCTTTTTGCTGAATAGGGTGTCAAACTGTTGCCAACCCACCTTATTCTCCAAACTGAGCTCCGTGCGACTTCTTCTCATTCCATAAGATCAAAGAAAAGTTACGAGGTCGCCATTTTTCCACCGATGAAGAGGCAATCGCTGCATTTGAGGGGAAATTAGCAACCTTTCAAAAGAAAGTTGGTCACAAGAATTTGACAAGTGGTTTTACCGAATGTGTAAATGTATTGAGGTGGGAGGAGAATATGTTGAAAAAACAGAATAAAGTTTTTAAAATACCATGTAGTTTTTCTGTATCTAATTCAGCGTAACCCTCGTACAGCATATCTACTATGTACCGCTAAATATATGGACAATGCCATGCTGTCTGTCACGTCCAAATAACAGCCGGTCGTATGAATAATGAACGGTCGACCTTTTTTCGGTTCATCACATCGCTGAACATTTTTCAAATTACTCGAAAAACTATACGATTTCCCTTCTGTTGCATATAAATAAATTGGACGTGTTTCAAAACATAAAAAACGTTAGAGTTAACAAGTGAACAAATGTTTCCCATCACCGTTAATCCCTTTTGAACCCACTCATAAATTCAAATTTGGTGTGTGACGTTTTGTGTATTCGTTACCATTACGACAGGTTTATTGTACGGGAACAAATAGAGGACATTTTTTGCATGTATACTCAGGGAAAGGTGATGATAATTCAAAATAACAAGTTTTTGGGCGTCAAATATGATTTATACGAGTTGAAAGTGACTTTATACAGGGTAGCTCAACCAATTTAGATACAGTTTGTTGTGTATGGACTTTAATAGTAGCTGGATATGCAAGGGTTACCTTTGTCTCTAGAAGATAAGGACAAAGTATTTTTTAGGGCATAAAAAATACTATAAGTGGTCTGAGGTTCAAGGTTTCACTATAATCTTACGAATAATAAACTAATGCTTTGAAACATTGCGCATTTACTTAAATGAAAACTGAAAAACTACCAGAGTGGCTACAATCTCCGTTTCCTCATACTTCTTGTATTCAAGCGTATAGCGAAACAATTAACTGGGGCTTAAGAAATTAAAATTCATCAAAAATAACTTTTATCTGTGATTGCAATATGTGCAAGTATAAAAAAATCCTGTGCCATTTTGTGGGTTTTTTGTTATTTGGTCTCATTTGAGTGCTTTCATGAATAGTTTTAGTTCATTTCCGTTTATATTCTTGTTGTTGAAATTTTAAAAATCGACGTTCAGACGGCAAATTAGTATTATTAAAGGTAGACAATATTAGGACCTCCCTGTATGCTTCTCTGACCGCAAAACAAATTGACAGGGTAAATTCCGTTGACGAATGTTTTTTTAACTTATCGAGTCACCCAGTTTAACACGTTTGTGAGAAAATGGAAGATAAGTAGCCAATATACTTGGCCCCACATTGGTAATCATTCTAAGTTTTAGCTCTACCATTATCACACATTTCCAAAATAGCGTCCAAAAAAATTAAAATGACTTTAAATATAACGGAACACGCATATATGGTGATTCTATGACAACCATTTCCTCCAAAATCTAGTGATTGTTTGTTACTTAGTCAGCAAACTCGGCATTTCCGAATTAAAACTACTGAACAATTATTGTCCTCCACCATTATTAGTGAACTGATCAATAACTTTAATTGAATTATGATTATAGTTTCAAATTTCTATCACTCAGACTAGAAAAATATTGTAGTGGGTACCCATTCGTTTGTAAAACTTTCCATGGAATAACCGGTGAATAAACATGACAGGTCGTGATTGCGGAACGTGAAAAGTTCAGCGTTTTTATGCCGCCCTGAAAACTCTAGGGAATATCAGACCGAACTCTATTGTCCGTCCGTACAGTAATTGCAACGGTCTCTAATTTGGTGGTTCATAGTTCTTTTCAGATGCACATCGTCCTGTCCATAATGAAGAGACATAAAATTTTGATCGAGAAAAAGTTGCATGGAAGATTGAATAGCTCGTTGAAAATTTCATATAAATGACGTTTATGTGGAGAATGAAATGAAAACTCAGCTTATATAAGAACTGATTGTTTTGTTACTTCGATGTGGATAAGAGTATTTGTGCATATACAGGGGGACATAAGCTCCTATATACTCTTGAAATATCTCCACTCATATCAAGTAAGAAGTAGTGTGATCATTATTTCCGAATATCGGATTATTCGGCTTTTTGCCTAATCCACAAAAATGAGTTCATTTGCATTGACCTTTTAGTATGACGGTCTGTTGGTGTGTTCGTTGACGTTTCTGTCACCGCATAGTCACAGTGATCGCTGCACACAAATTTGAGGTGCTGAGGGGATACATTATAAATATTATAAGCAGTACCTGACATCAATGCCATAGAAGAAATTACTTTGCCCTTTGAGTCTTCTGGAACATGTATTAACAAAGAATAAATAAAAATATTGGACTACAACCAAAAGACAGAAGAAATCTATCCTATACAGTCTAGCAGATATACTTTCAAGCTAATAACGGATCATATCTTATTGTGTAACTTTGAAGCTAACATCTTGAAGTTTGGCGCCTACCCAGCAATTGTCAACAGAACATAATCTGCTGTGTCGTGATGTTTTACATAACTTTCTGGCATAATGTTTGTTATTATTCCTCCAATATTAAATGCGTTACCGTACCATTCAAATATTTTGAAATGCCCTAAATATGTTATAAGGGTTTGAATGATCCAGTTGAGATGGTCGTATTACTCATCTATTGTAGGTCTAGATCTCAAGCTCTGTGTTTTACTTATCACGTATAATCATCTTCTATGATGACACAGCTACGAATTATACTCACGTTTTAGATTCATAAGGACTACTACCAGTATTTTCCATAAAACACCACTTAGAATTATCAAATGCACAATGTGTGTGAAAAAGCGGTTTAAGTGCGCGTATTGCTCATTCATATTCAGTTATTCCACACTCTGGTGTTTCTGCTGTTTTTGCATCTTGTTGGCCTAGATTCAGCACCCGTGTAAAATCTTGAAAAATGCTCGTTCTCAGATAATGGGAGGTGTTTGTCACGACTATTGAAGCTAAAGCTGGAACTTGTAGCATAATTGACTCATACTTTCCACGCAGAAGCATAAGCGCGGAGAGTATTATGTCACGTATTTCACTAGCATCTTCGTTACTGTTTAATTTCTAACCACCACGCCGATTTTATGAAATTTGACTGGGGATATGATGCTTACATGTATTTAGTAACTCTGCTACTCAAAACTAGACCATTGACGATGAAAAGATTAGCAAAAATTAAAAATATTAGTAACTGCTCCCCACTATGCATCAGACTTGCTATAGACATGGATGTTTCGTCTTCAGCATAGACTCAACGATTTAGCCTGGCGGTCTAACTGTAGAGAGCATTCGGGTGGTATATACATAACCCAGTCAAGGGTGTGATAGCAAGATCAACTCATCTCCAAGTGTCTCTATGTCTCTAAGGGGATGCCCATTGGAAACTTACGAAGTCAAAGATCACTGGATTACTTTAAAGGGGCAATAGATGTCCTTTACGACATCTGTCAACAAGGGTGAACTGATTTACAGTGACATCCCTTGTTATTCATAAATATTCTCCACGATGTACTCTTAGATAATTCACCTCAGAAGCTGTCAACTGACTTCGAAGCGTATACCTTATCATACATATTTTTTAATATTTCTTATAAAAGTAACAACACTTGGTAAATATACAAAAACAGTATAAATTATTCCGAGAATAGCAATAGCAAAACGATTCTGAGATATTTCACTTTAAAGATGTCGGTCCTTATGAAACTACAGCACTGAACATTTATTGCGGTTTTGGTGAACCGATAATTAAAACGACATAGGCTTACAGTCTCTTGGCTAATTCGCAGTGTCGCTCAAGGTAAAAAAATGCAAAAAAATTTCAAAGCTTCATCGCCATTAGACCACTAACTGTCACCATTATAACACTATTTTGTTTATTCTCGAAGTGACGGAAGCATGTGAATTGTTAACAAATCCAAATTTAGAGTCGTAATATATCATTACCCTGGAAGTCAACGTTGCCTGTCTACGAAAAAAATCAACAGACAACCTTCTGTAATATCAAGCTGCCTGCATAAATGCTTTAGTTAGCAGATTTACCACCAATGGATGCAGTAGAGGAGGAAGCGAACAGTACGTGTGTATACAACCGCATTTTGCGGGCCTTAACGTTTGCTTGTTTTAACTAACAATAGCCTGCCTTGATTGATCGCTGTTAATGAGCATTTCCGACAGGGATGATCGCTCTTGCTGTGGCGGTTTGGCTGCTACGGATCAGCTTAGTGGCTTCAGTTCTGGCGGGAGTGCATTAGTTTGTTAAATAAACACCTTAAATGAGGATTCCCACATGAATAAGCTATTCAGCGGTTGGATGAAATTATTACGGACGCCACAACACTTGACTGAACCATGCATGAACCATTAGTTTCTATTTGTCGTCTGTTCGTTAGGATGTTCCGAAGGACTTTTGCAAATTAGTCTGTGTATATCGTACGTCAGTCAGATCTGACAAGTCAAGTTACCTAAAAACTGGATAATCTAAAAACACCTAGGTGTAATCCTGGATTACAAACTGGAATGGAGGCAGCATGTAGAATACAACTTCAGCAAAGTTCGCAACTCCTTACAGAACTCCTTGCAGAAGGGTCGTTGGCGCGAGATGGGGACTAAGACCTAAAGTGGTACATTGGGTCTACATGACAATAGTAAGACCATCCTTATTGTATGGCTCCTTAGTATGGTGGCCCTGGGTAAGGACAGAGACAATCAAAGTCAGACTCAATAAAATCCAACGGCTGGCTTGTGTTAGCACAACGAGCGCTGTGCGGACGACCCCATTGGGTGCCCTCGAAGCACTGCTGAATCTCCCTCCACTAGATTTTGTGATCAGGGGAAAGGCCAGGGTAACTGCATTCCGGCTATGGAGCCAAGGCAGTTGGTCTTTTATCAATCCGGGTAAAGGGCACTGTGCGATCCTTTCAGAGTTACAAAAGGAGACACCGATTTTTGCAAACAAGGAGTGACATAATTACACCCAAGTACCTTTTTGATTGCAACTTCATGGTGGAGTTCCCAAGAAGAGAGGAATGGGTCACAGGAGGCCGACAGCTCTTCGAGAGAGGTGGGCAATTCTGGTACACGGATGGCTCACTGACCGAGAAGTGCTCTGGCTCCGGGGTCTTCGGACCCAATACAAGAATCTCATTCCCCCTTGGGGGATACACAGGCTGAGAGCTTTGCAATTTTAACGTGTACAATTCGCATTCAGGAAAAGCAGGGGCCTAGGAGACGAATCACTATTTGCTCCGATAGTCAGGCAGCAATCAAGGCAGTAAGTGCCTGCAGGATAGTAGCAGGGCTGGTCTTAGAGTGTAGGAAAGCTCTTGACGAGATCGCAGAGAGACACAGGGTGTCACTAATGTGGGTTGCTGGACATTCTGAGGTTTGAGGAAACATTATGGCGGACGCTTTGGCGAAGGCAGGATCAAAAGGAAATCTTTTGGGTCCAGAACCGGTTGTAGGGTTGGCTGCAGGTAGAATTAGAAAAACTACGGACGAATGGATTCAAATTCAACACTCTTTGGGGTGGAATAGCATCTCAGGACATCTCCGTCAGGCACGGGAGCTCATTACAGGGCCTATAGCCAGAGAGGGGCGATTTTGCTTCTCTCTTGATAGGAGTCATCTTAGGTTGCTGGTGGGACTGCTCTCTGGTCATAATACCTTAAAGCGGCACCTGCACCTAATGGGGATAGTTAGTGACCCAACGTGTGCACGCTGTGGCGATGAGGAGAAGTCCTCGGCACACATACTATGCCGGTGTGAAGCCCTCGGGCACCACAGGCAGGCCATACTAGGGTCCATGATTCTGGAACCAGGGGATATAAGGTGGGTAGGACCCAATGCCATACTAGGAAAGGGGCTGGCCTTGGGAACTAGAGCTGATAGAGGCACCAAAGGACAAGGCGGTGGCTTATGTACCGATGGTCCACATCGAAATGCCTCTTTCTATTCACTCATTCATTCATTCAAGGCAGAACAGAAAGGAGTCTGTTTAGAGGCACACGTAAATTACCCTATACGTTTTTCTGCGTGCATTAGAAAAAAAACTTGAGTGCACGGTTATTTTAAAAATTTTTGTATCCTTTTTAACATTCATATAAAATGAATACAGTATAACTAGTAAAAATGTTCGTTTTCATGTACTTATGCCGCTCCAGTGTGTACAGATACTACATTTCATTATACTATTGACGTACAGCTATGCAGCCGCCAAAACCATCCAATTAAAATTACACATGCGAAAGCATAGAAAGCTGCTGCTGTTGCTGCTGCAAGGAAACCGGTATTTAATTATAACAATTAGCATTATTGATCTAGTCTGGGATTTGCATGGCAGCACTTGGTCAGCAGTTTAATGGGGCATGTAATTTCAAACGAAACTGATTACCATAATGGAAACATTCGCATTCTTTGTCTAATGCAGGACTGGGAATGCAATGCTCTCAACGCAACAGTGGCGGTGAATTCGTGAATTTTTTTTCGGTGGAAAGACAGCTGGCAGCTTTTATTATTGTTCTTTTGAAAGTTATAGAACTATTCAGATTATTCAATACGGAGTATGCGAAACTCGAAATGAGTGCAATATGTATCCGGTGCGTTTGCAACAAACTACAGTTAATCTATGTGTTTTCAAAAATATAGATTTTAAATACATTTTATATAAAACAGGTAGCGACAACGTACTAGATGTACGTTTGGGGAGTCAGGTATATGATTTAAATTTTATGAAATGTTTAGAGGTTTTGAAGTGCTCAAGAAATTTCGATTATACTGTATTATATTACACACAATTCATATGGCTTCTGATATACCTGTGGATGTATACATGGCAAAAAATGGAGTTCGCCAGAAATATGCGAAAGAGCAAGGTAGCACTGCTAGCAAGCCAGATAAGAGAGTAGGATGATCTATTTTGTTAGTCACTTGGGCTGACAGTATTGCTGAGTACTGGTCATACGCATATTAGCAATTATTAGTGATTGCAACTGAATTATTTGATCTATGCCACTCAAGAATATCCACTGAACCAGTGGACATGCAAGATCAGAATTTCATTCCTGATTGGTTAAATTTCCTAAAGCTATCTTGTCAATTACTTTCATTGTAGGATGATCGGTTCTGTGAGGGAAATTTTGTACCCTTTCACGTCTAATGCTAGAGCACAAGTTCTCCAATGTTGAAAAACGCACGCTACCGTGATTAAAAAACCAGAACATTTATAGTTTTGCGATTATAGATTTTTTTTGAGTCTTAATGGACTGTGGTATATTGCTAATCCCTCATATTGGATACAACCGCAGTATTGTGTTGTACAGTTCCACTATTTATTCTTAACACGAGACTAAACATCCATTTCTAAGTAAATGCTTGTTCATCTCTACTAGGAAAATCAGTTGTTTGACTAAAATATTGCAATTTTTCATTTTATTTTCACGTACACCTTGCTTATTATATATTGCGGCACTAAACAATCCCCCTGAATGCAATAAATCAGCATTTAAAGTGCATTAATATTAATGGCATCGTTACTGTAATACAGTCGGAGAGCATCTTTATTTTCCCTTCTTCGTCTTGGAACCATTTACCAGCCGCTGTTTACCGCCTTTACCTCTAACCATGATTAATAGAAAAGCCATTTTCAATGGAACTCTCGCCATTGGAATCGTCTGACGAGCTTTGTTTGTTCAACCGGCTGGCACACTTTCTATATAATGATGTATTAGCGGCTAACGGTAACAAACAAAATAGACTATTTAGATAGCTGCATATCAATAGATGTGAAGACAACCAAAAAGGTTCACTAAATGCAAATAAAAGTTTGATCAAGCGCTATAGAATGGTGCAACCATATATATAAAGAGAAAGAAAAAACGACGATAGCTGTCGATACGAATTTGGACCTATTGAACCTCATCAGGACAGAGTAAACTTAGTCAAGGATGGAACAATCTAGATGGGATGTATTGGATGCACACTTGGTTTCGAAGAAAAGTACACACCAGCATCGCTACGGAGGCCATTACAGAATTCCAATTCCAAACATGCTATTCAAACAAGTGACAGCAATAATGCATGAAATTTTAAACAAAATCAGAAACAAGATCATGACATAGGCACGCAAAAGGAGAAAACGACGATAGCTGTTGACACGTGTCTGAAACTGATGCAACCTATACATACCCGAATGGTATATATGGTAAGCTTCTGGGAATTAACATCAACCATAACATGTCATGGCACCATGATGTTGCTAGGTGGCAATTTCACAAGCTCCGGGCTGTCGTTCGCTCCAAAAAAATGTATTATCCGGAATAAGTACTGCTCTAGAAGGTCCAGATCAGACCATGATTGAGTGCTTCTCGCATATGTGGTGATCTGGAAACGAGCAATACGTCTAGTGGATGCGCCTGACCTCACAAAGGACCTACACGATCTAGAACAGGGGTTATCAAATGGCGGACCGCCGAGCTAGTTTGTGCAGATGCGGGCATCTTGTTTTCGCTGCGGGGTGAGATTCTGTTTCGATCTTGGGCTGTCTTGAGGAAGAGCTGTTTTCTTCTCTTTGGACTCTTGTTGCGACAGAGGTGTAGTGAAGGAATTTCTTCGCCCTTCCAGTTTATAGGACAGAATGGTTATCTGATATAGCGGGACGTGGGCACTGTGCAAGTCCCTTATGTGGACCGCGATAGTAAAGTAGGTACTACAAAATTGACTCCAAACGAAACTGATTGGTGATCTATTGTCTACTGAAGGAGGGTGGCAGATCTGTATATTCTATAGACATTATCATAGCAGACTTTCGACCAAGCTGTCTTGCATAATAACAACATGAACTGCTAGTACAGCAAACACTACAGAAGCCCAACAAGCGCATCCTCACCAGGTCGAGCTTTTTCCAAAGCCGCTCTTTTGGAGAACCTCGGCGTTGTAGAATGAGGTACCGTAGAGTTTGTTCGCCGATTGTTACAATCTACAGCGTTTTACAGTCAATGTTAATATGCATGCATCCTCTCGCAGCGCTTATGAAGCGTGATGGGTTTTATGCATTTGCATGAGACTATGTATAAAAAATATTTGAATAAAAACTATGGAAAAGTATAGTCTCTGTATGTTGAAAGGTTTCAAATATGTTTTATTATCGTTTGAATGTTTTGAAAAACCTTTTAAATACACATTATACGCAAATAAAGAATTGGGTGTTTAGCACAAAGTTTCTCTCTTTCTTTCAGTGACGATTTTGTCGGACCTCATTGAAAGAACAAGAGTTTTATTTGTGAAACTTTGCGTTGAACACACAATTTTTTAACTGAATGTTGCAATCTACATTATACATGATACTGTTTTCTCTTTACAGAAGGTATTCTCAGCTACAACATGCCTCAAGGAGTTAAAGTTAGTTCAGACTTGGACCTCACGGACCGCACCTATGATGGTGTTGAGGAGATGGGCCACCTGTCCAATGGCTTGGGTCAACTGGTGGATGGGAAGAAAGGAAAAGACAATTTCAACTTGGATATATCTGGACTCGGAAAAGGTAATGTCGTATATTTCACACCATTTATTGATTTGCTTTATTGGTTCAGCTACACTCAGATATTCTTAATTGTAGTACACAAACATTTTCCTCTCAGTTTATTCACTCTATCTAAGTAATAGCTTTTATATTCATACAGGTTACATACAGCAACACATAATGGAATCTACCGCATTCAATCGTCATTGTACGTCGTGTGATACATTTATTTTGATCGCTTAATTACTTTTGATAGCGTACACCAAAGTTTGGAGAATGCAAAGAACAGTTTCTATAGCAAATGTAAAACATATCTTCTAGTGCCACATCAAAATCACCCGAGTGTGCGTGATACATAGAAGTGATCAAAAAACATGAAAATGCTGGCACCTGGTTCGCCTGGAGGTGATTGAAGATAGTAAATCGATTTAGACGTCAATATTATATGAAAAATTAAGTCAGAGATACAAATCCAGTTGTAGTTTGAATGAAGAATTATGCCGGTTGACTGTAGCACTACCAACATATTCCTCTTACGGTAACAGAGGCAATTTCAATTAACAAAAACTAACTACAGCCGTTATAATTCATCTCCAATTTTCCCGATAATGGTTTACTACCAAGAAATCAGTAGGACTTGAATGCGAAGGAGTGGGTCGGCCATAGCTGTATTGCTCATACCTTTAAGGCAAACACCTTTCATGTAGGTAATTTATTTCAAAAAAATGTCATATATTGAATGAATGACCTCATACTACGGGAGATGTGGTGGAGTTTGGCTTCTCAAGTCCACAGGCTTAGGTTTGACATGGACTCCTAGGTACGCGGTTGATTCTAGGGCAGACGCATATTCCGAGGTTGATCTCAAGATACAGGTGAAATCCTGAACTGATGGTTGCATGGTTTGAGGTGAATCTTCATTTAGCTGTATTTATATTTTGATCTTCAATACCCATCTGGTACTATTGGTTGTGTTAGAAATGTTCTTGATAACAGGTTCCTGTAAACCTCCTTTCTCTTCACAATTTGATGCTTTAAATTGCAAATTTCAGTGTATATTAAAGAAAGGAGGAGGTCTTTGTACTTCAACAACAGAAGAATAAAAAAGTATGTAGATACCTGGCATATGTTTAACTATCAAGTCAAACTATATATGCTGAAATTATCTTTAATGAGAAGCACAAGTAAGGTTATTTCAAGATTTCGTAATAACCTCTAATAAATGTGAAAAACATCCATTATAATCTAGTTGCATTATTGTGATGCATCCTATATCGATGGATTGGAATAAGATAAATAGAGAAATATTGGTCCACTGTATTGTGAGTACACCCATAAGACTGCACTTTTTTTTAAAAATATAAACTTGATCGAAGAGACGCTATTACATAACGTTCAGTTCAACTTCAACCTGGCGCACTGAATTGGATCAATTCAGTGTATCGCAGTCAAGATAGTTTTATGAATGATATTTTTGTTCGCATTTAGTAGTGTATTTATAGACTCAAATATGAAATAATATGGCTTTCTTCACAACAAGCAAATGATATTTCTATATAGCTTTCTGAAACAGCGTCAAGTCCTTACGTTGCGAGTATTGATGGGGAAAAACTACTCCAGTATACCTTATTCCGTCGTTCAATAACCAAAGGCTCTAACAAGGTGCTTCCGTTTTTCCAATCTGTTAAAAATGGACGCAGTCGAATATTCGCTTTCCCAGTCCATCTGGATTGCCGCATCGACTGCCCTCTCGCCATCAGCGGACCGTAAAGGGCAGGATTACTCTGTTTGGACGAGAATAACAATAATACTGGAAATAAATACAATTCAACAGAGTAACTCATCCGCTAATTGACTGACTTGCAAAAGATCTCAGCCCCGAGGAAATGAATTTACAATTTATTAAATGGTTGGGTACTAGCCCTAGACCAAGAGTTTCACTACCCAAATTAATCTACAATCACAACACACAATAGGTACATATTAGACACAATGAACACAATTATTTATAAATTAAATACCAAAATCTAAATGGCAAATTAAAATTGAGAATGAGAACAACACCATCAGAAAAGATTTTGGAATTCTCATGCAATATACCAAGAATAATGAAACCTCAAAACATTGAAACGACGGTACATAGACTCAAATCCAGATCCTCACAGAGACCATCACCAGACCATAAGATTCATGAAATCAAAACTAAACTCCAGAAGTCTAGCCGAAGCTATCAACACATTCGCAATATGGGTCCTCATATACTGCATCATATTTGTCGGAACAGAACTCACGGAACACAAAATATTATACCCGAACTCATTTAAAAACACTTACTATAGACAGAAAGCAAGTAGGCCGATAAACTGTAGACATACAATCACCTACACAAAAGAAATACGAACACGCGATAGTAAAAGCAGACAACAACTACGCACTTATTCCCCTGTCTGATCCAAACCACAAAACAAACACACTACCATCCACAACCACAACAGGAAAAGTTGGACACCTGGTCCCAGAAAGCACTCCATGCGAAAAATCGATACCATGTAATGTTTCCATCCTGCAGTCATACGTCTGGCTGCAGGATGGCAATGATTCACAGCAACAGAAGGCTTCCTACTTGCTATGCAAGTTCAAGTAATTGTGACCAGAAACTACAAGTATATAATAAAATACCCGACCATAACGGATGAATGATAGAACATACCACCAACAAAATGAAACAATCTAGAAAGGTAATGTAACGAGAGCATGTAAAGCTCTAGCAGTAACTGGATACTCAGCGAGGAATAGCTCTGCAGCAAAAGTCATACACCAAGCGCTAGCCACAACATACAAACTAATAGAAAACACAGATCCTCATTAGAAATATACACCATCAATACTGAAAAACAGTCAATCTTTACTGGGCTCCAGAAAATAGATCTGATACTGGAAAAGATTTGGGAAAATCTAAATATACAGATCCCGCTACAGGAGTGAAACGATTCTGAAAGCACGAAAATTATTAACCCCCTCATAATGTCGGTTTCGGGCCTTGACGAAAATCTACACGAAACCTTCCAAATGTGTGTGATCCTCAATAGCTGTAGTATTGTCCTTCTTCAACGCAGAGCAGTAGATTTGGTACTGACTTGACACAGCCCTCCAGTACCTGGATCATCTCGCAATCATACGAGAAGAGTGGAGATAATAATAAGAATAATCCTGCCAGGAAGCCGTTCGAAATTAAGTAGGCTATTCTGTGCATCGAGATACCGCAAGGTAATCCGAAAGTAGGGCACATTAAGGGCCGGCAATTTTCACATGTGTGTCCCCTGGAGGTTATTAAGTTGGCTTTCCCCTATAATGTCGATCGGGTCTTGAGTGGCTAACCACCACTCTCGACCTTTTCTGCTCCGGTTTCAAAACTAAGGAGAACATACTCCCACAACCGATCCCCTCCGGAAAGGAATTGTGGGAAAGGTGGTGGCCTGACGGACACGAACCGCTTTAGGTGGACGGTCAAGCCGAAGGATGATTTGATGCATTGTTACGAGAACAGCAGCCCGCTCCGTAGGCGATACTTGTCCCGCATGTATGAGAGGCGGTGTGGAAAGCATCCAGAGCATCCCAAACTTTTCTCTTAGAAATTCTGGGATTATGTATTGTACCTGCGAGATATGTTCATGCTCAGCCCAACGTGCCTCTCCGGGAACTAGAAGGACCGTCGCACAGGCAGAAAGGTCGCTGGTTAGACCCGCTGAGAGGAAAAGGAAAAAAGATCATCGTTTCACCTGAGGATTTTAGTAACCGAAATGTCTTACATAACAACAAGAGGTCCTTAGAGCTGGCAGACTTGAAGCGAGAGGACACGATAGCTGATGAGCTTCTCTCAGAGGACTCTGACATTTGGATATTAACTGTGAAATTTACCCTGCGGTCTAGACAAGTAAGTGTGGCAGACTCTCCTTTCGAGAAATCACAAAGGAGGGTGCGCCAAATACAAGCAAAAATTTAGTCCATCCAATCTCGAGTGCGTCGTATAGTTTCTAAATTGAGAGGTAAACATCACACATTTAATGCTCTGCTCTAAAAACTATCCATGCAGATTTACCCGTGTAGATGAACCAGTAAATTAAATAACTTGATCTGACTGATTTCAATTTTTTAAATTTTCAAACTAAGTAAATACCAGTACTTGAAACTCGCGACAAGCTTTTATATCATATAACTTGTGTACTAACGGTATAAGTTGATAGTGAGGGTTTTAAAGGAAAAGTTATTTTTCTAGCACATGTAAACAACAGGTTGCTCTTCAAAAGGTTTTTTTACTTTTAATTTATTTGTTTACAAAAAATTAATCTAAATTGCTAAGAAGCTACAGATAATTCTGTAAAACGGATTGATACATCTCATTGGGCAGATATTGGGCAAATATTGGAAAGTATAAGCGACATTGCGACGTCTATGGAATCAGTCAGTGATTGTGTGTTGATATTTAGCATTCCAAATATCAGAATTCTTAAATGATGTCCGCATTAAAAACTAGTATTTTGTTGTAACCTCATAAGGTGGGCAGTACCTTGTAAGGCTCGGTCAACTCACTTTGGTTTGATAGATCGTGCTTATACTTTCTGGTATCTAACCACCTTGAGAATCGAACTGTGGGTTTTCCAGATAGATACCAGTATATAATTTTATTTGTTCATACGAAGCGTACATAGTGCTGAAGAGTCTCAAGGAGGACGAAATTTTACCTACTACAATTGGTTTTGCATGTAAGAATGAAGCTGTAGCAGTTTGCTTAGAAAAAATGTGGTAACATTGTCAAATATGTTGAGGGATATTTTTAATATTTGTTCGAGGATTTGTGGTCGACTTCATGACCATAAAATGGAACTTTGTTTGATTTTAAAACTAGCTCATTTAGTTTCCATAACACCACAATGCTAAACTTTATCTTTTGTTTTCAATCTGTAAACATACCAAGTGTATCTAACAACGCAACAATTAGTTGACAGCAAAAATTTACCAACATATCATAGAAATAAGCCCACAATGGACATATATATGATAGCTTACTACCTCATAGAATGGGTGAGAAGCTACCATAGGGACAATGATGAATCGGTGATATAGATACATCAGTGTAGGAATAGAAAACAATTAAATTTAAATTGATGCTATTCTTAAATGACGTTGAATGTTATTCGAGGTAAATTGGGAGCTCTTGGGATAATTATATACTGCTGGACCTATGACCCGTGACAGGACCGACGATGCTGGAAGTGTTGAAACTCTTTATTAAAGAGCAACTTGCTAAAATTCAACCCCAGCAATACTGAATAATGCCGTATGCAACTTGGGAGACCGCTGGGTGGTTGTACAGCTGCAAAATAGATGACAAATCGAATATTTGGGGTATCCATTGTTGGATATATGCGATCCCATTGCTAAAGCAATCGATTTATTTCACATCCTACAGTTGTTCAAATATCGCTTACTTTATGATAAGGTTATACCTTTATATGCATATCGATGAATATAGTATTTGAATACTATAAAGCACTATATGACTCTTACACTGGTTTACATGTTTAATTCACGAGATACGTGATTTCTTGTCATTCCTCTAGAAAATATCTATTCGCACGCTGGTGTCTGCTCGGCCAACTGTTGCCACAACGCTAGCAGCAAAACAACCTTTCTTGGCAATTTTCCGTTCTCCATTGCTTTCATCCATTAATTGATTACTCCTGAGACTTGTCTGCACCGGTTTCCATGCTTTTACGTCTCTCCAGTTCCGACAACCGTATGAATCTGGAAATTCAAGATCATACGAATAATATTTAATGTAAAATTGCAAACTCAAGAAATCAGAGCGACTATCAAAACTGATTACACTTTATAAGTTCATATGTAAATTGATTCATCAGGAAATGGAAAGACGATTTGTAATAAAGGCATTGAAACCAGTCACATCCCATAAAAAGACGATTATTCGGGACTAAATAAATGTATCAAGTGAGAGTATTATGTATCAAATATTAATATTTCAAAAGTGTTTTCAGGTTTTGGTGTTTGAAGGTGGGTTAATTGGAGTTGTTCTCCAACAAATTCGGAATAAGCTTGGAGTATGGCCCATACGATGAAAGGATTGATGTGTTGCTAATATCATTTATAATCCACATGCTTTTTTGGTTTTTTCATAATTTCGCAAATGATCCACATATTTCTATCACATATACTGATATACTATCCTCCTTCTAAATCAGTACCAATTCTTTGATTCTTAGTTCGCTGTAGTTGAAACAAACATTTTGTTCAGCCGTTGCTGCATCTTAAATTCCTTGTGATGTTACCGAAGAAAGCTCAATTCGGCAGACTAGTCGAAGGCCTGTATCAGATTGGAGTAAATTACAATAGCAGTAATCTTACAAGCTTTAGAGCCTCCATAGATTACATCACATCGACTTCTACCTTGTATGTAACATATTACACTGATTGCAATCAGTACACAACGGCCAGGCAAATTTTAAGCAAACCCTGGTGCATACCCGTAACGTAAAACCGACCCCTACGAACATGAGGGACATGACATCGAATTTAAAACAAAGTGCTGTCTACTGCCAATTTGTTCATCGGGCAAATCAAATAACTCATTAACCGCCCTTCTCGCTATAACCGTTCGTTGCCCTTTGATGGTATGTTCGGCCTAAACACTCATTCATCTGTTTGCTGCCCATCCAAAACACTTCTTGCTCATCCGCGTTGGTATTAATGGTCGTTACGCAGTTATCTGGATTAATCTTGCTTTGTTCTCCCCCTTTTTGTGTGACCGATTACTTGCAGTACTTTGCGTACGATTCCAATATTAGTGCAGAAAAAATAGGTTTTCCTATGGCAACATCGAACATAAGATAGACTTACGCAATTCAAAATTAGTTCGTAGTATTATGTAGGCCTGTGAAGCTAGACGCATAAAAAAGCTTAGAGATATAGATTAGGAAGACTAAAAAATACAATGAATAAGGACAAAAGTCCTATTCCTAACACCTTGCTGTTTGCCATAGCTTCTTGAAGATGGCGTGACCCAAAACGTATCTACCTGAGAAATAGCAAATGTGCAACTATAATTTTTTTCGTACTTAATCTTTATACTTTACACACTATCATCAGACCTTCATCAACAAGTGTAATGCATTGGTCTAATAAAAATAATGACTTCAAACTCGAATGCCTAGTTGGTAGCCGTGGAAGTGTTCCAAGTGTTTCACTGTTGTTTGAAATGAACATTTCTTCTGACTTCCATTGTCTTTGGAGTTGCATCCAACGTTTTGATTGATGGTGGAATCAGGTGAATTTGACCTGAAAACGAATGAAGATTATTGTGAAACATAAAAAAATTCACCTCCCACCTCATGGTTCTATAAGATCAGTTTGATGGTACCAAATTATTGTATTTTCAGCCATCCAATTAGAAGCAAGTTGGAATCGACTTGTATGGAATATTAAACCAGTTAGTTGGAGAAAAGGAAAGCTAATAAGAGCGTCTGATTAGTTAATTCGCACGTGTATCTATTTTGGAAGAATATTGGTAGATAGAGGGAGTATTATGTCACTCTACGTAACATATAAATACCATTTTTTTTTCACGCTTTGGTTGTTGATATTTGGCTTCCAGTTTGCACTATGTTTTAAGACAACAACTTACTCACTTGCATTTCGACTATTTGCTAAGTGTACCAGAGCTATTAGTACAGGAACGCAACATATCTATATTCATGTTGTCAAATAAATATCTTAATCGACTGTACCATAATAATCTGCACCAACTCTCAGTTCACTGGTGCTTCCGTTATCTGGTGTTTATCTCGGTCCTTGGCAAGTTGTCGCCATTTAAAAGGGGTCGGGAATTCTGAATACTATACAGAATGTGAGGACTTAGCCCCTTAGAGGCACAAAGAGCGCAGACAGTTTGAGTCTGCCATTGACCGATCTACTTTTGTGAGGATTATACTTGGAATTATGTGTACATTGTCTACTTGTATCCCTTGAGTTGATTCGAATCCTATGAGTATTACGAAGACAATCAAGACATCAACAATTGTAAGACCCTTTGCCAACTACTAGCCATCTGGGCTAATTCAATTAGCAAGTTCAAAATATGAACAGTTTTTTTTAAACTTGGGCAGCCACAAACGCAAATCCGGAGTAATAAGTATGCTACAAAGTACAAATTTTGAAATGCGAAAAAACTATCAGTGGCCTTGGTACTCTCTATATTCAATTATTGCAGCATCGTTTATTTTTATTCTCTCAACCTACAAGCTAAAAACAGAATGCAAGTTATCCGAAACAGTCGTGTGCGGTTGATTTTTTGTGTAAGGAGGTTTGACTACGTTTCGGAACTTTTTCCCACACTTAAATGTATGAGAATTGCTGCTTTCATTGGATTCCATTATACAATTTTGTTCATCAAATTGTTGAAGAAATCTAAACCAGGCTGCTTAAGACAAAAGCTTATATTCCGTCGTGATACTTCTAGTAGGAGCTTAAGGGATCAACATAGTCTCTCTATCCCATATCACCGAACTGCCCTTTTTAAGTGCTGCTTTTTGTATTTGTGAGATTTTATAATAACATCGAACTGATTATGAATCTTCAAAACTGTAATGAAAAGGTGATGGAGGTTGCTAGTTGCCGTTTTTCTCGAGTAATAAAAACATTCAATACAATATACATATTGCATTGTGATAAAAGCTGCATAGCAAGCCGTAACGTTAGCGATCGTTGTGGTCCAAAAGTATTTAAATTAATTGGCCATATGATTCACAATGAAGTAAAAGATATAAGTATATGTTTAGGACAGCTCAGAAAGACATACCTCTATAAGAAAAGTATATCTGCCAATGTCCAGTCTTATTTTGATTCATATAAAGAAATTTTGTCAAGTTGAAATTTACCTTTATATATTTAAAAAATATGTATACTTCACTTTTTACGCTTTTTCGTAGTCAGTCCAGTGTCGGATCTTTCAACCTTTAAGTTACCGATATTATATTTATATTTCGGATAAATAAGCACATTCCAATGTGGAGGAATTTTCTCCACTTGATATCGTTTCAATATATATAGTGAAACGGCGTTATTATACACAGCGGTAGCGACCCTGCTATGCGATATTGTTTCCGTATCCAGCTTCACCTGCGCCTCGCTAGATGAAATTGGAAGAAACCCATTCGGCCAGTACAACACGTTGCAGCAAGGGACACTGTCAACGTTGGCGTCGGCCAAATAGTAATATAAATGCAAATGCTCAGCAGGCCTGATGCCAGCACACGCCAAGAATCAAACGGTTGTCATTTGTTTCACCTTTGCCGCTCGACGAGTCCATTGTGTGTGCTTGTGTGGAAATCGTTTCTATGCAAACGAGAGAAAAACAATGGAATGGCTGCTGCTCGACAGTCAAATTCCAAGCCAAAGCACCCCATGGGTTTCTTAAAGAAATACAGACTATTTTTTGTATCCTGAGATGTATGTTATAAGTAATTGTGTATCTCACGTACGTAATCAGAGATATCAATAACATGTCAAAAACGAAAATCATTATAACCCGCCTAGGTTTTCTCGCCCGTCCTTCATTATTCATCGGTATCACCGTTTCTCATCTTCTATCTCCTATGGTCTTCTTGTGTTTGTGCCTCTACTATCGCTAACTGGTTTATGATAACAATAATCATAGTCAACTAGATTTTCTCACTAAATTTATTTCTCAAATAGTCAGTAGTCTTTCCGTTTTCCTGAAGGGAGTGAGCTGTGTCCAATACTGATACCTGATTGGCTCGTATTCTGATGACGTAGGATTGTTCTAGAGATAAAGCTTAACCTGCGCGAGGAGAGTCAGTGTAGTATAAGCTCGCGGTTAACATTTTCTTCCTAGTTTTTCTGACGGAAGGGTATGAAGCAACTTTGCTTATTTTCGTTGCGCATTGCGATATATCAATTATTGTACCCTATTCAGAGTGTGTAAAGCCAGACGATACATGGATTTCACAAATGTTGCCCCTTTGAATTTACAAATATTTCCGAGATATAACTAGAGTTGGCTGAAGTTAGATCATTTTTTCCTATTTTTGCACATCAGCACTGTCATATAGCATTTTCATCTATTTTGCAGTAGTATAATAGCTTTTTTCACTCCTTCACGATGTCAAGTCGGTTAACCACATGTAGTTCTTAATACGTGCTGCTGCCAAGGCTAATGATTTCCTTCTACGGTTTTTCTGGCCACGTTTTTGATCCCCTGTTATGGTTTTTGGTTCATGGTTGTTGCTAAAGATGTACTGCTATTTGATGCTGATTGTGATTCACTGTTGTTGGATACTATGATTGCCGTTAGTAGCTCATTTATCTAGTATAGATTAAGTTAATTGTTTTGGGATTCATTTGTTGAGAGAATAATGAGCCTTAATGGCAGATTTTGTAATGAACATCACTGATGAACCATCAGTTATAATATTAGCTTTTTGTGGTGCGTTGTATTCACCTACATAGAAATTGACTAGATAGTTCACAGTGAATACGGTAAAAGTACAACCCGCGACCCTTATAGTGCTATTGTCTTTTTTGATTTATCGGAAGCGATTTCGAGTATTCTGAGATTTGACAAAATACATTTTATGTAAAGGCTCAACTTACTGCATTATTTATCATTTTTACAATATTTATGTTTACCGTGTTTCTAAGTTAATATTATACTTCAGACAACGGTTTTCATATAGATGTGCAAATTTAAGGAAAGGGTGAAACTAACCTGGCATACCTATTAAAAGAGAGAAATTACTAAATTCCCCATTGTTTTATTTATGCCAGCCCCACAACACATTCAGTTCTTGATATTTCGGTATTTGTGCAGCAAACACGTTTGGGGGTAAAATGGGAACATGTTTTTGTTATACGCAGATGATAAATATGTCAAGAAAGACGTCAACGGATCTGCCTTTATGAAGTTGAATTGTGATTGTCCTTCAAATCGTTAGTAGAGTGTGTCCTAGTTTTGTTGAATATGAGTAGGATGAAAATCTATTCGATGTTTTGTAAACCTACAAATGGTCCATAGGTTTTTCTTCAAGATGTTCTTATAATTGTTTCTTGGAGGCTATATGGAGGATTTTATATTGTTGCTTCGGGATTTAACCGCTGTGCGTTTATTTTGTCTGATAAGACAAGCAGCGCCAGCGTTGTGCTTCTGATATGCCTGAGCTCCATATGCCTTTATCAACGGTACAAGTTTATCATTTGTTTTCTAAGCTTTGATAATCGTTCATTCAAAACACTAAACTGTGGAAACGAAAAAGTAATTTCATCAGTCACATCTGATCTTATTTAGCAAAACAAATATAACATGAAATAGGGAGACAACACCAGAATATGTTTGAGAAGATCCATTAAACAGGCAATGTTGTCTTTGCCACAATAACAGTTTTCGTGTTAGTTTTGGTACGGAAATCGGAGTGAATTTGGTGAACTCTGTTGTTATATGAAGTAAATTTGCTAATTAATAGATAATTCTTATAATTATAAGTATTGGAAGACTGCTTATATGTCTTCGCACTGCAGTTACTTTGTATAATCAGAGTACCATTTATAAGAAAATTCTCACAAGTTCAAAGAAACGTAATTTACCAAGCAGCAGTTATTTATAATGCAGGTAATGTGATCAAGTCGATAACCTTTTAATATTTGTTATGTAGCAATTTCTTCGATATACCCTTCAGCATCATCATTCAGTAGAGGGAATTTGGGTTCCTTAGATACAATTGTTTAACAGTTAACAAGATTTCACAAATAAAACTCAGTTTTTGTAATGCGTTTTGATTTAATATTTAAATTACCCCTTTTTAACATTACACAATTTTATCAAATTAAAGCAATTCAGTAAGAATATCAACAGAATATGAGCTCTTGTTTCAAAATTCCTTTTGGTATACTTTTGTAATCAAGCTAACTATTTGAGCGGCTAACTTACAGCTCTTAAAATATGCGCTTGTCCCCACTAGGCATTTGCAATACAAGAACGTATCGCCATTACACTGCAGGAATGCGATGTTTCCGACGGCGCCTCCATAAACTTTACGGCATCCGATCGGTTCCAGATTACGGCCAGACCTACCAAACAGAATAATAAAGTGATTTTTATAGCGCGCAGCATTTCGTTTCCTATGCCCCCCTTTTCCGACTGCTATTTCCACAGGATGGCGATAAATTTTATTGAAAATATCATAATAATATTTTTTGTCGCTTCAGCGTTTTGAGAATGTCCCACGCAATCCTAAACGTAAGCTTGTCGCTTAATGCAATTTTCCTCAACAATTTTTTAATTACATGGCCTGGTAAGTGTTGTTAAATAAATTTACACTTATTTAATTTAATTAAAAAGTTAATTTAAAATGATAATTATACATTAAGCAATAATTTAAAACCTTAATATTACGAGTTTTTGATCGGCCTACCATTTGACCACATGATTCTCTGACCGCGCGCACTCCGCCGTCTATCTCGAAAACAGTTCAAGGTATGAAAAAATTAAAAATACAAAAGTTGTGGAGGATTCAATTTCCTAGAATATTGATAATAAATACAATTAGCATAAAACCTATAGAAACCGAGATATTTGCAAAAAAATATAGATTTTTGTGGCTTTTATGACGTTTTTACGTGGTAATATACTGGGTATGTAGATTTTCCGAGGTGAACCCCCTATAATGATTGGACTACATCTATTTTATAAAATAAATAAACAAATAAATAAATACTTGTCTTGTCCAAGATTGGCTCGATGTAACAAATTATACAGCCGTATAAATAATATAATATCGCAATGCATAGAAAATTGAATATTAAATAATATGCGTTAGTATTGCATATAATATTCAAGGTGGAACAAATGAAGTGTAAATGCGCTTTGATAATAACATATTATTTTAGCATACTCGAATAAATAGCCTGATAAACCCCAGATTGAAAATAATGTTTTAACATGCCAACAAGGCCCCACCCGCAATAAATGTTTGTTCGCATGCAACCGCAGGTACAAAGAATGAGACGCTCTGGAGCAAATAGCTCCAAATTTCGCTTATCAGTACACAAGCAAGTCTGCAAAACTTACAAAATAATAATTAGACTATTTGCGGAGACTGCAAAATAAAAATCATTAATTACCGAAACAATATAACAATTCAATCTATGAAAAAATACAGGGATCCAGCCTACGCCTCAACAGTTCGAACTTTCAACACCTCGAACGAATCTCTTCCAAAACTGATTGCTTTGGAGAACTTCAGAGTTGTGGAATTGGCTTTCCGGAAGTTTCTTTTCCGATAGGTACCATGTACCGTTGAAGTGAATATGAACAGCCTCTCACAGCGCTTGTGGAGTGCAATAGGCGTTTATCTTTTGTGAAAGGTTGTGCGTAAGGAATAAATTATATAATACATATTCTGTTGGGCTTTTCCAATTTTCTGTCACGATATTAGGGACTCCTCAAACAGACTTAATTTTGGATACATCCTCACCTATGGCAGAGCGGTTTTCAATCTCCTACTCCAGCTAAAAGGGCTAAAATGATGAAACAAGTGTGTACCAAAAACGAGGGATTGAAATGGTTGAGATATCGATGAAGCAATCTAATTTTGAGATGCTAAAGCGATGTTGTTATGTATAAAGATAAAGAGAAGAAGATGGTAAAGACGTTAAGTCAAATAGACTGGTACAAAGCTCTATATAATTCAGTGAGGAGTACAAACTATTGAACAAAAATTCGTTATGATAGTATCTTAGTTTTCGATAAACGGTCGTGGGTCTGCTTTGAACCCATGAATGTATTATTTGATCGTGTAGCACCCCTCATCAGGAAACTGTTATTTAATACTTTTTACAGTACCTACACACTATCATCATCAAAGGACGTGGAAGTCAAACATAAGTGTAACTCCTAAAAGTTTTATACTGGTCGCTAATTGAAATAACATACGAATGATTGACATGCATTACTAACGTTCCGTCTGCCTCAGCAGCCTCTTTCAACGTTCATGCGTTGTATCATTCGTAGATGGTTTCAATGAACGGTCAGAAGAACCTATAATGGATACTTATTATTATGTATTTCCTAATCATAGCAGCAATAATTCGTTTGAAAAACATAGACCAGGAGCGTGGTTAACAGCATTGTAGATCATGTAGATTGTAGATGCTCCCACTGGGTGAAACTCTTCCATCATGTAGATAGAAAGTTGTGTAATTAACACAGTTTCACAAATAAAACTCTTTCTTTCAGTGATGCGTTTCGATTTACATTTTTTGACAGTTCGACGATCATTTAAATATAAATCGAAACGCGTCACTGAAAAAAGAGTTATATTTTTGAAACTGTGTGCTAATTACTCAAATTTTTATCAGCATTGTAGATATTTTTTGATTGATTTCTTGATACAATACTGCTTTCATTTAGAACACAGTATTCGACTTTTTTTGCCTAATTCAGTATCAGTTATTGTGGTGTGGTTTGCCTTTCTGAAATACCTACATAACAAGTAAAGCAAATCAGGAAACATAGTATAAAATACAATTTAATAAAAGCTGATTGTGGCGTGAGTGAAACCTCTACTCGACGATACTTCTGATATCTACATATAGAGCGTTTGTTTTTTTACACATCATTTTCACTGTAACCCGCAACATCGACAGAAATATGGACGAGTTTTTCCGACAGCGCAGTTTGCATCACAGACGCTTTATGGAAACGGACATTTGTAGGGCTTGCAAAAATTAATAGCTGGCTATGGTTTTGTTTGGCCGATTCAGTTTAATTCCGGCTATAAACTGCATGACATGGAAAAGCTCTTCTTTATGATAAGCCTTTATCGGTGTTAGCAGACAATCAGCAAATGGTCCACAGTACATTTCGGACAGATGCCAGAAAAATTGGCATATCAATTGGTGCGTTCATTTTGACCTGCTTTACAACAACATTTTACGACTTCATTGAAGGTTAATGAGATGGAAGCTGTATCAAGAAAGGCACTGAACTGAAATAGTGCGGAAGTATAATGAAGAATTTGGTTGTGCCAACGCAATAATCAATCAAGCTAGGTCGGATGAAAAAGACCGCAGTGAACAATACTCGTTATATTGCTTAGTTCTACCTGTTGAGAGAATGAACGGTATCGACATGCTGCTTTCAACCAGCCTTCTATCCGAAATCAGGACAGTACTGTTGAAGGCGGCCACCAACAAAATAAGGGACGTACCTTTAAGAGGGCAGATAAAAAGGTTGGCGCTTCATTTCTTTGTACAAAGGACTGTCTATGCATGGACATGTACAGATTATACCGCCGGATATAGAGTAGTTAATAGTGATATTATGCAGTGTTTCTCGTATCTTATTGTCATTTGTAGCGTGTGTTATATAACTGTACGCGAACTGTATTTGTCTCATGTTCATCTTTCAGTTCCCACACTAAAAGGATTACATTCGTGGCAAAATATTTCAAGATGCTTTTTGATGTTTTCTGAAGATTTGTATTATGGAAAATCATATCACTCATTTCTGTCCATCTGTGTGAAAAAATTGAAAAATAATCAAGAGCTTCATAATATGTCAAATTAGAGCTTGTTTTACTTTCTATTCTTACTTTTGGACGATAACTCCGACGCTACTAGACCGATTTCTAAAAGCTAGAAAGTACAGACAGAAAGACCGACAGAAACATGACATGGTTTTCCGTGAGGTTATATGTCATGAAACGATAAGAAATCACAAAATCTTGAAGTTTTGTCAATTGGCCTGGGCAGCAAGAACAAAAAAATTGTAGTTTGTTCAATAGATACCTACCCCCATTCTCATTATTGTGACCATGGCAGGAATTGTGAAATATCTCATCTATACAGGGTCCTGTATCTTAGCTCCCGACATCTGTAGCTCCGTTATCAATTAAGTTGGGATTTTAATACTCTGCATGTTGTATATGTACCTTTGATTGCATTTTAGTAAAATACACACATACATTAATTTTTATTCGTTGAAAGTGTTATTGAAATAGGCGAAACAAGTAGTTTTTGGCGAATAACTTTTAACGCGTTAGAAATTTTGATAGGAATGTTTTCAGAAAAAAGTGTTATTTCTTAATGTCGCATCGAATGCAATGAATAAAGAGGGGGGCTTATATTTAAAATAAGAAAGAAAAAGTCTTTTAAAATTTGAAAAGTTTGGCAGTCATTTTTGAACACCCTGTACAATTTATATCAACCAATCCTGGTCAACAAGACATCCACATCTTCCTTAATAAGTTCCTAGTTTAAATGTGATAATTACGCACTATTCGTATTTTTCAGCAATTTTTAAAGTCGATGATGCAAAACCGATTTTTTTACATTTTATTTTTTTTTCTTCGGTTTAACCGCATCGATTTTGATAATATTTTAGTATAGTAGAGGTGACCATTGGAGACATCCAAATATGCAAACAAATGGGTAGTTCAATTTAAAAAAAATGTCATTATGACGTCACACTTTTTTGGGACACCCTGTATGATCGAAAGTATTTTCCTGAAATGCAATCTAAAGTACAGATACAACATGCAAAATATTAAAATCCCAACTTAATTGATAACGGAGCTACAGAAGAAGGGAGCTAAGTTGCAGGGCCCTGTATATCTACCCAACACTATTGCCGACAAACGTGTGGCGACATTCACATATGTATACATGTGCTTCCGGTTATGAATAATTTAAAATGAACCGTGTAGCCGAACCTAATGTTCGCCTTTCTTGGGTACGTAGGGAGTAGAAGAAAATACGGAACGCGGAGATTGAGGAATACATATTTGAGGAACAGGAAGTTGGCTCCGAATCAAAGTGCTCCATCATATACCTAGATCTGAAATAGAATATTTCAGGGTGTGGACCAGATGAAACGTATATAGAGTATGTGTTTTGTCCTTATATAATTGTCCGATGATAATCGGTATATTTCAACAACTATGTACTATCACGTAGAATCTAGATGCTGTTAGTGTGGAGGAAGAATACTAGTATAAGAAGTGTGCCACATATTTCACAGTCTTTAATTATTGCTTCGATATGTCGTTGGCTGTATCAATCCATTCATATCTAGTTTATTCTCATTAGGTACACAATAACACCCCTATTTTTTTTAAATAAAAAAAATGCATTTTGTTCGACACTATTTTCAGCTTTCAATTTGATAAGAAATCCACAATTAAATCTACTGAAAACATACCTTATTGAGTAGAATAACTTATGAAATGTAGTACTTTGACACATGTCAAGACCCAATACAAATTCGTTGACCAGTGAGCAAAAAGCAACAAGAGTTGATTGGGCTAAGTATATGCTTGAAAAATTTGATAATGGGCACAGTAAAAACACTTTCAATAATCAGGGACCAAACATGGTTATATCATTATGATCCCGAAACTAAACAGCCGTCATTAGTTTGGTGCTTTGAAAGTGAGCTGCCTCCAACGAAAATTCGTCGTTCCAACAGTGTTGGAAAGAAACTGGTCGCATCTTTTTTTTTTTAAAGTGGATACATCACAGCGGTAGCCTTGGAAAATCAAAGGACACTTACTTCTGAATGGTATATAACCAAATGTGTTCCTGAAGTCTTCCAAGAACTATGCAAGAGCCGTCCAAAGACTGGTCTGAGGTACCATGACAACGCACACGCCCACAGCGCTGCTAGAACACTCGATTTGTTTGCTGAACATGGTGTCAAACTGCTGTCTCACTCACCTTATTCTCCGGAACTAGCACCGTGCGATTTCTTCTTATTCCCTAAGATTAAAAAAAAGTTACGAGGTAGCCATTTTTCCACCGATGAGGGGTCAATCGCTGCATTTGAGGAACCTTTCAAAAGAACGTTGGTCACAAAAATTTTACAAGTGGTTTTATCGAATGCCTAAATGTATTGAGTTAGGGGGAGAATATTTTGACAAAAACAGAATAAAGTTTTTTTTTTAAAACCTTGTAGTTTTTCTGTATCTAAAAACTTTCAGCGTGACCTACGTACCTGAATTTTAATCTCATGGCAAAAACTGCTTGTTAGAGAGATATGACATACCCAAATAACCACCTTGATCTACCAAACGGTGGTGTTAATTGTAACTTACCAGCAGCACTTCATGCAGCTAATACTATTGACCTTGTTCCAGGATACGAATGGGTGGGTTGGACGAACGATACTGCTAGTTGGGCCGGACTACCATTAGAAATCACCTTCGAGTTCGACAAGGTCCGAAATTTCTCAGCTGCTTATCTCCACACGAATAACCTCTTCACCAGCGATGTTCAGGTAAAAGTCCTCATTGAACTTCGTTATCACATGAGGAAGCCGGACACAAATACTTCACTGGAGATTCTCCAAATTATTGATTTTCAATTAAAAATCGGAAGCTGAGCTTGCCTTTATCCATCCTCCATACCTCAAGATAACTCGCTATTTATCTGTCAAGATATGTGAATCATAATAGTACGTTTCAAGTTGCTGCTAGACGAACCCGTATATTTTCACAAGACAGCATCTTCTGTACATAATTTTTTTTGATTGTTCTTAATTCTAGCTTGACATAGCTCTATTATTTCATAGGTATTTTCACATGCAAGAGTCTTCTTCAGTACGAATGGTCATTTCTTCAACCCTGAACCCGTCCATTTCTCCTACATGCCCGATTTGGTCATGGAGCACTCCCGAAACGTTACCATCAAGTTACATCACCGGTTTGGTAGATATTTGAAGATACAACTGTACTTCGCTTCAAAGTGGATACTGTTGAGCGAAGTGGCTTTTGAGTCAGGTGAGTGAAGTGTGTTATTACAAAATTACATAGACCTAGAGTGCACTGTTATTGTTTTCGATCCTGCTGGCTTTTCAACATTCTAACATTCTAGATTACTCCAGATAACATTTCGGGCTGCTACTTTCCATACAATTTTCAGAGTCACAGCGTTCCCATTGATATGTGAGTTGTCTTCAAATGAATTGTTCATCTGAAGACGATTGATAAATAAACATGTTTTGTTGATATCCTATCTTCAATCGTCTTCAGGTGAACTGTGAAGACGATTGAAGATAGTATATATCAATCGAAGCGTTGTGATACTCAATAATTTTATAGGCAATGGAAGTCCGAAATCCAACTTTTTATAAATAGCCTTCTGTTTTTGCGCCTTTCCCCATTCAACGTTCCAGGTGCAAAGCCTCTTGTCCCCTTTTGATGCAGCTTCAGCATCCAAAGTTGCTTGGATAAAAAAAACAGGTCGATATTGCAGTTCGTTTTGCGTGCGACATTTTGATTTATCGAATGGAGATTAATGTGTGTACTCGACGTGGGCGAAAGTGTAACGTACCGCAGACAAAACAATAAGTCACCGACTGGCTTGGCTTAGTCGGTGATTATGGATAGCGATGGGATTACAAGACAACCCAAGGTGGGTCCTGAGGGACACCGACATCCGTGCTACTGCGGAAAGGATTAGCGCCAAATGGGAACGGATGGCTTTGTGAGGGAAAGAGGGTTCGATGGGTCATTAGGCCCGTTTGTTGCCTTGGAGAATATCATATCTATTAGCTGGGCTTATAGCACAACAGTCAGAATAGGAACCAATCCTTCTGTTGTCTTGTGAAGCTAGGAACTTCTTTACCGCTTATATTCGTGTGTCATTTTCTGTATGTGTTACCTTAGTGGCAAATTTTTATTTTCCTTCAGTTATATAAACTTCATTTGATGCTCTGAAGGTGACTATAATTTCAATAAACTGTAAAACATTGTCAATTGATATTTATCCAAATTTTATGGAGTCTCCGATTGAGGCAGCTCAAATCGCAGAAAAAATTCATTCCACATCAAGTTACAATCATTTAATTTTATTCGTATATAATAATTTCAGACTATTGTTTGAAACTTGTAGACAAGGTGGATTTATCAAAAGTTTGATTTCGGACTTCCATTGTCTATAAAATTTTGAGTATCACGACGTTTCGATTGATGTGCTATCTTCAATCGTCTTCAGGTGAACTGGCGAACACGTTCCTTCCATGCCTATTTATACCCCGTCCGGTGACGTGTCGTTGTGCGCGGACTATTCTGATTGGTTCCCGATGCGCGGTATTCCGGTCTGCTGACGTGGCTGTTTGTCGGTCATTGTTTGTTGTCTGGTCCAGTCGTAGTCTGTTCATCTTCAACCAATCTGGCAGCCACTTATAAAGAAGATGAACAGACTACGACTGGACCAGACAACAAACAATGACCGACAAACAGCCACGTCAGCAGACCGGAATACCGCGCATCGGGAACCAATCAGAATAGTCCGCGCACAACGACACGTCACCGGACGGGGTATAAATAGGCATGGAAGGAACGTGTTCGCCAGTTCACCTGAAGACGATTGAAGATAGCACATCAATCGAAACGTCGTGATACTCAAAATTTTATAGACAATGGAAGTCCGAAATCAAACTTTTGATAAATTTCATACTACTATTGACTTGAGATTTCTGCATATTACAACGTTTAGATTTATGTGGTATCCTTGGTTATCCGAACTTTCGTAGATAGTGCAAGGAATATCTGTAATACTGAATCGGGCCTGGAAGAAGGATCAAGGGGACATATCGAGAAATAAGAATCCGAGAATACTAGTAGAAGACTATCACCAGCAAAAGGGTGCTCCTACGTTTGCTGCATCCAAGAACTAATAAAAACAAAGAAAAATCTTATAAGCTAGTGCATAACTGCCCTTCAAAATAATATATTCAGGCGTATCAAAAAGTAAGAACCAAGTAAAGTAACAGAGAAGATGGGAAAGTTGAGCATAACTAAAGCCTTCCTGAAATACTTTACAAAAATCGGTAATAACCTGTTCAGGAAATCTACAGAAACATTTTTGAAAATGAACTGTTTCAAATAATTCTACCAATGAAAAATGATAAATCGCCTGGAAAATACAAAAATCGTATTGAGCCATCAAAGCTGATCACAGAACAAATCACGAAACCTTTTCATAATAAATTGGATTTTACAAAGTGGCTATTTTCCTACTGCACTGAAACAGACGGTCACATAAAACAGGAGATGAAACAAATTATGTCAAATTATCGTCCTTTATCTCTCATCTCTTAGCGAAAGTAGTTGATCTATGAATTCCTAGAGAAATATGATGTACTGGTACGGTTTCTGGGAGAATATGTCGACACAAAGTTTCATGAACAGTTTCATCGATAATAATTAGGCAAATCATCGATAGGAAGACAACACAAGGTTGGGATGTTTGTAGACCTAAAAATATATTCACCACCGTAAAGATTTGCTCCAAAGAGAAACGGCACACATGCTGTTCGGTAGCTACGTGAAGGATAGAGAGATACGTGATTATTCATGGCGTACACATAAAATAGCCCTCAGGGGACCGCGTTAGGTCCGTTGCTATTAATATTTAATATTTGGCTTAACGATGTCTATCTCCTACAAACAGCTGGTAAAATCATAAGTTCCGCCGCCGACAACAATATCCTTTATAATGCAGAAGACGGGGATGCTTGAAGGTACATAATTTGTGAAAGGGACTTTAACACTACAACAAATAGGGTCGGTTTCCGTTTCCTGACAGTAAATATATAATTAGAAAACGTATTTTATACTTCATGTATATTGTAGATGGACTTCTATCATGCAGACAAAAAGATTTTGTTATTAATATTTGTGAAACTGTGTGTTAATGGTACAATATTTTTATCTGTATTTTATACTATTCTTATCATGTTCTAAGCTATTACACATTTACTTGAGTACCCAGCGTCCAATTCAAACAATGCTCATAGGCAAAAATTATATTTGTTGTAATTGTTATGCTTAGTGTGCATACTACAAACTACAGGAAATGTTTCAGAAGCTACAGAACGTAATTCAGAAGCCTTAATGGTTAATTTAATAAAAGTAGTGATCTGTTCACTATGCCCACAGCCTTTTAGTATTATGCGTTATGCATCATCAAGCCTTTCCACCGTGAAATGGTTAATACGTCTGTCTAGGAATTAGGAGACGTAGGTTCGATCCTCCGTGGAGACCAATTTTTCTGTCTCTCTTATGTATGAGCTCAAATTATGCGTTGCTGCAGCTTTCCCATCCCATAAAAACCTAGACGCAACAGATAGTCAGCAAGATGAGGCACGGAGATTAGAAACAAGGTGACTCTTGTATGACGTGATTCTAGCTGTTGTGCAAGAACATTTTCCAGGCATTGAAAAATTTATCTGATGCAGCGTAGACGAAGATACTCACATAAAGAACGAGTTTATCTGAAACTGCGTCGGTCTAACAAATGCCTCAAGTTTCCTTCCAGCGTATATAACCGCGGAAAACATTTTTTATCTGGTTTAGTGAAGGCGTAGCAGCATTAATCTCCATCAAATAAATCATAAACCGGCGCTGTATGCAAAATGGAGAGCACGCTGTATTGCAACCGACTGGTCGGCAGCTTGAATTTTATCAGCCATCCGTAGCGGACCCTCTTGTTGGGAAATATGGAGCTGCTGGATAATGCAAAAATACCTCTATAGCTACACGTCGATATCGTCGTATTCGAGACTGAAGATGGAAATCTCAGCTCACTCTCGTGAACCGAAGTTCTCGATTCATGCTATAAATTGTCAAATAGACTGAAATGGTGAAGTCAGTACCGCTAGTATATCTTTAAGCCGAACCTATTTTCTGCACTTTTATGTGGGTCTTTATTTAGGCGAGATTTTATCATTAATATTAAATTTGATAATACTGATTGCTGTAGGGCTTGTAGTTTGGAGCAGTCTGGGCTGTTCTGGTATAACGGTAAAAATTGAATCAGAAACTTAGAGTTTTAACTGAATAGACGGTAGTACAATGCGATATAAAAAAATAAAATAAAAAAAATTATCTTTAAATTTTCCGACTAATTATAATGAAGAATTTGTTTATTCTTATAATATTTCGCTGTATCGATGCTGGTCAGGCTGGCAAGGCTCAGATCAGAGTATCTCTGGAGTACTACTTGCACGTATAGGGATACACTTCCTGAAGCTTAAGTACAGTTACAGAAACTAGCAATATGCTAGTGGATGCGCTTGACCTTACAACAGACCTCCGGATTTAATAAAATATGGATAGCTGACATGTCCCTATTATATAGATATCATGACAAACGTTCAGTCAAGTTGTCTTTCATAAGGAAATCAGAACTACAGCAAGCATTATAAGTTCCCAACTGGCCTCACCAGGTCGAGATTCCAACGCCTCAAACGAACCTCTTGCAAAAATCGTTAATGGTTACAGTTTGCAGCGCTTTAAAGACAATGTGAATAGACATGTATATCCTCGCAGCGCTTGTGGAGTGTTATAGGCTTTCAGGCTTTACGAAAGGTTGTCTAGGTATTGTGATAGATTTTTTTTCGAATTCGAGGCAATACGTTTTTTCTATGGTTCGTGCTGTCGACGCCAAGAAACCCAAAGTAATCTCTGAGGCCGCTTCACCGATTTAGATGAATTTTTTATCAGCTTTGCCACTCGCCAAATCAATGTCAATCCAAATCAATTAAAAATATAGTGGCGTTCTGGGGACTCAGCGATTTAAGAGCGGAGAATTCAGCAACGATAATAAATGATTTAAAAAATATTTTACTCAATTGTCATTTCAGATAGCTACGTTGTATCGTATGCAAACTTTTAAATTATGGGAACTATACTTACCTGCTGGTAAGAAGTTCTGCACAGTTCTTGAACATACTTTCAAAAGCATTATACAGAAGTCGAAGATCAGTGTCGGGAATGTAATTCCTTGGAGAAACTATTTTTTGCTACATTTGCATTAGAGCTCCGTAAACGCCGCCAACAAAGTAATTCCTTTAATTTTTAGGTGTAATGTAAAAACCATTTAAGGTACTCTTCATTTAGAAATGAATTTACAGGAGAACATGGATGTTGACAAGTTGATTACTTCATGCAGAGAAAAAGTTGTGTAATTAACACACAGCTTCACAAATAAAACTCTTTTTCTTTCAGTAACGCGTTTCGATTCATATTCAAATTAAAGAAAAATAGTTTTATTTGTCAAACTGTGTGTTAGTTACACAGTCTTTTTATCTGCAAGATGAAAGTGTTTCACCAAGTAAGAACAGCTACAATCTACCTGAGCTTATTACTTGACATTTTTTTTGTATACATTTCCTAGATGGTATACCTTATACATATCAATGTGCAGCTAGCCATATGTACACAATTTTATCAGTACTGTTCAATAACTATAATTAATTTGCTCAATGATCTCATTTCAGTTCCAGCATCAGGAAACTTCACTGACCTCATTGAAGATGATACTGAGGTACCACCTGTAGATCCAGAGTATCCCCCTCAACGCGACGAAGTGAAAAGTACAACTTCAAAAGTAGCCAACTTGACCGTCTCCCAATCGAAAACAGATGGACGGACCGACGCACCTGAAAGTTATATCGGCTTCATCATTGGAACGCTCACTGTCGTGATATTGATACTAGTGGCTGCTATTGCATTCATCGCTTTCAGAAATCAGAGAATTAAGACGATCACAGGCTTAACTGCTATACCTACTGTAAGAAGCGACCTGGGATGCGAAAAGGTGAGACGTATTCAAAATTACATTTCTATGAAAATAATTTTTCTATGACTGATAAGGATGCACAGACTAGTTTATCATATGCTTTTTGGCGTAAGTAGGCGCAAACGCCTACCGGATATTATATGCAATTATTAAAAATTAAATCATGTACACCTTGTGATGTTTTCTTAATTGCTGCTGCTACAAATCGTGACCTTCTGCCAATTTTTTTTTTATTTAATCCTGAATAACGCCTCTATGGACTGTTGCCTGAAATTCAAAGCCAACTGCTCCATTTTGCAAAAGAATTGCACTGTCTTGATTCTACTAGAAAAAATATTACTAGGCTGATTTGGCAAGTAGTCCTTAAAGCTGTATACTCTAATTAGTTCTAATTAGTTCAGATCAGTTTTGATAATTATTTTTACTTACTTTAAATGATTCTTTTACTTACTTTAAATGATTCTAGTTTACCTAAGGCTTTATTCAAGGTCATAACTCTAGGATTCTCTAAGTAATTTCAGAAAATCCAAGGGTAATATGGGTCGTAGTAAGAATGACACTTGAGAAATTTTAATTTTTTAAACATCAAATTATTATGATGGTTTATCATGATTGATCAAATTTACGACAAAGGTTTTGATGGTTTGGTTATTTAGATGTAACATTTACAAAAGATGTTCAAATTGTTTTCCTCCACCTGCTATGTAAGCTCGACGTCGTCTTAAAAAATATCAGTTTATCAGATGGGCGGATCTTCCATTACTGACAACTTCAACTGCTTCAGCGAATCTTTACCGTAGCTCATCTAAATTTTTTCTTGGCATCAAATACACTTTTTTATTCCATGCTCGCCAGTAAAGAAAATTCTGATGGATTGAAATCAGGTGAACGAGTGTGGAGTAAAGACACGTAATTTTAATAATCGATTTAATAAGGTGTCTCTGAAATGCGGTAAATAACAAAATTGATAACACCCGACTATTATATAAGCTTAATTTCTGTCCCCATATAGAATTCTCGGGACAGTATAATCTTTCATTCAGAAACAACTCGTACTGATCATTTTATTTTAAGTACCACTCTTTGCAACCATCTGCAATATGTGCAACTCAAAAGACAATGATATATTTTTTCGATGTAGTAGCTTTTGTCAACGTTAAACTCTATTTTCCAATATCAGTCAATACACTTAATTTAGTATAATTTTATATACTTTTGATTATTATATATAATTTATATATTTTATAAATTCATAAATTGTTTTTCTGCTTCATGTCTCTCTGTCTCAGTAGTAATTCCTGTGTTTTAGTTTCACGTTGTATATTTCCTTTCTTCAATTATTTTATGTCTACTATGAAGCATAATTAAATGAAAAAAATCAAAAATAAATTATCTTGTCTAGATAAGAGGGGAAGTGTTGTATGTTCTTACCGATGAGGGGACATAAGATATTTATAGCACGTATAAGCTTTGTTGCCAACTAAATAGTAATTGCCATAGAATAATTCATCGGATCCTTGCTACAATTTTAAATAGAGCTGATTCTTGTGGAACCTTGTTTCAATAAGTTTCTCATCAAAAAATATTGCATAAATTATAAAATAATAATAAGTTGCCCTCATTTCACAGCTCCGGAAATCCAACAAACGTACCTCTTACCGACGATTTGAGTGTTTAATATGCTGGAATTTTCTATTCCGGTAGCTGTCACTGAACTCTGGGGACTAAATATGGGAAATGAGGTCAACGATGGCACCTATCATTTCTAAATTCCTTTCTTCAAATGAAAATATAGAAAAAAGATCTATATTATAGGGAAACCGAAATATGTAAACTGCGTATATTGATTTTTGACATACCGCCCACTCGACACTAAGTAAGTGACAAGATGACTGAATATATTGCATTAGTCAAAACGTTTTGAAACTCAGACTTGGTATAAAAGGAAATCCAAAACAATGCTCTTTAAATACATTCATGTTGCTGATTCTCATGCATGTGTATCGTCTTCTATGACGTATTACAGGATCGACAGAAATAATTTCTGCTTGAAAAAGAGTCTATCTTGCTTAAAATGTGATACAAGCGATTCTTGAAAAAGGACTTCGAAAATCTTCACCTCTCAAAGTTTTCAAATAGGACTTTGCATTAGTAATTCCTTACAAAATGTTTCAATGCTTGTAACAAACTTTAATCCCTGCTGTATAAATTTGTAATTCATTCAACTTTATGGGAAATTCATTTAGAGATCGTTGAAATTATAAACCTTGTCCAATATATTGATTGATATCCGTAATTCCAACATTCCCGATACACATACTGAATAACTATGTGTACAGAGCATGCAAACAAATAAAAATCCGGGTACAGTGAATATTTATTTTCATAATGCACATTGGTCTGCTGAAATAACATATGTGCAATAATATCATATATATATGATATTAGGGTAGGGTAATAAAAAAAATACCTTTATATGCGTCGAAAATGACTTTGGACGTGTCTCAAGTTCCTGGTCATATTAGAATCAATTTAAAAAAAAATTAATGCAATGTTTCGAGGAAGCCACACATCAGTACATAATACTTGCCAATTATACCACCCAATTGCTCTCTACAGATAGTACGCCAGGGTATACTGACGAGTCTATACGAAACATGTATGGCTAAGGCAGGTCTGATACATAGTGGAAAGCATACACTTAATATCGTTTTGCAGTTTCTGATCTGAATGGGCCGAACTGTTAATCATAAAAGTATTCACGAAGAACAGGCGATGTCGCTGTAAACCAGTCCACTCTTGTTGACAGATGTCGTAAGTGACATCAGTTGCCGGTTCAAAGCAGTCCAGGTGCTGGGATCTTCGACTTCGTAGGATGCCTATGAGCGTCCCCATAGAGGGCGACACTTGGGGATGAGTTGAAGATGGATCTTGTTAACATTTTTTGGTGGGACTTTGGAAAATTGAGATATTTTATAGAACTGCTAGGTTTTCTATACCAGTCCACCAGCAGGAGATTATCATTAGTGCGGATAAACCTAGTATCAAAAAAATTGAACAAATTAACTAGAAGCCTCGTTAAATTATGTAGATAAAAAGTTGTGTAATTATCACACAGTTTCACAAATGAAACTCTTTCTTTCAGTGACGCGTTTCGATTTTTATAATTACACAACTTTTTATACACGTGATGGAAGAGTTTCACCAAATAAGAGCATCTAAAATCTACATCTTCGTTAAATTGTATATGACCTTGGAGTGATCACACTCCATATATTTGAAGTTCCAATAGAGTAAAAAACGACCCTGACAAGGGTAAGGACTTCTGAGAATTAACATGAACAAGAACATGTCATGGCAGGATCATGTTGCTGGCCTCGTTAGGTCAGAGTCCCAGAAATTGGGGGTTCCCTTCCGATCCAGGAAATTATATTCTCTGGAACAGCTACAACTACTATACAAGGTTTTGATCTGGATCGCACCATCGCTGGAGTACTGATCGCATGTGCAGAGATGCGCCTCAGAGCATTTCCTAATGCTTCTCGACACAATCCAGAAACGAGCAATATGTCTAGTGGAGGCGCGTGACCTCAAAAATTAACTCCAGTCTAGAATGTCAAACAAGGATGGCCAATCAGTCCCTGTGCTATGGATATCATGATAGATTTTCGACCGAGCTGCCTCGCATAATGACACCAAGGTTCCCCAGTACAGCAAATAGTAGAGGAGCTTAACGGGCTCACCCTTACCAGGTCGAGCTTACAACACCTCTAATAAGCCTCTTGTAATAGTCGTTCTTTTGGAGAACCTCAGCATTGTGGAATGAGCTACCTTGGATTTTGTTCCCCGATGGCCACAATCTACGGCATTCTAAATTCGATGTGAATAGACATTTATTTTCTTGCAGTGCTTATGAAGCACAATAGTTTATCTGCCTATGCGGGAGTTTGAAACATCACAGAAAAGTTGCTGATGTGGTGTGATGAAGTAGTGAATATAACCGCCACCGGGAGTCTGGTGGCTCTTTGAGCGAAATTCGATTATCTGAATGTGCTGAATATCCTCAACAGGCCATAACAGCAGCCGCCCACACCAGCAACTGCGCTCGGACGACAGGCGGCAAGACACATTCAGGGTCGACTTCATAAATGTTCGAGTTTTCACTTCAAACATAAACTCAGTCCATCAGTAACTGCACAGAAAGGCCACTCATTCTGGCATTATCAGACACCCAAGTCGGCTGGTCAGTAATGGATAATTGCTTTAGATATCCAGGATACGACCTATACAACCGCTTCAGACTGAGATTTGGTGTATGCGTATATGTCAAATCAGGACTCTCTTGTCAGCGAGAAGAAGGTCTCTTGGAAATTCCCCGATGGTCACAGTCTACAGCGTTTAGAGGTAAATGTAAATAGACATTCTTCAGTAGCAGTAATCTGCCTTGCGTGAGGATATCTATTCAAATAAAAAATATAATAACACCGAGATATCAGTTAAACGAACACTAGAAACGCCGAACTGGCTTATCACCACCTTGATGGCTCTCTATGTTTATGAGTGCTTATCTACAAGAAAATAAAAAAAGCATTACCACATGCAGGCAACTTGTTTCATCTAGTTTTCAATTTACTCAAGATACCCTCGGGCAATTTTCACAATGTTCGTTCAACTAGCATCAACAACAAGAAAACAGTCAAGTTACAAGCGATCCACCGGCAACAATGGCCAGTTATCGTTGCCCCTCCGTGGCAGTTAATTTCCGTAGCGACCCGATGCCACACTATTTAGATAACCTGATGACCAGGTTAAAAGCTAAGTTATGTTTCTCCTGTTGCCTTTCATAATCTTATCGCAGGTCGGGGACCATTTGTGGAGCTATAAACTTGGCACGTTTGCAAGAATTCTTATCCCTGAACACTATTTTTTTGAAATTTGTCGATATATCGACAGGACCTCATGCAATACAGAGAGAGAATATATGCTGTTTGGGTGAAGTTGCTGCTTTATACTTTCATGGGAGATAGAAAAAATTTTAAAATTCAGATATTTTATAGTATACGCTAGCTATGTTATGAATAATCTGTGAGCTTTGGCGGAATTACGGCTGTACGATCATCTCCATGAGTAGAAGAAAACTACAAAATGTGCCTTCTAGATGTGGTGATACCGTAGAACACGGATCTTTGATAAATAAATATTACGGTACGGTGGGACTAAAACAACCCCTATAAAATTTTGTTTGTAAAAGCTGGAACGCGGTTATCTATTAGGTGACATTTCCTAATCTGACATACGTTTGTACATTTTTGAGGCTGGTTTGGATGTTCCATGGTTACTTAAGCCAGCGCGCTGTCAAGTAGCTAGGACATATTCTTGTCATACTATTCATTTAATTTTTATATATTATAGTGTAGACTTATACAAATCTGGCAATATGGTAAGATAAGCAAAGTATATCCAATCATGATAATAATGATAAAACGAATCATCATGATTATTAAAAATAACACACTGAACGTATCTTGATAAACCTTTTTGAGTGAATGATCTTTTTCGCGTGGGCTATTCCAATTGAATTTGTAGATACTCAAAGATATCCATAGTTAGTGCGGATACCGTTATCGGAGTAAAATAATATAGTGGAATATTATCTAACTATATGAAAGAAACTTCGTAAAAGTTCCTAGGAGTTTATGTTGTCGGATATCTTAAGAGAAGTTTCTATATGCGTAGGCGTACAGAATAAGCAGATACTAGACTCAAACTGTTATGAATGTGCCTAATCCTACATAAAAATATATTAACTCCATTACGTGTAACATTAAAATGTTTTACCAATAAACAGAAACGCTCCTACTGACAAAGTTTACAAATGTGTTTTACGATGTCGATAACATTTGGATAATTATACATGACAAAAAAATGTCCTGACTGATTGCCACCGATATCCCTCAAGCAGTCAGAAAACATTCAAATTTGCCTGAAAAATGCATCCTATTGTTACAAGAGTTATAACATGAACTAATTTCAGCATGCATATAAGTAGGACATGTTTCTATACCTCTAATTGGAAATGCACAGAATCACGGAGATGCAAGTTCAAATCCTAGGGAAACTCAATTTATTCAGGATTTGCTGGGGTTTATTCGTAATTTATTTGCTGGCTGTCCTTGCCGTACTTAGATCATATATTATCATCGTTTTAATGTATAATTGTACATATCTAATGAATTTATTCAGAATCGATACTTTTTAAAGTAAAGTTTAACTTTTGAACCACCAACCATGCTTTCGCTATACGATCAGCTAAATTTGAATATGACTGAGATATTGTCATTATTTATGAAATGATAAATGTATTAATGGGAAGCTTATGCACCTACATGTCATTTGTCCAATTTGTAGGATCATGGAATATTGAAATTTGATTAATCTGTGTGACATCGAATCTAGGCATAAATATTAAAACAAGCAAATTGCCGAATAAACGCTTTCATTTATATTACAGAAAATAATTATTAATCGCTATGTACAGACTACCTGAAACAGTAAATTTGTTTGATGGTTACAAATACACTCATTTAGCACAATTATCAGAACGTCTATTTTATTTAGTGTTTGTATTAGCAATAACAAATTTATTATGCTAACTTTCATCCTACTTCTTCTCACACCAAAGCAATTCGTGAATTTTATTCTTTGCAATGAATTTTCACCCTTATAAATAATCAGAAATTTAGCTACTATACAAAATTAATGTCTACCAAATGGGTTTTGATACAGTAATACTACAAAACATGGGCTTAAATTATATGCTTTTTTGATTCTATCGAAAGCGCGATAAAATGTAGACACCTTCAAACCTATTCGTGATACTTCACATGCTCTTATGTGCGAGTCAAATCAAAATGAATGGCACAAATTCTCAGTAAGTCCCTTTACCAGTTGAACTTCTTAAGCACTATAAGGGTGAAATTTTCGATATTTGTACTGCTGTTTAGTTAGTTGGCTTCGCAGTTATTGATACTTAGATCAATACCTCTTCTATTGTTCTGTCCAATTTTTAAGAAAGTCAAAGGGAAAATGTCGCCACAAAATAATATGTCAGTCTCATCTATATGCAATTTTTTTGCACAATTTCAACCAAATTGAATTGTGAACATATTCTATATAATTAAAATATTCATTCCAAGTACGTTTATCAAGCGGCTGCAAAATTGGATATTTCATCCAGATTTGACAACATACACGCATGTTGAACATTGAGGGTTTGTTCGATCGTCGCTTATTGTGGTTTTTTACTTCTATAACGTACTGCCAAGTATTTATCGTTACATATATTAGTTTGTATTTGTTGTTTGCACACGATTTCATTTATTTAAAGTGGTCAATGACTGGAGGGAGGTAGGGGTGATATTTTTGAACCCATATAAAAATCTGTTCTACCTCTGGAAAACAAATGTTATGCTTATATAGATTATTAAAACAAGCATGGTTCTAAGATATCAGAGTGTGCAGCTTTGGTTGTGGTGAAACTTGTTTTTCCCATAATGGTACTTTGTTTTCAAATCGTTATTTAAAGGTTCTAGTGAAGTTCTTGTTTGAAATTTCGGATGTGCTAATACCATTCCATTTTTGTTGATATACAAATATTCAAAAATTGCTATTTTTACGAAGCTGTGGTTTGTTACACTTGAAGTTGTTCTGACTAATCCTGTTCTTGCTGCAACTTGATAACTATTGTTCTGCCATGGAATCTTCAACATATTTGTTCATACATTGTATTTTTTTATCATAAGCATTTTTTTCTTTGTTTCTTTTGAAGTTGTCCGGTAAATGCTTTCCTTATAACTATTGGCTATTTATTTATTTATTGATTTTGGATGTGCATTTTCTTTACATTTTTTCGTTCCACAACTTTTCGACGGTTCAATCGTCTTCAGATGAAAAAAGTACGTGAAAAAATCTAGTAAGACTCTTCAAACTGATTTTCTGCTCTTTTTCATTGAATTTTCCTTTCATATGCGACATGTAGCCGAACCAATACGTCCTATTGATTGTCAATCCCGTATATTTTCATTTGCCTTATTCCATATACTAAATTTGGTTAGATTAAATAAAATTAAATATGTATTTCCGTATTATATTTATAAAATTATGTTTTTTATTGCAGGTAGCGGTGGAAGCAGACAAGGACTTCAAGCCAATGGATTCAGTCGACCGTCCAGAGCTGTACGCCCGCCACGTCGCACACAATCAGCATCCCATCAGTCCGGATTACTCAGGTAAGGCTTTTTAGGTGATGCCACCACAGCACTGCTTGATTAGTGCAGTTGGGAGCTCTGTAGGATGGGAATTAATAGTAATCTCCATGAGAACAGGCTACAATTGCAGCACTGTGAGACCAACCGACTGAGGTGCATGCAAAACTGGTGGATTTCAACTGGGACGTTTAAAACCTGTTTTCTCTGGTCAGAGGCAAACACATTACGACAAAGAAATAGTCGTATATAGCTGATGTTAGTAAAATGGCTCTTGTGGCTTCCTGCATTTATTTCTAGTCTAGCTAGCCGATTGAATAAACCACCTGACTTATGAATATACATCACATAAAGAATAATGAATAATATTTCGAATCCTAACTTCACCCCGTTAGTATAACGAGTAAGAAATAAGATTTTGTTGTATTCAGCTTCAGTCGAAGCCATAATGAATTTGATAGCGGCACCGGTAAGGTCAAAAAAATATTACTTTATAAAACCTTACATTACTCGGCATAGCGTATTTGTGATTTGCCTTCATTTGTCTGAAACCGGCAAGGTTTGGAATTTTCAGTAAAGTACTTAAGAGTAAATGACATACTAAATAATTTATTTCGGCATTTATCCTGGAATCATAACGCTGTAATTTATATAGATACAGCTTTCTATCCTAACTGTTAGACTGCTAGCAGACAGGCTTAAAAAATAGAGTCTCAGGACCCTTCCAGACTTGTTCTACATGCTTTGCTTTTTCAGAGGTGCCGGATCTGGTGAGTCAAGAGTATGCTGCTCCAACTCACAGATTGGCTTCGAAGATAGAAAAGGGAAAGCCGGTGACAGTAACGCATAGTCTTCTGCTGAAACCGCCTCCAGTACCACCTCCCCCCAAGGGGTACTACACCCAACGGGAGATTAACTCTGTCACACTTCCACCTTCACCGCCTTTGTCGCCTACGGTGCCGTCGGTCTTCAACAGGTAAAGCGTCATGTAAATTCAAATTACAAAAATCCAGGAATTTTATTATATTTTGGAATTATAATTCCGAGGCAGTAGACATTTTAGTAAAGATATTTCTATCACTCGTATGTGGATCCAAATTACATTGAAATTGTGCAATTTCTACACAAGGCTTCACACTAATAAAGAGGGAATTTTTGATGACGCGTTACAGTTTAATCTTCTTCCTGCCGTCAGTCTGTCAAAATTGATTTTTCACAAAGGTTATCGGGGTTATTTCTCCACTACCTATTTCCTATCATGATTATTCAAACTCCTTTTGTGCAGCTATTCTTCTACTGCATTTTTTTCTGCATCTTATGGAAATAATACTTTTAATGACTGATTTTTATTAGTGCTGAGGTAAATCGGTAGAAAGCCTGAATCATTGCCATCCAAATATCTTTAAGGTATCATTTCCGGAAATATTCAATTGCCTAAAATGTTTCATGCCTAATACGTTTTATACTTCAAGCTATTTCTTTCTCTTAGTGCATTTTATATCTTTATGATACTTCAAGTGTAAGTTAAAGAATAAAAAGTATACTCAGAATTAAATGGATGCTTCATGGCAGTGTAACGATGCAAATTGAGTTTGTATAATTAAATATATTGAGGAATACAGTATATTAAGAAATGGGGTATTTAAGGACATGAAATATCTTAATAACATTTTGACAGTGATGGTTGAGGTTTCCTAGAGACTCCTCGCAATAATAGTGCATACGCATTTGCCAGAAAATTATATATGACGCAGAAGAAATAGAATAATTCAATACAACAATAGCTAGGCAGGATGCATTTAAAGACTTTAGTTTAATGTTCGTGAGGGAACTTAGTTAATTGGGAAGTAACCTGTGTAGCCTTTGTGAACAATCAATTCTGACAGTCTGATGATGCTTCAATGAATAAAGCGAAATGCATCACTAAAAGACTTGGTTTCATTTGTAAGGTCCTGTGTACACATTGGCATAATTTTATCTTCTTCTTCTTCTTCTTTCGGTGCCTATCCGGTCCGAATGTTGGCGATCATTCTGGCTATCGTGATCTTATTCACGGCTGCTCTAGAAAGCCCATTGGTTGTCAGAAAGAACCATGTTCTCAGATTTTTCAGCCAAGAGATCCTTCTGCGGCCTGGACCACGTTTACTTGGGATTTTCCCTTGCAGTATTTGCTGTAGTAGATCATATCTTTTTTCGTTACGCATTATATGACCCAGGTATTCTAACTTGCGTGTTTTTATGGTGGTTGTTATCTCCGTGGTTTTCTTCATTCTTCGAAGGACTTCTTCGTTGGTGACGTGGTCCACCCAAGAGATCCTCAAGATTCTGCGATATAGCCACATCTGAAATGCTGTCAGCTTCTTCATGGTGGCTTCAGTCAAATTCCATGATTCTGTTCTTCATCTTAGGATAAAATATCTTCATCTGTTTTCTGTAGTCATGCGTGTAAGCACTTACAACTTTAGACAAAATAGCTGCGTGCTCAAACTTGTTTAAACTCCTATAGATTAGGAATATCTAAAGACATTCAGCGTGACCCTCGTATTCTTACAGTATCCGATGGATGGCTTTCTTCAATATTTAAGCATCTTTTATTGGGTTGTCAGACGTTCGCTGAAATATAGCGCTTTTCCGGGGTCAAAATATGCTCCAGGGAATGTCGAAGGGAGAAGACAGGTCGAGCGTGCTGAGAAACGGTGACAACTACGACTCGTGATCGGAAAATGTGGATTGGCGCTTCTGCTCCAAGTTGCGCAATAGTCCAGTAAATAGGGCGTTTTGAAATGCAAAGTTTGATAGCAATTGTGCCAAATCTGGTATTCTTGCTCCATTGCTAGAGTACCGCTTTAATTATTACCTTCAAATGACTCAGTCCCCTGCTGAGTTGTAGGTTGCATTAAATGCTAATTCCAGCTGTTCATTGATGACCGATTCAATATCACAAATAAAAATAGGTCTCTGAGGAAATTGTCCAACCATTTGCATAGTTCCGGTAGCTGTTCATAGGTGGCAACCCTGACTACAAGTAATTTACGTTATCAAATATCTCTTAATTGGTACAGTATATCAAATCAATATATAAAATGGAAGCTGATAGAGCTTTATTGTAGCTGCAAATAACTAGACTGCCCCGGTTCAATTTGAAAGTTTGACTACCGAGGAAATACAACTTCCTGGCTCTTAAGTAATTAAAAAATGTACGGTACGTCTAGTTGAAATTTATTGATACAAAGCGACACATTTGATCTTAATCTCCTGAATTATACCAGTTGCGCTTATAGAAGTTTCCGAAGTTTACCGTCTTGATACATCGCTATTCTTTAAAAGTTTCCGTGGGTGATTATTTTGTATAGAATGTCCAAGTTCATTTACTTCACGGAAAGAAGACAAAGTTGCATTTACTCTACGCTTAAAGAATTTTCATTCCTCTGGGCCACTCAGAAGGAAATTTTACTGCGGAAAATGGTAAATCGAATGAAATTGTACTTCCTTTATTATACTCCTCTTCGTTCAGTAGTAAAGTGTAGTTGGTCTAGTCAATTATGTTACAAAAATACACATAATTTGTAAGAACCAGCAGATTAGATTGAGGGGAATTAGAATTCCGTAGCCAGAGTTGCCGCTCTTACAACAAAGACGAAAGCTAAGTAGCGATAAATTTGCCGTTGACGGAAATTGCGAAGCGAAATGAATGAATTACTTGAAGTGAATCTCAAGATATATTTTTGATTGGAGTAAACGGGAAACTCCGTTCGGAAATATGATGTAAGAAATCCAAATCTTAGTTAAGAAGAATATTATATTCCTCTAGATTATATTTCTTGAGTATTGAATTCGAAAATATCCTTTACTTGGTTCAAATTATTAATACTTTTCTTATCAAATAAATCAGATGCCCAATAATATTAAAATTCCTGAATTGATAATTTCTTTTTGTGTAAATTAAGTAGGTAATTACTGATCATCAAGGAAAGCTAACAACCAGTACATATCAGCATATACGAGTACATCACACAATACGTTGCTTAAAGCTACGACTTACTGTATTTTTTGTCGTTGCAGCTTGAAGAATCACTTCATGCTCCCTTTGAGTCCGGAGCCAGATGAGGAGACGGCCAGCGCGGGCGATTCAAGTAGCGCCTTGGAAGAGGAGTCTCAGGTGCCAATCCAGCGGTTCCCGCGCGAAAAGTTCCGGATCGTCGACAAGATCGGCGAGGGACACTTCGGGGACGTGCATCTCTGCGAAATGCTCGAGTCGCCCGAAGACGCACCCAATAAGCTGGTGGTGCTGCATACGCTCAAAGTAAGTGCATGCAATACAATGCTCCAAATCATTGTCAATAGTCTTGTTGAATTACTAAATTGCATTCCTACATAAATCGTGTATCACTGATTATTCAGTCATAGAATACTAGAAGTGACATTTTCCTTGAAGTAAAATTCAGTTGCACGAACCGTAGGATTTTTTTAATTATATTCACAGGTCTAGCTTTCAAACGATGACATATACAATGGGCTCTTGAAGCATAATATTAAATATAACTATTTATGTTTGAAATTTTCGAAACAGAAATGTGTCTTGCCTCACAAAAATGCCAGTTCTTTTAATCCTAATCTACAATTTCATTTTCTTGATAATAACTTGGTATTTTATTGTCATTTCGCTTTATTGCTATAGTTAAATAAAGAACATCCCAGAACACTTCACAACTAGAATAATATCTCTTATAACATTACTCGACTGGTTCATTGTTGTGTTGTAGATTCTTGATATTATTTAACATGAAGACACTGTTTTATTAATTGCCTTTTTTGAATGGGTGAACATAATTTATGTACTAGTGGATTAAGGCTACTTATAGATTCAAAGGAAAAAAATAATTACATAATGATGACAATAAATGCGTCACAACTGTTTAAACTAGATGCCTGTATCTAGAATCACGTCATAGATAGAAAAACGTGTTATGATTTGCTTTGTTATTCAGAAGAATATTTTGCTAATATGTCAAAGGAAATATCCGCTTCTTTCCTGGATCACGATTTGTTATCCGAAAAACCCTATAATAGGAACTCCTCTTGTGGCCTTTTTTTAGAAAGTGAAAAAGTTATTATAGAATTTCAGGGTAACGCACACATAATTAAGACAACTTATATGGAGGAAAAGCTGGAAACCATGCAAACATTAGATTACTAAATCGCAACCTAGATCTTCGTGTATACCCTTGAGTAGAGTATCTCCAGAGTCCATCACCGACCACAAAAATGTGTTGTATACTCTCCACTTGGCCTCTATATCTGCATGGTTTCTGTCTTAGCATAAGTGCTGGTCCAAACAGCTCTAAGGTCAATAGTAGAGAGTAAATATTAGCATATGTATAAACCTATCCCGTGTAAGGATTCTATAGCACCATACGCTACACCTTAAGACGTAAATAGCACTGACTTGAATTACTACAAGGGTCACAACCACTATAACCAACATATAAACTTTCTAGGTAGAGACCTTCCGAGGTGAATTCGTTCTGGAAGTGAAAGCCTTAGCGCGATTGAAGGACCCGAACGTGTCTAGGTTGTTAGGAGCTAGTCTAGATGAAGAACCTCTGTATGCTGTTCGAGAGTATGGAGTTATGGGTGATCTCTGTCAGTTTCTGCAGGATCATGTGGCGGAGACTGCCACGCCGTTAGCACCTAGTGCATGTACACTCAGGTAGGTGCAATCTTTGTAACCGTATATTCGTCATTCATGAATGGCATAAATTAGATTTCCAAATGAAATACATGGATTAATTCTCAATCTCTTAATCATAAGAGCTATGGTATACCCTAACCTATATCACTTTTGGCGAGCTCTTTACGATGGTGAAAAATATAAGTTACTTTACTTAAATTTACTATAAAGCCATGTTGCCAGATAGTGTGTGAGGTGTGATTAACATTTCAGGTTTGTTCTAAATTATGAAATTATTTTCAATTTTTCTTACTATTTAATGGCTAAGATATTCATTGTAGAATATATTCATGAGATCATGTGAACTAGCTATGTATAAAAATTAGTGTTATTGTAGTCCTTTGGTGAATTCGGGCAACTGTGCACCAATGTCTGACGAAAGTTTTTGTAAACATACGAGGTCTATCAGTGTTGTATCGTCCTTATATTTATTCCTATCGTAATGAAATTATTTTGTATAATTAGGTAGATACCTTGTTGTGTTATGATTTTTTCTATGAAATAGGGTCAGAGTTTATAATAATCTCGCAAATCGTTGTATGAGTTTATCTAAACTATCATTAGGTATAATTTTACCTGCTGCTTTGGATAGATATTTTCAAATAGCACTCCAAGTGTACCTGTTTTGCACGTGTACCTGTAGCGATTAACGCTGACGCCAATATTAAAATATTTAAATACCTATAACTGTTTTTTCATCCCTGGAGTGCATATAAAACGTCTGGTATGTACGACCCATCTTACATTTCTGTAAGTAATGGACTACGAAGCACTAAACTCGACTGAAAACTATCCCGACTTAACAATTTCTGAAATTGAATCGGAAAATGTTGATAGCACGGAGCTCGCCTTAAAAATAACGGCCGCAGTTCTCTTCCCACTGATAGTGTTTGTGATAATAGGCACCGTAGCAGTGTATATGTTAAATACTTACTTCAAACGACGTTGGACAGAAAAGGACGGTGATGAAAAACCAGATATCTCTTTGGAAAAAGTCGAAAACAGTGAAGCTGCGATTGATGCTGAAAGATCATCTTTGGATCACAGAAATTTGGCTAACCAGATCGATCTGCTGGGGCGTATAGGAGAGGGCCGGTACAGTGAGGTTTGGAAAGGACTTTGGAGGGGTGAGTTGGTGGCTGTCAAGGTTTTGCCAGCAAAGTACAGAGTAATTTGGATGAAGGAGACAGAAATATACAGGTAAGTGTCATTTAATTTTAAATTGTACTAGCAGGAGGTCTCCGGTATAACTAGCTGCTTAAAATTAATTTCTGTTTACTTCAGTAAGAATATTTCAGTAAGATAATCATTGTGTGAGTATCACTTCAATCGTAATTTATTTATGTTCCACAAATGTGATATATTTAAACTATGTCTTACGATTTTTTTACAGTACGCTGCTTGTTCAAAATGAATACATTCTGGGATATTTTGGTTCAGACACGGTAGTCAAGGACAACATAACAGCTCACTGGCTTGTAGTGCAATACCACCCATTAGACAGTCTGTCTGATTATCTGAAAACGACTGTGTTGAGTGCCACTCAAATGTTAACATTCTGCCTTTCTATAGTAAATGGATTGGCTCACTTGCACTACGAAATATATGGAACACAGGTATAGTAATACTCAATTTGGAAAACATATAGGCCGATAAATCGGTGGACTGAGTATTGTAGTAAAGCATAATTTGTGATTAATGTATTTATAGGGAAAACCAGCATTGGCACACAGAGACCTGAAAAGTAAAAATATACTAGTGAAATCTGATGGTACCTGCTGTATTGGTGATTTTGGATTAGCTATTTCACAGGCAGATCATGAAAATCAGCATATGTCTAACAAGCTTGTCCAGGCTGGCACCATACGATATATGAGTCCCGAAGTTCTGGATATGAGGTAAATTTCACCATTTCAGATATTTTCACTTCACCATCTTTATACGTTCTTCGTACATATCAATGTTATTGTTTGAAAATTGTAGACAAGGTGGGTTTTTCAAAAGTATGATTTCGGACAAAAAATTTCACGCATAAAACTCTTTCTTCCGGTGACCCTTTTCGATTTATATTTAAAACACGGTCAGACTCAGATTTGACTGTTAACAAAGATTACCCACGTTATTCGCGAACTTGATACTATCGTGGATACAGAACTAGATCTCTAAAATCTAGCATACTATTTATCGTCGAGCTTTTGTTCTATTACGTCATCAGGGAAATTCCTTTTTGGCGACTGCATATGCACTAATGTTAAGGGAAACCCCCAAGCAACCTAATCATCGCTATCCTTATGTGACAAAAATATATTATTTCTTGAGCTCTTTCATGTGTCAAGATATACCTAATTGAGTTCAAAATATCAGTTAGTCACTTATTAAAATGCATTCTGGGTTTCGCAGATATTTTTGAATCTCTAATCATTCCATGAATTATAAATCATTTAAATGCACCAATTATCTCAACCTATTCTCTCATATAGAGGCATTCACTTTATGTCTATCCTGTAATTCAGTAATCAATGAAGTTAGCAGTGGGAGATCATTTTTGAAGTAAGGACTTTTGTACTGCATTATAAACCATTATCAAAAGTTTGATTTCGGACTTCCATTGTCTATAAAATTTGTTGCGTATCACGACGTTTCGATTGATGTGCTATCTTCAATCGTCTTCAGGTGAACTGACGAACACGTTCCTTTCATGCCTATTTATTCCCCGTCCGGTGACGTGTCGTTGTGCGCGGTCTGTTCTGATTGGTTGCCGATGCGCGGTATTCCGGTCTGCTGACGTGGCTGTTTGTCGGTCATTGTTTGTTGTCTGGTCCAGTCGTAGTCTATTGATCTTCTTTATGAGTGGCTGCCAGATTGGTTTAATGTCTACGTTGGGTTTGCTGTACACTTTGCTGTTGTTGGTGATAAATGCCACCTCCTTGAATTTCCTTCGATACCAATGCGGTTCCTTGGCAATAACCTTAGCGTCGTCCCAAGCTATTTTATGGTGCTCCGTCCATACGTGGTCAGCTATTCCAGATTTTCCTGTCTCTGCTCGCTGGGTGTTGAGACGATGTTCTTTGATTCTTACTTCCAGTGACCTTTTTGTTTCTCCAACATAGATTTTACCACATTGACATGGTATCTGGTAGATGCAGTCCTTTGTCTCTTGATATTCATTCCTGGGCTTAGTTTTTGTTAGGATACTTCTGAGGGTGGCAGTCCTAGAGAGTTTCGTTTGGATCTTGTATCGCTGACCTATTCTTTTGATTCCATCTGATATTCCTTTGACGTAAGGCAGAATGAATAAGTGCTGAGATTCTTCATGTTTAATTCTTCTACTGTTGGTATTTTCCTGTATTGTTACTTCCACTAGCTTCTTTGGGTATCCGTTGTTTAATTTATCTTGTTTAATGATATTGAGCTCTCTTTGTAGTCCCTCTTGTGTGTTACAAATATTCCTAGCTCGGTCGACTAAAGTCCGGATGACGCCTTACTTCGTGGCTGTTGGGTGGTTTGAAGTGTAATGTAAGTATTGACCTGTGTGAGTTGGTTTTCTGTGTACTGTTGTTTCTATTTTGGTGTTTCTTCTCGTTACTGAGACATCTAAAAATGATAGCACATCAATCGAAACGTCGTGATACTCAACAAATTTTATAGACAATGGAAGTCCGAAATCAAACTTTTGATAAATCCACCTTGTCTACAAGTTTCAAATAAACCATTATCCTTTTACAGAAAAAACTGTGATTTTGTTCTAGCATTCGCACAGACTATTTTGAGTCGTTCAGAAAGGCGGATATTTATGCGCTATCGCTCATATTCTGGGAAATATGTCGACGAACTATGACAAACAATGAGGTTGATGACAAAAACGTACCTTATTTCCATGTTATGCCCATGGTACCAACTATCGAGGAGATGAGAAAGATTGTATGCGAGGATAATATTCGTCCATTGATTATGGCGAGATGGTCTTCAGATTATGTAAGTAATTGACGAATTATGTGAGTAAATTTACTCAAATTGTATATGTAAAATATGATTGAATCGTTACCAATGGAAATGCGCACACGTTAAAAAGTATAAGTTGCACACTATACCTGAAGCAAGTATGTCTATGAATATAGAAAGTGTCTTGTGCAAATTTTGGGTATTAGGTTAAATTCTGCTAATTTATATGTAAAGATTTCACAAAGTTTTGCCACCCACCAAACCCGTTTTTTGATAACCGAAACGTGCTTCGATAAATTGTCAGCATATTCGGAAGAAGATTTAATTTATAGCGAAACACGTATATTCAAAAAGCGGTTTGGTGAGTGGTGGAACTTTGTAGCGTTTCTGGTTCTTGCCAAACAAAGTTTTATGTCAATAGTAGGATTTTTTGTTCTTCTAATTGTTAGTTTCAATATTGCTGTTTCGGATATAATTGCATAATCGAGTTCAGGTAGATGTTTGAAATAATATTACTAACAATCTGTCACTGTCTAGAAATGGTCTTGTTGTGCACCATGTCAGAGTTTGACCATACAATTGATGGGTATTGAAGAAATGTTTTTTTTTTCAGATTTTAGCAGGTATGGTGGCAATAATAAAAGAGTGTTGGCATCAAAACCCTAATGCGCGATTGTCAGCGTTGCGAATCAAAAAGTCTTTGTTGAAATTGACCAGTGAAGATGCTTTGAACAGTACAATTTAAATTGATTTATTGTACCCTAGGATGACGAGTGATACATGTTCCTCTACTCTTCATAGTTCTAATGGCTGTTTTGTTAACTTGAATAGTGTTTTATCCTACTGTATAATTATGCTAGAATAATGATGATAATTGCTAATAAAATTTTCGAATTTTTGTATGTCCTATGAAATAAAACTGGACGCTGAGTAAGAGAAGATAGCAAACGAAACAGTCTGATTAGGTTTTTTATTGTGCATATTGCATATAGCACATTTGCAAATGGAGCAGTATTATTCAATTACTACTTCTTGAGTAACGTGTAATTTGGACCAATCCAAAGCAAAAAAATCTTCTCGATATCTCAAAATAATTCTTCATCTGTTAAAAATCCTATATTCCTGAGAAGAATGTTCTATTCGAACTATCACCTTTTCATCAGAAATATATCGTTTTCTAGATATTCAGATACCAAGCAAGAAATTGACAATGAAACAAAGAAAATATTAAAACCGAAGATTATTGAACATCCTGTTTCAATGGTCCCTTATAGTTAGTGCCGAAAAAGCTCGGTATTTAGGATCAACGAAATGGGGTTTCTTAGGTAATTCCCACACTTTGATTTAGGTTACCGTTGAAAATTTTGAAATACTGAAATTTTACCACACTCTCATGTATAAATATCATATTCCACGTATGCCTTTCAGATTAAAAACCGCCTCAAGTACCTTACAACGGTGCATGAATATAGCACTTACTAATCCAAAGGGAACATGATATTTTTTTACTTAGTTAACAGTCATAAAAGATAAGTATTAGTAGTATTTGAATATACAACGAAATCAGTTACAGCCAGATAACTATGAATACCTACTGGCATAGGGTACATAATAGGTCACAAAGGTGTTTTTTCAGATTCTCATAGAAGTAAATGTATATCTAACTATCTAGCTCCTCATACTCCAAAAGACAATTTTTTTATTAGTTTAGTATTATAGAAAGTTTATATATCGTTTGAATATTATAAGAGTATAACCTGCTCGAATTGATTCCAACATTGATGTATTTTTACGCACCTCAGACAACATAGAAAATCCTCAATTTTTCTTCAAACACAACAAAAGATCATATCAGAATGTAATTATATCAATCAATAGGTAATTTATCTGTTATATCTATAATGAAAGATAACATCACGAAATAAAGTCAGAACATGCTTACCTTCTCGACTGACCGAAAACACTCTCGATTATTATCATCTAGATGAACTAATCGAACAAAATATTGTCTACTACGAATCATTTTGACAAAATAATTTATATTGATTCACTCTACACATTACAAACTGAGACTCGTACTACAGGTGATAAAATATGTGTTACTTCTATAGTCCAGTTAGTGGATATACCAATTTTAAAAAATATCTCATTTATGAAACGCTTATATTCTCATTTTCAAAATGTAGATGTAGTGTTACGATAGTCATCAGTAACTAGTATGACACACAAGAACATCTACCTCTACTGGCCTGGGAACGAACCAAATGACTTCCAAACTATCCTTTATAGATAATGTAACACCAATTTGGCTGAAACATAATTACTTGCTTTTCTCCGCAAGATGGTGTTTTTGATACATAAATTCGCATTTAGAAATCCGAAAAGAAGACCCAGTGAGGAATTCGAACCTGCATCTACCGATCTCATGTCGGACGCTCTGAGCAGCTGGACCAACTGGATAGCTGGTCAGCCGTTACAGAGCACGGATGATATGTTAAGCAGAATCCCCCTAAAGCCATTCTTCCGAATTTCAAAATGCGCGCGTCGTTCGTATCTCGAGGTGCCGCAGCGCCAGTGTTTGCCACTGACAGCAGACCTCCTGTGTCCAAAGTCACAGTCTCTCACTATGCAGAAATAATCGTGAAACATAATGACTTGGTTTTCACCGCAAAATGGAGTTTTTGATACATTCCGATCGAAAGATGCGGGTTCTAATCCCCCACTGGGTCTTCTTTTCGAATATCTAAATGCGAATTTACCCAGTCAAGGATGTGATAGCAACTTCAACTCGTCTAAGTGTCGCCCTCTATGGTGGACGCCCAATGACATCTTACGAAGCTAACGGTTTTAACACTTGGACTGCCTTGAATCGGCAACAGATGTCCTTACGACATCTGTCAACAGCATTGAACTGATTTACAGCGACATCTATTGATCTTCGTAAACACTTTTACGATGTACCGTTATCTCGGCTCATTCATATCAGAAACTGACGACTGATATTGAGTGTATGCTCTCCACAATGCATCAGACCTGCTATAGACATGTTTGTTTCGTCTTTAGCCTGGACTCGTCAGTACAGCCTCGCGGTCGAAATGTAGAGAGGAATTGGGTGGCAGTCCAGGCTTTAGGACCGTTGGCTTCGTAAGATGACAATGGGCGTACCCATAGAGTGCAACATTTAGGCAAGATGATGTTGCTATCACACCCTTGACTGAGTTGCGTATATACCACGAAACACTATGTTATCCATTTCCTCCGTCAGTCTGTCTGTCTGTTCTGCTCCGTCGGTGATCGTCGGCTCCTGTATAGCTCGGAGAGTACTTTTTGAATTATAATGAAACTTTGAAACTGTGTTACTAGTATATAAAGGACAGCGTTAACCAAGTGATACCATTTTATTTGTAATTTTACAAACTTCAAAGCTTCTAAGACGACAATTATTATTCTTATTGTTCATGTACATTAAAATATGGCATGATGTTGTTTGACGACTTCTATGTAAACTAACTTGGATGGTATTATGATTGCAATTTGTCAAAGGCGAGATAACGATAGCTTTCTGATTTTTTAAGGTGCCATTATCAAAAACCTTGTCACCAGTTTCCGCTCAGCGAGCAATATGTAGACATACTTATCATCAAAAAATACAATATACTGGAGCTTTCTCAGACTCCATTTTACCTGCTTTGAGAATATCTATCGACTTACGAGTGTAGTCCATCAAAATATTTGGGAAGGGTCAGAATTAAACAAAAGTCAAAATAAAAGTTCGTGTACAAAGTATAATATACGAATTCGAGTGAGAAAGATCCAAAAAAGAATTGGCTCACGTTAGGGCAAAAATCCTTGTTTTAAGTGTTCCGTGATAGAGGTCGGGTTTTGTCCACAATGAAAATATGTGTGGATTTTTCTCTCTGATTTGTGTTTCTGGTATCCCTTTTTTATGTGTTTTTGCTAAATTTTTGTACATTTCTCAAGCATCTACTTGAGTTGTTGAAGTTTTAATTTGTCCAGGATAGTGGAAACATTTTTAGTAATTCAGCATTTCTCAAAATTTGTACATATATGATTCTGATGTCCAAAATAACCTGACAGGTGAACTATATTCGTGTCATTTTTGTTGCACGAGGCGACGTTCCTTCTTTACTCCCTTTGTACCAAAACATTTTGCAGTTTACATAGCGTCAAATAATACAAGGCGCATTTATTTCAGGCTGCCAGTGAAGCTTAGCAAGCCTAGTTTTCAAAAATGGGACATAACCTGGTACACAGACAGGTCAAAGTCCGATCAAGAAGGCAATGATCTATAAAAACAATAGGATCGCCATATTCACTGACAGACAGGCGACACTCAGCTCGTTGGAAGGTCCCAGGGTGGCATTCGAGACGTATGCACTTGTTTGGGAACATAAAGAAGGGCTGAATAAACTGACGGAACACATCAAAGTGATTTTCGTTTAGATGCCATGACATCCAGGAAGTATCGGCATTGAAAATGCAGATGAGCTCGCAAAAGGGAATCATCTGTCTCATTCATTGAGGAATATGTGTAATCAGTTCACCTGAAGACGATTGAAGACAAATGATCAATCGAAACGTTGTGATCTCAAAAATTGTATAGACAATGTTTACATCTAACATCATATGACAAACATAAATGAAGCGAATAATCAGTATCACTAAGTCCCCTACTCTAGTTGCATCTTCAACCATCAACAACCCACAAATACAGACAGTGGAATAATATTCTTATTTAGGTGCTGTGATAAAAGAGATGCAGTGTCGTATCTAAAAGGTCAGAATGGTTTTCCTCAAAATGTCAACAATTCTTAAAAGCGCAGCAATTGTGTTATCTATATATTTTCTCCATGCTTCTGTATGGTGTAGAGTCGTGGATGTTCACTGAAGCCACTGCCACAAACTTGAGGCGTTTGACTTCTGGTTATACCGCAGAGTCCTAAAGATTTCGTAAACCGAATATTTTATCTCTCAACTGTTTGACAGACATGGATTTGGGCATTCTTAAAACCAGTAAAAGAAGAAAACTGCAGTATGTGGGAAACCTTACGAGAAACCCAAACACAAAAATGGACTATCACAGAAAATAATCGAAGCCAGTCTCAGGAAAAAGGTAGACCGGAACTTGGACGTATCTCATGTCTGAAAGATCTGCTGACTTGGTTCTCAACAAGTGCAATTGGTCAACTGGTCCTTTCAGAGCTGCAGTGAATCAATGATAGTCAGGATAACTGGCAACGCTCGTACTCATTATACACTTTAAGATGCAGAAGCTTAAAAGGCCTTAGTTAGCTTTCCGTTTCAGCTGCTTTCATTGCGGAGAATGCAATTAATCTGAATTAGGATTTTACCAATAACGGGAAAAGTGCTATATAGCTTCTTAGAAGAAAAAAAAATAAGTATAACTACATATATTGGAACTTCCTGTATATTGTTAAATATTAGCTTTTGTTAGCCGTAACAGTAGCATGCCTTCGTAGTTTCATCACAATAACCTCCTCTGGATTTCCCTTGTCTGCAACATATGGAACAAAGTAGGTCTACGCATAACGTAGTCTTTCCGATGTTGTTACTTCCTGCAACAAAAATGACAGACAGTTATCATGTTCTGATACCAAGTCATTTTGATCATCAGAATCATAATTGTATACATTTTAGGATATGCTGCACTGCCAAATATGTTGTTTGAAACTTGTAGACAAGGTGGATTTATCAAAAGTTTGATTTCGGACTTCCATTGTCTATGAAATTTTGAGTATCACGACGTTTCGTTTGATGTGCTATCTTCAATCGTCTTCAGGTGAACTGGCGAACACGTTCCTTCCATGCCTATTTATACCCCGTCCGGTGACGTGTCGTTGTGCGCGGACTGTTCTGATTGGTTCCCGATGCGCGGTATTCCGGTCTGCTGACGTGGCTGTTTGTCGGTCATTGTTTGTTGTCTGGTCCAGTCGTAGTCTATTCATCTTCTTTATGAGTGGCTGCCAGATTGGTTTAATGTCTACGCTGGGTTTGCTGTATACTTTGCTGTTGTTGGTGATGAATGCCGCCTCCTTGAATTTCCTTCGATACCAATGTGGTTCCTTGGCAATAACCTTAGCGTCGTCCCAAGCCATTTCATGGTGCTCCGTCCATGCGTGGTCAGCTATTCCACATTTTCCTGTCTCTGCTCGCTGGGTGTTGAGACGATGTTCTTTGATTCTTACTTCCAGTAGCCTTTTTGTTTCTCCAACATAGATTTTACCACATTGACATGGTATCTGGTAGATGCAGTCCTTTGTTTCTTGAGATTCATTCCTGGGCTTAGTTTTTGTTAGGATACTTCTGAGGGTGGCAGTCCTAGAGAATCTCGTTTGGATCTTGTATCGCTGACCTATTCTTTTGATTCCATCTGATATTCCTTTAACGTAAGGCAGAATGAGTAAGTGCTGAGATTCTTCGTGTTTAATTCTTCTACTGTTGGTATTTTCCTGTATTGTTACTTCCACTAGCTTCTTTGGGTATCCGTTGTTTAATAGGTCTTGTTTAATGATATTGAGCTCTCTTTGTAGTCCCTCTTGTGTGTTACAAATATTCCTAGCTAGGTCATGGTACCATAAAAAGTCAAAAAAATTACTATTATGTCACGTTTGAAAAATTGCATTCATGATAGCTTCGAAGAAGTCGCCAAATACCATGATGCCATATTTTAAGGTGCATGGATAATAAGAATAATCATTGCTTTTTGAAATTTGTAGACAACGTAGATGTTTGGAATATTGTGTTTCGGACTTCCATTTTCTATATACTTTGGTTTTATTTACTATCTTCAATCATCATCAGGAAAACCCGCGAAAATGTTTCTTCACCTAAATGAATACTGTGTGTGTGGTTACCTCTGATTGGTTCGGACGGCGTTCCCGTTGAGTGATGTGATTGTTCGGTGTTGTTTCGCGTTTGTGCTCAAGTTCGTTCGCACCAGCTGTAGTTTATTAATTTTTCTTATGAGTTGTTTTTTTATTGGCGGTAATACCTTATATTGTTATTTCTAAAATAAAGATTGTAAAATTACACTTAAAATTTCATCCCTTGATTGAGGCAATCCTTGCCATACTAGTAACCTAGTGTTACTTTTTCATCAAAATCCAAAAAACGCTTTCCGAGTTATACAGGGACCGACGTGCAGACAGACAGACAGACTGGCGACGGGAATGGATGACATAGTTTTTCGTGATGATGTATGTATCACGAAACCTCAAAAAACACGCACATTGGCGTGGAAAGTATAATATTCCATTCGTTGAAGATGTAGAGGAATGATAAATATTGCACATACCAACTTTCTCCTCAGATGATACAATTGTAGATGTCCCTAAAACGAACACAAGTAAGATTGCCAGTATCTGCTTCATGATCGCGAATTACTAATGCCTACCTATGAAATTACAAACCATTTTATACCTAACAGCTAAGCACTTTATCATAAACAAAATACTTACTGTTCAGTTTTTTTCTCCTCCACATGTAGCATTTATCTGAATACAAATATGAGTAATTAGTTCAAGTTCCTGCAAGTGTTTGATCGAAACGAAGATATTGAGCAACTGTGTCACATGTATTTTATTGTGTTAAGATCAAAAATTGATATCAATTAGATTGATTCTGTACTTCCACGCGATGGAAACAATTCTGAAATGAGGGTTTGGACTGATTTCAGAACTGCGGTAAGTTGAAATTGAATTTAAAAAATATAGAAAAACGATTTTTCCATAATCTCAAAAATTTGCAACCCTTCCAGGTTTTCACTGAAATCTCATCACAATCTTCAAGAAACCGATACAACTGCACGTGAAATATGGAGTCAAATTACTCGAAATCATTTTCTAAGAAGCTAAATATCACTTTTCTCGTTATTGGAAAAATCAGAAAAATTGCAGTATCTGCAATGAAAGCAGCTAAAACGGAAATTAAACAAATGAGCCCACTTGAGAAGAAAGCTAAATACGACCTCTCAAACGTTTGCTTCTTAAAGTGTATATTCAGTACGAGTGTCGTCAATCATCCTGGCTATCGGTATTTGAATAACTGCAGCTCTGAAAGGACCTATTGTACTTGTTGAGGACCAAGTCAGCAGCTTGTTCAGCCATGAGATACGTCTACGTCCTGGACCTCTTTTTCCCGAGACTGCCTTGGATTAGATGTTAGATATACCTAAGCTTTCCGTAAGAATTTCCATTACGTCCGCATAACGTTTATTTTTCATTCGTCGTCCATTAATCAATGTACCTTGGTCGGTATCGTCTCTGAAAAATCTGCTCTGAATATATATTAAATAACCATGGCTACAAAACACACACCTGCCTTACTTCGCACTGCACTGATACAACCTCCCTCTATTTTGATATTTGCCATCAGATTCCCATAGAGATTGATGATTATTCGCAGATCCTCTTTATCCAGTGCCAGGTCTTTCAGAATTTCGACCATTTTGTGATAATTGACTCTGGCGAAAGCCTTGGGATGATCAAGAAGCCTTGGGTATACACCTTAGCTGACATTTGCATATCGTTCAATCAGCACCTACATGGATAATACCACAAAAACCGAATTAGGTCCGACATATCTTTCTCACAAAACTAGGCTGGCTAAGCTTCACTGACAGCCTGAAATGAATGCGCCTTGTATTATTTGACGTAAAAGCTCCTGGCTACGAAACTGCAAAGCAATTCTTTCGATACATAGAGAGTAAAGAAGGTAACTACATATATGGACACATATATTTCTTTAAAATAACCTTTGCAGTTGATTTTTGGATCATCAATACAATAACCTCCATTTTTTTAGCTGGCTTTTTTGGCAATGATCAATACACCAAAAATCTAAGCATAAATCTAATCCCCAGGTTAGGGAAACTCACGTCACCTCCTGCAACAAAGATTGAAAGTTGAAATCCAGATTGCTCAGCTCAACTGAATGAAAAGATTGCAATATATTCATTATTGATGTAGTGTGATTATGAACTTCTTGGATTTCACTAACTGTGAGCAAACAAACAATGTTATTAATTCTATGGGTCGTGTATTAGATTTGGTGATAGTAACAGACAATCTCAGTTGTAAAACAACACGTGAAATTGCACCACTGATCAAACAGGAAGATGTCTTGCACCCTTCTCTATATATAACGCTTAACATTCATACAACTCCTAATAACTTACCTTCTAACCCAAATAGTTGCCCTTATAATTGCAAAAAAGCTTACTTTGCGGGGCTATATAATGTACTTACCTATGTTGACTGGTCATCTCTTGATAAAATTGATGATGTAAATAAAATGTGTGACGCTTTTTACGATAAATTGTATACCATTCTGGACTTATATGTTCCTAAATACAAAAAAACTAACAACAAATACCCATATTGGTATAACCGCGAAATCATAAACAATATTAAAACAAAACAATATTATTATAAAAAATTCAAACAACAAGGGAACCAGTTTTATTATTCCGAATTTTGCAGAATAAGAAGACATAAAGATACAAATAAAAAATGCTTATGATGCTTATCTAAGATCTGTTGAACATATTATCATACACGACCCAAAGAACCTCTGGTCATACGTTCAAACTAAGAAAAAGGCTAGCAGAATACCTGGAGAAGTTAGTTGTTATGAAAGGACCTTCAATACTCCTGATGGGATTGTACAGGGCTTTGCGGATTACTTCTGTAACGTTTACGAACAGCCAGACAATAACATTAATCCACAATGTGACAACATGACAAGATCAGCAATAACAACTTGTATAAATCTCAACGAAATAACAGAGCAGAGTGTACTGAAATGCCTTAAGAAACTTGCAAATAAATTCACGTCTGGTCCTGATTTCATTCCATGTTTTTTTATAAGAGATTGTGCTTATGTTTTTGCTCAACCGCTTACCAAAATATTTAACGTAGCTTTAAAAACTAGAATATTCCCAGATAAGTGGAAACAGGCAAGAGTATGTCCAGTCCTGAAGAGCGGTAATAACTCTGATATCTGCAACTACCGGTCTATATGTATTTTGAACAATTTTGCCAAAGTCTTAGAAATGACTTTATATGCTCCAATATATGACAATGTTAGGTATCTAATATCTCCTACTCAGCATGGTTCTATGCAACGTCGGTCAACAGTTTCAAATTTAGTAGAAATAACACAATGCATTGCAGAAACACTGGATGATAGAGCACAACTGGACGTTATATACACAGACTTCACAAAGGCATTCGACAAGATTGATCATCATTTACTAATTAGCTGTTTAAATAGTTTTGGAATCAGTGATCCCTTGATAGCTCTAATCAAATCGTATCTCCGCAATAGATTTCATTATGTTTCATATAATGGTTACACATCTCAAAAATATGCAGTTCCATCAGGAGTCCCACAAGGCTCAAATCTAGGTCCCCTGTTATTCTTGATGTTTATAAACAGTTTAATGAATGTTCTAAAGTGCAGGAATTTACTATTTGCTGATGATCTGAAAATTTTCATTAAGGTGACAAACTTGGATGACTGTCTTGCTCTTCAAGAAGACCTTAATAACATTACACAATGGTGTAAGGATGATTCATTATTTCTAAATATTTCCAAATGTAAAGTTTGTACGTTTAGCAGGAAAAATAAAATTATTTCATACAACTATTCAATAGATAATGAGTACCTTAGTAGATGTGACATAATAAGGGACCTAGGTGTTAATTTTGATAGTGAGTTGAACTTTATATCGCACATGACAAACATAACAGGTGAGGCAACAAGAACTTTGGGATTTATAATCCGTAATTGTAAGTCATTTACCAACTTGGATGCTCTGAAAACTTTATACTTTGCAATGGTTCGCTCAAAATTAGAATATGCCTCACTAGTGTGGAGCCCTCATTACTGTAATCATATAGACCTGTTGGAGTCGGTGCAGAGAAGATTTTTAAAGTTTTTGTCACTTAAAGTGGATGGAATATATCCTCAACGGGGTATCGATCAAGCTCTACTACTGCAACGATTCAATATAGATTCATTACAGCTGAGAAGATCCTGAAGTAGTATAATATTTCTTCATAAGCTAATACACAATGAGATAGATTCAATCAATTTGTTGGACAAAATAAATTTTCTTGTGCCGAGACTTAGCTCACGGAACAGCTGTACTCCAGAACAAATGTATTGTCCAATTCACCTATTCATACCATGTGTAATAATTTAAACTCAATATCCCATATATGTGATCTAAATACAGAGTCATCGGGTATAATAATTAACAAATTCAAACAATATAGTAAATGATAAGTTTTTATAGTTCTAAGTTCTTAGTTTTTATATTTTATATTGAAATCATAGCACGTAATTTTGCATGTACTATACTACTTGCCCTGTAATTGGAGTGATCTGTTGGGCAATAAAGATTATTATTATTAATAAACATTATTATTATTACCGTACAGTCTCTTCCCTTGAAGGCATCCAAATGAAAATAGTACTTTTCACTATCAAATGGTTACTCAGCGTACCAGACGCTGAGTGTTACAGTGATACAATAGATGCAATCGCAAATCAAAATGTCATTGAAATATTAATGGAAGAAAACGCTTATATAACATCAAGTGCCCTGGAAAATCACAATGACTCCAATATTGCTTTAAAATTATCAGAAAAAATTATTATCAACAATATATGATTATTTGATAGCATGGTCAATGAGAGTTCTCATGAAATCAACGTTAATGCATAATGCAATGCTCATCTCAGTGTTATTATGTGTTACTTTTTGTTCTCTAACAAAAATTCGACATGCATCAGTGATCACCCAAAAAAACTAGCAAAATAAACTATTAACGATCGAGCTAAGATCCCATCTATCATACGCAATGACATCCGGAGATTACGATAATTACAATTTATAAATTACCGTCTGTACTTCTTAATTATTTACTCTAACAGTAATACTCCAAAATCATCATTCAAATTTCTTTAAATAAAGCGGAAGTCTATCAGTTACACAATCTCACACCTTTATCCATGACCATCAAGAACACCTCTATATACACCTTCTTTGTACCCTGATTACCTCTACGAAAGTATCAAGAAGGAAGATGTACGAGGACTTACATCTGCAGTCAAAAACGTCACGTACCTCGCAGAAAGAAAACCCTGTCTGTGAAGTAGAATTTAAACTAAGGAAACCGGACCTGCTCGAAGATTGTCAAAGTAGGACAATTAAATCGCAAAGAGAAATATTGCTCAAAATCAGTAGTGGTTATTTGTTCTAAGCAAGCCCAATTTCGCAATTTTCACATTGCAAGAAGGATGTCGGGTAAAATCTACTCCTGCTCTGTAGAAGAACAAGAATATTGGGAGTCTGCAACCATTGATTGGATCCAACTAACCAACACGAAGCACGATGAGCTACGTGGTAAGCATAAACTGCAAATATAGGCCATTCTTCAACCTAACATTGACCATCTCAGTCAATATTTAAAATGGAGTAATAGCCATGATCATCTCGTTGATACACAGCCTACGTAGGATGTGGTTGATATTTCAATTTCTTTGCCACATGTTCCAAGGTTGGTTCAAGAAGCTGCCCTGCAACTACTAGAGCTACATAAGCAGCCGCAATACCATTAATCACAGTTTTTTTTGGACATAACAGAGAAAGCCGTACGATTCAATAAGCTCTAAACTGCAAATACACTGCATATCCTTGAAGTAATATTTCCTTCGATCTGGAAAGAAAGATGAAGCTAGTCTCGCCGTTCCAATTCCAACTGCAGAGACAAAGACCTCCAGGGACAAGTCACATATCCAGTTGTGGTAGCAAAATACGAGCTACACTTAACAAGGAGTCTTTACTCTCTTTGAATTTTTATATTGAAAGCAAAAATGCAATTTGAAGGGGCTTGATAATAATATGTTTATAGTAAAAACAAATAAAAAACAAAACGTCAGCGTTTCCGAATTATTTTATCTTCAATGAAGTTCTAATATGTATATTCATATATTTTCTGTGCGTGCACCTTGTACCCATTCCCATTTTTACTACTCAGCAATTCAATTCAAATTTAATATTCATCTTTTGAGTCATACACTGTTGCTTCTATATGCATAGATCACCTAAATAAGTTCCGCTTAGCATCACCCACGAGTGAGCAGGTGCTCAGTTAGCTCAGTTGGCCAGAGCGTCCGACCAGAAATCAGAAGGTGTGTAGTTCGAATCCTGGCTTTCAAAATGCTAATTGTGAATCAATTTCCACCTTGCGGAATAAGCAAGTGAGTAATTTGTCAAATTTGTTGCCTACATTTTGAGACTATGATTGTTCGATGCAGTGGTCTGCGACCAGTAATCGCTGTTGGAGATGATGCCTAAACACTGCCGTTGCTGTACCTGGCGATATGAACGATGTACGCAGTTTAAAATTCGGAAGAATGGGTTTTGGACATCATCCGCACTCTGCGACGAGTGGACAGATGCCCAGTTAGCTCAGTTGGCCAGTGCGTCTGACTGGCAATCGGAAGGTATGTGGTTTGAATCCCTAATGTGCCACATTTTTCCGGAAAAATTGTGTATCTTAGGATACTGTTTACTATTCATAGATAACGTGACCCCAATTTGGTTGCTTCCACAACTTGCTTCCCGATGAATTTTCTCTAATTAATTTGAATATTTTCCTATTACGTTTTAACCACGACTATAGTATGATATAAAAGTCACAAGATTTGTCAAAGTTCATATATTAGTCAAGTTATCGTCTTTCCCGTTACTATATCAGTTTCTTGGAATTACCGAGAATGATTTACCACCTCACAACACTTGTAATATATCTGTAACATTCATAAGATCCAAGATAATGAATTTTACTTATGATACCTAGTGTAGGAAATACACAGTTTCATATAAGCAGTCCATGTGTCTGTCGCCACTCTGATCGCTGCGTGGTCTCAGTAACTGTGGCAACGATTTCTATTGAACTTATAAAAAGGTATAGCTATGGATCCAAAGCAGGCAACGCTGTTATTTTTGTGCTGCTCACTCTACTAAACGAACAAAAGCTACATATTCTGCGACTGAAAACCTGTCATAACTTGCATAAAGATTATATTAGTTGCAGCTTCCTTTCATTCAGAGAATCATAAATAATAAAAGTGATTTATGTTCCTATTGGAGTTACAAAACAAAAATCATATCACCCACTTAACACGATAACATAGACAATATATAGGTAACAATCATTCTCATCTAGTACAAATTAGCTAGAAATGGTCCATGATAACGTAATTAGAACTAGTGATGTGCCATTGGGTGAGGAATACTCCGGTGGCGTTGGATATGTCCTCTACCATAACTTGAAGAAGAAAAGAGATCAGATTATTACTGTAAGTATCAGTGGTGGAGAAGAAATCGTCTTCTTTTTTTATATGCCTTGTCCGGTGTCCGTAAAGTAGATAATCATTCATAAAGTGACAGTTAGCATATATTACTAAATCGATTTCGACGGTACAATCTTCTACTACTGTAATTCTTTCAACCTGAACTATCGAATATAGGAGACCAGATTAATAGCAATCCAAAAAAAAAGCCGTATCTCAGAAGATGAAAAAGCTTACTCTTGATCAAACAACCTCATTGGCAGTTAATGATTTCTGTGAATTTTCGGGCAACGCTACCTTTTTCATTTCATTTGTAGTCCATTTCCTTGGGTCATGGATTTTTTCAATAATTTGATAGTGATAGTTTATCACATGAAATATCTCAAGAACGGCGATGGTTAAGATTTTCTGAGTGTTCACCTTAACACTGGTGTACATACAGTCGACAAAAAATATTTCCCCTAAGAAAGACACAAAATAAAAAAATTCTTTGATAGAAAAATATCTGCACAGGATAAATAGTATGCTAGAATTGTGAGCTCTAGTTTTGTATCCATGATAGGATCTAGTTAGTTAGTTGGCAAGTAATCTGGGTAGCCTTGTAAGCAGTGGCGTCACTGAAAAAAAGGGTTTTATTTATGAGACCGTGTGTAAATTACACAACTTTTTATCTGCATGATGGAAGAGTTTCACCAAGTAAGAGCATCTACAATCTACATGAATACATGATACTAAATAATGTGTGTTGTTTTACCCAAAACGCAATTTTTCCCAAGGTCAGTACTTCTAAATGAGATTTAAGATAAATCTTATCTTTGGTTTATTAATAGACTTTCATTCGTGAAACTTTTTGTAATACTAACACAACTTCATCTAAATAGTAGAAGAGTTGCACTAAATAAGAGCATTTGCAGATTCTCCATGCTTTCTCAAGCGTGATAGGAGATACATAGGTATTTCATGAAACACAATACACTCGTCATTTGAAATCATGAACTCGTCCGCAAATATTTTGTGGAGTATGATGTTTGATGCAAAATGAACAAACTTTTAACAAGTCCATCCGTATAACGTAAAGATCACAAAGCAGAGTTCGTATTTGAATATTTCAGGTACTAAATCGCTTCTTATATTGTCAGTTGTCACATCGCTCATTGTACGAGGGTCACGCTGAAAGTCTTTAGATATTCCTAATCTATACAAGTTTAAACAAGTTTGAGCACGCAGCTATTTTGTTTAAAGTTGTAAGTGCTTACACGCAAAGGCAGCATTTGAATCGTTCAGTAATTGCCTTGCCACGGCCTCGAATGCCTCGAAGTGTTGGCCGAATTTTAACGTGAAAATGGAACCGGCTAGTCGCGTTTTTTGAGCCATGACTTTGTATAACTATAAAAACGGACTAAAACAAGGGGAATGTCATGAAAGTTTAGTGAGTTGATTTGAGGACTCTGCCCCTTCTAGGGTTACAGTATTTAATTGGTTTGCTGAGTTCAAAAGGGGCCGGGACTCACTCGATGATGAACCCCGCACAGGTCGACCGCCCACTGCTGTTACTCCGGAAACTGTAGAAGCTGTGCAAAAATGTGGAAAAAAAATCGACATATAACCTACCCGAGATCAGGGCTTCTCTGAGAATTAGATAGGTAGCGGTCCGAACAATCATTCATGATCACCTTCGCCTAAGGAAGCGATGTTCCAGATGGGTGCCACATTTGTTGACCAGTGAGCAAAAAGCAACAAGAATTAATTGGGCTAAGTTTATGCTTGAAAAATTTGATAATGGGCACAGTAAAAACATTTTTAATATCGTAATCGGGGGCGAAACATGGTTATATCATTATGATCCCGATACTAAACAGCAGTCATTAGTTTGGTGCTTTGAAGGCGAGCAGCCTCTAACGAAAATTCGTCTTTCCAAGAGTGTTGGGAAGAAAATGGTCGCATCTTTTTTTTCTAAAAGCGGATACATTACAACGGTAGCCCTGGAAAATAAAAGGATAGTTACTTCTGAATGGTATATAACCAAATGTGTTCCTATAGTCTTCCAAGAACTATGCAAGAGCCGTCCAAAGACTGATCTGCGGCGTATTCAATGGTACCATGACAACGCACCCGCCCACAGCGCCGCTAGAACACTCGATTTTTTTCCTGAACAGGGTGTCAAACTGTTGCCTCACCCACCTTATTTTCCTACGGACCTAGCTCCTCGCGGCTTCTTCTTATTTCCTAAGATCAAAGAAAAGTTACGAGGTTGCCATTTTTTACCGATGAAGACACGATCACTGCATTTGAGGAGGAAATCAGCAACCTTTCAAAAAACGTTGGTCACAAAAATTTGACAAGTGGTCTTACCGAATGCGTAATTGTATTGAGGTAGGGCGAGAATATGTTGAAAAAAGATAAAAGAGTTTTTTAGTTCTTCTGTATCTAAAAACTTTCAGCGAGACCTACGTAGATATAATTTAAGTCTGGATATTACTTCATCATCATACTATATAATTTTTCATTATATTCTTATGTAGTAGGAGATAAACTTTGTTATGGTTGCTGTTATATAAAAATAGATAAACTGATTATTTTTTCTGACGACAAAAAACATGGCAACTGATTTTAAAGATTTGATATCTGAACACAATCAGTCTGAATGAAATCTGAAGTCAAATATATAAAAAATACGCATACACAAGCCTACTTAAAAATTATAAAAACATGTTGATGTAAATTTTTTAATCTACAGGCAAGTGACATGTCAAATTCGTTTACAGATATGGTGAATTGTTCGATTTCATTTTTCCACGATTATACCGATTTCATAAACTGTTAAGATTTTTGTAATAATCGTACTATCAATAATAATACGATTCATAATAAGGGTATAAGCAATCTATAAATGGAACATACAAACAAATATATTCCGTAAATACTATACACACCGTACGACCACAAATCATCATCATCAATTTTTCTCTGAAAAAGGATGATTATGATTTGGGTTCGTCCTGAAAGCCATGCTTCTTGGATAATTATGAGAAAGGGAAAAAAGGGGACTAGTTGCTTTCGACTACGCTTTATATGAAACTAACTTGTAGGTTGTAGACGCTATTACTTGGTGAAACTCTTCCATCATGTAGATAAAAAGTTGTGTAGTTTTCACCCAGTTTCACAAATAATACTCTTCATTATTTGTGAAACTGTGTGAAAACTACACAACTTTTTATCTACATAAACTAAACTTGTTGAACATGTAGCATTGATATCCAAACACACGTTGCGTCCTCTTCAGATCAATGATTATTAATTATTGTGACGTTGTCGAACTCCATGTGGTATAGGTCCTATGATGTATCACCAGTGTGAGGATAAGTTTTGCGCAAATATACCGCTATGTCTATAACCTAGCATGGGGCCTGTAATAATTAAGTCAACTTAGCCTACACTTTAGCCTCATAACTTCTGTATGACAAATTTCTGGGCATACTTGTACAATTGTACATACTTATCATAGGTGGTGTTATACATATTAGATGGGCTTCTGCAGATCGTCTTTTACTGTGCTCATCCGCCTGATCTACGTCTTGCTTCTGCTGTAGTTACACTTCAGGTCTTCTTTAAGGTTATCACTGTCACTTTGCGTGTCTCAGCTTTTCTTGGCGGTGTGCTACCGTATCTCATTGACGCTGTATTTCCTCTTCAAGGTAATAGTCTGCCTTTTCTTGAATTTATTCCATATTTCTTCCAGGATCTGCTCTTGTTGATTCTAATAGTATTCCTGCTGACAACTATCGGTGCATTCCTGTTAACCCAGTAATTTTATATAGCAAGGAAGATCTCTAATTCTACACTACACAGTTAGCAATATACCTCCACCTCTTCAAAATCTAACCTACCCACTGATTAAAATGATATAATAATCATTTACGTAGTATTTGTAGGTTACTTCGCACAAATGGACACAGACAGTTGCGGTCGAAGGTATTTGCTTCATATTATATTGTGATGACATTTTCAGTCGTTATGTACATGCACAGATGCAACAACTTCATTATGTCTTTCACAGTAGCACTAGATTGTATGTTGTAATTTCACATTTATGCAATTTTAGATAAACGGAAGAACCGATGAAATTGAAACAGCGAATTCATTACTCACCAAATGTATTCGAACCTCGTTACTGCTAAAGCAACGTGGAATCAAGCAAGGGGATGTCGTTATAGCTTTTTTCGACATTCAACTGAACTCGTGCGTACCATGCATAGCATCATACTTCATAGGTGCCATTCCTTCTTTCATGGACCCAGCCATCAACGAACAAGAGGTCGTTCATCAAATAAAACTGTGTCAGCCTAAAATAATCATCACGTATAACAATCAGGAAGTTATTGACATACTGATTAGAGTGCTGGAAACTGTTGGTCTGGACATAGATATTATAGTTCTGGAGAAAGAAAGAAATTTCTTGGAATCTCAAAGAAACGAAGCTTCATTCCAACCAGTATTCGTAGAAGACCTACAACAGACTGCTGCGATATTCTTCAGTAGTGGATCGACTGGATATCCAAAAGCAATATGCCTTAGCCACTATTCCATATTCGATGAAGTGCTGCTGAAAGGTATTCCAAGGACAGATAGGAATCCCATGGTAATACTTGGTTACGACAACTATTACTGGTTGGTGGAGACGTGGAAACTAATGGGCATTGTCAAGAGTCATGGAATCCGGGTTATCAGTCCTACGTTTGAAACCGAAGAGATTTGGAGGATGATTGACAAGTATAAGGTGAAATATACTTTTAAAAATCACATTAATTCATTTTACTAAAATGTACAATGATTATTCAAAGGTTTTACTTTCAAAGAGCAGAATTCTGCTTCATCACACATTTTTTTTAGCAGACGGCTCAGGATATGTTGAAATGAATATTTTGGTTCAAGTAGCATACATGAACTCTCTGACAACCTTGTGAATTATTGTTGCTTCCTAATGACTTTTGCCAGACCATAGAAATTACTTTGTTATTTGGCACCTATAAATGGTTGTTCGAAATTTAGACAATGTGAGTGTTTTAGTAGTACTTTTAGGGACTCCCATTGTATTGAGTGTGTTTCAGAACGTTTTGATTGATGATGTGATGAAAGGGCAGACAATTGAGGATACCACATCAATCGAAACGCTGTGAAACACAAAAATCTTAATATAATGGAATTTCAAAACATTCTTACTATGAGTTTCTCATACTCATCTAGCGTAAATTGGTCCTTAGATCTTAACCAATAACATACATTTCACCATCAATACTGAAAGTTATCCAGCTGTGATAATTATAATATTAACGGTATTATCTCCTCACCTCTGAAATTGTAAAAAGGATATATGAAGCAGTCATAGAATTTCAGAAAAAATAGATCCACCATATAACTCTTAAAAACTAAACCCTCTGTGCAGAGGTAAATAAATTCTACACATGTCGAGAATATGTTTAGGTTAATTTAGACATTGGATAAGTGATGTTTATTACGTTTGATTTCATTACTTCTTGTGATATTTTGATGAGCAGTAGACTAATAAGTTTACATTAGAGTTAATCGACATCAATTATAATTTATAAATGTAATCATTCAGTTGATCCAACTAGGTAACTATGCTATTCTTTGACGTGAAAGAGGTGAAGGAGTTGTACGAATCTAAGCGACCTGCCAACGTGAAGGTAGACAGTGTCAAAGCACTGTGTGTGGTCGGTGACAGATTGCCAGTTCGATACCAGCATGCCTTCAAGGAAATGTTTCCCGGAGCTGACATTCCTGTGATCTACGGTTTAACAGAGACCGGAATTTGTACACACTTTACTTACGGTAACCAGAGGCATCTCGGATTAATGGAGAGGCATCCGGAAAGCATCGGCGTGCCTGTCGAAGGCACTGGCGTCATGATGAAGGTAAAATTAAGGGCATCAGGTGGTGATGGTGTTAATGATTGTGTTTCCCGTACTAATTGTCGACTGTTGTCTTTAGAGTTTTTATACCTCCGTGTTTTTTGAACCCTGTTTTTAACACAAAGGTGAGTGAACCACCATAAGATCTGGAAGTTTCAGATAGATTCTTTGTTTAAAAATAATCAATTCGACCTAAACTATTATAGAATACCTAAGAGAGCAAAACTTATCTTGCTATGTTAGGCTACTGAATACGTTTTATAGTCAGAATAGACTCGGGCAATGCTACTTTTAGTGAGACTCTATAGCCTCTTTATGGTTCCTAAGACATACCAATTTCTAACCTCATAACACATCACCTTTAATTAAAAAAATGTCTATGTTCGTAACTTTGAAATACATTGAAAATACCGAGCCAATTCAGTTGACTCTATTTTGTTAGACCTTTTTCAACAACTATACCCAAAATTATTCGTAAACTTATTCCTTTGGTAATCATTGTCCAGTACAAAAAAACGATTTATTTTTACATAAATCGAATCAGATGAGCCAAATTATATTTGCCTTTGGCGTGTAGCAAATACTGTGGAAATAAATTCATACAAATGTTTCAGGTCGTCGACTTGGTTACAGGTGAGCCTCTTGGACCGAACAAAGCTGGCGAACTGCGTGTCAAAAGCAGAAATCTCCTAAATTGCTATTACAACTTCCCCAATTCAGATCACTTGGATAGCGATGGGTGGTTTAAAACTGGAGACGTGTTAAAATACGACGAAGACCTTTGCTTTTACTTCGAAGGCCGGATAAAGGACATCATTGTATTCCAAGGATGGCATGTGGCGCCTGGCATCTTGGAGACAAAGTTGAAGTCACATCCGGCTGTTAAAAGAGCTGCTGTAGTAGGCAAACCACATCCTTCTGATGGAGAGCATCCATTAGCACTAGTGGAGCTGTCAGAAGAACGTGTTAATGTGGATCTTATGGAGATTAAGGAGTTTGTTGATGAAGATATGAATGATATTTACAAACTGAGAGGAGGAATTGTTGCTGTGAAAAAGTTGCCTATCACAATAACAGGAAAGATAAAGAAGGGCTTGCTGAGGAAAATGAGGGATCGGAAAATGGTAATTTCTGCAACAGAGGAAGTCTGTCACACTTTTCTTCAAAGAACATGAAGCTATTATATTTAGATTCGTATATTGTGAAACTTTGTATTGAGGAATGTCATATCTCATTGAAAACATCGATTTATGTAGAAACTAATCGTACTGTGCAAGCTTTGTTGAAGAAGTTTTAAGGCAATGTAGGTGGTTTATTTCTGACGAGTGCATTTATGTGTTTGAGTGTTAAGGCCCATTCACCTATGCAGCGTAAATTTCACGTGACAAGTGTTTCCTTGCGGCCACCCTGATCTAACCTGATGGATTCTAAAAGGTCATTTACTGACTCACGATTCATAGCATGGTTTGTGGAGGCAGCACAGTATTTGAACATCGTGTTATTATTTAGCTCGAGAGCAAATACTGACTATCGAAATATATTATACTCACTATACTGGTATTCACCAAATCGTCAGTGATTCTGGTTTTCATCGGCAATCCCTGAATGTTAACGAAAAGGATGGAGTATCTATCACTCTTTGTACTTATACTCGTACTTACTAGAAACGGTGTATTTTTATTTACGGATATCTTTCAATGATCCTAACATCTGCAAACAATATCCTACAGCTGAGTTTAGTTGTTCCTTCTAAGCAGAATGCGTAATTACTGGATAAGAATATGATATAAAAACATAAGAACATAATATGTTTGTTTACAAAACAGTGTATATAGTGGTATATCTAATAATTATTATAATATTCTTTATTTATCTTGATGATAAAATTTCCAGTGAAGAAATAAATGTCACAGAAACATGATCATCTATTTGTACGTATCATTAAGCTATTTCAGATTGTAACTTGTTGAAGTTAGAATAAAGTTAATTATTGTTGTTACTTATTGCACTTTGAAACGGCAATTAAGCGAGCTGATAACTTGCAGAGCAAAACCCTCGATGCAGTTGTTGGGTCGCGATACTGAGGGACCAATAAACAGACGCTGTTGATCAGATTGTTTGTTTAGAGAAATTTACGATGAATGTATGTTGTTCATTCGACCACAGATATATTGTCTCTGTATATTCACATACACTGACTGTATTACTCTATGATATCATGTATAAAGTACAGTCGAGAGGAGAATTAGTGGTCGGCTTAGAGACAGCGTAAGTAGAAAACTACAGCTGTCAGACTTATGGAAGTTTCTTGGAGACTGCTGCGTGCATTCTCACCTAAGCTGGATCGTTTTTATGAAGAAGAATAAAATGGAGATACTTGTAAATATGGATAAATTTTATAGATATATGCAGCTTTTGCAGTCTCCAAGAAACTTCCATAAGTCTGACAGCACTAGTTTTTTACTTTTGCCGTCTCCAAGCCGACAACTAATTCTCCTCTCGTCAGTACTTTATACAAGATATCATAGAGTAATATAGTCAGTGTATGTGAATTTACACTGACAATATATCTGTGGTCAAATGAACAACATACATTCATCGTGAATTTCTCTAAACAAACAATCTGATCAACAGCGTCTGTTTATGGGTCCCGCAGTATTGCGACCCAACAACTGCATCAATGGTTCTGCTCTGGGAAGTTATCAGCTTGCCCTCGCCTCCTCGGTTAATTGCCGTTTCAAAGTGCTCACCCGCAGCAGCTTTCTTTAGCTCTGATCTTTAGGGGAAACAGGCCCCTATCCTCTGTGTTTGATTAAATGCCGCGAAGCTCTACGCTGTTGTTTTTTCAAACAGACGACGGCATCTTTGATGCGGTTACGACGCGGTGGAACAATGTGATGTAGAGGTCTGAATGTCTGGTGAATCTTATTCCATGAATATTCCTGCACAATTTTAACTAGCTCGTTTGAGGAAATTGTGAGAAAGTGAGCAGCAAATTGAGGTATATGATAAAATTAAATTCCATATGCAAGAAAGAAAGTATTGTTAATAGGTTATGAAAGTCATAATTATGTACTGATGTTCTCGAGAAAGTCATCCTGTAGTTGTTTATTTCATCCCTCTTGCTGGTCCTGGCTATTATTTAAAACATCTACGACTACCAACCAAACTTTACTAATGCTTCGGCTGCCTTGGCTATCGTTTAAAAAATTTAGTCTGCCAAAATATCTGTTAGTTTTGTTTTGTAATATTTGCTTTAAATTAACGGCCATGAATAATTCTGTAAATTCTTAGGGAAAAATTGATTAATCTAGCCTTTCAAGAACAGATGAGAAGCCTTTGGAAATGTATAAAATTCTAGGCTTTTTTTGTTTTGAATAATAGACGAAGCTGCTTGGTATACATACGAGGGTGACGCTGAAAGTTTTTAGATACAGAAAAACTACAAGGTTTTTCAAAAAAGCTTTAGTCTCTGTTTTCAACATATTCTCCCTCTACCGCAATACATTTACGAATTCGGTGAAACCACTTGTCAAATTCTTGTGACCAACGTTCTTTTGTAAGGTTATTAATTTTCCCCTCAAATGCAGCGATTGCTTCTTCATCGGTGAAAAATGGAGACCTCGTAACTTTTCTTTGATCTTAGGGAATAAGAATAGTTGCACTGAGCTAGATCTGGACAATAAGGTTGGTGAGGCAACAGTTTGGTACCTTGTTCAGCAAAAAAATCGTGTTCTAGCGGCGCTGTGGGTGGAATGACGAATTTTCATTGGAGGCTGCTCACTTTCGAAGCACCAAACTAATGACTGTTGTTTAGATCATAATGATATAACTATGTTTTGTCTCCGGTTACAATATCAAAAGTGTTTTTACTGTGCCCAATATAAAAATTTTCAAGCGTAAACTTAGCCCAATCAACTCTTGTTGCTGTTTGCTCACGGCTCAACAATGTGGGACCCATCTGGAATACCGCTTCCTTAGGCGAAGGTGATCATGAGTGACTATTCGGACCGCTGCCGATCCAATCTCGGTATAGGTTATATGTCGATCTTTTTTTACCATATTTTGCACAGCTTCTACAGTTTCCGGAGTTACAGCAGTGGGCGGTCGACCTGTGCGAGGTTCATCATCGAGTGACACCCGGCCCCTTTTATACTTAGCAAATCAATTAAAAACTGTAGCCCTACAAGGAGCTGAATCCCTAAAGTAACTAACTAAACTTTCGTGACATTCCGTTTGTCTTAATCCCTCTTTATAGTGATACAAAATCATGGCTCGAAAATTGCGACTACCCGGTTCCATTTTCATGTTAAAACACTTAAATGCGTTCGAGACCGTGGCAAGGCAACAACAGAACGATTCAAACGCTGCCTTTACGTGTAAGCACTTACAACTTGAGATAAAGTAGCTGCGTGCTCAAACTTGTTTAAACTTGTATAGATTAGGAATATCTAAAGACTTTCAGCGTGACCCTCGTAATTTGACTTGGTTCCGTCGAGCCCACCTAGTTGTACTACGCGGGTCCGCCACTGACGGAGGATACAAATTATGGGGTTTGCTCTGAGAACCACAGTTCCTAGCTAGGACACTGTTCAGGATACGCAGATATAGCCCTATATCTGCTTCCTTCCGTTAATTTTTCATATCTTCACTAGTCTAATGATCGAGACCTCATAATATTTTCAGGCCCGCCTCTAAGATATTAGTGCCGACGTCTATGCTTTATTCTCGCAGGTACAGAATGACTTATTATGTAATTATATATTATACTTGTAATCATTTTGTTTTGTACCTCTCAGAACTTGTTCCAACTAGAAGTTCCCATTTCTATTTTGATAATAATGTCAATCAAATATAAACTCAGAGCTCCAAACTTCTCCTAGAGCTTCTCCACGAAAGTTTTATAGGATATAAGTTCGTTACTACTTAACTACCACACCAAACTTAACGTCATTCGATAAGCGTGGGGTGAAATTCTGTATTTACATTTATGATTCCAACAATCTGTTTGCTTTTGAAGCGCTATAAGGTTTTTCAGTCGTATCTATCAAAAGGGAGTAATTATTATACTTTCCACTGTTTGTGATGATAAAAAGTAAGCCATTATTATGAGGATAGCTGAATTCTTCCATCCACGAGGATGAATACTACTACGCAATGCTTTTACTTGTTGAATTTCAATATTCAATGTTATTTTCTTATAATTACTGTTCAGACTAGAAAGCTTCAATCATTCTATATATACTGGTTTGTAATTAAATGCTTTTTGTACTTTTTGTGCAAATTTACATAACCTTAAAGTTTTCTGGAACTATTATCAAAAAAGAAAAGAAATTAGTACCTACATGACTGTATAGGATCGGGATTATATAAACCTCGTTAGCAGATTAGGTTTTTCAGAAAAACTCATCTAAACATATAAAAACGTGCATGTGTATTCTTCTCAGTACTTATTGGATTTTATGCGATTGTGTTCTTTTTTGAAACATATCGCTGTTTGCTTCCCATTACAGGTATATCCATAGTAAAATTTGGTCACACAGTATAGGAAGAACATTATATTCGTTCAAATATGCCATTGGTATTCCAATAATCGTCTGATCTTTCTGACTGCTATAAATAGCAGCAGTAGTAGTACCAGTGGTGTATACAATTTTCTGCAACAGAAGATACAGATACCTGGGACGTCTGTGTCGATCCAGCAATGCCGGTAGCATGGTCGTGCTATGACACGTTACTATTGATGTCAGCCCACATCGCTACACTCAGCAGACCAGAGTCCCATTTCCTTGTCAGCTTCCTGCGTCTGTTACATAATTGCGATTTGTATAACTCATTTTACTTTCCACGCCAATAGGTATGAACAGGGTTGTGAACATAAAAATTTATAATTCTAGATATTACATTTCCGTGATATATGTCATTGCGAAAAAACATGTCATCATCTGTCTGTCAGTGCGGTGATGCCTAACTGCTCTGTAACTTGGAAAGTAGGTATTATTCGGATTTTGATGAAATTTTGGCGCCAGTTCACTACAATATGGCAGAATTCTCGTTAAAGAACAAGAAAATACAAAAACAATCCAATTAAGTTTCTCGGAAATCTATGGCGACCCTGATCATTTTCTAAAACATTTTTTAAGTTGACAAGTAATGGATGATAGGAAGGGGGGTTTCAATTTATTGTTATTGTTGTATGGTGTACAGTAATGCCAGGTCGTATGCTTTTGGATAATATATTTTTTCATAAATAAATAAACTACACCTATAATATAACTGTAAATTTTTATATTAATGAAATTTCTATTAATATGATAATTATTTTCTATATGGAAATATGAATAATATTTTCATATTACTTAGATATAAGTCTATAATTTCTTAAATCTACTTAAGTCTATACATAAGTTTAGAATAAGTGGCTCCCTAGCACAGAGGGTTTTGTTCCTCCCTTTCGGGTTATACATGTATCTCCAACACGGAGAATTGTATGTAAGATTCCAATAAATAAATAAGTAAATAAAGAAAAAAAAAGGAAAAAAAATAAAGTGAAGATTGGGGAACATTCTGCGAACTACCACGAACTTTACAATATATTTGACCTATGAACATGATACTATAACGGTAATTATAACGAAAGTACTATCTAGCCTCTCAAATGACTGCATGAACTAAGTTGAACTAATACACCTAATAGTAAAATGGAAGGCTGTGAGCGAAGATAAGATTAAAGTGAATCTTTGGGAAACTAACGATATCAGAGGTACTGCATAACATCTCCTCACGCTGTTCTTTATCAAGTGATTCGACGATGAAATGCACGCACTGAAACGTTTTCTTTCTTTTTCAGTTATGGCTGCCTGATATTCATGGCCATGCAAATAGCATCAGGAATGAAGTACCTTGAGTCACTGAAATATGTTCACAAAGACTTAGCTGCCAGGTAAGAACAGCAAACAAATATAATTATTAATAAATTTTTATTAAGCCTAATTAAGGAATATTGATTGAATATCTTCTCTCTGGAATATATCTAATATCTTTGATATTGTTGCTTATAGTTGGATCATTGTTAGAAAATCGTATAACAAACCTATTGGTCGTTTCCGTTAAACAGACTAATACTTTCTTTTCCTTCTAGTCTTCTTAGTTTTGGTCCTGGATTCTCTATTAGTTTAAGATGTTACATAACCTGACTTTTTTATCATGACTGTAATTCTCTTTTGGTAATATTGATTACCTAGCTTTGTGATCTTTATAGATTATAACTAGTAATACAGTTTGCGTCGTTCCAACGGTGACTTGAGCGATTCTACCAATGTAAGATTACCATGGAATTCAAGGCATTCTAGGTAAAGTTCCTTAGTTCCGAACTCCAGAGTACTTTCTGGTAGAATGAGCATCATATCATCATCCTCTTCATTTCAAATATATACCCGTAGTGAACGTTATCGACCTGAATGGAAATTGTTCGATATATAAACGTATATAAATTTTGTCTTATAGACGAAACTTTGGTCGCTTTTGGTTGCTAGCGTTGCGTTGGTTTATATAGTTATTTTGTAGGATTGATAATATTGCACAGGTTGTGGTGACAGACAAAAAATACAACGAGTAGAATGGGGAATCAATATGACACATTAAAGTTGAGAAAAATTGTAATCAGTCACTAAAGTGAGCTTCTAGTGGTTCGGATAATGTTTTCCATGATACATGAGTGAACACGTTATCTTTGAGATACTCTAATTTTTCAGTTATCTTTTACGGCAGGAAATTGCGTCATTTTATATATTCACGTTTAAGAAGATAAATTAGTATCATGTCATATGTATTTATTGATTGGCTCTCGAATTTGTGACCTTAGAGGAATGAAATAGTACATAGAACCTTCCCACAACTGAAGTAAAAAATCGCTACTGAAATCAGCTGTTAGCTGAGAAGCTATCATATTTAAAAGTTTGAACTTAAGTTATGCTTGCTGATTATTTGATGAATAACTTATGTGTATGTATTACCTTAACCGCCAATATCAATAATTATTTTTTTCCTTCTATATTTAATATCTGAAAGAACGCAGTTGAGTTGTCACGACTTCAAGTATTGATATTCTCAGCTGAGTTCAGGGCTCCCTCATACGTGTCTACCATCGACAATTCAGACGTGTGTGAATTGTTCTTTGGTCTTTTTATCCCTCATATTATTTAATTGGATAATTGTATGTATTTCCTGTAAGTGCTATCATTCTATTTGGCAACTCAAGCTATTCAGAATTTTAAATGTCACCGTCTCTGGCTGGCAGCACCCACCTTTGCAAAATAGATTCACCATCCAAAGCTAGTCCAAATTTACCTAATATATTCGGGACTTTATTCTGTAGCGATGGCGGACATAGTATTTCCGAAAATAATACGACTTGATCGCAGGATAGAGAATAATTATTCGTTCAGTAACCCTTCCGACACCCACGGCGAAGGTGGAAAGATTGTAAACAAAAACAATTCCCCTTTTGGCATTGTGGAAAATCATTATTTTCGATGGATTAATTCGAAAATCTATTTAGAGCAACTGACACAGGATCTTATTTTGTGCCCGAAGAACGCATTAATTTAAATATAGGGCGACGCAATGAAATTAAGAGAAAAATTACAGGCCCACAGAGAATATGATAAAATACACATTATGGGCAAATAAATTTGATGCAAATTGAATTTTCCAAGCCACAGACTAAGTGGCATTCGACGAAACTACGTGGTTCAGTTTGTCAAGCTGATACCATTATTATGGAATCAACTTCACTATACAGACAGTCAAGTATCATGGTCACACGATTCATGGTGAAATGGTAGGGTGGTCAAAACTGAAAACTCCGCCATTAGAGTTCTGAAACAAATTATCATCAAAATTGCAGAAAGTGTGGTTCTGAGAATACAGATGAGTATTCTAATTGCAACATATTTTGTATAATTTAACAAGGTAGCGGTCATTGGTCATGCCTTTACCTTCATAAAACAGTATGGGTTCACTGATACCTTTGCTAATTTAAATTTACTCTTTAAAGAAGCTGAAACATTCGTTAATTTTCCACTTATGCGAGTATAGTTTATGAAAATAGTTTCGCACCGACTATGAATTCGAATACGGATTATTCTTCATTAAGCACTAAGCTTCTTCCCTGTACCAAATTTAATTAAATTCAGGAAGGAATATATCGTAAGGTGCATTGATAGCGTAGCAATAATCAGAAAAAATGAAACGGTCAAAATTGTCATTTTGACATTATTCAAAAGATTCTGACCAACTGCAGGCATAGTACAACATTATCTTAGGGGCTCAAAATTTGTGATTTCCATATCATCATTTTTCAGTGTTTTACAGTAGTGGATGGATTTATACTTGTTTAAAATATGTCTTGTGTTTCCGGAACTCTGCCTGTATTGATTTGCATATCGGTTGCCATTTATGGTATTGCGTAATCTCAGTAACTGATTTTGTAGGAATTTGAGGATGGGTATGCTGTATGTTAAAGAACACTGACACTTATTTTGACATTGAAGTACATTTCTAATCTGATGTATAATCTTCAAATAATCTGATAGTGGATATGAAAACCGTACCGCACGAATCAGTAAAGAACATCAACCCAACAAACAACACAAAAAAGAAGGACATATAAACCTGTCTAATTCTCTCATGACGATGTCGCCATAGTAGCCGCAAAATACGGAAATCTCTTGTTTTGGTGTTGCTGAAAGGCATTATATTACACAGATGATGGTCCTGGTATTCCTTCACACTTGCTAGATATAGATCATTGTTCACCCATTCTCCTTCGATACACAGTCATAGTTGATTCATTTCAAAAAATCTGTGGTCTAGGAAATTTATTAAACACAAGTTTGATGACGTTTTCGATCAATTTTTGATGGTGCAATTACTTTTTAGAGGTTGTTCAGCATTTATTAGTCTAGTTAGCCTTTTTAACAATGAGTCTATCCATTCCACTTCTGTATCAGTAGATAGTATCACAGATTTTAGCTAAATGAGTATAATAAATATTGATGAAATGTATACTCTTAAAAATGCTGTCATGTATGCACCAACTTTGATGATAGTTAGCTTATATATAATGTCAGCACGTAGTAGAACGGTAGCTTTTTTTTTGAAATAGTGTTTTGGCGCTGGGGCGATGAGTAAGAAACATAAACTTATCAGAACTTCCTCAAACTGGTTTTTTATGTTTCCCGGGATTCCAGTAGCTTTCAGGGCAGTTAAGATTTATTTGATCGAAATCTAACATTTTTAGAAGTGTCTCATGTTATTTTTAATCATTCATAAGCTTCTCAGCGATTTTGTACACATTAAAGAAGATTCCATTATATAATTGAATTTAGTGAACGTTACATCCAAATTAAAAATATAAATCAGGGTTGGCTATCCCCAAACTGCTTTGAAGTACCAATCTTCTATTCGATTCTATTGGTCTACTTGCTATACTTTTTAGGGGGACTAAAGCTCTTGTTCATTTGTTCATTTAAATAAAAACCTTTCCAAGGTTTCTATCTCATTATGCAAATTTTGAGATTTTGTTTACGTAACAAAACATCCGTTATACGCGGTAATGCTATTTCCAAGTGAATTACATCAAGAAAAGTGCTGCCTCAATTCATATTTCTATTATTTTCTTAAAACTGTTTATGAGATCTTTTTTTGAACAATAATTGGTGATATACTCCTACAACTACAATCATTATCAATAAAATCTTTCGCTTTTTGTCATTTGCCTTCAAAATTTTAAAGAAATTAAACTTCATATATAATTTTAATTAAGCTCAGACTAGGCAGCAGCTACCTCCTGTACCCACCATCATGGTGTCACGCATGGAATTTATTTTATACATCACTGAAGGCAGGTTTCTGTTCATAATAAGCCCTTTGACAGGGAGATTTACGAACGCCACGTCATCGTCGCGTCGGTTCGTGCCACCAAGCCTCCCACCTTCATCAGATCAAGCATTCATTATTAGATGTTCATGAACATAAACAACGTAACAGACTGCAGATGCGGTTGACGGCTTCACGCTTCATCTAAACAATATTGGAGGACTAGTACTACAGATGTGCGACTTGCTTTTCCTAATAGATAAGATATAAATTTAAATTTGCTTCGCAGCAGTAGAAAAGTAGTTGATGCGATAAATATCATGAGTTCAATCATTTCAGATATTAGATCAGTGATTCTAAGCTGTGTATCTGTTAATAGGTCTATATATGCAGGATATCCTAGCGAAATGGAAAAGTGTTTTTATGGAGAAACTCGTCATCGATATTATCTCATAGCATTAGTTTAATTGAATGTTTTGGGTTTCACTTGAAACCGAACTGTTATCAAAGTTTCTTGGGTTTCTCTGATTTGAATTTTTATTAACCTCAACTCGCGCTGCTTCTGCAAAAATCGATTGAAACTTCAGTCAAATGATTTTACAGTCTCACCTACTGTGTGCTAGTTTTATCGGCACGTCTGGGGCTTTTATTTTCTAGTGCGAACTAACCAAAAGGCTTGTGAATGTTTACTGAGATTGTCTCTCATATTTTGTTCAACAATCGTGTTGTGGTATTTGTATAAACATAATCTCTGTCCACTTTCGCTTACTTTAAATTTTACTTTTAAGCACATCTTCAGATATCTCTGTAGCAGGCCATATGTTCTCCTTGCCAAGAGTAAGCGTGAAATAGATGATTTGTAGGCTTATTATCTAGGTCACTGCTATTATAGCAAAATCCTATTCTTTAGATACTACAAACTATGTATTTGGAATATACATATTGTAAAGTTCTCAAATAATAATGTATTGGAAAGTAGTAAAGCTAGGTAGTGTTTGTGATTCCAGCGCCAAAAGTTCCAGTATCACATTGATCCAGTAGCAAATTTGATGATCGCACTGCAGATGCATATGCCGAATCCTAAATCGCAATTTAATTAGCTTCATTCCATGTGCTCGCATCCAGATAATGGTGAAGTCTAATTCGGGAAATCTGAAAGCAGACATGTTCCACTCCACCGCTGTGGTCGAAGGATTCCAAACGTTCCCTGCATATAAACCCGCTTATTTCCCTCATTAACCTTGATTTTCAATAGATCTTTCCACAAATGATGGGTATTACTGCAAAAAAATATCCAAGCAATAAATAATGTTCATCCCCAAAAATATAACCCGAAATTGTATAATATGTGAAAGTATAGTTTAGCAACTTTCACTTCATTTATATGATTTTCTTTAAATGTTGCTTCATTGCTCTTTTGCTAAATGTATTGTGAGTTTCATATGACTGCAAGATGTACAACATAGCATGCTAGTCGGGACTTGGAAATTTTTAAATATTAGATAATATTCCTGTGTTTGTGGTACCTTAAGCTTCGTTCTAATATCTCTGATTGCAATAATTTCCGGGCATCATTAAAACTTTTTTGTGTGTATACAGAATTTTTGATACTTGGAACAACCTCCTCCTCTTTCTTCTATTTTGCCACCTTTAGAAATCCGATTTTTGCGTTCTAAAATAATCCAATTCAATTGTTAGCATAATATAAGTTAGTAATAGCGATGTTATATATGTTGTTAGAAATAATTTTTTTCTTTCATTTCGCTGATATTATTCCAAATCCTAAAGCTTGGCCTATTTGTCATTTCAGACTCTTAAATAACGTTTTGTAAATTTGGTGGTTTTACAATGGTACATTCCTAGACTTTACGGTCTTTACGTTATCAAACTTTAAAATAAAATCAGAGATCCTATGCCTAGTTTATGAAAATCAGTACACAGTGGTGGTACAGTTATTCATGTAAATTTGTAGATGCTCTTACTTGGTGAAACTTTTCCATCATGTAGATGAAAAGATTGTGTAATTAACACACAGTTTCACAAATAAAACTCTTTTCCTTTCAGTGACGTGGTTCGATTAATATTTAAATCATCGTCGGAGATTTAACTTTTAACAAAAGCTACCCAAATTACTTGCCAACTAGCTAACTAGATCCTCATGGAAACAAAACTAGAGCACTCAAGTGTAGCATTTATCCTATCTAGCTACTCTTCTATTAAATTATTTATTTTTTCTTTCTTTTGTGGATCTTAGGGGAAATCATTTTTGGCGAATGCATTTGCACTAGTGTTAAAGAAAACCCTTAACCATCGCCGTCTAAATGTCCTTAAGAGATTCGACGTTTTTAGATATTTTATCACTTAAGATATTCAGTCTTCTTAATACATGCTATCACTTAAGATACTTCAAGAGTAAGTTAACATACAAATAGATGGGAACTTATAGCAGTGTATCGATAAAAATTGAGTTTAAGATATCAGTCTATTAATTAAGTACAATGAAATCAGGAATTTGCAGATATTTTTGAAGTTTAGATCATGTATTTTATTACAAGTATGAAGTACATTGATTCTACTTCATTGACAACTTTATGATTAATATCTAGTGAGTTTTCTACACAGTTGTTGTCGAAACGTGAATAAATGAAAATAAAGCACACTCAAATTTTGTTTTTGAAGATTTTAACGATAATTTTTCAAGACAATGATTGGGAGCTACGAGTTTGTTTTAAAATATCTGAGAATTGTTTACTTCGAGTTATTGTATGGCACACCCAAATTTTCAAAGATAAGTGTAAGAATAGCGTTATATCAAACTTCCCCCTTATAAAGACGATTTATTATTATTTTTATTATAATTATGGACATGAATTTCGAACGTTATCAATAAACCTAAACCGCATTTTTTAAGTTTCATTGCATCTTAGACGTAGTAAACTTTATTTTTTGAGGGTGAAGTTCCACTTCTTTTTTAGTCACTACTATTACACAGATGATTTCATTTTTACTAAATCAATATCATGAATAGTTACAAAAGTGCAATCAAGCCTCTTGAAACTTGGAGGTAGAGTAGGTGACCTTTGTATTTCTTATACAGTGGTACATGACTAACCGGATTTTAGAGCTGAAGTAAGTTTTGGAAATAATATACAGTCTGGAAGTTTCAGAAATACCAAAAGAATTGGAATTTTTTTTGATATCCAGTATCATGAAATTATTTCTAAAATATCAATATTTCCAAAATCTTATCCATGATTTTATTCCCAAACTGATACCATGACGTAGGACATTAACCTTCTTGTCGCAATATTTTTATCAGAATATTTATTTCTTCTGGTAGTGTGTGGGAAGTGAAGGTCCTTATTATTCCATACTCTGCCTAAAAATTTTGTTTGGTAATTATCGTTAACACAGGTTTCGTTTCTTCTAGAAATTGCTTGGTAGACAGAGGATACGATGTGAAAATATCAGATTTAGGTTCTTACAGAGAAATGTATGGTTCAGATTACTGCCAAGTAGGTGGGTCGAGACCGCTGCCCATTAGATGGATGTCCTGGGAAAGTATTTTACTGGTACGTATACCATATATAAAAGCATGACGATTGGACACACACATATTAAGGTTTTTGCTTGAAACTTGTAGACAAAGTGGATTTTTCAAAAGTTTGTCAATGTCTATAAAATTTTGAGTTTCACAACGTTTCGATTGATAAACTATCGTCAATCGTCTTCAGGTGAACTGTGAAACATATTCCTAGCTCCCTCAAATTAATTTCATGCTTGACCTTAGCATATCTGATGACAAAGTTTATTAATCAGAGCGAAATATTCAATTGTTCAGGTGCTACCGTTAAGGTCGAGCGGGAAATTCAAGTCGTTTTCCAGCGAGAGGAAAATTCTGTATCCATTTCCTATTTATCATGTCTTTTCATTTATTCATTTTCTAATTCTTTAATAATAATTTGTTTTCGGCTTTTTTCAAAGATCACGGACTTATTCTCAGCGGTCGCTGCCTCTCTAAGGCAAGTTGCTTTACTGCACATTTTTTTTGGTGGAACATGGAATAAAGGACGCCTTAACAATTACGTGTGATCCATCTGCATTCTGAAATATGAATAGAGTAGATACACTTTGTTTGTATAATATAAAATAAATACTATGTATAACCAAACACGTTATTTTATATTTCAGGGTAAATACACATCGAAGAGCGACGTGTGGTCATTCGCTGTATTGCTGTGGGAGATTCTAACATTCGCCAGGGAACAACCTTTCGAGGAAATGAGCGATAGCAAGGTGATCGAGAACATCACTCATGTGTATCATAATGATGGAAAACATGTGAGTATCATAATGTCATACCAAAAGCATCATGATTAGGTTCGACAAAGACCACATACCGTATATTTGGTATATATCTATCACTATAGTGAATATTCAACTTCAATGGTACAAGTTGTTATGTGCATACGTGCTGTCAAGACTCATTAACGGGCTGTCCGCTCATATAAAGCTTTCGTGTCCAAAGGTTCAGCAGTGGCAAACTTTTTCCTACTTTGTGGTAGCGCAATAGAGACGTTCGGGTATCAATGTAAACACTGACTTCACACTACATCCATGACTTCATATAAACTAATTCCCAATTTATACTGTTGGATATCAAGAAAGTAGACAAAAATCTGAATGGGAGAAGCTAAAGCTTATCAGATAGGAGAGGTGGCTTTAAATGGAATGAATTCAGTAAAACAGGAAAATGACTTATTTGCACAGCTCCACTTAGTGGAGTATATATTTACTTCCATATAGGAAAGATGGTAACTCCTGACTCTTTCAAATACAAGGGCATGTCCGACTCCTTATTGAAATGATGATTTCAAGGCGATTGCAGTACAACTTATCGGGTTCCATAATTAGCAGCAATAAACTGGGGAACATGTATATTATAAAAGTGTATCTGGCCTGGTTTAGAGTCTCTTGGAAATGCGGTATCTTAGCTAATCAATAGGAAGTAGTAAGTATAGACCACGACGTCTCCCAACTAGCTCTGGTGATGGGTTAGGATACCCTCCTACGTTCAATGCAGCAGAATATCGTAGGGATGAGCGCAGACACTTGAGCTTCTGTCTACCTGTCTGTTGGCAAATTGTCATAATGTAATCGTAATAACTTCTATAGCGATCTTGATTAAATTTGGTATTCAAATGAATTGTCAATAAAGTAATAAGCCAGAAAAACAGGTAACTATCAAAAAATCTCCAAGCCTCTTTTTTATGTTTCTGGAGTTTGTAAGCATTTCAGAAAGAAGTTGAAAACGTTATTTAAGGGCTCAAAATTGTTGGCAGGAACCTGTGAGTTTTGTAAGCTTTTCATCATTATATATGTATATGTAAATAATGGAATTACTTTTTCGAACTGAGGACATTAAGAGTGAATACGTATTCGTGATTTTTGTTGCCGTGAGTGTTTCTTCGCACTTGTCAAGTTAGTGAATTTGTATTGAGCAACAGACATGTTACGAAGTGGCAGCGACAGAAACTTTCCATAGACTTCATGAATGTGACAAAACGGCCAAGGTAGCATAATATGTTACCCATGCGCGTCCAAACATCCCAATGAGTCGTATGTATTACGCACGTTCCTTCAATAACTTTTCAGTGCCCCTGTGCATATATCATAGTGTTAGAAGACACCACTTAGTGCTATGATTTAGCTCCAAAAAAATCGCAATGATTTCTTTAGCAGTAATTTATTTTTTGTATACTCGTCAAATTATCACATGTGGCCATCTTCTTCCAGAATTGCTGACCTGTATCATAGTATCCTTTCAATGTTACCAGAGGACGGTAGTTATCATGCTTCTGTCGCCTTTTTCCGATACTATACATGAGTTTTGAGCGTCTATTCTGTTTCATATAACTTTTACCCAAATCCTGAATAAGTAGCTACTTCTGTAGCTGTTAGCCTCTTAACTTAGTTCCATAAAAAGGAACGTATATACCCTAAAATGGACTTTCAAAAGCTTATATTAGATAATGCTCAGCTTAACTGCCCTACTCACCGCAGAACAGCCTTGAAACTCTCTTTAGACGTAACCCTGCTAAATACGCTCTCTATTGTTTCCGGTCATTTCTCATTGTGGGAAAGTGGTGGCAGGTCTCCAGTAAAACGAGCGTGATAGCTTTTTCGTCTATAAGGGTCAGTCCGGACAGGTCGCAGTTGGTCAAATAATAGTCTGGTTGAAGGGGAATGCTACTCCCAACCAGAAGATAGGAAAATCGATCACCAGTCAATCATAATAATAAATACTTGACACATGAATGAACTAAATTTTAAGAATATTCAAACCTATTAATGTCATCATAATTTCCGAAATCCCAAAATGTTAGAGGCGTCAAAGGTTTCCATGATTTCCAATATTTCCAAAATTTACTGCAAGATGATCATCATTACTATGATTCTATCAAAATCATCAACAAACTTATACCACAACATCAAAGTATCTGATGCAAATTTTAAGAAAACAATAGAGCCCCAGTATTATGACACTTATTCAGTTAAATGCAAAAGCGAAGTAAATTACATCCCTCTCAAGAAACCCCAAAATGTCTGAGCACCGGGAAAAAATTTGAATAGTTAATGTTTGCTTGAAACATTCGAAAGGCTTGGAAAATTTAAAATGTTCATAATGCGGATGTCTGAAGTTTATGGCCATTGAAAATAAATTCATCACATCTGTGTTTTGAAATAAAATGTTTGGACAATCATCTGTGTCTAACAAGTACGGAGGACAATCGGTGTTGAATGATTACAGTTGATAGATGTTTTTTTTTTATAGAAGATAGATAGTTTTTTTATAACAGCAACGCTGCATTTAAAGTTCTCTTACTATTATAGTCACCTAATCTCAAAATTGCATCAAAACTCAAGCTATAGAGCATCAAAGTACTATCGGATAGATGACAGATAGATAGGCAGACAGAAAAACATGAGATAAATAAAGGATTGACGTGGCAAGTAGCACATAAAAGAATATGGTAAAACCAGATAATATTTTGAACGCGCACCGTCAACAAATAATAGAAACGCTAGACATGGTAACTTGCAGGCTAAATTGAATAACTTTAGTATCATATTTATTGCTAGGATTTGAATGGTTTACGTCTAACTTAGGTAATCATTGTGAAGAACAATTCTTCTGTTGATGCTTTTTTATAATGACGAAACACGTTACAGAGGGACTTTATATATTCTGATTTATAAGTCCACGTCTTACAATAATACCACTCAGAATTATATGAAACATTAAAACAGACTTGCCAGACTTGACAGTTTATGCCCAGAGTTGAAGTGAATTGAATTGGAAACTCGTAAATTTGATTTGAATGTTTAGCTATGTCCATTTTAGAAATTTGTCTTGTAGTGTTATAAGATTTTTAAGAACACTGGGATTCAAAACTGGTCAACCTATGCAAAATGGAAACTACGAGAATCTAAGGAGTGAATTTAACATACTTACTTTGAAATATAGAAGGATACTGTCAGATCTGTGGATATCTTCTTAGTCACCCTAAACACACTTAAGGATACTTTGCGTAGACAACTGCTAATGCTACAATAAAGCTTTTAATTATGTATACTGTATTAAATTGAATGCTTCTTTGTTGTATTCATTAAACATCATTCACCTGATAGATGTCGCCAAATTGTCATTTCTCACAACAATGATTTTACATTATATTATAGTCATTCATTTCTCTTTTTCTATATTTGCTGTTTATCACTTTCTTTTATGTGTATGTGCATGCATGTGCATATATTCTTGTAATTAGTGGGTAGATTTTGGAATTTATATTCTGTTATACCCTGAATTGGTAATAAATAAATAAATAAATGTAGCGGTGCGTGTGGGACAAGCCAAAGGTTTGGCATTTGTGTAACTACACTGAAGAACTATTCAAATTCCACATACCACAACTATTATTCGAACTAAACTGTAAAATATCTCCATGGGCGATGAAATATTTTCAATTATTAAGTTAGATAAAACATATAATATTTAAATACGTCGTTAGCCCCTCAATGTAATCTTCTCGTCACCCATCTGCACGCTCATGTTAACCACCGAGTTCCAAGTCATCCACTTTCCGGGCAACCGAGCGCAGAAGCTTTTTTTGTTTGTTGGAAAAACTTCGTGCATAATGGACTGGTAAATTGAATTTTATAGCTGATTTGGTCGAATTAGTTTTTAAAACCCTCTACTCAAATGTAAATTACTATTACATTTTTTAATTACTTCAACTGGAGGGTGGATTAGCAAGAACGGTGATGCTAAATCGACTATAAAATTGTTGAAAATACAAGGTGCTGGGTGCATTTGAGCAATGAAATAAATCGAGCGTTGCAGATTTTTATGAGGTTTTTATTTCACATTTCAGTTCCCATGCACAAATAAAATTTAAAGCCAATACACAGCGATACGCCGAACTCTTCAGACTAGCGACGCCTGATTGCTTGTTTTCCAAATCTTATGGTATAGACAGATTAAACGTAAGGACAAAGCAACCACAATTATAAGAGTCGAAGAAAACGTACACATATCCAAAAAAAAAAACCGATGACAACACAAATGTTTAGTGCACGAAATCGCCACATCAATAATATCAGTCCTATCAAGCAACGAAACCCTGAGTCCGCACATCACATCATGGAAAAATGTATTAATCAATATTTCATGTAAATAATATATGAATCAGAATTATATTATTTGCTATTCACGATTTATATCATGTAGATTGTAGACGCTCTTACTTGGTGAAGCTCTTCCATAATGTAGATAAAAAGTTGTGTAGTTTTCACACAGTTTCACAAATAAAACTCGTTCTTTTAGTGATGCGTTTCGATTTTTATTAAAGTGACGCGTTTTGATTTTTATTAAATCGAAATTGCGAATGTATCGTTCTAGTTGACTTCAATTTTCAAACTGGCATACATTATTGATCGTACTTCGTACAGTTACTGTATAACTAATGTCAGAAAGAAACCAATCCACATTATAAATTAATAACTCTCTGTCTGAGTCAATTCAGCTGATGAGTTGATACAGTGTGGATTTTTTACGTTGATTATTAATATTATTATTAATATTATATGTGATAACGGCTCCACAAGTTAATTACTGTTGACAATTGATATCTCGAGGTATTCACGGAAAAAGCGGAATAAAATAAAATATAATATCGATGCAGTTAATGTACAGAGAGTTACATGTGGACAGTTTCACACATTATTTGGTCTTCTCAAGAACCACGAAGGAAGGTTATTTTCATGCTTTAGAATGTCTTCATTTGACGGACTTCTTTCTTATCTTAGAGAAGGTTTATAGATAGAAGATTGTGTAATTTACACACAGTTTCACAAATAAAACTCTTTTTCTTTCAGTGTTTTATTTGTGAAACTGTGTTAATTACACAATCTTCTTATCTGCATGATGGAAGAGTTTCACCAAGTAAGAGAATCTACAATCTACATGACGGTTTCAGTATCGTATACAAGTTTCGGCTTCTATCAAAACACCAATATAGACCAAACAAAAATCAAACTATAGGTACAACTGAAGAACGAATTTAGGGAGCGTCTTTCAAAACTTATGAAAACATTACTAAAGTCTATAAATCTTACCAAAGTCAGCAACACATTTACAATATCGGCCCTTACATAATCCTTTGATATACTAACATAGACATTTATACAATCATCCGATCAAAACTCACGAAATGCAAAATGTTACACCCAAACTCGTGCAAAGAAAGACCTGCCATAGACAAAATGCGAGGGGGCAGAAGACTCATACACATATATCACTTCACACAAAACTTGTACAAACACACAGACATTCCTTTCGAAGTAAGTAAACCAACTTACATAGAGCGATAGAGAAATCAAACAAGAACTACACACCTATTTTCCTCTGTCATCCAAACCATTCATCAGATACAGACATGGACAACCACAACAAGAAGGGTTATGCCTGGTTACTGAAAATATTCCATGGAAAACATCCATACCATGTGACACAAGAGAACCTTCATAGAAAATAGTCATACACCTGACTGCAGGACGGCCAAATTTGCCCGGAAACCAAGGGTTTCATGTATGTATAACTATGTAACTGCGACCTGAAACTGCAAAAACTATATAATAAAAGACCCTTCCATAACAGATGACAACTGCACAACATGCCACCAACAAAAGGGAAAAGCAGAACACACTACAAATGCTTGCAAGACAGACCCTTATTACAAAATACGTACGAGATCAGTACCCGAAAACAATCACAATAAACGGTATGGTGACATCCAAATATATAACGACAAGACAATCCCGCCATTAGACCCGATATGGCTTTTCAATCCAAGTCAGACAGAGTTACTTATACAATAGATTATCCCTAATGACAACAATGTTCAGTGCTCTTTAACCGGGAAGATATCTAAATCTACAAATCTTGCAACGACTGCCCACTCGCCTGTTACTGCATTTATATCTTCAGTTTTCCCTGTATGGGCTGTAGGTTTAGATCTGAAAGCTAACATACCTTTTTTATATACCTGCGGTCTAGTCAGATATGACAACTAGTTGATGATTATTATCGGTGCTACCTGACAGTGTGTCAGGTACCCATAGTTTTCTTTGTAGTAACAACATTGACAAGATTCCAGCCAGCTGTCGGTATATGTTCCAGTCCTCTCCTACTCATATTAAATATCAATAGCAATCTTTCACTCGATTGTAAGCCTAGCGAACATTATAGCTCCATCACATTCTGCAGAAGAAGATGTCATGAGCAATGTTACAGGGCACTATTATCGATTTTGATCTATCTATAAAGTAATAAAAATGTCTTCATCTAACTGTGCGAGATTTTCGAAATCACACCAGCTTGTTTTACTGGGTTTTCAATATCAGCTATTTATTTAATGTTGAAACTATGAAAAATGCACTGAGCTAACGGTAGTTCTTCCAAATCTTCAGAATCCGATTAAAATCTGCATATTGACCTGCGCATCTCGGAATATAGTGTACAGACGCATTATCAAAGGTAGGCTGCATCCAGGAAAATGCCGGCAATATGTTTTAGGTGAGCAGCAATACAATGGCAACTCTAAAAACGTTTTATCTAGAATATGTTGTCATGCTAAATTGGCAACTTTCACCGAAGCATCCATTCTCTTGATTGACTGAATCAACAACAAATGAGTCCAGAATTATTACACAATATCTGACATCAAATTCAAGTTTATTTGACAAAAATATAATGCTGAATTCTCTAGCCTACACACCTGTCTGAGATGTGTAATAAGAAAAAATTGTTCATTAGCTTATGAGGTTGAAGATTTTGTACAATGGAGCCGCCCGAGGTTCTCAGTGAAACAACATTTAGCTTATAGTGCTTCATCTTTTACGCTTCAAACAAGTAATCCCAATGTGTATAAACATAGTGCATCAAACACTCACCGACTTTGTCCAATCGTGCAAGATCATACCGTGATTTTTTTCCCAATCACTACAGTGAGCTTTAAATTATAACTGGCATGTGACAGTTTTCCCGCGTCACTTGGAAAATTGGGCGAAAACCAGTTTTTGCCACATAAATAATATTTTTTATTAGTTTAACATTTTAGGGCGCGATTCTATTTATTCGATGAAAACTACTTTGCTGTGCTTCTGTTTTAGTAAGCAATTACTACAGATGACTGCATTTCAACTGAATAAGGGTCATCAATATATACTGGATTGCAATTTAGCTTTTTAGAAAGAACAGCCTTGATTGGACTTGCAATTGAACTAATTGAAATGTCTGTAAATTATGAAAATTCAGTAAAATGTATATTTAAAAATTTTCTAAATTATAAGAGATTTTAATTTTAATCGTTTCTATATAATCACATTGCTTCCAGGTGCTGCCTAACTGTCCAATCAACTGCCCCAAGGAAATCTACGACCTTATGTGCGAATGTTGGCAACGAAGTGAAGCATTACGTCCAAATTTCCGTGAGATTCATCTGTTTCTTCAAAGAAAGAGTCTCGGCTACACGCCAGCTGATGTTCACTGACAATAATTATAAATTTATTCTAGTGCTTTATTGAATTTTGAAATCCTATGATAGTATTGCAAGACAATTCTGTAAATTTTATTCGCTTTTTGGTAAATTTGGAAGATTTGATTGAAATAACGAAATATCTCTTAGGAAATAACGACGCGAAATCTGACATTTATAGACATACATGTTCATGGAGTACAACTTATTAAACGAAGTACTGTATAACATCTAGAAGCTTATAATATGTGACCGATTTCATCTCTCTCCCTACCTTTAAGTACTAATTCTGAATAGAGGGATATTCTGATATTGAATTGACAGAGTTTTTGGTTTGCACACGAAGTTAGTTGAGCTGCAATGAAGCATAAAGGTATTGATAGCTGAGGATATCAAGCATAATGAGGAAGTTTTAATAATGTGCCACTGAAACGTGTGGTTGAAACAATTAATTCGGTATCGGGTTCTTAGATAAATATGTTTTAAATATGTATCTAATACTGTAATGCTTAACGTGACGATCAAGTAGAGTTTATTAAGATTTCATTAACACAGCAGCAAAAGCAAGATTTATTTGGCAAGTAAAAACACATCAATTGACCGGGACCATTTGGCCAAACAGCATCTATGTAGTTTTCTTCCTGGCGTAAATAAAATTTGAACATACTTCAGTAAATTGTCCCGTTCACATTGGCGGCCACATTCAATTGCACTTTACATTGTGTTCACTCGGCTACCAGTATAATCAATCAACATATGGATGGACAAATCGACTCTTTATAAAATAATATCACTCTGAAATCAGAATTCAGCACCGCCTCATCAATATGTACTCGGGACGCCAGAATGATTAGCTTCATTGATCACAAGGTACCCCAAAAGCTGACTGTGTCCCACCTCCTTCCTAGTTATTGGATATTCATGTTAGAAAGTGGAGAGGAGATTACGTTACTACAATATGTTTATGTACGTTTAACTACCTAACATTACCATCCAGTGCTACAGTAATGTGGAGGAGTGCATCCTATAGAAGACGCAACAAATTATACTATGCAAGTATGCAAACTTGGTCAGACAGGTCTTCCTATCATCGAATTGTCATAACTGGTTTCGCTTGAGAAATGGAATTGAAGCGTTAGCTTATTATCACCTGAATGGAAATTAATAGCTAATCATTCTATCAAAATATCTTGCTTTACACACGTGAAAACAAAGGTCTACATGACATCTGAGTATTTAGCCAACAAAAAAAATGAAAAACGACATCTCTCTGGGAACAAAAACTGAAAAACGCACTTTAGGAATACCGTTGTGTTGTTGTAACGAGACTGAAATGCTTTTTAAACAGATACACTATTTAGTTGAACAAAAGTTAAAAAGTTGTGTATTATAGTTGATGTAGAAAGGCCACAATTTTTCATTTTCAAAAAGTAGGTTTTGTTGTCCCAATCATTCATATTTCCGTTAGGTTTACGTTTATAATATTTGTCGAATGTAATATTCAAAATTTCACAGAAAACGAGACGCTATAGAACTGTCTTTGACAGAAAGAAATAGTACTGGAGAGTTGATGTAACAACGTTTTGTATTCATACAAAATAGTATGCTCAAATCGTATTTACTGTGTGACATATTATGCTGCTATGTATGAAACATCTAAGAAGAACAAGACAAATATGCGCTATTAACCAAGAGAGACTTGGATAATTATGATTATTGCGTTTCACCTCTTCTAAGTATTGTTGAAATGTAGCTATTACATATCAGTCTCATATACATATATGTACATAAAACTATAACGTTATTTTGTTAAGCGACCCTATTTTTCAGTAGAAGAAAAATCTGTGCATGCTATGTAAATATGAGATTCGCTTGTTATGCCTTGAACTATATGAAGTTGTTATTTCTGTTTCCCTAAAGGCCTAACAGTTAGCTCTAAATATATAGCAATTATATACATCATTTGTCGCAGCAACCCTGGTAGGCTTATCCTGTGATATAAAGTATTTTTCTTAAGGTATGCATAATTAGTTTTTATGGAATTTATTTATTTATTTAGATTCACTTCCGTCTGACATTTTTTATATATTGATACTTTTCACGATCTAATTCGATAAGACTGGTTTGATTAAAATTTTACGAGGGCTGAATATTCAGACTGAACAGACTTGTTTTCTGCACTTTTCATATTTGGTTAGAGCTCATAATGTCTATTCCTTTTATGGTACGTGAACGAAATTGATGATGTATAATAATGTGACAGAAAGTAGTTTATGAAATGAACACATACTGAGCTTACCAAAAATTACTATAGTTTTTGACATAATAATTTTTCTTCTACATTTACCACAACATGTAGCAACTAGAATGTACGTTTAGGAAAAACTTCTGGTTGGAGCGAATATCTTTCTTATCGTGACACAAAATTCACCTCATTAAATTCTTGTATATATATATATATATATATATATATATATATATATATATATATATATATATATATATATACTTTGAAAAATTCTTTAATTTTTTATGTGCTTTATAGAAGTTCTCTCGGAACGTTATACTCTCCATACCTATACTGTTTGAGTCCATAAGATGCTAGATAAGAGAAAAAGTAGCATCTGGAAAAAGAAGTTTGGGAAAATGAATGAAATAAAATAAACTTTGTGTCGTTCATGGAAAGAACGCTATATGATCCTATAAAAGGCTTTTCTCAACCGGTAAACATACATCAAGTTGATGCATAAGGTAAATATTGGAGTAAGATCAGTATGTCAAAAACTCTAGTATCTTTGGGTAACATAAGGTGTATTCATTTCATAAGCAAAATTATAAGCTGCTGTATATCACAATTCAATATAACTAAAGGTTTTTTTGCCATATTTATATAAACCATAACAACTAATGACCAACACCGTTGTTCTTAAACTATCAGTAGAGAAAATAATTATTTTAGTTATAATTTAGTAATCATATCAGTCGATGTTTTCAAGACATGAATAAAATGTGTAATTTTATTAAGCGTGATGCTACAGTTGACAGTTGTTGTAATAATTTCTTTACATTTTTTACAGTATTTCTCCTGAAACTGGATGTAAATAACAAGTTTCGAATGTTACTCAAGAGGGTTTACCTCCTTTTTTGTAAAGCTGGTTAAATTATACAAAATGTTGTCTCTAGCATTAAGGTATGTGACAAAAATTTGCACTGACTGTTCAGATATAATGTATATTAATACTGTTAGATATGTCAGTATTTCTTGCAATTGTATCCTTTCACGCAACTCTCCTCAATGTCTTTTCAGTTTACAACGAAAGCTTCTACAAAACTTTTTTTGCTTTATTTGTACTAGTCTATTTTTTATTTTAGTCGCATACATGAAGTTTTGCCTTCCTTCTATTTTAACTTCAATAATAATGATAAATTGTACCATAAATATTTAGGTGTTTGTTGAATGTCTTTAAAATACTTCTAATTCTTTCCTTCATAATCTTTAAGCTTATACCTTGCTGAATTGATTCAATCAATAACTATTTGCTATCTTCTTATGTCATTCTCATTTTGCACATTTATATTTTTCGTGAAAAAGATTATTTACTTATATATTGCGCCGATATGTGGTTAGATGTATAAAGTAGGAGAAGGAAAACTTGCATTGCAATCATTATAGTTAATCATTAGGTAGTCAGACTAAGAGTAATATGCTTGATCGTTTCACAGCACTTGTTATCTAAGATAAGGTGAAATGAGCTTTTTAACGATGATAAACTTGAACGTATATTGTATTGGATATCATTTTGTTAATGTTATGTGATGTAATAACATAATCTGCGAAATAAAAACAGATATCAATTTGTAAAGATATATCAATATTTTTATCTGAATATATTAGTGAAATTTTATATTCCAAGCTATGACTGCACGGTGGCAAAGAAATCTGAATGAGGTCATTTCACCTGAATTTAGTGTTGTATTTAGGAGTATCTATTTTCAATCGATAATCTATGTAAATTTGCTAAGCAGTTCCATTTCTGATTTTTTTAACACCAGTCGCTGTTGTAGCAAATTGCAGTGATCATAAACTTGCCATAATGTAAATATGTACCTAGTAATTAGAACCGCTGTACTTTTGAGTTTTTGTACATTGATATACAAATAAATTCCAAATGGTTTGTTAAAACTGGTAAATTGGACCAAATTATATTAAACATATAAAGCAAACAACGTGTTTAATTTGATGACAGCCTGCGGATTATTTAATTACTACAATATATATGTCACTCAAATATTAGAATTTTCATTCCACCAGCTATCCATATTGACACTCATCCTATTTTTTTATTGCAACGCTTTGTGACAGAAGCTTCACATTCGTGATAATCGTTACGTTCAGTAGCATTTGACTTTTAATGACAAGTCGTATGGCTTCGTGCTGACACTTTAGAAGCTCTGCCTCGCGGGACGATTTAAGGCGTCTAGTGAGGTAAGAATGCAAATACATGTACTCCCTTTGATGCCCAGTAAATTACCTGCTGGAGTGATTTTTTCCAGATATTTGAAGCGATAGATATTCATAGCTATTCATGCATACCACCATTGAAGAGATCAGATGGGTCCATCGACTCCACCCCGAAAGAAAGAACAGATCCCTTGGGGCAGGTTTACGCTACTAATTCTACAATAAACTTGCAAGGGGCACCCCATCCACTCCATCAGTGTGGACCCAAAAACAGAGAGATATAATGTATACCTAAGAAACTTCAGAAAAGGTGTACATACCAAATACCAGCAGTCATTCTAAAACGCGAAGCTTGAAACACTTACATGGCTTCTGCAAGCATCTATCCATGGGTTATCTCGTGCTTACATCATCCATTGGTTGTGAAGTGTCGATAGGGTGGTCGGTTTTCTCAGGAAATGCTCTACATCTCAGGCGTTCCTTGATGATGATGAATTTTCCTGGATATGGATAAAAAGTATAATTACTATCTAAAAATGAACCGTACAAAGGATAATAAACTACACACAGCTTTGGCATGACGTTTTGTTTTTGAACATTGTAGGAATGTTCAACCACCTCTCGTGTATTATAAGTAATTATTCGGCAAACACTGTTCAAAAGCATATCATTATCAATATGTTTTCCCAGAAAAGATACGTAATTTGAATGAGACACCAACAGGGTATGGCTTTCCAGGTATAACTTCATGAAATAATACGTATCCAGCTTTTTCATGAAGATTCATAAACCTTTCAGTAGCCGTTAACAATAAAAAACAAAATGGATTGCACTCCGCAACAATTTATTCACAAGTGTGGTACATACACAAAGTTCGTTCTACTACATGCGTTATATAATGTTATCTTGACAAATGAAACATTCAAATATATAGCGAGGCGTTCGTCTTTCCATACATTTGGAATGTGTATGTAGAATTCATTGTCTTCCATCTGCTTCGTCCTATTCAAACGCTAAAAAATATGTACGTCCTAATGACTGAGAAACATGATGCATTACGAGCTGATGGCTGTGAGGTAGCGATATCTTGTAAGTGCAGCCTTGTGAGGCGGCGACGGCGACGGTGGCGGCAGCATATCGTGACATCTTTAATTTCCTTTTTGCATATCGTTAGGGGGTGTGAACATCCCGCCCAGAATCCATCAAGGCGATAAGACGAAACGCCATCATCGCGTCCGTGGCTGCTGGTGTGTCCTAGACAAATTCGGTGGTAGGAGGCTGTTGAACGGTTGCAGGCGAATTCAAGGGCTATAAGACTTTGGAACTGCACACTACACTACGCCAAAAGGCGGAGAAGTACACAGAAACACACTAAATAGTTGTATTTTGGATATTTTTTTGAATATATAGCCCGAAAATCTGACACTTATTGCTATTGATCCATCTGTTTGTCGCCTGTCTGGTAGTCATTGACCTCTCAATGATTCTGGAGGTGCTGATCTAGTTTGGGTTAAATTTTCACACTAGGTTATCATTTGCAAGTACTAATAACCGCATTATATTTTTATTTCGTCTATAATTGGGAAAGTACTATTTTGATCGTAGTGAAATGTTTACTTTAGGCAATACCGGCATAAGGACAAGAGACTTTCGAAACACCGTATCTAACAAGAAGTGCGGTATGAAGCAGTCTGAAAATTGTTGTTACCTTACGTCAAACAAACGAAAATAAAAGTACAAAGAAACTGTTGTTGTCTATTACATTGATAAACTTATAAAATTCTAGAATACACATGCAGCTTTTTTGTTTTTATTGAAATAAATATGTGAGTGCGCTCGGAATTCTTGTGAGTGCGAGTCGAGTAGAGACAACAAAACACACATTGTTGAATTTGTGACCGTATTTATTCACGTACACGTCTATGTATATGTATATACGACTAAACTCATGCAAATACCTAGATGGAAGCTACTATTACTCGAAAAATAATAATATTAATTTAATTCTAACTAAAACATATAATCTCAAGAAGATTGATGAATCCCCACATAATTCACTTGCCGCAATATATAACATATGCTTTTTATGACTGATGAATTACTCATATGGTCTAGTAGATCATTTTACATCTAATTCCCACTTGTTTGATATTGAATCAGGCGGATCCAAATGGACAGTGGGTGCCACTTGACATCAAATGCCTTATTATCTAGGCAAGGTTACAAGAAGCCGCATCTGAGGCTTGTTTGATGGACTTCTTCCTTTATTTAAACAAAACAATATTCCTCGCAAAATAAATATTCTTATGAAAACTCTGGATTAGCCCATGTATTGGATCATTTTGCAACCAAAATGCAACGTTTTTTAGTGGTCTGTTATGTGAAATATGTGATGGGTTTTCTATAAATGTCGATAGAACTTCTCTGGATTGCGGTTTGTATTTTTTCAGAGACGTTGGGCGTATCTTCTGCAGGTGGTGATAAAACTTTTAAAACAGATGTTTTTTACACTCCGTAGTAAGATGCATGAATTAACTATCATTGCAATTGGCGAGTTTACCATCCAATTTGCTAATTGCCAAGCTGGCAGGATCACAATCCTAAAAGAAAATAATCGGAATATTTATGCAGTGCAGATTTTGGATACGTAAATGTATAAGCTTTCTGTTGTTTTTTGTTGTAGAATCAGTCAGTACCCATGCGGATCCAGAATCCTTGAGATGGTTTATTTTATGAGCAATACCATGTTGTTAATAAAAATTATAAGTCTATCTAACACGTCTCATCAAACTCGGCTTGTAGATCATAAAGGAATTATACCAAATTTCACATAGCTTTTGACGTCTAATATTTGAAAATCCCTTGGCCTCAATCCATGAATAAGTACCCTTAATTGAGTTTTGGAAAAAAGCAATTTATTCCATTCGAGTAGTGAGGAGGTTTGCATTGCAGCCAAGAGATACGGAACCTTGTCATACTTATTTAATTATACCTATTTTTTTACTAATAACAATTGCCGCATTTGTTCAATATTTGCAAAACACATCAGCATAGAACAGGTTTATTGGCATCAATATATCGTTGCCTCAGTTGCAACATAAGTTGGTCCAACTTTTATTTGGCTGATATCTCATAAAATTTTAGGATATTGTATGCGGCCCAGCAAATAAAATAACGTAAAACTTCATCCTTGTATTCTGTGTTTTGATGGGGAGGTTGTCTTAACTTCTTTGAAACCAACATCTCCACCTCCACCACATCGGCGTTCTACAACTAACAATAACAGCATCATTCGGAGGTTCACGATGCTGTCGCCATTTTTCACCATTGACAAAAACCACAACACTATTTTATAGTCCTATACTAAATATACAGGGAGTGCAGCTATTGCTGTTAGTTAAAGGATGAAAAGGCAAACACCAAAAGCCAAACTAATTACAAATTGCTTCTTCCTTATCTCGTCCCGAAACCTTATTCCTACGAAAAGCTTACGCGACAACCATATATCCCGATGTATACTGTACAAACACGCCTATCCCGTCATCTCATAACCGATAATACGGGAAGTTATCTTATCCCTAATCCTGGACGGGCATTATAACGGTTAGGGATCGTGACGGGAATGTACGATCGATTATATTAGAGAGAAACAGGTAGTTCCCGGTAATCCCGGTGAAATGCTCGACAGTTGTAAGCTTGGCTGCCTATCAATGAGTGGAGAAATACTATTATTGCAGAAATCGTCGAACTTGAGGCATGTTTTTTGGAACTTCACTCATCCCCGTGGTTTGTTTCTCAGTGCTATGATTTTTCGTGATTTATCATTTCCGCGCAAGATTGTATGATTACAAAATATACATGTAGCTCCTACTCCAAAACAAACGTTACTAAATAATAGCCCTGTGTCGTGATTTGACATTGACTATCAAGAAACTTCAAGAGCTTTCGCAGAAATGATGGAAATAATGTTTTTATAAATCATAATAAGTGCATTTAAATTAAAATGAATGAAAACGAATATTGAATGTATATTTATGGGGTCCCTGGTCACAGCAGGGTACCAGGTAACGAGAAAGCTGACTGCCTGGCGAGGATAGGAGCAAGGGGCGCATGCATTGGCCCCGAACCCTTGCTGGGCATTAGTAAAGGCCATGCTAGTAATTCCCTAGGTGCCTGGACATATAACGAACTTGCGAAAGCATGGTTGGAGAGAGACGACTGCAGGCAGTCCAAGAGGTTCATAGCTGGCCCCAACAAACGTAGGGAGCTATGGCTACTGAACCGGAAGAGGGATTCACTCCACTTGTTAGTGGGGATCCTCACAGGTCACTGCAGGATGAACAGGCACATGAAACTCATAGGAGTGGTCAAAGACCCAATCTGTTAGAAGTGCTGGGAGGAGGACGAGACCTCGTTCCACTTCCTGGACGAGTGTGCCGTATACAGCGGCCTTAGGGCTGAGGTGTTGGGCACAGCAGATTTTGACAGGGAGGAGTGCTATTTAGCGGAATGGTCGGACATTATGACCTTTATTAAAAGGTCTGGAAGGTTCGACACTAAGGAGCTAACAGGTCTGCCATAGTTATAGTGAAGGTCTTCGGGGTCGGCAAAAAGGGCCAAAGGTGGCCCAATTGCTAGACTTTGCCTCCCCATTACTACTACTAACATATACTTCTTATGTGATACTGAATCATCTCATCACCCGACAAACCAGACTAAGCGAATAGCATAATATTATCATCTGATTACATAATCAATAAAATTAAAACACAAGCGATATGTATCATATTTATAAATAATATTTTCAGATAAAAATTAAAACACAATGAAAAATCTTCAAAATTTTCAAAAACGTCAGTCACCTCAAGTAAAATTATTGTATCTTGTTTTGCACAGTTGCATAAAACTGGTATTTGTTTTGCATCATATTATCATGATATGGATGTTTCTCTCGAAACGAAAATAGTATAGCGCGATCAATATTGGCGGTGCTGCTCTTCGAATAGCTACGAGTATGTAATGGAAAAATAATATCGATTTAGATATGCCCTCTAAATTATGCATTATTTAAAAGTCATGTTCGTATAAAAGAAGGGAGGCGACGAAGGACAAATTCAACGCGGTGGCTTATCGACAAGTCCCAGGGAAACTGCTTCCCTCATTGAACTCATGATGTATGGTGTTTTGGGGACCACTTTCATCGGAATTTTAAATGCGACTTGTCTTTGCATTAAAATGATATGTTATCGGTTGATGGCAGGTCTATGAGGCGGAATATTAAGGAGACACTTACATAGATCACTTCTGTGATTTAGAATGTGATTAGGATCTCATATTTGTTGAATTTCAATCCTTTAAGTATACTGATGTAACTGTGAGAGGTTTATACACTAACGTAGGTGAGTTTTATTTATCAGCTACTGGTGCAAAATGCTATATGTAATCTTAATTTCTTAAACAATTTGAGGGCACAACATTTTCAGAAGTTGTTGCTGTCCAATGTTACTGCTAATGCTACTGCTATAAATTATTTTTGACATATGCAACTAGATAATACAAACATATGTACATTTATCAACCGCGATATTAGTATAAGATTTTAAACATCGCATGAAATGTTTTACTTATCCTGTGGACTCATTACACTATCCGCTGGCCGCTAATTTGCTAATTGAAACCACATATATACGAATGAATCTTTACTGACGTTTCGGCTGCCTCGGCAGATTTTAGATTATATCAAAGCATGACAGTACAGAATGAAAAAAAAATAATTTGAAAATACAAAGACATAATGAATATATATAGTTGATACGTCGTCATTGTCGATATCATTGGGTTGTACGACAGAAAAAAAGGGCTGTAAAGTTCACTTTACTTAACCAAGCTTTTATATGCATATGCATCAATCATCAGGGCTACAATAAACAATGCTCAGTAACATCGAAAATGGGGTGTTATTCCTTGTGTAACAATTTTGTATCTCGGCTCTTAATGAATGATCTAATTTGTTTAATTTTTATTTTTACGAAAACAGTGCACTCTAGGGAAAAACACGAGTGGTTATTTGTAGCAAAGAGAAGGTAGAATTCTGAAAATTGTGCGTTTCAGAAAAAAACAGTCGCGTACTATTTTTATTTGGAAAAATAGTACCACTAATCTCGGCCACTGGTGCACGTTAGTTTTAAGTAAAGACATTTGAATGTGTACAATAATTAGGTCAATTAACATACCAAATTTTAGTTCGTTCCAGTTGATAGTTCAGCTTTGATTCTGGCTGTGGATTCCAAAAAACCGTTATCATTCACATGATCCAATAACACTCCTTCGAACTTCGGTTGCTTTGAGATTTCCGCGTTTCGCAATCAAAACCGTTGTTAAACGCAAAATTTTCTAGGCAATTTTAAGCCGAATCAGTGTTATTTAAACATCTATATCGTCTATCAGCATCGATTACCGCTAGTCGTATTGTCATTATTAACTGGATATATGAATACAGATTTGTCAAATATGTATTACTACATAATTTCTGACATTCTAGTTTTCGAAGTTTGATCATACGTCAGATTCCAGTGATTTTATGCTGAATCACGTATGCTTGAGTACTGAAACAAAACCGACCTATATAAACATAATTCAGTCTGAACAAAAAAATCTAAGGGCTTATTCCATAAAACCTTACCTGCCGCGATCGAAAAACCTTTATACCCTAACGCAAAAATTATCCCTACACCAACATACCATCGAAGCGACGAGAATGTCCCGGAATGTTTCGACCAGTGGAGTAGGAACAAGGAACTGAAACCGAAAACGATGGAACAGGTGTGGAAAACTTGTTACTTACCGAGCTTTTTGGTTCATTTGAACTTCGTAGAAAAAACGAGTATTTGCATTTCAATAAAATCTCTCAATCTCAACATGGCAGAAGCCGTCATAAAATCATTTCTCATTCTTGACTGAAAAAATGCTTGCAAATAATTCGCCTCGTTAGCAGAAATAAAATTTGGCGCGTTATCTGACAAAACATTGGTACTGCTTGCATCATGAATCATGGCAATGTTCAGACATTATATTTCGAAATGCGCATCAGGTGGAATAATGTGTTCTTTGCGACAAGAAGGCAGTTAGCACGTGGGCTCAGAACAGTCACTACGGCCACGGATAAAGGCTAATTGTTATTTATTAACACTTATACTTTAGTTCTTATTTATTCACTGTTATTTAATCATGTACTATATCTGATAGAACGAATTCAAGTGTATTGCAGTTCTCTTTCGGCATAACATTAGCACACGCTAACATTGTTTGGTCCTTCGAGCCGGATTTGATTTATTGCATTCTTCGATGTTCTGTTAGTGCTGACTGGATTCTATGGATATTCAAAAACAACTGCAACTCATCTCTATAGACCGTTCTATTGATGGAGATTCGACTGAAACTTCCTTCTTCAATGCGAAAAGTGCAAACAATTATGAAGCTGATAAAGCAAATATCGATCAACATAACTCCACTAGTATCATCGGTTTCGTGTGGCACGCCTATTTCAAATTTAGAGAATAGAGGAAGGGATGGTTGTAGACTAAAGTATCCTAAACTCAATGTATCAATGTTTGACGAGGATTTTCAAAAATGGCATTGCTTTCATAGCATGCTTGAAACGATGGAAAATCAAAACGCACACTTTAACAAATTACAATAGTTTTTCTACCCTACCTAAACCACTTGGAGGGAGAAGCTGCGAGAAATTAAGATTTCATGAGAAAAGCAACTAAAAATTACTATAATGCTTGGAAAATAATCAACTCCACATACAATAATACATAATAGATGATAGAATAAAAGATAGGTGAATATACAACCAATTATAAAAAGTGAATCATTGTTTTGCAGCATATTGAAAATTCACTCTGTTCGCCCCTAAGGCGGGTAGCGTGTTACTGTATATATTTCGTCATCCCTTTCTGTGTTGCACCACTGAGTGCGATCCCCTTGACAAAATTATTCTGGATCTATCGCGTTGCTTAAATGGATAAAAGACCTTCAAGCTATTTGCTTACTAACCCCAGAGAATGATGTATCGATCACGGCCGTATATTTTATCATCGATATAGGAGAAACGTTTTCTCTAAAAGAATACCTAGGCTAAGCCTCTCTAACCGCTGGGCAGACTGATGTCTTTAATACGTTAGTATATGGTAGGAGGGTTTTGCGTATGGAAGTACTAGATGCCAGATGTAAAATATGCTGCCATTTCACAGCATCTATCGACACAACGCGGCTCTACGATTACTACATTATCGTATTTGGATTCCTACATAATAGATATAAAGTTATGCTGCCACATACTCTAAGAGATATGGAGTTGGTTGAGTAGAACGATAAATGCCGGATTTACTAGAACTTCTTATTCTGCACGCTCGGACTTGTCCAACTTAATGAATCTGACATAGCCTTCATCGACCACCAACGGTAGACGATATTTGTTATTGCATTTTCCATTCCTGCTGAGGTGAATATCGTCTTAAAGGATGAGGAGAAACGAACCAAATATAATGAGCTCAGTTTGCATCGCACACTTTGGACAGAACATACTGTTAGTCTGCCATTCATGGTCGTTAGAGATCAGTAATACGCTGCTCTAAGTCAAAACTGCTTGAGGTCATATGGGGCTCTCTCTGTTTACTTATTGTGCACGATACGACTCGGTGATGCTTAGCTCACGATGTGGGGAGCAGTCACGACCTAATTATGCTAATTATTTCTTTGATACTTGTATACCAAAATAGCATTTTCAAGTAGATAATTTAAATGTGAGAATAGGAACGGTGGAGTTGCAAGCATAGTTAATTCACTGTTTTTGCTAACGTTTATTCAGACGAAAACAGCTTAATAAAATTAGGAAATTGTAAAAACACAGAAAAATCTAGACTGAAATCCAATCATATCGAATTACCAAAAAATGTCAACTTACACTTTGACAGGACTTCTAATGACTCTTCCTTCGTTGTGAATCCCAGAACAAAACCGAATCATCGTTGGCAAACGTCAAAGCAGTGGTGCGCCGATACTACCTGGCTCTCAGTCCATCTGTAGTGAACTAGAAATCATTCCTAACAGACTCGTGAATATGCCGAATGATCTCTTGACACTCACATCCATCCACACAACCTGTTTAAAGGGCTGCATGGAGAGCTAGGTCCAGCGGCAGCTGCAGTGCTTGACCAAATGTCAGCTATATTGAGTAGATACGTTCACAGCCCATCTGTGGGTACATATTCCCAGAAGAGTCTACAATGGGCAACAAATGACATATGATTCAGAATTGTCCTGTTAAAGCGTTGTAGCATACCACTAGACTGGGGATGAGGTGCATTTATCCCTGTCTTTCACCATCTTTCACCACTCCACGTTCACCGACCACTGCACAGTGATCAAATACCAATATCAGGAGTGACAAAGATCCTGTTTGCCAGAAGCATTGGGAAAAGTACGAAACTTCGTTCCACCTCATAGGTAAGTATACTGTAACCGCGGTCTTAGAGCTGAAGTGTTCGGCACCACGGAATTTGGAAGAGATGAGGTTTGCTCAGCAAAATGGCCAGATATTATAAGCTATTATAAGCAGCCGACACTAAGAATCCAACATGTAAGTTTTATTGTTCTGCAAGCCAGGCTTTGCCTCCCTATAACTACTACTGCTGCTACTACTACTACTACTACTATTGCCGTGTTTTTTCTTCTCGATACAACTCTCGATGGCGACCGGAGCTCCCATCTGCTAAAAAAAACTCCTACCCCTTCTCTATGTCGGTACGATGCTTCCACGTCGAAACAGCATTACATCGTAGTTCTCACACTAATTCTTCCGTTTCTGTATAAGTTTCTCACTACGAACATATTATTCAGATATTCAGCTTCCAATAAGCGTGAACCTGTCCTGTACCAACCTTCATATTTGTACATGTAGGACTTCCACTTCTGTATTGTCCTAGTGTATACCAATTAGTGAACACTCCTGATTTGTTGACGTGAAGAATCTGAAGACACAAAAAATGTTCACTTCTTTTTTCGCTCTTACATGTAGGAGAGAAAATAAATATTGCCAGCGTTCTCATGTACCAGAGACTTTATACAATTATAAATAACCTCATTACTATCGGACAATGATATTTTAGCTAGAAGAATAAAGTTTTGCTATTCGGGACAACAGCTTGTATCCTAGTGAATAAAAGAGTAGGAGTACTTGACTCCACTTTCAAATCGTTGCTGACATGTAGTCTGCCCTCAACAATACAGTGTTATAACGGTAATAAAACATAAAATCGCTCCGATAGAATTATTGGAAATACCTGTTCCGCGCAAAGCTATGATCTTTTTCAGCTTTACACGATATCCGCACGGCTGGGGCTGTGCTTTCAGCATTTTGCACTGCTTCACTGTTTTAGCCCCCAGCAATGCGCGGAAATGCATTTCCATTGTGTTGCTGCTATACTGCAACGAGTTTGGAAGCACGTATGTGTTCGAATAAGAATTCACCTGTTTTTCGTGGAGCAATTATTGAATTTTAGATAATTCATGTAGAACTTACTGTAATATGGATTTGTTCAAGGATTTCCATGCCTCGTAGGATATGTAGTATAATCAGCAAGACAGTAAAAAATCGCTTCTTGATACATTAACAATGTACTTTCGACGCAATGAGCGCTTAGAATAGAATTTCAACATTTTGGATCGTTTGGAATCGAATTTGAAAATTTTTACAAATGAGCCTTTTTCAATTATAAATATTCAAAAACCTTCTCGTTTCCGAATTTAGTGTAATGAGCTGAGTTCAAATGGAGCAGTAAGTAGGATCCCCTTGAGTGAGAATGCCTAAAGAGAACTAGATGTAGAAGTTCCGTGTGACCCGACGATTCTTCGAAATCAAAACTTCTATGATGAAATAGTTCATATGCATATTGGAGATCTGTTTGCCGAATGTTTTAGGATGAACAGGGAATCTTCATATGAGTTGAGTCAAAGAATTCTCATATTATGAAAATTTTATGTATTCCGTGATCTCTAACTGTCAAACATCCGATCTAGTGTCAGTAAGTGACATAGATTTGCTCTCTGATCGCTATTTGTACGTCAGAGGCTATCAATAAGGGCGAACTGATTTATAGGGAACATCCTTTGTTCTTCGGTAAACATTTGATGCCGATAACGGTACACCCTAAAGATATTTATGAAGGACAAGGGATGTCGCTGTAACTCCCTTATTGGTAAATGTTCTAGAGATCATCTATTGCGGCTAGTAGACAATGCTCAAGCTGTAAGGATCATTTCACTTCATAGAGATGCCAACGGGGTGCGCCATTCTTTGAAACTCGGCACTTGGAAAACATGCCACAATAGAGGATTTTGTCAATGTCTTTTACAGAAAGTTATATTTTAACTAGAATGTCATCGTTCTTTTTAGGTGGGATTTGTTCGTTTGGTTATTAATTTTCTTAAGAGGCAATACAATAGGTGTTTTAAATATTTATTGAGAAAGCACAAAATGCAAAAGCTAGCATGAAAGCTTTATTCCATCTTGCCTATACATCCATCTACAATATAGCAGTATAGCAAGAATAACTTAGAACTAAATTCACCCTAAAGCATAAAACAATATCATCTCAACTCATTTCCTTGTTGCCTCAGCAACTGTTCAAACAGCATTTTCTTAAATGAACAAATAGACAAACGAAAATCATTCACAACTTGATTCAATGGAAAAGACGCAAGATATGAGAAGCTACCCTTAAATTTATTTGCTTGATGCTTGGGAATTGTGAAGGCACTTGGTTTTATATCGAAATCATGGGTATCAGAGCATCTGAAAATGGACTTAAGTAGGTAATCCGATATTCTATTTCTAATACAAAAACATAATGATTAGAAGTTGAACTCTATTTTCAATGTTTAGATGTCGCTTCCTTAGTAAATATGGTGATATATGTTCTCTATAAGTTATACGATAAACAAGCATTATGTGTCCATTGTAGCTTATTTTTATTGCATTGTTTAAATAATCATACAGCAGCAGTACTCGATGTGGGGATATATAAAAGACTGTACTAGAAGCAATTTCGTGCTTTCGTTTAATGTATTTTTAAAGAGATTTTAATTTCAAAAACGATTTTCTGTAGAAAGTATCCATGTGATGAGCAAAAGTGAAATTGCTATCAAAATCAACTCCCAGATTCCTTGCCGAACCTAGCGAATACTTTCGTTGTTTATAGGTTATTGACAACAATCTTCAATTCTCCTTATGTGATATCATGAGATCCTATACATAAAGTGACTATTTTGGTAGGGTTAATTCGCAATCCATGCTTATTACAATATTCATATATCCTGTTAATGTCAGACTGAGACCAGTTATGCTTTGCTCTAAATTATTGGAATTCAGTAAGATATAGATTTATATATCATCCGCGTAGAGATGAGCTTGAGACCATGCTAAAACTTTACACATATCAAATATGAAGAGAGGAAATATAACGGGGCCCAATACGCTCCCTTGAGGTACGCCTGAAAAAGTTCTTTCCATGGAGAAACACTGTCCATAACAAGCTTTTGTGCCTGGTTCGTGATGTAGCTTTTCATAACATTCAGTGCATTATTATCAAATCTTATACTTATAATGTAATTTAGTTATGAGTAAATCAAAATTGACAAGGTCAAAGGCTTTGGTCTAACAGGATTATAGCTGTTGGCATTGATTTATCAAGTGAACTGGCAATATCGAAACTTTTAGTAAAGGGGACTGTTTAGCATGCATTTTGCGAAACCCTGACTGTGTTTCAGGAAATATATTAAAACTTTCCACGGATAACACAATTTAATATGCAACGATCTTTTCAAATAATTTGGAAAATCCAGGAAGCACTGATAGGTCTCAAGTCATTCAAAGATACACGTGACGACTTTTTTGGCAAAGGAGTTACATCTGCAATTTTCCTATTCCAATAAATTGCTAGGTAACATCTGGGCAACGCAACATAATGATGCTAGTATTGTTCTATTCAACGGCAAAAGCGTCATAATAATTACCTGACGTACAGTAGACATAGAAGGAAGCATTTTATGAAAAAAGAGGAAAATAGTGATAAAATATCGCATACCCGTAGAGCGCTATCCTGTAGAAGCATTTAATAATTCATTGCAGCACAGCATAAGGCTTGGAAACGCGATAAATTAAAATTAATATTACAGGGCGATTCAGCGGATTCGTTCAACTGTACCGAAATAGGTGCTACGTCTATTTGTAGCTTTTCTTTCGGAAGACTTATGAAAGTTTGAGCTTATTTATTCAATCTCATGCAAAACTTTAATACCGTTTGGCATACACAATATATATATTTAGTTCAGTTATCGAATGAGGCGGTTTGTTGGTCCTTCAACTACGTATTGATCTTATTATTTCTTTTCTACATAGTTGCTTAACTTGAGAGTCTCTATTAATGTTCAAGGTCTGCCTTGAGTTTGGTTGGATTGAACACTCTTGCTGCACGTTCTGTCAATATCTTGATTATCCCGTCCTTCTGTGATGGGAAGTGGTTGAAGCCCATATGTAGTTAACGATCTGTGTGTTTTGGTTTTCGTTATACTGTGTGTCCCATGGTATTTTCTTTTCATCTTTTTAGTACCACATCGAAAAATGACGTTTTATTTTATTTTTCTTAAACTTATACGGAGGACTGTTTAAGATTGCTTGTACAATCCTCTGCTAAACAGATTTAGCTACTACCGGGCTCAGAAAGATTCCCATTGGCAAACCTTCAATTACGTCATAAATTTTCTTAGCGTAAAAATCTGTTATGTCTTCCAGAAATTTGTTTGATGTGCTCTATAGCATCGTGTAAATGGCACTCTTGCCTTATGTCAATCATTTTGGATATGCAAACCCTGCGAATTCATTATGTGTTTTTTTCAAAATTCATTAGTAGCTCAAATGTGGAAACAATACCTTTTAATGGCACTGTAATTATAATTTCCCAAAATTTTATGTTTCTATGTTCTGTACGTTTGTCAAGACTGCTAGGACAGCTGGAAAGTTAGTCATTTTTGTATTCATCGGTAGTTCTTATTAACGATCATTATAAGAATTTTAATTACTGATAAATATGGCAAAATACCAAATATTGATTTTCATATAAAGGGAGTTAAATCTCCAATTAGGAAAATGCAGTATAATATTTACTACAATGATATAAAGTTCAAAGTTAGGTAGCAAAGCTAACAAAACTCACGACTTCCATTCAAAATATCTTGTTTTTAGAAATGGAAGCATGACTACTTTTAAAAATCGCATTTTTACCTTTCAAATGTTGTTATCATTAATGCTAACTAATATGCTTTGCTCTCTCTGTTCAAGAACCGCTACAGCTTGTGGCTCGTTTCCATACCTAAAGCATTACATTCACTCCAGAAGCAGGTTTGTGAGCATTCCAGTAGTACTGCGCAAGAAATTCATAATCAATCAAAACCTATCATTTCATATATTCCTGTTACTATGATGTATTCAATGTATGTATTTTCCATATATGTAACATAAGCATACACACCATTGTGAATTGGGATAAAAATGTTCATCCCGTATTGCACCACAAGCAAGAAAGTAAAATGCACAACACCTGAAGACCTATTTTTCACCGTCCAATTAAGGGAAGAGAAAGAGCGGCGTTATAAATTGTCCATTTGGACTTTCGTTGAACAAAATTGATTACTAGCACTCCACAGGATAAACAATGCCCCCAGACCACGTTTGATAACAAACAGTAGCTCCTATATTTTATTCTGTAACCAGTAAAATTATACAAATAGAAAAGTTAATGAACAGAACAAAATATTCCCTAACTAAGTTATTGAAGCTTTAGCTATTATTGTGCTAGTACTATCGTATATCGTACAAAAATAATACTTATTGGACGTTTAGCGACGCAGATAAAAAAATTATCGTTGCTTCGGCGCAAAAAACAACGTGGCAATACGAAAAAAGCTGGGCGCGTCTATGTATATGATAATTGCCTAATATGACCATTCCGTAGTCCTCAGTTTCACTTAAATGGTCGACGATGTTGACTAATATATCGCGCGATTTAAAATGCGTAAGTAATACTCTGCTGCCACTGGATGGATATCTCAAATATATATCTAACACTAGTAGGAGTGATACCGTGGTCAACAGTTTATAGATGACAGAATGTAACAACCCGGGGTATTCAAGGTTTCATCAAAATCTGAAGAGTACTATCCGAGAATTGCCGGACAGCGTATATACATAGAGACCGACAGACAGGCCGAGAGACGGGCAGCACGACTGCAATCAGTAATATGATTTTTCGTGATGTTTGTGACATGAAACATCAAACAAACACAATATCTCGAATGCTAAGCTTTTGGCGATAACAATACTCTGCATATTTGTAAAGTTATATTGCATTATAAAAATAAATTGCAAAAAGACAGGTAGGCAGTAGTGGCTGTACTTTAAGTGAAACACCTGTGCTTTATCTACAGGTATTTCTGACATTTCTCTCTCTCTCCCTTTCAGGATTCTGGTGCTGTCCGTTTGTAATTATTGTTTCGTGGAGATTCCAGAAAAGACGGAGCAAATCCGAAAGTTTGAACAATGCATGTAACTTCAAGGTCAGGGAAAGCCAAATCAATCATATGCTCAGAAAATGCAGGATGGTTCACCCAACGACAATTTAGTAAAATGGCACCAGAAGGCCTTCCTCAAACTTGCGAGATATGTGACATCTGTGGTTACATATAAGTCAGCTTACAAAATTCAGTGAATGCGTTTACAATGTGAAACGTGTAAATTTGTGAAAATATTGTTTTAATGGGCGTATAGACTATGCTTTGAATACCGTTGAATCGCAGACGTAGTGGCCGCAAAGTACCTCGACCACTCTGTCATTGGACAGATCACGTGCTGTCTCAAACAACAATTTGATTAAACAACTAGAGTTAGCACAGTGTCCACCAGTATAAAGTTGTCCATTGGGGACAATTAGATTTTAGAGTATATTAAGCTGAGCGACCTCCATGAATATCTGAATATACCTCGTTTATATTCTGGTTGTGACACGGTGTACCGTGTACACACATTATGCTATGTACTAATCATTTTTTTACGTTTCTTGAGAATCGAGGCACTGAAAAATGGCGGAAAATTAATAGAATGAAAAAAATTGAAAAAATGTTTAAACCTTCCTTTTCAGCTTTTGGAATATTTTTTTCTCCATTTACCTGACCTTACATAGCTTTTGCTTCCTCTATTATTTTTTCTTCTGCGTATCGTTTACCTTTTCCTCTCGTTTTTACTTTCCTTTCTCCTCCCTCCTCGATTGTTATATTTTTTCCGAAGGTCTCCAATCTTTGAGGGAGAATATAGACACATGAATCTGTGGGATAATAGTTTGATAGCAAATATCAACTTTTGAACCTGATTATATTTGGATCTTAGTGAACTCAGTTAGTACCTGTATCAGTACTTCCTTTTTACGCAAAATGCCTAATTTCTATCTAAAGAGCGATACAATCGAAAAAAAACATTGGCGATATTTTCGAGATCTATATTACTATTATCAGAAAGTGTATGTGAACTACCTAGAAAAACGGCCTGTCGACCTGTTAGATTTGACCCCTTACAATGGCTATCCTGGTTATTTGTAAACTATTTAACTAGTTTCTATCATGGATACAAAACTAGAGCTCTCGAATTCAGTACAATATTTATCATTTCAAGCTATCTTAATTATTTTTTATTTTATCTTAGGAGGAATATTTTCCAACGCCTCCACCCTTAAAGGAGGAGCATATACTTCAGAGCAGATTTACGCTGGTAATTCTACGATAATTTTTCTAGGTGATACACCATCCACTACTATCAACGTGGACGCTAAAATGCCAGAAATTAGACTTAAATATCGAGATATAAAACGTATCCTTAAAAAATTGAACTGAATTGAAAAAATCTAACAGTCCAAGTAAATACGATAAATTTTCCTGAAATATTGAGTCTCAAATATTACGCAACTCCTCTGCTAGCTATTTAAGCTCTTATACCAGCGAGGTGGCTTCCCTACTAGATAGAAGATGCAACCCATTCACAGAAATGCCGGAAAAAATTCGAGCAATTATAATCCTGTGATTATGCACCATGTCCCAGGTTCTAAAATACCTTGACAACATCACCACTGATCATTAATACGGCTTCCATAGGCCTTTTCTAAGTGTTGTTCCTTTGGAGAACGCCGGCATTGTGTAATGAGCTACCTGGGACTTTGTCCTCCAATGGTTATGATCTACAGAGTCTTAATGTCAATGAGAATAGACATTTATCCTTCCGCAGCGCTTATGGAGCGCGATAGGCTATCTGCCTTTGCGTGGGGGAGTAGAGCAATTTATCTTCAAGGAGTCTTGAGTCATTGCGCTTGATATATCGAAAGCTTGCGATAGGTTGTTCCATGAGAGACATCTGGTCAGGCTTGCTGCGTATGAGCTGCCACCGGGTCTATGCCAATGATTGAAAAGGTTTCTCAGGAACCACGCCATATTTGTTGTGGTGGGCTGTCAGAGATCTATCCCAAGCTTTTGGGAAATAAAAGCAACAATTACTCATCCTTGCACCATCATGTTGCTGCCCTTGCTGTCCAGAAACTAAGTGTTCTCATCCACTCCAGAAAATGGCATTCACCGGAGCAACCATACCTACTCTACCAAACTCGGATCAGAACATCGCAGAACTATTGCTAGCATATGTGAGGACGCGCTCTGAAGCACTCCCTGAAGCATCTGGAAAGAATCCAGAAACGTTCGGTACATCTAGCAGATGCGCCTTACCCTACAAATCACGTCCGCGCTCCCCCTACTAAACATTTATAATTCATGTTTTTGGAATTGGGTATAGCGTAAATTTCTGAAATACTTCTAATTCATTGCCCATAAGTCTACATCGTAGTGATTACAAAACGCAGAGGTAACAACAAGATCTGTAATAAATGAGCTACATAGAAGGTTCATCAGTTTTACCATCTTGGGTTCTAGTTGAACGTCTCTAGGCAATATACTACGATTACCCCAAATATATCCTGTAGAAATCATTCGTCAGTCAGCAGTCAGGAAAATCGAGAAACTCATTAAGAAAATCCAGTGATATCCCGAAGTCGGGATAACAGAAACAGGAATTAGGGATATTAATTTATAATTTATTTAAGATGGTAAGGGAGAGATAGTCTCGGAGAATTAAATTAAAATTTCTCTGTTCTGCGGGTTCTTACTTTAAGCATTTGCAATGTTATCAAGATGATTAATGTCCTGAGAAGAGAGATATCTCATCCGGCGAAAGGGACCTGAAAGACGGATAATAAAATAGGATTTGTTGCTGCCAAATGGTTTCTCTTCTTTGGTTGTCGTTTCAGAAAATAGCTTTTTTCAGACGAACCACAAATAGATAGCTTTTATATAAATGCACACAGAACTGTGACTGATACAGAGAAATAATGGTAAGTAGTAATATTTCCTGTGATTCCTACCATCAAACGATCTAGATTTCCTATACAAAGTGGCTCAAGTTTCTTCGTAATTCATATCCATTGACTAGAGGCTGTGGATTCGCAATTTGATGGGCTTATATCTTTTAAACATATCTATTTAGCAATAGAATATTACAAGTTATTAGGATAATGCCAGACTCCAGCCTTCCAGTTCCTGCTCTTACCCCCTCTGTAAGGCATTCATGTTCCCATTGTTCATCACTGATCAGCACCGGGTTAATTTCGGACTTGAACAATTCATAGTTCAAAGTATTATTGCAGCCATCCACCTGAATTGGCTCCGCCTCAGACTCACTGTTCCTTTTGTATAGTAATTTAATGTAGTGCTTTCCATTCCTTGTTCTGTATACCTCCCAAATGACGGTAGCAGTGAACTCTGGGGGCTCGTAGTTGAAGCAACCTATGGTATTCAGTATTGCAGCTATTGTTGTGTCATGACCTGATATCACCAAAAACTTTGGTTTACGACCTTCAATTGCACCATCGAAATGATTAACCAAGTATTTGAAGAAAGGACCTGACTTAAGTCTCTGTATGTCTTTTGTATGAGTTCTCATTGCAAAACTAACGGCTGTAATGTACTCTAAGGATTTTTGATCCAATGTCTTATACCATTCAGGTATGTACGAAGGATTTGTTTTGCTGTAAACATACATTGTACCGACCAATGTTTCCACATTATCTATGTTCCCCTCGCCCCAGCCGCTTTCTTCAGATACGGTTTTGAAGATATGCGAGAACTTATTCCTTATTTTGTTGAAAAATTCCATCTGAGATACTTCTTCCAGCATTGCTTGATGCTTAGGGCACTCTGCCCTCATTTCGATCAAATTGTCACGGTCTTTTTGTAACGAGTGTACAGGTATCGGTTGCCATAATAAGTCTTCTAACCAGATATCTTCTTTAACTGGTGGATACAGTCCAGCCAACAAGGCTTCAGCAGACATAAGGGTTCGATCTACATCCGAAGACATCACATATATTTCTTCGGATTTGTATTTTTCAGAAATAAACGTGTTGTAGCGTTTTCTGAGATATTCACCGAGCTGGTGCGACCTCTTTTTGCCAGCCTGCAACAAAATATTAATTCACTTTATAAAAGTCACCACTCAATACAGTAGTTCTGGCTTTTGCTTCCCAAACCAAAAGATGGCGAAGTATAGTAATCGCCAAAAATTTCGAATTCGAAATATTTTGTTTTTTATGTTCCGTCACATTAACATAACAAAAACCCTGTCATCTATCTCCCGTCGGTATGCTTGTCTGTCTATCCCTGTACTCTGTCTCGGTAATCCTTGGCTCTTCTATAGTAGTAGTAGTATTAATGGGGAGGCAAAGCCTGGCAAGTAGGCTACCTTTGGCCCTTTTTGCCGACCCCGAAGACCATCACTAAAACTATGGCAGACCTGGTAAATCCCTAGTGTCGAACCTTCCAGACCTTTTAATAAAGGTTGTGATGTCCGACCATTACGTTAAGTAACACTCTTCCCTCTCAAACTCTGCTGTACCGAACATCTCAGCTCAACTGAGCTGTATACGGCACACTCGCCCAGGAAGTGGAACGACGTCTCGTCCTCCTCCCAGCACTTCTGACAGATTGGGTCTTTGACCACTATGGGTGTCATGTCAATCTGTAGTTACCTGTGAGGATCCCCACTAACAAGTGGAGTGAATCTCTCTCTTCCGGTTCAGCAGCCATAGCTCCCTACGTTTGTTGGGGCCTGCTATGAAGCGCTTGGACTGCCTGCAATCGTCTCTCTTCGACCATGCCTTCGCAAGTTCGTTATATGCCCAGGCATCTAGGGCATTACTGACCTGGCCTCTGCTAATGACCAGCAAAGGTTCGGGCCCATTTATAGCTCTGATTTTAATAAGAACCTGACATATTTTAGCCTGATGGTGGCCTAAAGGTCAGCAGATGACTGGATTTTAACTGAATGGAATTTCTAATATGGCAAAAGTGCTATTCAGTCAGCAATACATGGCGTCACATAAGTATATTTTTATAGATAGAGTCTCGCAAAGTCAAAAAGCCTATCGCCCACCAGTAGCACTGCGAGAGAATACATGTCTACTTCACATTGATCTTGAATCGCTGTAGATTGTAACCATCGGGGAACAAACCCTCCGGCAGCTCAACAACGCCGAGGTGCTCCTTTGAGCTGTTGGAAGTTCGACGTGGTTAAACAGCGCCAGGCCAGTTGCCCTCCCTAGGGCACCTCTAGGTATCAATATGCGAGAGAGCTCGGTTGAATATTTAACATGATAGTGTAATATGTACAATTGATATCGGCCACCCTTTTTCGATGTTCCAGACTATGGAGGTCCTTTGTAAGGCATCCAATAGACGTATATCTGGTTCCTTTAGCAGCTTTAGATAGTGCTTTGGTGCGCATTCCCATATGTCGAGCATTACTCCAGCATGGTCTGATCTGAGCCTTGTTGAGTTGCGGTAAATACAGCTTTCAGGAACGAGAGAGAACGAAGGCCCCGCTTCTGGGATACCGACTTAGCAAGGCCGACAACTTGCTCGTTTTTCTTACATGACCGATGTTAGTGCAATATTTACAACGTCATGGCCGTCACCATATTCGTAACGCCATTTCATCCTTGATAAAGTACCTTGAGACCAATATAACAATCGTAAAAATTCTGGAGATTCACTATATAACCTAGACAAAATTTTGCATTTATAACTTTCTAACTTTTGAGGTATACTTACAGTCACTAACTGCCCCCAACCTTGAGGCCAGTAGATCGACTTGTAGTATTGGTCATTTGGGAAGGAACTCGTTGGGGCTCTATCTCCGTGTCTGAATACCTGAAATATTGCAATAATATTAATGTCATTGAAATCTATGTACACACACTTTAACCAGCGAGAGACGATGCCTCTACCCTCTATAAAAAAATACAAATGCGTGGAAAGTACTGACTCCATTTGGCAATGATAGAAAGACCGCTTGTGACAAGTACTTCACCCGATAGAAACTGTAGAATTTATCTACATCTAATAACCTTTCTAGTTATCTGTGAGTAGATTTACCTATTGCAATAATTAGTTTGCTTGGTTTAAATATTGCTATAAGTCATCTGTTCACATAAAATTATTCTTGCATGAGGTCAAAACAATGTTAGATTGTAAAAAATAAAATGTTCTTACATGTCGACGGTAAGACGCTGTACATTCCCTACCAAAATCATGCCATGCTCTCACCGTACTAAAATAAAGTAGGACGTCTTAAACATTGCGGCCAGCTTGCTCGTCCTTGTTCTACCGGTATATACCAAACGGCAAAATGTCTGACAAACAATTACAATATCTGGGACACTATCCTAGATATAGCAATGAAACTGTGGCAGATTTTCCCAGTAGGTAATTCAAACTAGAATTTCAGCTATCTTTAGGATGTTTTCTTCAATGTATTATTCAAGATATGCAGCTCCACTTTTTTAGTTTCCTTTTTGGTATTACTGGAACGGAACAAGTATCGCCCAAAGTCGCGCTGTCTATTAGCATCATTAGAAAACAAGGTTCCAATATCTAGAAATTATTTGAAGTATGTAATGGCAACAGGCCAGCCAGAGAAGTTGCTTTCCACTATTAATTCTATTCACAAATGGAGTTCAGTTTAATGGACAAAAGACGCAGACATCAACCCTGACATAAAAATCTCATGCTGATCTGCCAGTCCTGAAGATGGAGAGACGTCCATTGTTCGACTCATCTTTTATCTGGAATATTTACATCAATAGTATCATGTTGCCCAAATCAGACCATCACTGTAGTACTACTCGTATGTACGCTCTTAGGCACTGCCTGAATCTTCTGGACACAATGCGGAAGCACCTGACCGCCCAAAGCATCAGCCTCGAACATCTAAGAAAGGTGACTGATAAATCCTTATTCTATAGATAGTATCATGGAAAATGCTCGACGGGTTTGTCTCGCATCATTATGAGTGGTAACTAAAGTAAACAAAAACATTCGCATCATCATCAGGTCAAGATTCCAACATCCTGAACCAGTCTCTTTCAAATGTTGTTTGGAGAACTTCTGCTTTGTGGAATGAGCTGCGGGGAAGTATGTTCTTCTATAGTAACAGCGTTTAAGGTCAGTGTGAATAATCATTCATTTGTCCTTTCGCATCGCTTATGAAACGCGATAGGCTTTTTGCCTTTGCGAGAGCTTCTCCGTTAAAAATTTAAAAATTAGCTTTCAATAAAAATGTATGCTGTATTTTTCATCCGAGTATTCACTTCTATAGTATCAAAGTACAAGCTAACATCTATATAATCCAGTTTCCATTGCTTAACCTCTGCTTGATCAGCATTTGCTCCAGTTCTAGAAACAGGTTTTGGTATTTCGTTTAAATAAGGAACAAGTATTGGAAAACTATCTTTTCTGAATCCAAAATATCGAGCAATATCTTCTCTGGTTCTAGACTCCCAAGGTCCAACATTAATTTTGTATCAAAATCTTTCTTCTGGTGCTGATTTATATCCATAGCGACAGTTACATGATTGGAGTTTTTTTTGAAGTTTAGCTTATGTAAAGGATCGGTCATAAACTATTTCTTTTTTGAGCATAGTTGATATATTTCGCCATCTCTACCTGTTTGTTAAGTCTAATCGAAGTATGTGCATAATGTATATTTGTAACTACTTCTCTTACGTAAAACAAGTAATGCAAGTCGTTTAAACTTTCAAAATTTGAAAATTGAGATATCCTTCTTCTTATTCACTTTGTTCCTCTTATCTCAGAATGATGTAATTTATAGTGTACTAGTGTACTACTATGAAGTGTGATAAATTGGAATCATGAATATATTTTTTCAGTACAGATGACTATTTTGGCCCACCTTGATACATGCATTCACACTTTCTTAAACTATCTTATGTATTCTAGGCAACTTCTGCTATATTCGCTTCAATTCGCCATATATGCATCTATGGCTTATTGTATCAACATCGACTACTACATAAACAAACACTTTGCTCTTACTTGGTAAAACTATTCATTCAAACAAAAAATGCTGTATTAGAGCACAAAGTTTTACACATAAAACTGATGACTTAAATCTAAATCGGAACGCGTCATTAAAAAAAATATAGTTTTATTTGTAAAGCTTTGTGTCCTACAACACAATTTTTTTTTACTGAACCTAGGTTAAGGCTTTTAATAGCTATCATATGACCTCTCCTTGAATCTTATCAGTTCAATTTTTTATGTAGATACGATATTGACTTATCTAAGTGCCTTTAAAAAAATGTTTATTTGAACCTAACCGCAAAATCTGCTGATATCAAGAGCATCAATTGTAGGAATTAAAAATCTAAATGGTGCTACGATAGATATCTGATAATCTGCTAATAGCACGGAGTAATTCTTTTATTGATGTTATTCTACAATTCCATTTATCACATGACCCGTCTGCCCTTCAACAAAAGGAGACAAAATAATTTTTTTACGACATTGCGATTGATATTAATTGATTGACTATATCCAGGTTGTTATTGGTGGAGCCGAACAATAATTGTGACTGGCAAAGAAAGGATGATTTGAAATAGATACAGGCACATAGATTTGTTAGAGATTAGGTACTATATGGATGAGCGAAAGTGACATAGTGCTAGTCGAACCTTTGACTAAGCTGTGGCCATCTGATGGGAGGCCGAGTAGTGAAAAACGTAATATTTATTAATACTACACTACAGAAAGAAAATTCTGTTCATTTCATTACCCAATTTTCTTTCAAGTTCTCTGTACCGTCTAAGGAGATTTATCCGCTTATTATTTCTGCTGAACTCTATTCTCGTCCAGGATAAAAATTACTGAAGTAACAGTATTTATTAATACTACGACGTTTCGACCAATTTGAGTGCCATCTTCAGGTACATTTGTTTTTCAGGAACAAGGTATTATTTTCATGCCAGTCTCCTTTCAGGATGTTGTTGCTTTGATAGCAACTGAAATTGACGCTTAGTAGAAATTTGCTGACAATTTCACCAGGTATATAAGTGGGGGCAAGTGGGGCATGTCTGGTCTCACAATTCCGTCAAGAAAATCCCGAAATAGCAACTCTATCGCGCTTTCTTGCCCAACCAGGGCTATAAAAGCTTTCCTCGTCTAAAAAAACCCGGTATACTATGCCGAAAACACCAGCTGGTTTTCGTCCGCTTCCCGGGCGCGATTAGTAGCTTGAATGGGGACGGCTTTTTGTGCCTTTTCCAATTCTGCATTTTTCAACTACGTCAAAAGGACGACGCTTTCAGTCAGATCCGTATGTATGTAATATGATTAGAATTCATAGATTGCCCATTAGGTCTTGTAAAAAAATTTACACTAGTTGGACGCAATAATTTCCTTCTACAATTGGCTTTGGTATCTTTCAATTTGAAACGAAAACTATTGATTCATGGCGTAAATGAGACGAAATCGGCTGCTAAGTATTATACCTTTAAACAGCATATATCTACTCTATAAGTACTATAGAGACTATAAGTACAATATAGATAATAATACAATTAAACTAATTCTGGTGAAAGTAAGCAGATTTCAACACGTAGGTATAATAAACAAGCATACCTCCTTTCTACTAGATAAAATATGTTGTTTTTTGAATCAGTTTGATTCCACCTTTAAGTGAGCCAATGATTTCTCTTGTGTCGATATACGGAAATATATAAATCATAGAATCATCATCCTTAGAATGCATACCAAACACTAGCCTGAATTGGCGACAAGGTCGTAATCTAGGCCTTGGGTGTGGTAAAAGGGGCATGAAGTTTGTTTGTGCTTTCACCATTTTTTGTAATACCTTCGTCGTGGTAGGCAATAGAAAAAGGAATATAGTAATGGATATATAGATAAACACTATGTGATTTAGCTCATTTGAAAGAGGAGAACATTTTCGTTCATCATGTCTCTCTCTCTCTCTATATACAAATGCTTGTTTATCTTGCCAAATTTCAGTTTCGGTCTGCGCTAAAGGATTTAGAAAATTGTACCAAACATATGCAGCTGATTTTGAATGATAGCAAGGTTTGCGAAATTTTATCTTAATTTCAACAACACCAGTCTCCTGGTAATAGATCTTGGAGGGAGAGCGTGCTACTCCTATCCCCCCCCCTTGTAAACGCCTGTAAATGGCGATACGAGTTTTACTAAAAAATTGCTCCATATACCACAGGCAATAAATAATTTATCAAACATTTGAAAATTCAGTTTCTAGATTGTAATGTGTTATTTTGATGACTTGTAAAAAATGGTGACCATTACATTCTTAGAAACATCCAAATGCTAATCCATTGCTGATACACTCCGTGTGGAGATTTCTGAAATCCTTTGCTGATAAATGGTCATACTAGGAATTGTAAATGGGAGGATAAGTAAAGGTCGCTCATCAATTTAATTCATTATTAAACTGTTATAATTTACTCTAGTAATGATATATTCCTTTCATATAAATATAGCATATTGAGGTAAAATTTCACGTTCAGTTGAATAGCCATGGGTTAATGTGGAACTGTATAATACTAATTGGTTCTATGAATTGAAAACTCATGAGTATAAACTCATATTGATTCATGAGATAGCGGGCAAACTCATCGGACAGAGAACGTATTAACGCATGAATTTGTAAACTACCCATTAGTAACATCAAATATCTCATTTCAGCTCTTTTGCATTCTACAGTAAGCTTGTCAATCAAAAGTCAAATATTTGGAGTCATATAAAAAATAAAAAGGGGTGCAAAAGGTACAACAACTATTTGATATTGAAGTTAAATATTTTTTACAGTATGTATTGGAAAAAAGTTAGCTACTGCTAAATCTGTTATTTAATTTTAGTACATAATTAGATGAGCATATCAATATGAGAAATTGCTTTAACTCTTTATCATAGCGTTTTCTCTAAATATAAATAATTCGGTACATTCATGTCAAAACTAAACAGCTAATTAATAATAAAAAACATTTAAGCCTTAAGGCCGTTTTTATAAAATAAATAAAAGGATTGAAGCAGACAAGAGAACAAAATTCCTACCAAATATCAAATATACTTAAACAAACTGGATCAAATAAATCATTTTGTGAATCATTTCCAAATAATATAGATAAATAGTGAATTAGGAGGCATTTACCACGGCTACAGCTACAAGTTCGTCATCTTCCTGCAAACTGCTTACTACCATTGCTGTCAGGTTGGAAGCACTCAAAAGCAATATGTACATTAATAATCCGCCCATTATTCTCTAACTGGAGTCGTCGCATACTCGTCACGATATTTAACGCATCTCGACGTCTCAGGGAGGGAGCAGGTGTAATTCTTTTATGGGCGGTTTCCACGATTAGGTTAGCCTATAATTATAGCAATGTATGCATGATATCTCTTACGTTGTTAGAATGGGAACTTATCCAGATGGCTCAATATTATTCCATCACTCACTCTGCTATGAAGCTAGCATGTCAAGTTTGACATTTTCATTACATTTAGAATTTTCCACCTTCCCTTCTAAGAAAATAGGAAGTAATGGAACCATAAAATTTCTTGAATCTAAGATAAGATACTTTTTGAAATTCAAGCATTTTGTTATAGTATCTTTCTGCCTCTGAAGGAATATTGATGAGCTTTATACACCCGGCTACCACGACCTTAATGAACATACCCTTAGAGTTTTGGAACGGCGCTTCGCCATATCGTTGGATCAATTGTGGACGGTATACTTTTCTCGATACAATAACTAAAAATGCCAAATCGATAGATAGCAGATTAAATATGATGCGAAGTTGGACCCTGTGTGGAGATTTTCTCATAATATTTGTTCAGTTCGCTAGCTAGCTTCACACCTTTCATTATTATCTACTACCATTATCTTAGTAAATTATTTATATTTTGCTATATTCATAACCAAATTTCTATATATGTGGATTCATTCCTTCGATTATCGAATTGATTCTTAGTTATACTCCAATCATGTCCCATTATTCCTTTGTCTTCCATCCATACTCTGTTACTACAGAATCAATTTCATTAAACAATAGATTACTTTGACTGCCCCTGGAACAAAACCTTTATACCGCTTGGTAGATCCAAGAAAGCAGAAAACTAATATCACCACGCTGGAAGTTATATTGCTTTTTGTAGCGGGGTTTCTTTCGACAAGTCTGTGCACTACGGTTAAGTCCAGCAGCCACCGAGATTTCACAATAAATTCAACAAAGATGTACATCACGAAAAATGCTGCTCTATTTTCAGGATTTTGAATTCCTCTAAGACTTCCCACATTTCTATCTATCCTACTGTATCTTCATGAATCATCATATTCTATCAGGCCAATAAGTGGAACCAAAATCGTTCTGAGGAAAACTCCACTAAGGTTCCAGTTGTATCAGCAACGTTCACCAAAACATAAAGCAATAATTTTTTTACTATTTTCATTTAATGACTGTTTCAAATGCCGTGTCACTTACGGACACATTTCTGAGAACCTCAACAGATACTCTATTACATAGATGTCCGGTAATGTCTTTTTATAGAACGCGAAACCCATTGAAAATAGAAAGAATTGACTATGAAATCGTATGTTATGATTACGAATTTAAGAATAAAAGAGCCTTCCAATGTCTTCTAGCCGATACCTTACTCTATATGTCTGGATTTAGTATTTATGGCTGTTTAAGGTGAAAAGTTTTCAACTTTACAATTTTTTACAGGTTTCTTTTCTTTTCCATTTTTCCATAAAACTGTTAAATTTCTTTTCGAATTGCGGAAAGATGTCGGCGCTCCATTAACAGAACAAGATTTGTGAGAGGTTTTCTTATTGTAACGAGTGCAAATCAAATGTCATATCAACAAAATTTCTCTAAACCCTTTCATATTCGCATTATGGCTTCGTGGATGTTTTAGCATATAAAGCCACCACTTGTCAAATATTCCCAAACTAAATAGTACAAACATAATACGACACAGCGACCGATTAAATAAACGACGTACAACACATACGACTTCAGGATATGCGAATAGAAATTCAAAAAGGAACTCCGTTTGTCGCGTGATCGTTGATTGAATATAACACTGGCGTGCAGCGTCAACTTAGAAAAGAAAATTTTATTTTTATTTTTATAATATTAACCATCCCATAAGGGTTCTCTCAATTTTCTCCATTCTCGGAATGAATGGAGTGCCTCATGATATACCTTCCTGTCATGTCAGTCTTCTGCTCCCACTCCTCTTTTTCTGAGAGTATCACTAGCTATTTGACTGTATTTTGCATGATATCAGAAGACATTCTCAGACTGCAGTTATTTTTAATATCCTTCAAACAAATCTGCTGTCTCCATACCACCAGCTGCTATAACACTTCCTGCATGATGACAAGTTATTGCTCTTGCTTCACGTTTAAGGTATAGGTATGTGTAATAGTCCAAAAGCCAGTGACCCTCGACCCTTTGTCCTCGCGGATTTAAATAAGAATTATACACACGTCTAGTATGCATATAGGGGATTATAGAATCCCCACGTCTGCCAGAAAAATCTTCTGCAAGAATGTATATCCATGATATCTAGTTCCTAACTGAATGATGTCTGAAGTCTCACTGACCCTGGCACTGCTTCATCCACCAATATATACAAGAATGTCCATCTAGAAGGTTCCATAACCAAATTTCGAACAGTCTTGACATTCTAAATGCCTGTTTTGATAACTGCTCACATGTTCTGGATGATTGACATACAGGTTGATCTTTTCTTAGCTGCTACCGCTGATATCATTGCAGTGTTAACAATTATCAAAATTATTACTTTTGAAACTGCGGATCCCCTCCGAAAGAAAATCCAGGGTACATGCCTGGGCATACCGAGCTATTTTAATTAATGCCCTTTGCACAGGATTTTTCTGGCCAGTCATTGGTCAATGGCTCTCTTACTATAAGGGAGGTAGTTTAAGAATATCTATGGCAGCAGTTCGTGTGGTCCGAAAGACCCTAGTATTCAACATTCAAGCATCTTTCTGTCTCAAACTTAACTGAACTAGACTGAGACGTTTTGCTCCACCATTGACTACCCTAGGTGTGATGACCTTGTTGTGAAGCCAAAACTGCGAGCTTTGAGCCACACTTTTTGATTAGTGACAGTCTAGTCTACATAAATTCGCATTTAGAAATCCGAAAAGAAAGACCCAGTGCAGGATTCGAACCCGCATCTCCCGATGTCATGTCGGGCGCTCTGACCAACTGAACCAACTGGGTAGCTGGTCAGTCGTTACAGAGCGCGGATGATATGTTAGGCAGAATCCCCCACAAAGCCATCCTTCCGAATTTCAAATTGCGCGCGTCGTTCGTATCTCGAGGTGCCGCAGCGCCAGTGTTTGGGTTGGTAACTATCTCCGACCGCGATTTCTGACAGCAGACCTCTTGTTTCGAACAGCCATAGTCTTTCACTATGCAGAGGTAATCGTGATACACAACTTGCTTTTCTCCGCAAGATGGAGTTTTTGATACATAAATTCGCATTTAGAAATCCGAATGCGAATTTATGTATCAAAAACTCCATCTTGCGGAGAAAAGCAAGTTGTGTATCACTATCACAGTCTAGTCTACTGAGCTAAACAGGTACTCACTCGATCTAGACCACCGCTGACGTTAGGTGGACTCTCTCGAAAGCCATTTTTCTTGCAAATGTCTAAGTGCGCGCGCCGTTCATATCTCAAGGTAATGAGCTCTTACCGCGGTGACTCACATACATCGAACAGGCATCAGACAGTATGTAGGGAACAACCGCTCTCGTTATTTCATCATTCTGGTTAATGGTACTGTAACCATACCCTTTTGGTTGATTTACATTTCTTCCTGTCTCATACCAATATATATTGTAGTCAGCATCTCTTGGACTGCAACTGAAATCTTCACCTCTAGCAAACACAACTAGGTTACCACCATGAGCCTGGACCTCAACTCCCCACAACCTTAAAATGTCATCAAGGTCATCTCCTAGCAGCGACTACAACAGAAGTGACAGTACTCCTACGTCCTACACGTTAGTATATCCAATCACTAGCATTTGATCCCTAAAAGGATTTTGGTGGAACGTTGTTAAACGCTCCCTCCATCAAAAATTTTAGATGATGACAACGAGACTTTTGAGCGGGAGATCCGTCAGTGGATGTCTTATTGAGGCATCACCCTGCACATGCTCATCAATAAACTCTTCAAGGCTTTTGAAATGAAATGATGTAATGTTGACTAGCCTGAGTGACTCTGCTTCTGGTACTCCTTGACCAGGTTTGATTTATAAAATATCCTCGCAACCTTCTAACCAGCTGCTATATGATTCCAGGCTAGCTAACTCAGTACTAGCCTTGCCACAGCTTTATTACAATTGATTTCATTATAAACATTTTCGCTGAATTAACAGCTTTTGAACCAATGTCATCTTTTTACAATGAATTCCCACGCCAATTGGCAGGGAAGTATTGTAATCGCGCTACAGTTTGAGCTCTAGATATAGTGTTTCCTTGATGTTTTAAGACGTACACACGACTAACAATTACACTCACTTCCGTCGGTCTGTATGCCTGTCTGTAATCTGTCCGGTAATAATCTTTGAACCATGTATAACTTTGGAAATTTGGACACCCCCTGGCAGACCTTGCCTGAATGTAGATCTATTGTGCATAGATATTCCAGTATTTCCAGTTTATTCATTTTTCTTAACACTGCATATCTGACCTGACAGCCCCATGTAAACGCCAGCTGAAAAAGATAGGGTATGGTACATCAGGAGCAGCCAGTATCTCAGTCAGTATCAGATAGTAAAATGCATTTTCACCAAAATAACCGTTTCCTCGTACGAAAGTGAAAAATTTTGTCATGCATGTCCATGAAGCCAGCAATACTCTCAAGTACTCAAGCAGCACGTGCAAATAAACTTTATTAAACGTAAAATTTACTACTGACGATCGGCCTGCATGGACGCCAAGTATCCAAGGAAACGGTAGCCATCACATGGATAACCGATTTTGATACGTTTTCTTAAGGGAACTAACCCGGTAAAGTATTTCTGCTCAACCCACTTTGTACGCCTAATCTTGACTATCAGAGCACGACAAGACGTCTTGAAAATCGAATTCACATCATACAATTCAAAAATAAAGCGACACAACATTCACTTGACGGGAATAGGGACATGCACAATTCATGATATTGCAGATAAATAATGTTGCGATGGTGCAAAGTGTGCGCTTACTCTGAGTTTAGTGTCCTGGGTGGATAATGTAGACGGAAATTAATCTTGCACCATTTTTTTATAATATACGAGCTACTGTTGTTGCATACCGGTTTCAACCTGAAAGTTCACCATCAGAAATTATTAAAATATGGTCAAACGTGCGGAATACCTAATTTTAACAGTGTCTGTAGTATCAACATCACCTTTAACTAACCTTAGTTGATATCTATCTGAAATCATAAAAAAGCTCAAAAATGTTACTCTATTAATGCGCTATTGCTACCAACATCGATAGCTCATTTACATATCTCAACGTACTTTGTATCATGCTATGTGCTCCCCTCGTATTAATCAAGGTTTGACACCAAAATTCAACCTTGAAAGCTTCATTTTCTTTGCTCGACAAAGAACAGAAACAACAAAAGCTAAAATAAATGCCTATCAATAAGATTCATGCAACCATAGTTATACTTGTAGATTGCAGATGCTCTTACTTGGTGGAACTCTTCCATCACGCATATAAAAAGATTGTGTAATTAACACACAGCATCACAAATATTTGTGCGACTGTGTGTTAATTACACAACCTTTTTATCTGCATAATTATGCTTGTCCTTTAATTAAAATCTGAGCTCGAAGTGATACATTTCACAAATATTTAGACATAAGGTCAACAACAATAGTTTGAGATGCTAAGCCCATCTCTGGAAGAAGCAGCGCCATACTTAGAAGACGACCATGGTTAAAGCCTCTTTCCGCAGCAAACAATTTAAATCAACAGACACAAGCTCATTCATGGAATCCTTTGAAAGCATGTAGAATACACAGGTCAGATACTAGGTTCCATTTTGCCTCTTTAGTATATTGGTATATTGTATAGCTTTGGGGATCGAGATACCTGAAATCAGTGCCCCACAGATTACAACCCGTACGTCGTTGCTGGTGTTGGGTGGGCAAATGATTGCTGTTTCGAAAGGCTCATGAAAGAAGAAATGGCAATATGGCTAATCAGATGGTCTCATTCATACCAGAGACGAATCTCTATGTATGCGTCTTTGGTTTGGTGTCCAAAGATGAAACAACGATCTGCCATTGCTGAACTGAGCACGGTGCAAAATCTTGACTGTACGGCCATAACGGGAGCAATAAATAGTGCTCCAGCTTCTGTAATGGAGAGCATTCTGGACCTAAGCCCAATTCAATTTGTAATAATGTAGTTAGTGCATTCAGAGGGACGATGATTTAGGTACCTTTCGGTATCGCACCAAACCTTATTTAATCCCCCCCCCCCCCCAAGAGAACAATCAAAAAGTAAACAGTATCAAACAACAGCAGTGTTTTCATTTTGAAGTTAGCGTAGTAACAAAAGGCTCACATAGAAAATAGTATCTTATAGTTGACCACTGTATTCATATATATCCAAAGATCTGATGTAGATCAGACTCTTTCATTGCATATTTATTAAGTAAATTATTTGACCTGATTTGACGTGATGTGTCAGAAATTACACTACGTGTATGAGAATAATGACCCAACTGATATATTTTCGACTATAACTCGCCTCAAATTCAATGTTGTAGTACGTTGAGTTTTAAATTTGAGGTCAGTGCTTCAATTTTACTTGGTATAAATTTATTTTTATTCCTTGATAAATGTTTCATACAATTTGTGTAGTTCTGTGAATTTCTATTATCCAATCTATTTGCTCATGCACCACCACTTCCAGCATCTGTTTATTTAATAAGCAACATAGCTCGGAATATCGGGCTCGAGAGAAGAAAAACACGAAGTGATAAGAATATTCCTATATTGGCTTCGTTCTGTTACAGTAGCGTAGGATTTGTTGTTGGTTAAAATTTTGATAGTACTTGAAAGTGACCACGATATAGAGGTTCAAAAAAATGCATAACCATACCATACCCTCCTTAAAGTTAATTTGCCATGTCAAAACAGACAACAATTCCAACAAGTCCGGGCATGTGACGGAGTCTTTGATCAATCAGATAAGCCTTTTGTAAAGTGTCACCAAACCTTCTACTGTCAAAGGCTTCTAGAAACCTGAGCTTGACGTCCATCCCACCTTGTCGATGAAACAGAGACATGGATATTTTATTAGTGCTATGTTAATGAAGGAGATTGAGATTTTCATCAGTAGTTTTTATAATGCTAATATGTTAATCTATAGAAATACCTGTTATACAGTGTTTTGTAGCAGATTTGCATTGAAAATGAGAAATAGGAGGTATTCAACATATTTCTTGTTTACCTATACAGTATCATATGAATATGTTCCAATCCCATTTTGATATTAAAATAAAGGCAAATATAAAATTTATTCATAATAGTGATACCAGGAAATGTGATTTGATGATTACTTGTAATCCATTTAACAAATAACCAAACCAATTTATTCCAATATAGTGTTAAAGGTGAGAAGACTACTGTATTGCATTATTGTTTGATAAATTGAACAACAGCTGAGTTCTACGATTCGGTCATCCACTGAGAGCATCAACATACATTTCCTGACTTTTGAATTAGCATTTTAAAGTTTATGATTTGAAACCGAACATTGAAATGTTCTGATCACACCTGTTGGACCACTTCGACCGGGCTGGGGGCTTTCCTTTCTATTATTTTGTTATTTTTTAATTATTATATTGAGAATTTCAACGTTTCTGTTGTGTAAATATAATAATAATAATAATAATAATAATAATAATAATAATAATAATAATAATAATAAAAGAAGTATAGTTGCTGACGTAATATATAACTAGGAAATATGAATAGACCTCTTTATATCAAATTTATGTAATATTATATTGTTGAGCTGTTTATGCATTTTTCGGGGTGTTCGATAAAAACGTAGCAACAGAAATAGAAACAAAAGTCCTGATGCAGTATTTTGATGTTGCGGCGTTACATAGCGGCTAAATTTTTATTTAAAAATTAGCAAAAAATCGATTCATTCAGAAATTCGGTTCATTAATTTCCTGTTTAATTCAATAGAGGCAATCTATGCTTTTAAAATATAATGGATTTCATGGTAATTTTGTAATGGAGACTTTGCCACAATGCAAACACAGTCTTCAAAGGATTGGATTTAATGTCGAACTTGCTTAGCATGGCTGCAGGAGTTTTGTAGCATGTAGAATCCTATGTGTAACCTATGTGGACGAAAGGCTAAAAGAGCTTCTGTTCAAAAATAGTTTCATTTCGTTGTTTAAAATATTTATAGGTGTTAATATCTCCTTTCAGTTATTTTTTTAGACTGTTTATATTGAATTGCTATGTTAATTTTTTACTACGAGTTATCTCTGTATTGAATGTTTATTTTAGTATGTCAAATGTTTACTCTCAGGTCTGAATAAATGAAATTACTGCGTTTAAGCCTCGTTTTTTGCATCTGTCTTTGATTGTTTTTGAAATACTACTTTTTATCATAATATGAGTATAATTTAGATAATGGGGCATTTTGTAACACATGTGATGCCTATTACCCAAGCACTACATGACAAAATGCCTCACTGAAGGTTTTAAAAAAATAATTATTTCTTTATTTTTCTATCACTGAGACAGTTGCAACAGGTGCCATAAAATTCAAAAATAATTGAGCTGTTTCCTGAATGAAGAGAAACATAATAACTTGAATAGCTTTTTTTCTATAAATTTCTGAAGAACTGAGGGGCATATTACCTAATTTTACCCTACTAGAAATCGCATTTTTGAATGAAAAAACCTAATAATATGCATGGTGCATATTATTGGGTACTTTGTTTTGAAGTTTTCCGCCTAGGCTAAAAGTAATTCCGCTCATCAACTCTTCGAAAATGATGTTAACCCTATTACTCAGTTGATTGGTTGAATATAGCACTGTGGCTACCCGAATTGGGTGTCATCCGACTTAGGGGATTTCATTGGTATCAAAAAAGATAATAGTGGTGTTTATTGGATATTTAAATAAGGTGTATTTCAATATGGGCAATATACATAGTAGAATCTCAGCAAATTTTTCTGTAACAAGTGCGTACTGGAGTTTAATTATTTATGCTTCACCTTCTAGTGGATATGATACGTCTAGATTTAAGTATATGCAGATGTATGCTTAACTTTTATGTTATAACTAAATCATTCAATAAATGAGATTGAAAAGGATCTCATGGTGAGCATCCAGAAGTATGCGTAATGTCTACTCTGTAATGCCACTGTTTTTAGAATATGAGAATATTCTGCAGCTTTTGCCCAGATGAAAGGCTCGCCTTCGCCTCCTAGTGTAAATAAATTACAGAAGTAGGTTAAAGCTATAGAGTTCGCTGTATTGTAATTTCCGCAGGTAAAACTAATTTCATAGTGGAATCTATAGGTCATTACTTATGGAAAAGATAAAACTCACTATACTGTCTAACGATTCACAATCAATGGCACTACCTGACGGCAATCCCTACAAATTGAAAATAGCATTTTCAGATGACAGATGTCAATGGAACAAAGTTTCTGTTCAGGTCCTATTATCGATCTGTAATTATTATTACAGTGTTGTCATTATGATTAAATCTGTATGGTACAAACTTCAAAAACTGGAATATATGACGGACACTGCATTCAAACGTTGATATTTGAGAGAAGATCTACATATCTACAAAGACATACCACTACCACAAATAATATAGTTATAGTTCCAAAAATGGATAAATCAGAAAGTCAACAAATGTTTGTTTGGAATTATAAACAATAATGAAATAACAATATCCTAGAAGGAACAAAATTCTGAAATTAAAGTGGATGTCAAAACAAACTAGTAATCTCAGCTTATCCAATACGCTGTAATTTTTCAATACTCTCGTTGTCAGCAAATAGATCAGTACATCGACAGTCAGACTGATAGATACACCAAGCGATAGACCGACAGACCGACAGACAGGCATACCGACAGACCGGCAGTCCGACAAACTGACGGCCAGACAGTCCGTTCGACGGTACGACGCACCAACAGACCGACAGACCATTAAGGTTGATGCAGGTTACACCTTGCCGAAGCCAGGCCAGGACACGAACCTGGCTCGGTAAACTATGAATTGTGTCATATAAAGGCCCCAGTACACAATGAGCCATGATGGGCCATGCGCCACGTAGGCCATCATTGCCCGTCAGCTTTAAGATGTTCACATAATGGCGCATGACTTATTGCTGCCTGGTGAAGTACTCAAGATGGACGTATGCACTAACCCGTCGATCGGTATCGAACTGAACAATGGCCGACTGTGTGAACACTACCGGCCAGGCTACGCCTCAATACCCTTTGAAGTGTGACAAAAAAAAACGACAACAGCGCCATTGCGCGCTACGATTCGTTAACCACTGCCAACTGTCCGCCATCATGTGCCATTCTTTCCTGTACACAATGTCGATTGTGGATGACTTACAGTGGCACATCATGGCCGATTGTGTAATGGGGCCTAAGATTTTACTATAAATGTTTGACCGTGTCCATGCCTGGCTCTGGCACAGCGTAACTGGAATCAATCTTCATAAAAAGCAGACCAAAAAAACGACAGCCAGAATAATACTGTGGGTGTTCATATGCTGAAAACATGGTCCGGGATGGAAATATTGAAAAATATCCATCTGGTGGGCTAATTCATAGTCACAATAATTATCGTCATCATTGCCCCCTATTTTTCTCGTCAAAATCAACAAAAGATCTCGGTCTCTCATGAATCATAATTAACGAATTTAATTTCTTGTCACGGAAAACGGAGTTGGTCGTTTTGTCTTGCTCGTCCCCTCTTGTCTGCCAAGATTGGATGGTAATATTTAATTTAATTTTGTGGTCTTTTGTTGTTTGCTCTTGATTTTTTCTTTCAAATAGTTCAGCGACGATGAAATAAAGGTGCCTTAAGGAGAATAGAGAGAACAAAGCAAAATAGCTCCATCCCTAATTGAGCATCTGAAATGACGACGTCACAATATGCTCTCTTGTACCTTTCATATCTTTATCAATTAAAAACTCATTGGGTAAATACAAAGAGCGGAGTTGTAATCGTATTACTCCCCAAAAATGTTGGGTATGGATATGGATATGAAAAAGAGATTATATTAATAAAAAATGCTAAATTTTGAGTTTGAGCTGTATATATAATTGAAATTTATATATAACGAATTCGTTTGGAAACATTTTGGATGTAACATACAAATGAATATGAAATGCATCCGAAACCTTATTTTGAATCAAAATTGTAACCTTAATAATCATCTATAAAATCAGTGACTAGCAACATATAAGCATAGAAGTATTGGATTTGATCGTATATTGTATAAACTGATTCAATTTTTGATTCGAGACCATTGTCATCTTAGAGCTCCGAAACATCTACATTGTCTATAAATTTCAAATAACAACAATCCGAAAAGTATTTTCCGAGTTATTGAGGGGTCAAGACTTATTAGACAGACAGACACATATACAGTAAAGAAAACCGAAATGAGCGACAGTGTTTTTTTTTACGTCATGATACATCAAGAAAACTTGTAATCTTAAATCCCAGATCTTTCGCAATTAAAATACTTCCTCGCCAATTGGGATGGGAAGTAAAATGACGAATTGCAAATTCCTGTCTGGCTAAAATTACAACATAATTGTAACATTCTGCTTCTATAAGCACAATACTATGAAAATGCGAACTGAAATATCTTCTTTATCACACCGTGGTTGACCTCGTAGAACGTTCATTCGTTGTCCCGAACCCCGTCACGTTCTCGCAGAATTGAACCAGGCACAAAATAAAAACCGGACTCCGCACAACTCCCATCCACTCGATCACAATTCGACCCTTAATGAGTCTTGTCATATGGTAGAGATTCGAGCTCTGTAACGTGAAAAGTGGGTCTCAGTACAAAACACTCTAATAACCCCCGTTATTCTGCGGCTCTCCATACACTCTTCCATAATTGGGTTATCAGTCCTTGCACGTAATTGATTTATTTCCTTTCGTATAGACCGGTCATGGTGCCAGCCTCTGCAATTAAAGCAGCACAGACGGTCATGAGTGCATTCGACATCACTTAGCTGCTAGGAAATGCAGCAAGGCATTTTGGAGGTTAAGGCTCGTTAGATTTTTTAATGAAAATATGGATAAAAAAAAAGTTTTTTTGCTGTAAGAGGTAAATGTTTGGTTACTACGATGACAAATCGGCAAAAACTTAAATGTTTTCAATTTTAACTCCATCTTCACCCTTGAAATAATGCGCCCAATCTTTTATGTTATGAATATTAAATAATATTTTTTACATACATGAAAATAAAAAACAAAATAAAATAAAATCATACCAACCGCAATATTTTTCTATTCATTCATACGATAACCCCTAAGTTCCTTGCCCTTATTTAAGTTATCGCTGAAAAGGCAGTGGAAATTATTTTTGTTTTACCATACCAACAAAATTCATATGACAACATGTATTTTTTCACCCCCAGTGTTAAGCCTCGTCAATATTTGTCTCGATATTTGTTCTACCCTATGATACTGGTATACATTTGTAATAAAAATAAAATCATGTAGTAACATAGAAATCTCGTTTTAATTGAATACCCCTATAATTTATACACTTTTATTAACTCCTTTCACCCCTTCTAATTTACGATTTCGATCAAAACAATCGAGATTTTACCACTTATAGCTACTATACATTAGTATACCAAATTTGTAATGTATACCTACGTGTTTAAGTTATAGTTCCAACAGACAAAGAAACAAACCAACAGACAGATACACAGAAATGATATAATATGATTGAGCGATCAAAAGAACGTGAATTAAAAACCAAAATTCACAGAGGGTATTTTTCTATCGATCACAATACTTGCTATTGCGAATGGAATGAAAACAGTAAGGTGCCGATTTTGTCTGATAACACGAATTAGGCGATACACCTCGCAAGTAGACTGAAATCATACATTTATTTAAACAGAAAAAAATGCTATTAGGAATGAGTTATTACTCGATGTTTAAATACATATTATGTAGCTAATCATCGTTCAAAGCGATTTGAAACCACATGTGCAGCTTTGTGATATTCCGTTTTGACACAAAGCATTGCCGCATTTTCATGGATCCGTATTTTTACTCTATACATCAGATACTTTCACCCTTACAGCCACAATCAAGCAACTCCAAATTGTTTTCCCATCTGCTCTCTAATTTATTTTGGCACGAATCCAGCTTGGAACATCATTAAAAATTTAGGGCTGCCCGCCACTGGCCTCAATTCCCAATTACCGCTAGATGATTGTTTAACCTTTAGCCAGTGATTGGGTCTATGGGGATACTTCATTGTTGTGCTAATTGCTATTGAAACGATGCAGGGGTAATTCTGTCTTTCCGCTGACACGGAAACGGATTAAGAAATAAGAAAGTTGGTGAAACATCTGGAGATAGATAATTGCAGGGTTCCTATTTCCCTGTCTTGACAGCTTAGTATAATAATACTGAGCATATACGAGGGCACGCTAAAACTCTTTAGATATTCCTAATCTGTACAAGTTTAAACATTTTCGAGCACGCAGCTATTTTGTCTAAAGTTGTAAGTGCGTACACGCAAAGGCAGCGTTTGAATCGTTCAGTAGTTGCTTTGCCACGGTCTCGAATACATCTAAGCGTTGGCCGAATTTTAACGTGAAGATTGAACCGGGTAGTAGCGATTTTCGATCTATGATCATGTATGACTATAAAAAGGGACTAAAACAAGCGGAATGTCATGAAAGATTAGTGAGTTGCTTTGGGGACCCTGCCCCTTCTAGGGTTATAGTTTTTAATTGGTTTGCTGAGCTTAAAAGGGGTTGGGTCTCAATCCAAGATGAACCTCGCACAGGTCGACCGCCCACTGCTGTTACTCCGGAAACTTTAGTAGCTGTGCAAAATATGGTAAAAAAAGGTCGACATATATCCTACACCGAGATTGAGGCTTCTCTGAGGATTGGATCTGCAGTGGTCCGAACAATCATTCACGATCACCTTCGCGGTGTTCCAGATGGGTGCCACATTTATTGTCCATTGAGGAAAAAGCAACAAGAGTTGATTGGGCTAAGTTTATGCTTGAAAAATTTGATAATGGGCATAGTAAAAACACTTTTAATATCGTAACCGGAGACCAAACATTGTTATATCATTATGATCCCGGAACTAAACAGTAGTCATTAGTTTAGTGCTTTGAAAGTGGGCAGCCTCCAACGAAAATTCGTCTTTCCAAGAGTATTGGATAGAAAATGGTAGCATCTTTTTTTTTCTAGAAGTGGATACATCATAACGGTAGCCTTGGACAATCAAAGGACAGTTACTTCTGAATGGTAGTAGTCTTCCAAGAACTATGCAAGAACCGTCCAAAGACTGGTCTGCGGGGTATTCAATGGCACACTCGATCTTTTGCTGAACAGGGTGTCAAACTGTTGCCTCACCCACCTTATTCTCCGGACCTAGCTCCGTGCAACTTCTTCTTATTGCCTAAGATCAAACAAAAGTTACGAGGTCGCCAATTTTCCACCGATGAAGAGGCAGTCGCGGCATTTTCATTCAAGATCATCTTCGCCTAAGGAAGCGGTGTTCCAGATGGTTGCCACATTTGTTGACCAGTGAGAAAAAAGCAACAAGAGTTGATTGGGCTAAGTTTTTGTTTGAAAAATTTGATAATGGGCACAGTAAAAACACTTCTAATAACGTAACCGGAGACGGAACATGGTTATATCATTATGATCCCAAAACTCAACAGCAGTCATCAATTTGGTGCTTTGATAGTGAGCAGCCTCCAAAGAAAATTCGTCGTTCCAAAAGTATTGGAAAGAAAACGGTCGCATCTTTTTTTCGTAAAAGTGGATACATCACAACGGTTGCCTTAGAAAATCAAAGGACAGATACTACTGAATGGTAGATAACCAAATATGTTCCTGTAGTCTTCCAATAACTATGCAAGAACCGTCCAAAGACTGGTCAGCGGGGTATTCAATGGCACCATGAGAACGCATCCACCCACAGCGCCGCTAGAACACTTGATCTTTTTGCTGAACAGGGTTCAAACTGTTGCCTCACCCACCTTATTCTCCGGACCTAGCTCCGTGCGACTTCTTCTTATTCCCTAAGATCGAAGAAAAGTTACGAGGTCGCCATTTTTCCACCAATGAAGAGGCAATCGCTGCATTTGAAGAGGAAATTAGCAACCTTTCAAAATAACATTGGTCACAAGAATTTGACAAGTGGTTTTACCGAATACGTACCTGTACTGGGGCAGGGTGAGAATATGTTGAAAAACAGAATAAAGTTTTTAAAAAAAAACCTTGTAGTTTTTCTGTATCTGAAAACTTTCAGCGTGGCCCTCGTATATTATTAGCGGGCTAAATGAAAAAAACCTACGTTTTCCAAAAGGCAGACTACTCAAACAGTGACATACATTACTTCACTTACTTGCTTGGTATGTGCAATGTTAGTGAAAAACTATTGAATTTGTGCCAAATTGAATTCCCATATATACCATTTCCTGAAGCATCTTATGTATAAGCAAATCACCAAATCTAGAACTAAGACTAGGAAACTTTGTAAGAACCTGAGGGAAATGAGTGAAGTTGATTTATATAGAGAAATGGATTCAGGAAGTGATGCCATATTTATGTGTTGGGCAAATAGGATACAGAGCTGTCAAAACAAAACAAAACGGCTTGTACAAACCTTTGTGTAAGGATAGACATTGATCGCGACGACATGCAGAAGTTCTTAGCTACCAGTTAGAAGGTTGGTATCTTCTTAGTCCAAGTAACTTAATATTTTTGAGATTCGGATTTACCTTTGAATCGTACTCGTTCCGAAATGTAAGATAAACAAATTCCAATTAACCTGCACTGCCCAGAATGGAATATATACTGCTAAAATGTCAACGTGCAACCCACACTGGACGAGAACCAATTTGTCAAAGTTGAACTTTGCAATCCCACCGCCTAGAGATACCATAAAAAATAACACGGAGCTCCGCAACAATACGCTTTATTCCGTTGTTATAGAAGTTGGTAACAAAATATTCAAACAGTCGAACGCTGGCAGAGTCTCCGTGATTTCCCAGTAGATATTTAGTAATTTTTAGTTTGACAAGTTCGGAGATGGAGTTATGCAAGCTGAAAGTGTACAGCGTAAACGAATTGGGGACTCAGTAGACCAGAAGCAAAAATAAATTACGTGGCATTCAGCTTGGTGTCGTCTGTTTTCTATTGTCTGAACAAATACAAAGTGATAAAGGTTCAATTCATTCCACTGGATGATGTATTAACGTATCTGGATACCTTACCATGGAATTACACAATTCTGTCCTAATGATAGAAGAGTGCCAACAAATAAGAGCATCTACATGGTATCGAGAATGATAATGGAAAGAAACTTTATATATTATGAAACAACCTTGAGCGATCAAAAACCTCAGAGAAACGGCAGTTCAGTTGCATTCTTTAACATCAACATTTTTACAGATGCTGCTCTTTCAATGCAGGTTAGCTATACTTCAACAAAACATCTACGGATAACGTTTCTACATACTTTAACTAGTGAGAAGTAACGTGTCATTTTGAAATTGGTTTGCATTATTGCTCTCTTAGCTTTGAAGATGGTTTCACCCAGAATGTGGGGGATTCTTAACATTGATGGTACCTTATTGTTACTGTTTATGGGATTGCTATTAGCTTACTTCCAAATTATTGTAGAATTTCGTTAAGCTCGGCGCATCCTAGATCTTCTTGATCTCACTGCATCTACCATCACAGAACTTGTAGATGCAACCACTGGAGCTTGACGACTTTTCTTGTCACAGCATGGTTTAAGTCATCATACCGTGAACTATTGAAATATGATGTATTAGTATTTTGAACACATTATCCTTATCCCTCATCCTTTTTTTCGTTTACTTGCCAATACTTTTCAACATACATATATTTGGTAGTGATGCCTTTATATTACGAGAGCCACGCTAAAAGTCCTTAGAGATTCCTAATCTATACAAGTTTAAAGAAGTTTGAGCACGCAGCTATTTTCTCTAAAGTTGTAAGTGGGGTAATTCCCCCCCCCCAATATTTCGATGCAACAAATTCTTTATAATCGCTGGCCAAATAGAAAAATCTCGCGAAAAACGTGAGACGAGCTTTGGCATAATAATATTAAGGACGACTTGCACGATGAAGGTGTCAGGAATAACTCAAGAGAACTGAGATCTTGAACCAGCTGTATTTTGTTAGTCAAAAGTAGAGTATGTAATGTTATTATGCATTTTAACCCATTAACGCGTGGTTGGCGAGTCTCGAATTATGTAATGCAAAAAGAACCTTAATATTTATAAAAATAGATTTCAAATTTATCCCATCATTAAAACATCCATGATCAGAACTGTGCGTGAAACAGATTGATTACATCGTTATTAACTAATGAACATCCATTGTTACCCCTTTCCCTCTACCGCCATTCCATTATGACGCGAAATATTTTCCTACGGTGTAGCTCGGCGCGCAAATCTCCGAATTATTGCTTGATTTATGCGGCTGGCAAATCTGTAGTAATTAAAAGCGCCAGTTTACACCTGTGCCTCGCAAATTCGAGAAAATCAATCGTTAATGTTCCGAACTGGTATGTTCATTAAATTTTATGAGCGAAACTCGTTGCTTTGTTCACTTGACTGCGTTTTTCTCGATGAGACGCCATTAGATGGGAGGAATTGTAAAATCTTGGTTAATAATTGTTTATCGAAGATTTTAAATATGTTTATGCATTACTGCGTCTCAGGCTGTAGATTATATAAATATTTATTGAATTCTGCAAAAATTAGTATTAAAATTCATCTTGTGATTGTTTATCTCATTCTGTCTGGTAATTGAAACCAAATATGATTACATTTGTTCTGATCGTACTGTGTAATGTCAATTAAATAATTCTCATATTTTTCAGTCAGTTACATTCTTTCTTACAGAAACATTATTTTTTATATTTGATATGTGTAAAGATAGTCAAAATTTCTTTCGCAACGCCTGAAGGCAGAAGCGAAAAATAATATATAGAATAGGCTATGTGTGTAGCAAATATTAATTGGTAAGTCTTCCAGACCTAGGCATATGAAGGATCATAAAAATTATACAAGGCATTATACCTCAAATTAAATATGATTATGAAACAGCGCACACGGTTAAATGGAAGCAAGTTTCAGAAATCCACGAAGAAAATTGGAATTTCTTCAGTAAGGTCAAATGATTTGCCTTTATAAATTCACATCATGTTTATTTTTCCGTTGCTTTATGACTGTGACATGGTCTGGTTGGGTATGCTTCAAAGAAAGATCCAAATAATGTTCTCTAAACGTTAGAAAAACGACATGTTTGTAGGACGTGAAAGTAGTCAGGTAGAATATAGACATCATATTTATTTTTGACTCGACTAGTTAGGTGACACTCAGACATCTCAGGTCTGAGAAATATTGAGGCCCCCATCACCCGTTTATGATGTATTTTGATTACGGAGGCAATGAAATAATATCTCAGTATGGGTATTACTGTCAGGATATGTTGGATATTCAGTTTCCTGGTGACTGATAGATCTTTGAGTCTCCTCTTCGATAGCTGTAGGATCGTACTGTCGGCCTTCGTTTGGGAAAACGCCTTTGAGTACTTTCCACATTCAACCACTACATGGCATGACAAAACTATGCTGTTATTATAAAGCTTAGTAACCATGATACTGGTATTATCACCATCCAATGCAGTAATGTCCAGGATGTCTTTGAAATACATAAAGAACCACGAACATATCCTGGGGATGGTCTCAGTATATTTTCTAAAATATATCTGGCGCAATTTCTTAGCAAGATGCTACGCGGACTGCAAAAGGTGCATCTTGGCTTCTCTGAAGAGTACTCCCGCCAACAGAAGTGCACACAGGCTACATCTGTTTACTCACCACACAAGCTAGTACATAGATATATCTAGCTACGTATCTCCACAAAGATTATGTGAAGACTACCTGTATATTTTCAGTAGTTCTGTGATGTTTTAACGGTTTTTGTTCCTATCGAACAATATTTTAAATTATGATGGTCTGAATACGAGTATTTTGCTTGTTTGTAATTTTCTTCACCTGCTTTTTATGGTTGCTTTTCTCACTAAAGAGTTCAAACGTTGTAAGTAACATTTCATTCTATTGGGTTTTTGTTTCATAAAACGAGTTGTTTTCCTTTCTTGTTCCAAAAGCTGACTGGAAACAGCTTTACTTCTAAGGGTCCGCATTCAAACAGACTGAACCTCAAGATTTCAATTGCTTTATATATATATATAAAGCAATCGTGTATATATATATATATATATATATATATATATATATATATATACACGATTAATAAATGGAGTGACATCAATCAACTGAGCGCAATTTATTCATCTTCATACAATCATTCTACTCGCAGATGGCGAATGTGCTGTAGCAAGCATTTAATTAGTCTGTACTAAAATCTGCTGGTCAATATATAAGAAGTTTCAAAGTAGATAAGAAGTACTATCAGTTGATGCGAATACTCAACATGTGACACTATTGACTATAACGAGTCATGACAATATAGGATTCTCTACATCTACGCGTTTCAGCAAGTATATCGATGTTATTAGTATTCTCATACTTTCTGCTAAAAAACCCGTTCAATCAACCGAGCTACCGGGTATAGCTATAAAATACTTCCCTGATTGAACTGAGAAAATAAACTGAAATTCCGATAAGGAAATTCTGCGATGGGTTTGTAATTAATTAGCAGTTCTAACTGATTAATAATTATGGAGCAGGAAACAACCTATAGAAGTGACACACCCTACGAGTTGTGACTTCGAAGCAGGGGAAGAAAACTTTTCAAGCACACTGGATAATTCCTGCCGTTTTCACCCCTGCCTCGGTTGGCCCGTTTTATTATTTATACCCTACTTTGTCAGCTGAACTTTAATAATCGCCAACCGTTTATGTATTAATTAGCTGAGCAGCTCTCAGAGTTGTGCGTAGAATTATCAGTGACAGTAGTCGAGTCGCCAGATTAGCCACCAGCTTAATTAGCAGATGTACACCTGTAACCGCGTTCTTCCTAAGGTTGTTATTTGGACCGAATTTTGGAAATCATTCTGACCGATACATAATTATTTTATTTATTGCAGCTCTAAAAAGACCAGTTGTAGTTGTTGAGAAACATGACAAAGGCATCTGAAGCAGCTGCAAAGTTCTAAAAAATACATGACAAGGATTCGAAGAAATAGCAGCGCGGTAAAATTATTAACAAAGATAAAATCAAAACATCATCAAACTTGCATTTTGTATATTTTTTGAGTTTCTGATCTTTTTGTAACGTAGTAAAATATTATTAAAGGAGACTCGAAGCTTTTGAGGCACACCTGAGTTTAATGGAATATTTTACGTGTAGTGGTAGTTGCTAAAACAGAAGTGGGACTTTAGTAGAACAAATTTAACTCAAACGCCGTATAATATAAAAAATAATTTGATCAAAGTTTATCATCTCAAATCGAAGATTTCTTAGACACTTCACTTATGCGTTTGGCCTAACAACTATCTGTCAGTTTGTCACATGAAATATCTTAAGGACATTTTGACGGCGATGGTTAAGGTTTAACAGCAGTGCAAATACAATCCTCAAGAAAGAATTCCCCTAAAACAGAGAGACGAAAGAAAAATAATTTAATAGAAAGATAGCTAGACATGATAAATAGTATGCTAGATTTGAGAACTCCGGTTTTGTATCCATGATGTCCTCAAGATACTAATCATGAAGTTGCCAACAAAAATAGAATGAGGGTTTTTAATAATTGTAATAAAATACATGATTTAAACTTCATGGAAACATTAGAGATTCAAAAATATCTGCGAAACCCTGACTTCATTGTAGTAAATGAACAGACTTTTAAACTGATTTTTACTATATAAACTATAGGTTTCCATATATTTGTATTCTAGGTTAACTAACTCCTGAAATATCTGAAGTTATAGAATGTATTAAGGAGAATGAAATAGCTTAAGGACATTTTGACGGCAATGGTTATGGTTTTGTAGGGGCTTCTCTTAAAAATAGTCACCAAAAAAAATATTTTCCCTAAGACAGACATAAGAAAGGAAAAAATAATTTAATAAAAAAATAGCTAGACTGTATAAATAGTATGCTAGATTTGAGAGCTCTAGTTTTGATTCCATGATAGGACATAGTTAGTTAGTTGGAAAGTAATCTGGGTAGCCTTGTTAGCAGTAAAACCGAGGATGATCTAGGTATAAATCGTCACTGGAAGAGTGTTATTTGTGAAACTGTGTGTTAATTACACAATCTTTTTATATACAAAATAATAATTTTAAATAATAATGTAACTACAAATTTATATACATAATCATTTGGAACACTTCAGGCATAGTAAAAAGTGTCCATTTTTAAAAGGAATTTAAAGCTAGTTTTTAGATAGCTTTCTATATTTTAGATAAATTTCCGTGTAGTCAAAAAAAAATTATTTATTTTCCAACTAACATTCTTTTTGATTGTTTCTGGATTCCGTGTTTATACCTGATAAAAACATGGAGAAACATTCCATGGTGTACACCAGTATACACCCACGCGACTTGAAAATACACGCGAAAAACTGAGTACTTGGTTACATTTTTTATCTGGTGGATCACATTTCCGTGGGCCAGCTTGTTTAATTTCGTTATTCAATTAGAACTTGCTATTCGGAACGTCCCTAGTTTTTGCGGCGCTTTCCCAAAAGTGATTGTTTCGTAATAATCCATTGCCATCGCATTGTGTTCTCAGGCTTTAATCAGAACGAGTTGCCGGAAAAAATGCAGTTTCAATTAATTCTGGCATGTATGCGTCGAGTTTTGCAGAAAATATGAAACGGGTTTCCTATAATTGGAGCATGTATGAATCAGTAAGCGCGCCTCCCCAGTGGCATGACGCCGACCGGGTCAATGTAGGGTTGCAATTTGCAGACAGGTCGTCGAAGCAATTTGGAAGATAGATGACCGAATTTGAACGCAGCGATGTTTAATTGGAACGTTTTTGTCGCCTCACACTTTGTAATTGAACATACAGGGCAGTTGTTCAACAAACATCGCCTAACAGTGGCAACTGAATAATCTGCAAATGCATAAGGCCATAAGCCACTCTATATATTGTGGTCTAGGAAATATGACTTACAAGCAGTTGCATGATAATATTATTTTCTCGTTAGAAAGGATATTTTTATCCCTACAAAAATTAATTACATGTCGAACATAGCAGGACGAAGTATTTCGTCAAAAACGGTTTGGCAGTTATGCCTAAAATGAGTTTACTACATCAACTTGCGAATATATGTTTACGAGGGTCACGCTGAAAGTCTTTAGATATTCCTAATCTATACAAGTTTAAACAAGTTTGAGCACGCAGCTATTTTGTCTAAAGTTGTGCTTACACGCAAAGGTAGCGTTTGAATCGTTCAGTAGTTGCCTTGCCACGGTGTCGAATGCATCTAAGTGTTGGCCAAATTTTAACATCAAAATGGAACCGGGTAGTCGCGATTTTCGAGCCATGATTTTGATACAGTATACAAAGGAACTAAAATAAGCGAAATGTCACGAAAATTTGGTGAAATGCTTTGGGGACCCTCCCCCTTCTAGGGCTACATTTTTTAATTGGTTTGCTGAGTTTAGAAGGGACCGGGTCTCACTCGATGATGAACCTCACATAGGTCAACCTCCCACTAAAACAAACGGAATGTCATGAAAGTTTAGTGAGTTGCTTTGTGAACTCTGCCCCTTCTTGGGCTAGTTTTTAATTGGTTTGCCGGGTCTCACTCGATGATGAACCTCGCACAGGTCGACCGTCCACTGCGATTACTCCGGAAACTGTAGAAGCTGTGCAAAATATGGTGAAAAGAGATCGACATATAACCTACACCGAGATTGAGGCTTCCCTGAGGATTGGATCGGCAGCAGTCCGCACAATCATTCATGAAGCGGTGTTCCAGATGGGTGCCACATTTGTTGACCAGTGAGCCAAAAGCAACAAGTTTGTGCTTGAAAGAATTGATAATGGGCACAGTAAAAACACTTTTAGTATCGTAAGCAGAGACGAAACATGGTTATACCATTATGCTGCCAAAACTAAACAGCAGTCATTAGTTTGGTGCTTTGAAGGTGAGCAGCCTCCAATGAAAATTCGTCGTTTCAAGAGTATTGGAAAGAAAATGGTCGCATCTTTTTTTCTAAAAGTGGATACATCACAACGGTAGGCTTGTAAAATCAATGGACAGTTACTTCTGAATGGTATATAACCAAATGTGTTCCTGTAGTCTTCCAAGAACTATGCAAGAGCCGTTCAAAGACTGGTCTGCGGGGTATTCAATGGCATCACGAAAACGCATCCGCCCACGGTCCCGCTAGAACATTCGATTCTTTTGCAGAACAGGGTGTCAAACTGTTGCCTTATCTACCTCATTCCCCGGACCTAGCTCTGTGCGATTTCTTCTTATTCCCTAAGATCAAAGAGAAGTTACGAGGTCGCCAATTTTCTACCGAAGAAGAGGCAATCGCTGCATTTGAGGAGGAAATTTGCAACCTTTCATAAGAACGTTGGTCACAAGAATTCGACAAGTGGTTTTACCGAATGCAGAAATGTATTGAGGTAGAAAGTGAATATGTTAAAAAGACAGAATAAAGTTTTTCAAAAAAACCTTGTATTTTTCTGTATCTGAAAACTTTCAGCGTGACCGTCGTATTATTATTTTAAGAACAAATTGCCTTCTTGACCGCAATAAACTTGGCCGTATGTCATTCACTCACGATGGAACATTTCATTACTCATAATCAGTTGGCTATTATTAAAAAAGGCATAGAAGCTGGCCACAGAGATAGTAAAAAACTCTAGCATCGCGTTTGGTTCAGGATACTACCATAGAGTCGGCCATAGATACCCATCAATTTATATTATAATATTCGAATCGCACAATTTCTCCAATCTAAAATGATCCTTTGCTAATCTGTGAAAAACAAAGTGATGAACACAAAGGCTGGTTCAAACATACGTGTACCATAATAATGAGTTCTCATATATTCACTGATACCACTTGAACATCTCTTGTATATCAAACAAAATACATAATAGAAGTTAACTTCCCAGCTCTTTTGTGTAGCCCCGAGAAGTTTTATATAACCCATACCGTATCTGGCATATATTCTAAAGCAAAACGTGATTCAGTTTACATCAATCTTGAATACATCTCATACGATTTCCTATTTATGCGCATTCGAACGTTTGTACCTTTACATTTCTTCCATCCGCGTGGTAGTGCTTTTTGATGTTATAGTACAGATAATCTAACAGGGATGGATTCTTGTAACCTATTCTGACCTTAGATGGAACTTTGAGGTTAGAATGGATGACCCACTTCCATATATCTGGAGTTCAAGGTAGCATCCATTAATAGCGAATGCTAATTGGCCTCTGAGAGTATATGTTCGTGTGCATTGTTCCGAACTGCGTATCAAGGAGAATTCTTGGATATATTTTGAAAACAATTTGGTCGCTCTAAACAATATTTAATGTCTTTCTATGTCAAATGGCATTCAGACAGCGTTTTTAGTATTGTGCGCACCTTCGCGATGGTATTACACGGTCACGTAATATGAGAGATGAATGACTGCAATATTTGTCAGCAACTCGCAGTTGGCAGTTCGACACTCGCGGAAGCACAGTATTTTATCAGCTAGGCATGTTTGGAATGCATGCACTGTTTTGTGATCTATAATTTGATGGCACACCAATCAAAATAAATCAACAGAGATTCGATGACCTATATCGTAAGCGCGTCCTTGAACCTGACGATTGATTCAATAGCGACAAACGTCGAGCTCGAAACAAAATGCTTCGCCAGATCTCGACTTACGATCATGCGGGCGACAAATATAAACGGTTAAATATGTTAACAATGGACTGATGTTTCACCAAAGATGTACTAACAGCGATTGGTGCATAAATCCAGTTTGATCATAACATCACAAACTGGGAATATCTTATCATGATGACTAACGCACCTTGATAGAACTGCAAAATCAAATGATTCACGTGAGGGAGTAGATATTTTCAGTAATTCTGGAGTAATCTAGCACACGCATTCTGACTGACTCGTCGTCATTGATAGATTGAGGACGACAACAAAGCCTGATAGTTTTTGGAGCAGGTTGTATGGCATGAAGCAAAAACTCATAATGACATTTTCAAATGACCATTGTCCTTTGTTGACGGTAGTACACTGTTGAGGAGTATATGGAGACCATCTAAACCTTTGTCGTCTTCTTGGATAAAATGGTTGCACCATGAATATTGTTTGGAGAGGGAAATCTACTCGCTGAAGAGTACATGGACCTTACTCCAACTTTTGAATGAAACAAATCATGTTCTCCGTCTTCTTGGTCCTATGGACGCTTTCACAATTATTATTCTAGATAAAAAAAGGTACGAATTCGAGCTCGATGGCGCTGAAGAAGACCAGTCATAGCTATTAGTTCTCGTATATACTCATCACTCAAACAAATATGTAAAGCCATTATAATCAGATAAAGAACCAATAAATGCAGAATGCATTTTATGTCCAAGTCAAATGGTTGATGTGTCATACTTTTTATCATATTATCTCAAAAATCTCGCAAACCTGATTAAACTTATTTCCGACTTTTCTCTTGGGTAATTTATGAATGAAAAAATATTAAAATAGATTTTTTTCCCCATCTCAATGCCAAACATCTTTTAGGTTTTCCTTAAAATCATTTTAACTGGGCTTGTTCCTTATTGTGTAAGTAGCTTGCTCAATCCATAAATTATCCAGTACGATGGCCCCCTCCTAAACACTGTCCTGTTGAACTCTTCCAAGTCGGTGTTGATCTCAGAGCCCGTTATGCTCACAAAGACTCGACTTTAGTGTTTCCCTTTATGTAAGATGCATAATGCTGCTTGAAAGGCAACTGTATCTGGCAAAGAATGGCCATTTTTATTATTTAATAGTCAGTTTGTACAAAAGGATTTTTCATACGTATGAAAGAGAATGTGCCAGAGCATAATAACATGTTTTACGCAATGGTAGTTGATATTCTGTAATGGAAAATGGAAAATTTTAAATGCATTCAAGGATGTAGGAGTACTTGAAACAAAAACAAATAATTGTATGCATTGCACTGATTTAGTATACTGATTGGTTAAGGGTTGTGCTTATCCAAAAATCACTAACGGTGAAACTTGGACAAAGACGTAGCAACTAACTAAGTGACTACTGTAATCGGACTCATAATTCTCTGTAATTCTGTGACTTTGAGACAAACATAATAGTATTTGTACATAGTGAAACTATTCATATTCACTCAGAAGTGTACTTTTCAAAAGGAAATCGGTCTCAACATCACAACCTCTTTTATGATGAAACAATTTTTTGTTAAAAACGTTTTTAGACATTTCTAACGCTAATGATCGTTGAAATTACTATCAGGGGGGTCAAAGGTTAGGGTTGGGGTTAGGTGTTGATAAAAGACCTTCCATTATCTATCCAACTTTGACCTCGATAGTACTTCGTTCTTTTTGAGATTTCCATTCAGTGTAACATTGAAGCTACGGGAACAGTACAGTGAGCCTAGCGAGCTCTGAGATCAATACAGACTTGGAAAGGCTCAACAGGACATTGTTCATATATACTGCCGACAATAATCAGTTAGGTTAATAACATAATGTTATTGGGAAAGATATAAAAAATGTTGCGAAATATAATGTTTTCATTATATACATAGCTTCCAGGTGCTTGTGCATCCATCTTCAGAGCTAAAATATCAATAACCAAACAAATTTAAGAAGGAAAGAATCACAACAAAATCTCGAGAACAGCACAAAACCAGTTAAAGGCTAAAATGTAAAGGAAATAACCAATAAAATGTATGATTGACAAAAAATTAAGGTAACTAGATTCATGCGAATTTCATAGAATAAGTTTTTGGATCTATAATATATACTAGTTATTCCTAGGCAATTGCAAGCAGAAATAAAATGTCTCCTTTGCATTTTTATCGGTAGATTATGCTGTGAGTTACCGATAATCAAGCGACACTAAGTTCTTCAGAATATTGTTAAATGATAAAGCAAATCTTGATTTTTTTCCTGCAACCGGAAACAAAAAATTAGGAGCTAACAAATTGTGATTGATTATTAAATGGATAGGTATTGTGATATTAAAGATCAAATGTTGAATCACGAGGCTTCGATTCATTTACCATGAACATAAGAAGCAATGACAGTCTAAAACGCAACATAGAAGCATCTCCGTTGGTTGTCAACAAATTTCAAACAATAATTGTTATTTTGATTTAATATATTTCTCAGTCCTATTTTATTCATCGGTCCAGATTTATAGCCGGTGGCCACCAGCATAAACATTAGAAGCAGGACCTAATCCGATCCAGAAGGGAGCAGCGCGTCGAGATCAAGCGCTGGCGGCTGAGTCCTATTTCCTCGGTGTTTTATGCTGTGTCTTCGCCAGCATAATTCCAGGGTATCAAGCAGACTACCATCCCGGATTACTCCATTACGCCAACCAGAATACCGCTCACCGCATCCATAATTTAAAATTACCTTGTTGCCGGAATTTACTCAACGATTAATAGCGGTTTTACAGAATGGAAAGCGAGATAACAAACACTATGAAGCTACAGATGTTATGTTGCTTGGACACAATGCCTTCCATGACATTCCACTTTACTTACTATGAACTTCTTTGGCTGTTTATGAGTACAAAAGCAACTGTAGCTTTGTAATGGTACCTCTAATTGTAACTGATTTACACAAAAGTTAATAGTACAGTAGACATTGGCCAACTACAGTTGGATTTCACATTATAATGTAATCTTGCGAGAAGATATGAAATTTTTTGACTCGCATTACAGCATTTATCGGGGTCGTTGATCTAGCACCTTTATTCGAATATCTGCTTCAGTCACTGATACGCCGACAAAAGTTATATTATTTTTAGGAAAAATTGTGACACTGCACAACATCATAGAACAAAGAACAAATGAAAAAGCAGAGCACGCTGATTATAGAATTTTGTTTCCAAATAAGGTCTGTTAACGTCATAATTTCAATAAATTTGGCAGGCACATGTCATTGTAGCAATTTCTTCGCTTAACAAACAACTAGTACATTTCAGTGCCTATTCGTCTCTAATTATTAAGACACAACAAGAAACAACAGCAACAAGAATGTTTTCAATAACACTGCTTTGGACTGCCACTGTCTTGAGAATTTTTTGTTCCACAACGTTTCGTTTGGTGTGATATCTTCAATCGTCTTCAGGTTAAAAGACTTCCGATGCTGTGTGCATACTTTTCAGTATGCTTTCGAATTCAAAACTCATTCTGAAGAAATATACTCTAAAGAAAAGTATATTTTTCTTTACAACTAAAATTTCAATGCTTTTTCAATATGTATCCCATATATTTTTGTAAAGTTATCACATTTTCCTATGGAGCCCCGTTTACTTCAAGAATACGAATATCTTGAGATTCGCTCCATGTAATTAATTAATTTCGCATCGCCATCTTCGTCAACGACATTTCAGCAGTACGCGTCTGTTTCCGCCCATTATTTTCTATTTTCTATTTGTTATCAAGGTGACATGTGTGATATGCAAGTTGTGAATAAGCTCTAACACTAATGGAGGAAGTAATATCAGAAGCCCGAGCTAAAGTACAGGAAAATATTTTTTACATTCTGTCTATTTGTAAAATATCTTACAAACTTGAATTAGGAAAAATACTATATGACGGAGAAAAATGCAAGATATAGTTCACATTGACATATTTTTGACAATATTTGGTTCTTTTTTTGTGGTCAGGGAACCAACGGTGGCTTTGATAACAGCTCATCAAAATTACCAAGTGCCTATACTAATAGTAAATTATATAATCAATTATATATTTGCGGCAATATTATGACATGCTTCGGGCCAATAACAATAGTATTCTTATACGTTAAATTTTATCTGTATTTTGTCAACATTATGATATGCTCAACCTAAGATTGTGGTATTCTCACTTCCAAAACTTTCCCAGGTTTGCATTGAAAATATTTACTTATTCTTTAACATTATTATATTTCTGCATATACAGGAAGAATGGAAGCACATATTCTTTATCTGAGAATTTATTTTTATGTGTATGTTGTGGACGTCTGCAACATGACAATGTAGATGACAAATTCAAAAACTATATGCGAATTATATTTAAATATAAGGTTCTACTGAACCACCGATTCTAAGCGTTAATATCAACAAGCTACAATGTTCCCGATGTTAGTCAAATGACTGCCATATCTTTGTTGAATATAACAAATACATACGCGGTACTGATATTATTCAGTGTATTTTGCTGCCTGGTTAGTTTATTATCTCTAACCACTAAGATGCTTTCATCTGCAACATCGGACTGTCAACGAATTAAATAGGTATCCTCAATTCAAACCACTCTACGCGTAACCGCTACACGTAATTACAATTTCCCGGACGTTCCCAGAGTTCCCAAAAGACAACACGAACTTGCACAGAGGCGTGCAGTTAAAGTTAAACAAAAATGGATCAGGGCATAAGACAATTGACAAAATGAAAACTATGAAAGCAGAAGAAGTTGCGAAACATATGAAACAATCAGTATGAATACAACAAAACAGTAGTGTGTAGAATAATACAGGCAACATTGAATGAACTAATGGAAATACTTCTCTGTAATGTGGCTTATATAACAAATGAATAACTTCTTCAAGGTACCACCAGATATGCATTAATATCATATAATCATAAGATACAGCGAGTTATCCACTATTTCAATAATTTGAATTCAAATATGAAGAAACTCCATTCACAAGACGGTGTGGATCACGCTTTTGCGGCGACAATAGTGACATGACATAAATAAGTTTCCGCTAGCCAAAACAGCGCCTTTTGATAGTGCTAGCCAGGCTCACTAGCGATTTCCTGCGGACTTGTCATTCATTGAATAATTAGCCGAAAGCTGAAAGCGAGTGCTCACAACCTCTAGGTTTCGTTAAACACAGCCAATGCTACGGAAAACGTTAGTCTAAGTCGATTCCTAGATCATCCTGCATTGATCCGTTATCATTGATAGCATACAGACGCAACGTTTTGTGTGATGTAGCATGGAACTAACTGCGTTGCCTTAGAATGTATTGAAGACGGCAAGACGCCTAGCCTCTGCATACTTTATCCTCAATATATACGTACACTTAATCTAATGCATTTAGTAGTGAAAAAGTTGCTAAACACTCCGCCACTGATCGAAAAGAACATTATACAATCTGAGACACGATCTTTTGCCGTTATTACAGCACTCCAAAGGTAATGGAGCTCGTTCTTGGACTCATGGACATCGAGAATATTGCCAATCGCAGTTCGACTGAACGAAAGTAACAACTACTCCCTAGTGTATACGTGGAAGGAAAATTAGCTGGAGGTTTGAGACTTCTTGGAGGTTTCTAATGATAATGAAAATAATGGTGCCAATTTGGCTGGCGGATGGAATCCCTATTCAGATTCACGTCTGTGATCTAAATATAATTATCACAAAATGTAGCTAGGGTGTGATACAAATTACTTTCCTGTTCAGGACATGTGCTCCTCTCATTAGGAAAATAACTTGTTACGTAAAGAAACCGATAGGATCCCACAAAGATTGAAATGGCTGGAAACTCATCAAAATGAAATCTAATTAATACATGGCTCTCAAGAATGCCACACCTATAACTGTTCTGGAATATAAGGTACTGCGAGTTACCTAAAGGGTACCATTTCACGAATACCTCACAAACGATCTTCACAGTCTAGAACATCGAAGAAGGGTGACTGATCTGTCCCTACTCTATAAATATTATCATTGCAGAATAACACCAAGAGTCGCAAGTACGGCAAATTGATACTGGAGAACTTCATCTGGCGCATTCTTACCATGTCTAGCTTACAACGCCTCGAACAAGCCTCTTCCAAAAGTTAAACTATGAGGCGCCTTCTCTCCAGTCTCTCCAGCACCTCCTTGCCTCGCACTTCCCGGGAGAGTCAGCCGCGTCAGACTCGGAGACCAAGCTGGTGCTCGGCGAAAAGGTCACCGACTTGGCCAGAGGATGGTCACCGGACGGGCCATCTCCTGGGCTATAAGCAAATTCAGCTCTTTCAATTCAGCGGGACCTGACAGTATTTTCACCCCGCTGCTACAAAAGAGCCTGAACGTGCTGCTACCGCACCTCGTAGGACAGTCGCGCTGGGTTGTGAAACCAAGTCCTGGAGAGCAGCGAGGATCGTGTTTATCCCCGAACCGGTGAAAACTGACTACTCAGGGGCTTCAGGGGTGCTCTGGAGCACATCCCCACAAATGTCAGCACTATTTCAGAGATGGTCCAATCTCAGCCTTGTAGGGTAGTAGTAAATACAATTTTCTGGGTAGAAGAGAACACCCATCTAATGTAGCATCGACCTAGCAATGATCCTGCCATGACCTGTTATTGTTAATATTCATTCCCAGGAGTCGACTCGATTATAGAACGTCCCTCCATCCTCTCGGTTGGTAGATCAGCATGTGATTTTCTCGCCAGGTTAGTCTCACTCTCTTGTGCATTGAACTGAACTTTATTTGTTGAACCCCATTAGAAAATGTTATCGATCTTTGCGTTGATCCCGCTGATGAAAGGGATCTCGGGATGGTAGCAGTTTGTATGATTATGCGAAGCTGTAAGTGTCCATATTACAAATACATTTTAAAAATTATACGATTACAATACAGAATTAAAATGGGATGTAACTATTAGACGAAAAAAAACTTATTCATCTATTGTTTCTTTCACCTCTAAGGTAGTTGATTACTTATTATTTATTCAAAACCAATTCACTGCTTAGTTTTTTGTTGAAGGTATGAATAGAACAAAACGACGTGACAACCCTTTTGTTAACTACGAAATTTAATTTTTCCATTACAAAGGGGCTTTTAATCACTGACGGCCCGTAATATAGGTTAAACCGAGCACAACAGCAATTTCCTCGACACCATTCAATCTACTTTATTATGGAAATCTGAGCGAAACCCGCCTTAGCAATTACTTTTCACGCGGTTCTAATAATTATTATTCTCTCTTCTTCTATATCAGTAGCGGATCTTCACAGTTGAATCGATAAGGCTTAAACAAAAACATAGTCGAAAATGTTTTCTTTTTGAAAGAATATAAACTAAGTGAAAAATCTTGTGCATCTTCGCAATAAAGGAAAAGGTAAAGGAACAGAAAAATAATAGGAAATGTAATCCAAGCGATACTTTTTCTGCTACTTGGATTTATCAGAACCAAATGAATATGCATATATATTTAATGAAATAAAGATATATACTCATAACATTCGGATACGGATGTAACCTGAAGATAGAAGAGAAAAGTCAGACAGAATTCACCAACAAGAACAAACCACCACAATTGTGGCTTCGATCAGGGTCTCGTATTTCACTGGGCAACACTGTTGACTTTTGGAAGAAGCTCATTCGAGGCGTTGTGAGCTCAACCTGGTGAGTGTTTGCTGTAATGGTGACTCTTGTCATTATAATGCGAGACAGCTCGAGCAAACATCTACCATGATAATATCTATAGAATTGAGGCAGATCAGCCGCCTTTCTTAGATGTTCCAGACTATGGAGGTCCCTTGTGGGGTCAGGTGCATGCACTAGACGTATTGCTCATTTCTAGCTTGTATGTGTTGTATCTTCAGACATGCGAGAAGTACTCCAGCCGATGGTATCATCTGGGCATTGTAGAGTAGCAGAACGCAATTTCCTGGAGCCGAAGATAACCACCAGCATCTGGGGTGCCGACCCAGCCAGTCCGGCCATGAGAAGTTATTGTTGATGTTAATTCCCAGAAGATTAATGCAGGGCAGGGTTGCTGTGCGCCTTAAACTGAACTTCATTTATAGAGCCCCATTACATAATTCTAGCCATGTCCTCATTTATCTAAAAAACATGCTGTGTTATTTCCAACAGTCCGTTGATAACAGTAAAAAGAGCATTGGACAAAAGACAGCTTCCTGAGTAACACCTGCATTGATGATAGATACATCGAAAGCATATGCATTTACCACCACAAAGAAGGAGGTATCTCTGAGAAAACTATGTCACGATGGCCAGTTATAGCTTAGTCTATCAATCAATATTTAAATCACCCTTATCGTAAAACAAAGATGATATGCTGGGTTCAATGGCCAGAGAGTTAAGAACCTCGGTGGCCTGTCCTCCAGATCGTGCACATGTGGAAGTGACAAAACACAGAGAGATGATGTCGCAAGCCAAAATGCACCTTACAAGATCGAGTCTCATCCGAACTATTTTTTTTAATTCTTCTTACATAAAAAGTATGTCTTTGACGTTCCTTTCCTGGATTAACACAATTTCGGATGCTGATTCACACCACTAGTCTTCCATATCGCTTTTCAGGTGGTGAAACACTGGACATCGCACAATGACTGATCTGGATGGCGTGTGCTCCAGATCTTATGCGATCTTAGCAGATATGGATGGATACAAGAACTCTATCAGAACGAGAGCTTATTCGTCTAGTTAACTGCAATGTGGCGCCTCTGTTAAAGCCTCGTTCTACAAAATCTAGCACTGATTAAATTAACATCGCCAAATCGGGCCTCAAAAGCAAAAATTAGATATTGTTCATGATCCAAAACAGCCAGAGAGAAAGCGTAAAGACTGAGAAAAACCATGGAACACCAGACTGGCAGTTAATTGAGCGTATTACAGCCGATGAAGCGATTAGTCAGGAAACGCTTCACGGATGAGTACAGGCGATAGTCCTGGCGTATTTTGTGGGAGATTATTTAATTTCCTGAAGGAACAGATGTTTCCAGAAAATCGCGGCTCATTGCTAATTGAACTGGTTTTAGTAGTTCTTGCATCGCTGAGTTCAACTTAATCTTAGGATTTATAGCATACAACAAACGTTGTTATCCTTTGAAGGACCCGTAGGGTGGACTTTCTTTGAAATATTAATGGCGTTTTATAAGCACTCAACATTTGCATATTTTTATTAGTATAGTGATATTATAGTTTCCAACGATTTCACGGACCATTTCGTCTTGATGAGCTTTTTATTACTAGTAGTACTAGTAGTACATTTTAATTCTCATTAAAGTTGTCTCTATATCACCCAATCGCGAAAATCAAATTAAAGAGAATGGTAGTAAACTAGTTTTGCTTCATTATAACTCTGTTCTGGTTGATATCCATTCAGCAACAATGTAAAATTGATGACAGACCGACAGGCCGACAGACCGACAAATTGATAGACAGGCAGATCGGCATACAGAACAACAAATAGATTAATGCTAATGCTATGGTTAGCACGTATTTGCATTATGTATGCATTACAAAACATACAAGAAAGTTATATTATATCAGCTATAAATTTTCGCGGTCAGATTAGGTCTCTTGAAAATAAAATTATACCAGCATGCAAAAATCCAAGTCAATCTACTTGATTTGGTGTCATGTCGCCTGGTAAATATTTTATGTGATCACATCTCGCGATACTCTTACTGCTGTTTAGTTTATGAGCATTCGAAAATGTGAAGTGAGGAAATAGTTTGTACATGGAAATTTTCATATAGAAAAGTATCTTGAATTCTGTTCAGGTGGTGTCTCTAAACGTGCCTCTGTTTATATGCGGTGTCTGGTTTGGATGAGGCGAAACGTTATATGCGTCAGCGTTTAGTATCAAACGCACTTAAATGTCTATCTACATTTAGCTTCGATAGAATTCGGAGCATGGCAATTTTGGAAGTTCTCAAAACATTGGATCACTTACAAAATATTAGTGAGAACAATGCGATATTTTTAGGAGCGTCCCCAGAGTTTGCAAACTTGTGTTTGCGAACTATCCTTTTCTTCTTTAACTGTCTACCCCAGAAATTATCCTCACAAATTTTGCCAATTCTTCCATGGTTAATTCTACTGAAATGAAATTTGGATATAACTTTATGAATCCAAAAATAAAAAACTAGAAAAGTACAACTAACTGGTTGTCGTATGAAGCATCATTTGACATTACAGAATCACTGTCAGGCGAAAAAATAAACCTTCAACCTAACAATTGTGTCTGAACATTTCTGGTGCCCTTTAATAGTGTGCTCAAAAAGGTTTAGGCAATGTGAAGAAAAATGTAGCTGTGATGCAATTCCAGCAGTACATAATCCCTGCTGTGAGATTTGGTCAATATAAAAAAAAATTAATGCATCTAGATTCATTGTTTTAATTTATGACACCACTATACGTTTCCTAAGAAATATCGGGACTTCCATAATTTTTAACTGTAATAGTACTGCATGAAAAATGTATCTAATCTCCACCATTCCCTGTTCTATGCATAATGATATACCATAAATTTTGGGCATTGGCGATTGATAAATTTAATTCCAAAATTTGGATTTGAAGTTATTTCAAAAATTGTATTACTTACATCAGGAACTTTGAAGTCTACTTCAATTCAATTCTAATGTTTTTGTCCCTCTATTTTTTTATCTATATCCATCCATATATATTTTAAAAAGCTTGCTATCGCGGTACACTCATTTCCATTCGATTTACTGAATTGAGGCTGAACTCTAACAAATGGTGCCATAATGAATTCTGTTCATTTATTCATTTCGTAATCAATTTAGTAGCTTTAGTTGTGCCTAATGTTGATAGTTGAATAGTTGAAACTGAATAACGATTCTTTCACAAATGTGTTTTCCGTGCTGACCGATTTTGTTTATGGACTAATGGAAATTGTGGATACAGGATGTAAAACAGCTGTCATTAACGGAAGCTGTTTGGCAGCTGCGTGACGTGACATGGTATTTCAATTGATGACTAAATTTTAGGTAGGAAAGAGCTGTAGAAATCGTAACTTTGATAGACGGGCCGGAATTGAAGATGTAGGTGAAGCCTACCGGAAAATAGTGGGGCTTTATTTATCACTGCAGATAGATAAAATGTTATGAAGTACATCATCACAATGAAAAATAGTTCCAATTTGAACTCATTCAAGGCCCATCGGAAAGAGGCACGTATTTGTCTTGTTGTGATTCGTTATTATGATGTAGGCTCTAGATGGAAAAATCATATCACATGACGATAATTATTCAGCAAACCTGTAGTTTCATGGCAACTTTGTCGTATATCTGATTTGGACTGCGCATGATGCCGAGCCTAAACTAGATGAAACAATGCAGTTCACAGTCTTTTTCATGAATGAATGAAACTGCTACCTTTTATTTCGGATGATTTGAATATGAATGGAAACGCGTCACTGAAGGAAAGAGATTTGTACTTGTGAAACATTGATTTTTGTTAAGCGCACTGTCTTTTATCTGAGCTTATAGCTTAACGAAAGTGTACACACTTTCTAACTATGATTCAAGAAGCTCCTCCTCCACCGCTTCACGTCAAGATCTAGTAGTCCTTGAAAAACCGTAAAAAACAAACTGTGTTAAAAAAGATGTTTCCCGATACTCGGTATGCGGGTATAGATATTTGGTTTGCTTCGGAAAGGGGAGTCCTTTACTCAAATGTTTGTTCACACACACAATAGTCTACAGCCTTCCAGGTATATATCCAGGATATACACGCGATATTGGGCGTCCTCATTCCAGTGGATGGCACCAAAGGTGTATCAACAGTCAGACTCCAAGCATATTTGTGGCAGCAACTTTGCCTTTACTGAACAGTTCTAAAGACTAGATGTGCCAAAGTCGATGCACTTATTCACGGTGGATAGACTCCTCAACCAAACTTACCTCCTAGATATGGCGCTGCGCCACCTGGTGGTAGGTATTAGTCTCTCCAGCATCCAGATGACGCATATACTTCCATACACGTACTGTTCTTCACTATGATATTATGTTCGAAATGTCCTCCTAGAGACGTCCTTTCTCTCCTAATTTGCCAGGTTTGAGGGCCTCCTGTTGTTGTGTAGGGACTCTCGAAGTCTGTTTCAGTTGTCGTCAACGCCTAAATTTCAGCCTATGCATGAATATATTCAGTTATTTGATCGATATTATATACTCAATATGTTTCAGAAACACCCAAAATCGAAATTAAATATGTCATTGCCCTTGTTTTGAATTGCATTGTTTTTCCATTAGACATTATATTTACGAGGTGTTTGTATATGTGTACATTATGCCGAAGCCTCCAAAAGACTGTTATAAAACAAAATATAGAGGAGGAGAAAACAACTAAGTAAGGGACATTGTTAGTTAAAGTAATGTGTGCTCAGTTAGACTAGTCCATGGATGTCATTGGGTAGGCGACGAGAGTCAGAATGTTTCCCTGTTTTGGTTCGCGTGGTTACTTCTTAGTATGAAATTAATTCATATGATCACTTATATACATACATTTTTGGTTAATCCCTGTAAGTACTGCACCAATCAACTGATCATCTAGCTCACCTTCGCTATTCTCAAAGTCTCTTGAAAATCTCTGAAACGCAGGACGGTACAATAAGACAATCGTTTGTCATATTGATTTGCTCATCGCTTTACTTTGTTCTCGCAACTAAACTGTAACTTGAAATGTAGTAAATATCTATTGAAAACTTCGGATGCAAAGAAGCAACAGCAACAGCTTCGTGGTCGTAAACCGCCACACGAAATAAATTTTAATAAGCTGCATATGATATTTACCGGTTATACCGCCATCGGGAATACGGCCAGGCAGCATGCTCGAGCTATATATTTTTGACTGCAACCTAGCGTATATGCAGTATGATTATGCGAGAATTTATTTGCGCACGTTGCATGGGCATCGGGGGTCATTAATAAATACTTCGTACAACACACCAGTGACATTCGATTCCAATGAACTAGTGTCCCACCAGTGATATTAAGGCATGTAACAAGACCATACACGAAGTTGAAGATGTGGCACAAACATATTGTCTGACTTCAACTGAGACAGTGAAATTAATAGTCTAACGATGCCTTAGAAATCACAGCGAAGCTCGTCACGGAAAGTGTATTTTATTTATCAATCCTTGTGTATTAGTTGCACGATATTATGTATATGCCCTCCACTATGCATCAGACCATGCATATTTCGTCTTTAGCCTAGACTCATCAGTATAGCCTGGAGGTCTAACTGTAGAGAGAGATTGGATGGTATCTACTTAACCCAGTCAAGGGTGTGATAGCAATATCAACACTCACGCGAGTTGAAGGAACGAAACGAATGCAGTGTTAGTGAGTCGGCAACGTGAGTACCTTCTAGATGAGGGGAGGACCCAGAAAGCTACAACAAGACTAGTTAGAAGATGAACTCAAACTATGCACAGGGAGACTATCAGAACGATTAAAGAAGTAGCAGACGCTTTGAATAGAAATGCAGATCGATTGAGCAATGAACAAGGTGCTTTAAAATAAAACTTAGACCTGACAGAGATGAAAGTAAAAGATTCTATATAGGAGGTCCAAGCAAAAATAAGAGGACTGGAAAGTAAATTTGCCGCAACAAACAGAGATAACATCCAGGCTTTATGGGATAACAGCATTAAGAGAGTCACCTTCGAAGAACCGCACGCAGCTTAGCTCGCCTCTCACATCAACCCACCAACATTTGATGGCAAAATATCATGGACCAATTATCTGAAGCGGCTGCTGAAGCAAAAACTACGAGCAGCTGGTCAGGCGACTAGATATGAGGTATGGCCAAGCACATTTAGTACAGAGGTATCGATTACAGCCCAAGAATCGACAGCAGAAAGCTAGCAAGACTCTACAGGATTGTGAAGCAGATGTAGCCAGATTACCAATATTTGCTTATCTTCCTGCTACCGAACAAAAAGCCCTCAGATGGATTGGTGATTCAAATGGAGAGCGTCTTGTTTGTCAAGAGAATAAGACTATTAGATGTTACCGGGCCATGTGAATAGTGTCTGTAAACGACCAAAGAACACAGCCAGCAAGGAATAGGAACAGTCGCCGGTCGACAAAGAAGAAAGAAATCAATGTATGTCGAACTGTGGTAGCTAGCAATGATTGGACACCATCTGGGCTTCTTCAAAATCAAAAATGTGATCCAGATCTCGGAGAGTTCGGCAATGGAAAATGGTTGGCCGGTAACAAACTTGGCAAGATTCTGCAACACTTTCGCAGAGGCTGAAGTCTTATTGGAGTCAGTGGGTTTCACTGACGCTCGAATATGGACTGTTGCAAAGAATTCTGGAGAACGACGATGGAACAGAGACGCGGAAACATCTTGTCATTCAATCAGAATCAGATTCCCGGAGGTTTTTTGTTACCTACATGACGACTCTTCATTAGGTACGCGAACATTTTTACTGGGTGAACTGTTCTGACTAACTGATGGAATGGTGCCGCAAGTATTTGGTTTGTTCCTTGAGTAACGGACCTCGCCGCAGAACAAAAGCTCCAATGATGTCTCATGTACAACGTCGGAATCCCCTTTGAACAGATCGCCATAGATACATCAGGACTTTTTCCAGCAACAAAGGATTACTACTTTACCTCCACAGTTGGCAGGAATGGTGGAGCACATGAACAGAATTATTGGCAATTACATGTCGAAGGCTTTATCCAACCACTACAGGGACTGGGATCGCCATCATCAATTATTTGTGATGGCATACAGATCGGTAGTGGATGAGTCTACTGGGAAAACACCAGTGAAGCCTTTGTTTGACCGAAAATTCGGGCTGCCCTGTAATCTAGTATTTGGCTCTAGACATGTGGAAGATGTAGCTGGGAAGATGACGTCACTATCCTGAGGTGGAAGATGGACGACATCCACGAACTGTATTATCATTGTATTATCTGCTGGCTGCCAACCAAAAACAAAGTGCAAGTGCAAAAGTAAAAGAATTCTTTCATAGCAAAGTAATGTTTGAGAAGGTAGTGAACCTAGTGAACCAGACGACACATTCATAGCAAGTTTGACTATAACCTCCTACACTATATCTACCCTACACTCTACATAATGGTCAACCTATTCTAATCAAATAGATTCGTTTTTGCTGTTAAGTATTAAGAAGGTAATATATTATGTGCCAACACGTCAACTGGACTAACAAATATACAGTAAAATGTGTATCGCGGAACAGATCAAGAAACTGCTTTTCATTAGAAAACTACATAGAAATAACGATCTGGGGTCATCACGAAACAAGCATTGGTATATTTAAAGATACTTGGAGTGTTTTTTCAATCAGCTGTGCGTGTTGAAATACCGAAGTACTCTGTACAACAGTGCTGGATATGGATTTCATATTATACACAAAGTTAGTTTGTTAGTCGAACAATGAATGGTACTTTTTGGGTTCTATGTTAGCGCCAACGGCCGTATATCCCATCAAATCTATATATATATATATATATATATATATATATATATATATATATATATATATATATATGCATGTGCATGTGTATTATATGTTATAAATAAATAAATGAAGCTTATTTTATATAAGAACCTGTCTACTGGGAATTTGCTCTGAAGACTTTCAGTATTGCTCATTTTGTATAATTGCCCAAAAGTGTCGATGGGTTCAATTCCCCCTTAGGGCTTTATGACTTCTAAAGTTCAAATATAGTGAATATTTTTTCAATGTGCGCATTACATACATCACATATTCTTTTCATAATTTCTTCCATTTTGAACTCTGAGCAGTTGGGGACTTTTGATCAGGGATACAAAATGGGTAATAAAGCAAGTTTTCAGAAGAAAAGTTCACCGAAAAACTGATTAAGATATAAACTAGGCGGGGTCCAATTTTTTTGCTGCGCCCTCAGTCAAAAATGTGAATAGCGCGTAACAGCGTGTTAAGGCTTTAAACAGTGTAGCAGTAATTTTTCAGTCAAACTCCATTCTTGTAGCGCGAAAGTGTACATGAAAAATACTAACAAGCTGTTGCTCGAAATCAAGTTTTGCTCTTGCAACTAATCGACACCAATTACAAAAAGACATTTTGCGCTATAAACAATTTTAAGTCAATGTCACGCATACTTTCACCGCATAGAGCGCCAAAAAACACACAAGAAAAATTTCGTTCAAACAGACCTCATACTAAATTGAGTAGGACACCGTATATGCCACATTAAATTACAACTTGCAATTTATCTCCGTCCACAGATAGCCAACTAGTTGCGCATTATTCGGGAAGTCGCAAGTTCCGACTAAAACTCCGTCAGCCCTGGCTGCACCTGCCATTGGGGGGATTACGATGCCAGCACACACATTCTTCCCGGGAAACTTTGCCGACAACCGAGATACTCCGACTGGGAAAGCTGGGAAATCTCCGATAGCTAATATTGATAAATGTCCCGTTTGTGTCAGCCAGGGAGGAGTGCTGGACTGGCGTAATCCGCGGGATCGACATGTCGGTCACTTGGATTTTGATACAGTCAAATTAGGCCTAAGCGGGGCAAGCTTTGGAATACAATATATTGTTCATGAAAAAACTATAAATACTGCGATGATAATAAATCATAATTATCAAGCCTGCTATCTGTATATATTTAGTAAGCTGTTTTTTGATAACCATTTACCAGGCTTTTACACTCAAATATTATACATATTCATTACTAGCATGTCCTTACACTGCGGTCCCTATGGGATAAACAAAGGATGATGTATGCTTTCCACTATGCATCAGACCTGCTATAGACATGCATGTTTTGTCTTTAGCCTAGAATCGTTAGTACAGCATGGCGGTCTAACTGTAGAGAGCAATTAGATGGTGTTTACGTGACTCAGTCAAGGGTGTGATAGCAACATCAAGACCATCAACTCCAAGCGTCGCGCACTATGGCGCTGCCCATTGACAACTTACGAAGTCAAAGGTCCCAACACATGGACTGCCTTGAAATGGCGACAGATGTCCTTTACTACATCTGTCAAAAAGTGCGAAGTGCTTTACAGCGACATCCCTTGTTCTTCTTAAACACTATTTACGATGCACCGTTATCTCGGCTCATTCACACCAGAGTCTTATAACTGATATTAAGTTGATGCTTTCCACTATCCATCAGACCTGCTATGGACATGCATGTTGCTATCACACCCTTCACTGGGTTATGCATATACCACCTAATTGATCTCCACAGTTAGACTTCCAAGTTATCCTGACGGGTCTAGGCTGGCGACCTAAAGTTGAAGTTGCAAAGAGTTTTATGTGAAACAAAATAATCCAGGGTTGCATTTTTCTTATATATAATTAATTTTGATTAGGAGGACCAATATTTTCAAATATATTTGATATAGTCTGACATATAAACTCAGCTTTATTTAAATGAAAATTTTTCAATGTTTTCATATCATTGACTGTATCATCGGCAGATTAGACGTGTCGGCCACTTCGATTTGCGTTTTGACGCAGGTCAATACCACCAGGATGGCCACCTCTAATTGGTTTTTACTGCAGTAAAAACCTAGGATAAGCTAGGATCAGATGAGTAATTTTAGAGGATGCTATGATTACTGATGACGCAATGTTGTCTCCATCTCCGGCAGCGGTATAGGACCAATCAAACAGTTATTCTAAAACAAACAAGGGAAAATATCGAAGGGTAGCTAGGATGTGTGAATTGTGATATCGTAGGGCTACATCTGTTATCACGTATTTGCCAACAAATATTTAGCTTTTGATGCAGACTTTACGCCAAACATTTATTTAGCTTATATTAAATTCAAGTTAGTACAATCTTTGATTATGTCTTCAAAGCAATAGGGTTATTGACTGAGTAAATCCGGAACATACAAACTTCATGCATTGAGTTTTCTACTACAAAATAACTAACTCTTGTTTGTGACATTTTTTCTGTAGCGATGGTGGGGATATTTCCCCCATAGGTGCCACTTTGAATTCCATTAATTCATTGCCCAATAAATAATCTGCATCTAACCACAGCAACGTGCACTGTATATCTTTTATATTCGTATATATGATTCGTTGTATTCAGCTTCGCTATTTAAGATGTGTCCGTACTAATTTATACCAATTTCGCTGCTATCGCTATCGTGGGGTTCTTACCATCAACTATTAAATTACCCGACAAAGTAGAGAAACCTTTAATGACTATTCCATTTTCTTCCAGTTGATATCCAGAAAGATTTTAGGTTGATTAGGAGGAACCCATAAGGCAAAAAAATTCATCTATTCCAAAGTCTAACTCCTCCTATCGATTAATACTTTGAAGCCTAGGCGGACTGACTTCCATGAATAGTATATTCGGCCTTTCCCCAATAAAGGAGCTGCAACAAACCGCACACTTGATTTTTCGTTGGTAACGCTTGCGAGCAGTAGCGAGACCGCATGGGAGATTCAACTCCATGAATATTCCAGGTATAGAGATGTGTGAGCACACCCACCCTGACATGAATCATATCAGTAGCCATATGGAAAAACCGTATAGGCGAATCTTACTTAGCAAGATCGCTTACAGATTCAAGTAACAACGGTTTTGTTACGTACAGCATTAATGGTGGAAGACCTAAGTGTTCAGTTCCTCCAAAAAACTGCAATCGAATCCAATAAAACTCTGCAGTAAAAGACATAAAATGAACAGATCTGACAGAAAATGGGTTACCGCTTCAACACACATAAATTCTCAATCGGAGAATATGTGCATTCAATCAAGTATATGCGCAAGGAAACCTATAATAATCTTAAAGTAAGATATACTGTATTTTTGATCATATAGAGAGTTGAATTAAAAGGAAGAACCAAAATAATGTCAAAACTGTAACATTGTAACGTCTTTATTGCTTTAATCTCATTCATATGGTATTCCTCCTACTTCAAGTTTGAAATGTATTATACGGATAAACAGAATATAAGAATACCTGTACCTATACCTGTACTCAAGCCAGAAGATATTCTTCCACCATTGGTAATAGAGCTTATTCACAACTTTCATATTACATCAATACCCGTACAGTTGTATGAGATCCTCACAGCAGTCACAACTACAAATATTTAGCACTTCATTCATCCTAGAGAGGATTGATAAAAATATAAACCAATGGAAAATAATAGGAACAGACACACGCATACCGTTGAAATGCCGATAACCAAGATGGCGATGTGATATAAATGAATTACTTTAAGGGACTCCCAAGATGTTCGTAATCTGGATTAAAATAAACAATGTGGAATACTTAGAAAAGCATTGAAATCTTAGTTGTGAAGATATTTATATTTTTCTTTAGAGCATACTTTTCAAGAATTAGTATTGAATTCGAAAATGTGCTTTACTTGGTTCAAATTAATAATAATTTTCTTATCAAGTAAATTGTCTTAAAGTGAGATCAGATGTTTCTGTCGTGAGTATATCTTTTTATGTGTAAATGATGACTATTAAATGCAAGATAAGAATGCTAGACAGAAACTTAAAAGGATTATAAAGGTCTAAGAACACCTTATAAAATAACAATAATTACATGTAAATACAATTAGGAAAAATTCTAGCAGTAGCTGGATTTGATCCCACACCTCCAGCTGTTAACTTGCCAGTTAGGCCATACCACTTCCTTAACGGTATATGGTTGACGATGTGTGTTCGAATCCGGCTAATAAGGTATTTTTTCTCTAATTCTTTGTATTTACTAGATGTGTCCCTTTTACGGATGGTAGCATGAACCCAACAGTGTCTGTAATAAGTTATATTGAAACCATAAGCCAAGTACGCCGAAATGCTGGTATCTACATAAAATAAGTTATGTTTCAGGTAATCCTTCAATTAGTAAAAAAAATAATCGGACTGGTATGCACGTAATATTTTTGGATTACATATGATATTTCTGGATTAGCAAGTTAAAAAAAGAAAGAAACTTATAATCACTGTTTTCCTCACGATACTAATGCATGATGCAAAATGATATACTAATTCATTCATGTTTAGACGTTTATAACATAAAGAATTCAATAGCACTCCCACCAACCAAGTATCAGGACTTGTCAATTTTTTGGAAGGAACTGAGGATTCTCCTCAAGTTTTCCTTATCATTCCTCCTACTGTCCTTACATTTACATATTTTCGTACATTTTTGAATCAGTAAATTTCAGGAGCTCTCAGCCATTCATTAGCCATTCTATCCGAATGTCGTGTTAAATATTAATTACAATACCCTTTTTGCTGATTTGTCTGATCTAATTCCCTTAAAACCTTCATCAAAAAAAAAATTAATGGCAACATACGTCTTCCACGCTTCGCACAACATTTTTCAGGTGATCCGCTGTACCCATCCTCAGCAAGTGAGTCAACCACCATGCCAGGTTCGAGTCTTGGTCCCATGAATATTCGAGAAGGCCGGAAACTCGTCCTGGCCGGCTTCCAACTACCGGCCTGCTGGCCGACGCTTTGCCATAAACGGTAAAATTGCAAATTTAATTATATAAGGAGAGCTGGATTATTTCCGGACCTCCACGCCAACGGACGAAGGTCGATTGACCGGAAGGATCGGTTATCAGCGATAACTGTCATATGGAGGTCTTCATCAGTTTCCTTTCCCTCAACGCTCGTCTATTATACGGCCAACTAGTCACCAAGGCCTAGCTTCTATTGTGTTCAACAATTACTTGGAAGACACATCTGGAGGCCAATTTATGAAACTAAGTAGATCCTCAAACGGTTTTCAACTAGATATACATTGAAACACAAACACCAATCAGTTTTTTTTTGATATTTGTAGGTGGCGTTTTGCTCCGAACTTTGTCTATAGAAATTGAATTCACTACGTTTTTACCGATAAGTTATCTATAGTGTGAGAATAATTTAAGATATTTTGCTGATAAAAAGTTAAATATATTTAAATATACATTTATGAAACTGTTAACTACACAACTTTTCATCTGCATGATGGGAGAGTTTCATCGAGTAAGAGCATCTACAATCTAGATGGTTAAGATATCTTATTAACCAAAACGTTGCGAATTCAAATTCGAAAGACAATGAAAGAGCGAAGTAATGCTTCTGTACAAAGTATGGTAACATGTTCATGAAATCGTTTGTCTAAACTGCATCGCTTAAGTTCTCCAATTCATCATGCTGACGTAGTCTAAAAGAGAAAAGCAATTTAGTAGGTACCAAGCTCACTCAACTTGGGAAAGGTACCGGTAGATAAATAAAAAAATTAAACACTATTTAAACCACGCTCGCTAATATATTGACACTTGCAACGCACGTGACCAACGAAAGGTGCATGCATTCATCAATGATGGCTTGGCTTGATTGTCGTGACAATGATATTCACTTAATATCCCCACAATCTTCCCAATTCCACAGAATTTGTCAGTCTTACATAGATGTATAAACAAAAACAACCATAAGCTACCTTAGAATCGGTTTCAAATTTAGGACAACGGTTTTCTTCAGATTATTGTATTCTGTCTAATTTAGTTTTAACGTTATTTTCTGGATGATAACAAAGATTAAAACAACGGTAAATTGTTATCTACGTACAGCTGAACTTGTACTGCAGACTTAACCCTGAACTAACTCAACTAGAAAGCAAAAATATGCAACAGCTACTACTGTCCAGCCGCTCTGATCCTGTATTTATCTTGTAAGTATTGGAAACTATAGAAGTTTTGAGAATTTGAAATTTTTGGCAACGTTTCAGAATATAACAGATTTGATTCATGAATACTTCCTGAATTCAATTCCAACTGTCAACAGTTCCAAAGTCCTGTTCTATTCCTTATTTCTAAACTGATACCATGCGTGAGAAGTAGTAGAACATATACATCATGTAGGGTGTTTGCTCCTAATAAAAAAATACTATTAATCGCCCTGGAATTTTAAATTCAGTCAAAAAAATACATCTAATCGTGTTTTATTGCACTAATCAACTGATAGCTCACACTGATTTTCTTGTAATCACGTATGTAAATCTCCTGTATACTCATACTTGCAGACATTATAGCTCCCATAACTACGCATGAGATTAATGAAAAACATTTTTTGCAGTTACCTGTCATGCCAAAGCACTCACATTATCTATAAATTTCAACCAGAAAACATTCGATTGACTAAAAGCTATAAACGCATAAATTCAGCTTTTGCCACCACAAGGGTTGTCTTTTAGTAGTTTGCAATCCAAAATATATCTAGTCATAAAATTGGGCTTTCCTCGTCCTCATTCAATCAATTGGTTTCAATCGAGGTTTCAATTAATCAAAAGAAATCCCAGATGTATTATTTGCATGGAAGGAGTGATCATTCGCTATCCATCTATTGGTGAATACATAGCCATAACTCGCGCATGCAGAAAGATCACTCGTGACACTTTTACCACTTATCTTGCATCTCGTCATCATTTAAGGCAATTGTAGATAGATATCCTTTTGTCAGAGTCGAATTACACTTTTTTCACATATGCAAAGATTATCAAGATCTTGAGGTATTTCTTATTCACTTAATTTGAGCTACAGGATTTTTTTTATGAATGACAAAATATCAAATTCATTTGGCCTTAGGTTAATTGTCCTGTATAGTATCTCACAACTGAATATCTGAAGACAGATTACTAGCAGCATGTTCATACATCAACTAGCACCGAGAACTTCACATGTTCTACACTTTGAACTCACAACCTGCTACTTCAGCACTCATTAGGCTTCAGCATAATGATACATACTAATTACGCCATTGGACGCAATGCTGCTTTATATGAGGTCAAGGCATTACGGCCCATGTGTTATTGACAACATCAATTTTTTAAGTATTTTCGGGCCGTTGACAAACGTGGCATTTTCATCTATTCTAGGCTGCCGATTTTTAAAGTTTAGTACTTTGCTATAGCAAGAGCAATAACTGAGGTGAAAATGTCGACATGCTAATTTTGAGTGATCCTGATTTATAGCTTTTTGTAGGCACAGAGCACTTAAATAAATAATAATAGAGAAGTAGCGAAACACCATGTTCATAATTAATTTTTTACATTAATTGAAGTAATCTAGTTTGACTAGCTCTACACACAACTGCTACGAATAAACATTAGGTCCACGGTGATAATAACGATTCTTATGCTGAAATCAGTTTTAAGATTACAGATATTTGAGCTTGAGTTCTACAGATATATCCAATATCTATCCTTGTATAGATCATGCTATTCTCATTTTGTCCTCCAGATTAATTGGAGATGCCTTTTTTTATTTTTGGATTTGTTATCGTTGAAAACCTAAGCTCATATAGAAAAAAAAATTAGAAAATATAACAAAAGCTTGAGTGCTTTTTTGGATAGATCAGTATATTCTCGGCTCACAGAAATCCCAAACATATCAACACACTCTTCATTGAACTTTATTATTAAAGTGGGATCAGACGACAAAGACATCTTATCCCACTCTGAGACAATTCACTTAAGAAAATGATCATTAATATGCATCGAGAAAAGTATAATTTCGAATTCAATACTCAGTCTTGAGAAATATACTCTATAGGAAGACATAATTATCTTCACAACTAAAATTTCAATGATTCTCTAGCAAGTATTACATTGTTTAAGCCCATTTACTTCAATCAAGAATACATCTTGCGATTCGCTTCAAGTAATTCTTTTACTTATTTCTCATCGCCATCTTCGTCAACGACATTTCAGCGGTACGCGCCCATTATTTCCCATTAGATTTATGTTTTGTCAACCACCTCTCAGGATAAATGAGCTACTAAAATGTTTAGATTGTGACTGTTATGTGGATCTCATACAAGTGTATAGGTTTCGATTTGTGATATGTAATAATTTGCAAATAAGCTCTATTACCAATGGTGAAATAATGTCTTCTGACTTAGGAAGATATGGTATTCTTGCATAAAAGCACATAATCTTGCTATGAAAATGTATTTTAATGTGTGTGAGTAGGTCTGTAATACCAAAGTGTTCTTTCAATATTCGGAACTATTTGAATATTAATAAATTAGTAATAAATATTTCAATATTCTGCGGATAACAACCTAGAGCTCTAAAGGGACGCCGGATTTCATTCAAATTCATTTACCAGAAGCCATCCATCAATTTATGCTTGAAGTCGATAGTGATCAAATAGAAACGCGCGCGGCCTCAGGCGCGTGCCCATCCGCACATGCATCGTCAGACTCATCACAGAAACCGTATCAGCTTTAATTAGATTCTGATGTTATTCCCGAATTGGCAGTATTGTAACGTGTTATTGAATAGTTGAGCAAATGTATAAGCACATACATGAACACGCATCGTCTGTGCTGGTTGAGGTGATGCCCATCATAGGGGCTTGACTATTAATTACTTACCCAAACACAACCAAATGGATTATTATTGTTAGAAAAGGGCAATTGATGCGGAACGATGATCGAATTATTCATCGTGTACGATTTGACCAATAGTTGAAACCCCGCTGTGTGATAAGAATTTCAAGGGGATGGTCCAAAAATCTGCTGTTATGAAGGAGAACGATAACTGATTCGGCAGTAGACTGCGACAATTTGGTCGAGTGTGCTTTAGCTGAAGATCTAATGAATGTTCTCCAAACCTAGAGTTGGACCATTACTTTTCCTCCAGTTTTCCTTATAGCTATATATAGTAGGATTTTCTTGTTACTCCCAAATGAAGTATATTTTATTGCTGCCTTAGAATCACACTGCTTCAAAATGACCTCCACAGCCACAGCGGTCGATTAGTCTCTATTCTAAAGATTCTATCATGTTTTTTCGAACTGTCTCCCTATAACACTGAGAGTCATCAACACTACAAAAACTAGGAAACTCCAACGAGCTCATCTTAACCAGGTCGAACTGCCAACACCTCAGACGAGCCTCTTCCAAAGGTTTTGGAGTGAGCTATCGATGTGAGGGAGTTATTTTCTTGACAGTTACAATTCAGTGCTAGAATTTTCTGCCTTCCTAAGAACTTACCTAAACAGATAACGATCATGCATAGCATATATTTCGTCATTATCAGAAATCATCAGCATGGCTGGGTCTTGGAAAAGTGGATGTCATAAATGAATGATAAACGCCAGTATCATAGAATTTGATGATAATAATAATGAGAAAACCTCAAGGGGGAGTTCACTCGAAGTGATCTTCCACTCAATCCTTGAACATGATACTATTGGGTTTAGAACATCTGTGAAGTTTCATAGGACAAGTAGCGTTTTGTTTCTAGTGTGGCACAGCATTATGTCACTTATTTTGGCTTCATCAAGAATGCAAATTAATGCATGTTAAGGTCCTGTTTGATAACTAAACTGCTCCCTGTGATGCATTCAAAAATATCAATGTCACTATAAATCAAAACGTATCTTTTTCATATTGTACCTTTGAAAAGGAATATTTATTTGATAAGCGGCCAGTATAAAATATAATGACACAGAGGGTCAATCACAGGATAATTTTCAGATGTTACATTGAACAGGATTATCTGCATTATTGAAAGTTTAATGACTTACCGGTTACCAGTTGCCATTTTCTTATCTCACAACTTATTAAATTAGTCAAAATAGTTTAGAGCAATAACTGTAAGCATTGAAACTGTGTTCCTAATTTGCACAGATTGACCAATTTGCACAAGTTAGCAATCAAGATGCAGCCCCACATGTTGTCTTGCATACGTGGAACAAATTATATTTAATCAAATATCTGATGCAGACTGACGTTGTAGTAATGGAAACTATCGACTTTTTCTCCATATTATAGTCATCAAGGTTTGCAGTAGGTGGTATATGTGCCGTAAGTTCTATTTTGTCGCAGCTCTCGTTAGCGAAAGAGCAGGTGAATAAATAGTTTTACCCTTTTCCCTATTCACAAAATATTTGTAGGAACAGTATCGATCAAAACAATTTTCGGGGACCTGAGATTCAATGATCTAAAAAAATGACACGATTTTTTTCATCATGATACACATTGTCAAGATTGATGACAGCTTTGACAATTATTTTTCTGGTTGTTAAATGTGGACGCAAATAAATAGTTTATTTTACAACAGCTTATAAAAATAAATTCTCATGGTTTCATAGTATTAAAGAGCTAGAAAACGTGGATAATTTAAATAGGATTTGATACCTTTAGCGACTCTGCTTCACATGGTACAGTAGGCGAAGTTCACCAAACTCAATATTATGTTTATCAACTTCCGACATCGATTCCAAAGTGCGCTCGCTGCCTCGAAAGTGGAAACTCGATTAGTCAAGACCGACATCCTCCTTAAAGGAATTCTCTGTATCTCCAGAGTCGGTTTCTTTCCGTAATCAGCATGGCTAGAACGTAGAGATGCTAATGAAGCAGAGTTCATTGAATACCAAATAAAACTCTTTATTACGTTATTCAACCAGCTTCGAATTAGAAGTCACTCAAAAAAGCTGAGCAAGATCTTTGATGGACTGCCTCCTTTGCGGCAAATCTTTCAAGGAATGTATTCGACGCTGAGTTTTCGGGAAGTATCAATTCCGTAGCTATAGATCCTCGTGTAATAACCGATGGCAATAATAACCCGTTTGAATTTACATAAAATCGCAACTTCAACCATTCTTACGCTCGAACGTTTTTCTACACGATATAACTAAATCTTACATCATGACCCAAATACTTTCCTTTTGGAATTATTATCATATAAAAATTGAAAAAATCTGAATTTTGGAACTTAACGAATTGTATGTGTGTGTACAAACATCATAAAAACGGCCAAAATTGAAATTCTATAAACATTCAAACGGGGTGCCGATATATAATGGATTTTTAAATTTTTTTGTCATTATCGAAATAGCATAGACACCATCCCCAAGAATTTCCTGCGCTCTATCTGCGGTTGTTTTTTCATGTAAATATAAAGAAAATATTATTAATTAGAACTTCCGAGTTAACAAGTTAACAATCTAACATAGCGATCTCAATCTGAGAGTGTTTCATTTTTTCTATTTGCTTCTAATGATATTTCTTGCTTTTTTAATTTTCTCATTTAAATAATATTTTGATCGTTTACGCATGTTTTTACATTTTTCTTATTAATGTGTTTTAGAACTGAATTTGTCATCAAGGATTCTCTTAATTTCCTTTCTGGATCATTTAACCTTGTTAGTGATACCTTTTATATGTATTTGTGAGGTATGTATAAAATAATTTGTCATTATATTTATATCATCTGCAATATACACTTTCACCATGCTTATTAGATAAAACTCTTCTTAGCTTATGGTAGTCAACAAAATCTTTTTACGAAGTATTGGTTTTGGGTCTTTCAATACTAGCTAAAATTTGAAAGAAAGTAGAGAAGTCAGATATCAGATATACCGCTTTGGAGAGTGGAGTGTATATTCTAAGGTAGTCATCATATCATTTATGTTGTATATGATCCAGGTATGGTCTCGGATTTCGTTGTACACGTGTGAAATAGTTGATGAATTATTGAGATCAATTAAAAGTTAATATACGTAGGTATTGATCCGTAATTTCACTTGGTTCCAGTATATATAGATTGACAGGGAAAGATGGAGGCCAATATTTTACACATAGTTTGACTGACTCCATCAACAAATGTATCTCAAACTCTAGGATGCTTAAGTTGGCGTTAGTATTCATGGAACTTTTATGTGTTCTTGACAAAAATTACAATGTTCACCAACCCAAACACTGGCGCTGCTGAACTTCGAGATACGAACGACGCGCGCAGTTTAAAATTCGGAAGAATGGATTTAGGGGTATTCTGCCTAACATATCATCCGCGCTCTGTAACGACTGAAAACCTACCCAATTGGTTCCGTTGGTTAGAGTGTCCGACCGGCAATCAGGAGATGTAAGGTTCGAATCCGGCAGTGGGTCTTCTTTTTGGGATTTCCAAATGCGAATTATGTATCAAACTCCACCTTGCGGAGAAAGCAAGTAATTATTTATTAAAAAATTATAATCCCATATCATATAGATTATAGATGCTCGTACTTGGTGAAACTCTTCCATTATACAGATAAAATAATTCTGTATTCGACACACACTTTTACAAATAAGACTCTCGCATTTTTTCATTTTATTCCTGAGCCTTTCCGTCGATCTTCTAGGTACGTGAAGAAATAAGCAGTTATACTCTTTTCGAATTTAAATATTTTTTTATTTGAAAATACAACCGCATCAGCCAGAGGCTATTGGCGGCGGATTTGGTGATTTACAGTTTATGTAATATGTTTATACATTTAAGGTAGCTGAATAGTTGTTGCAAATTACATTGGTTTCCTAATATGTCTTTGAGATTGGATCCGATATTATTAATCACTCTTTCATGTTCATACATTGGGCACTCCACTAAAAGGTGTTTAATTGTCTGTTGCACTTCACAAAAAACACAGATCGGTTCGGATTGTCTGGAAATTAGGTACTCGTGGGTAGCTCTGGTGTGGCCGAGTCGTAAGCGGGTGATGATCGCCTGTTGTCTCCTGTTGGTGGTGAGGGTCTGCCATGGTGCGAAAGATGGTTTTAGCTCTGACAATTTTGACGGAATACTTTGCCACATATTGTTCCAGTAGGTGATGACGATCTGTTTATATGATGCTTTGACATCCGCGGTTGGAACTTTAAGGTTGGAGGAGTAGCTCATCTGAGAAGCTTGTTTCGCTTTCTCATCGGCTATTTCATTTCCTTTTACGCCGACATGTGATGGAACCCAGAAGAATAATATGTGTACATTTTGAAGCTGTATGTTATGAATCTTTTCTTTTATTATATTGGCTAGAGGATTTCTTGTATAAATTTTTTTGATAAGTGCAAGAGAATTGAGGGAATCACTTATTATAATCCAGTTTTGATCTGTATTTCCTTCTATATATGTAAGAGCTTTTAATACAGCATATAGTTCTCCTGTTAAGACTGTGGCGACCGCTGGGAGCTTGAATGTGATAGTTGAGTCAGGTGTAACCACTGCAGCACCTGCATTGAGGCCCGTTTTCGATGCATCTGTGTAGATCTCGCTGTGATTATAGTACTCATTTATTGAATTATAGAAGTCTTGTGCAATGATCCTTGAAGGCGTTTCCTCTTTATTATACTTCATGAGTCTCGTATCTATAGGTGGTATTTGAATTGTCCATGGTGGAATGATAGAAGGGAGTGCAGAGAACGTAGATGGCAGGTTTGAGATATTCAAGTTTTGCAAGATGACTTTAACTCTGTGATAGAATGGTATCCCGTTGATTGAGTGTGATTGATGGATTCTTGTGTCGTATAGATTCTGGTGGAATGGTACGTTAGGATTTGATGCAATTTTGGAGTAGTAAGATAGGCTTAGAATTTGTCGTCTTATGGCTAGAGGAGTTTCTCCGGATTCACAATATAGGCTGTTTACTGGAGTAGTCTTAAATGCACCTAATATGAGACGTAAAGCAGAATTGTGTAGCATATCAAGTGGCTTTAAGATGGATTGTTTTGCTGATGTATAAGCTATGCAGCCGTAGTCGAGCTTAGACCTTATAAGTGTACGATATATTAATAGAAGCATTTTTCCATCAGCACCCCATTTTTTGTTGGATAAGTATCTTAAAATATTCATCCCTGACTGGCAAGACTTAACAAGTTCTGTAATATGTGGTCGCCATGATAATTTGTCATCAAAAATTATTCCTAGGAATTTAATGTCATTAGTATATTGAAGGGTTTTGCCATACAGTAGTAGTGGAGGTTTAGTATGTGATGATTTTTTAGAGAAGATAATACATTTAGTCTTGTCTGTTAAAAATGTAAGCCCAGACCTCCTTGACCATAATTCTAGATGATTAAGCTGTTTTTGTAGTAATGATGCATTGGTTGTTACGTTCCTTTAACAAACATAATTAAATCATCCGCAAACAGACGTGCTTGTACTGGTGTTTCAATGTTTTCTACTACATCGTTCATGGCTACAAGAAATAGTGTCGGACTTATAATAGATCCCTGAGGTGTGCCATTATCTTGTGTCCTTTCTTCAGAAAGGGTTCCATTAGCACGCACTCGGAATTTCCTGTTTGTCAAAAAGTTATGTATGTATGCAAGGATATTTCCATTATATCCCCAATTCTGAAGTTTGGATATAATGTTGTGTTTCCAAGTGGTGTCGAAGGCTTTGCTTATATCGAAATATACAGCTAAGCAATGTTGTCGGTCAGCAAATGCTTGATGAATATGAGTTTCTAGGTCAACAATATTATCCAGGGTGGACCTATTTGCTCTGAATCCTGCTTGTTGATGGATTAGAAGGTTTTTGCTTTCCAGACTCCACATTAATCTTCGATTGATTATTTTTTCCAGTAGTTTTCCCACGGCACAGGTCAGAGATATAGGCCTATATGATTCCGGTAAATGAGGTGGTTTATTCGGTTTTAATATAGGTATAGTAACTGCTGTCCTCCATAAATCTGGAAACGTGTGATTGCTCCATATAGTGTTATATATATTGAGGAGGAATTTCCTAGCTGCTGGTGGAAGTTTTTTCAAAAAGATGGGAGGAATATCATCTGGTCCTGCCGATGTATCCTTAAGATCTTCAAGAGCTTCCACAAATTCCGATTCTGTGATAGGTATATTAATTTGTTCTGAATCATTTTTTATCTTAATAGGTGTAGCCTCTTTGAGGCTCTTGTATGTGATGAATTCTTGCTGGTAGTTTGCATCACTATAGTGTTTATGGTACGTTTCAGATAATACTGCTGCAATTTGTTCATTGGAAGTGGCCATGCTATCACCATCTTTTAATGCTCTTATTTTGGAAAACGTTTTGTTACCTGAAATACTTTTAATTTTCTTCCATGTTTTTCTCGCCGTAGTAGTGGAGGAGATACTATTGGTAAAATCTTTCCATGACTGCTTTTGCCTTCTATTTGTGATTAGTTTCATCCGTGCTTGTTGGTTTCTTAGGATCGATAAATTCGTAGGATTTCTGTGTCGTCTGAATTTGTTTAGTGCTTGCTTGCTTTCCTTGAGTGCTAACTCGCATTCCTCATTCCACCAAGGTACAGGATTTTTGTTCTTGATTATTTTTGTTTTGCCCATACTATGAGTTGCGGCCTCTATAATTATTTTGTTGAAATGGTTGACTAGAGAGTTTATGTCACCGGATATATATGATTTGGAGAGTTTTTCGTCTATGAGTCCTGAAAACTTAGCCCAGTCTGCCACTTTTATCCTCCATTTTTCTGGAGGTGTTTCGTTACTAGCATTATTTTTAGAATTTGAGATAATAATAGGAAAGTGATCACTGCCATATAGATCGTCTTCTGTTGCCCATTCTAAACTGGTTAGTAGACTAGGAGTACATAAGCTTAGATCAATTGTGGAAAATCTACCGGATCCTGAGTCAAACCTGGTGCTGCTTCCATCATTTAGTATGCTGAGTGTGGATGTTTCAAGGATGTTTGTTATAATATTGCCTCTAACGTCATTTTTGAAGGATCCCCAGATATGACTGTGAGCGTTAAAGTCACCAAGGATTATTCTTGGCGATGGTATTTGTTCAATAAGTCTCTCTAGTTCATTGCTCTCTAGGTAGTAGTTTGGAGGGATATATATATTGCAAATATTCAGTTGTTGCGGGGTTTGTATTGCAACTGCTACAGCTTCGAGGTTGGTGTTTATATTTAATTGATTCGTTGCTATATCACTCTTAAGGTAGATGGCTACGCCACCACTGGCTGTTGTTGTTTGCCTATTTTTAAAATATCCAGTATAATGTTTTGGCGTATGAACTTTAGTGTCATGAAAATGTGTTTCTTGGATGCATATAATATCCGGTGTATGATTAGCGATAAGTTTTTTTAGCATGTTCAAATGGACATGATATCCATTTGTGTTCCATTGTAGTATAGTCGCCATTTTATCAGAATGTTGAATCGATGGAAGATGTGTCACTTAAAGTCTCTTTGCTACTGTCTATGTAACTTTCTAATTTCTTTCTAAGCCTCGTACATCTGTTTTTTAGAGTTTTATCGTATATATGAGGGTATATTACAATCAACATCTCGATTAGTGCCTTAAAATCTGATGTATAATCGCTAACTACATTTATCACCTCTTTTGAACCATGTACATTTTCCAATAGGCTTTTCAGTTGATCACAATTGAGTATTAATGGGTTCTCTTGATTATCTGCAAATTTTTTAACAGATTCTAATGCTTCCTGTGCAATATAAGACTTTTGGCTGTCTGGCTTATGTTTCTTGGTTTTTGAGCTTGTTGGTATACTAAAAACTGGTTGGCTTGATTCATTAGATGTTATAGGACTTATTACTTCCGATATTGTCCTCTTACTTGGAGTGTGTGCTTCTGTTATGGTCTTGTCTTCTGCTGTGTCTACTTCTTGAGGAATGATGTTTGTTGTGATTTGTATATTTCTATTTTCGGTTACTTGTGGGTGTTGAGATTGGAGGATGTTTTCGGTGCTTGCTTCGATAGCAGGATTGTTTACAGTGGATGCTGTGTTATTGTTGGTTGGTGTTGCTATAGCAATTTGTTGTGAGTGTAAGGTGCATTGAGCAGCGAGATGGCCAGGTGATTTGCATTTATAACATTTTTGGCTATCCAGTGACAGAAATATTCGATAGGTTAGATTTTCGTATGTTATTTCCAATGATTCAGGAATATCAACAGAGTCATCAGGTGTTATATATATCTGGCGTCTGAAGCTTAATATATGGTTATATTCTGGAAGAGGTGCTCCAATCCTTAGGAATGAAATAGGAGAGATTAGTTTCAAGCCAATTTGTTGTAGTGCATCTTTGATAAATGTGTGCGGTATGGTAGGACACACATTTGAAATAATTAATCTTTCAGAAGGTGTTATGAGTCTACGTGCCTTTATAGTTTCTCCGTTGACTATGAATTCTCCATGATTTTCTATGAAGTGGTTGACTAAATCTTTGCTTGAGAGGTATACACATATCCTGTTGTTAGGTATTCGTGAACAAAATATTATATTTTTAGGGTTTACGATGGGGCCTAATTTCAGGAGATAATCTTGCAGCCTGGCTCCATCTATTGTATTGAAAACAATGGCTTGATCTTTATTTGGGTGTCTGTATGAATGGTGTGATAATACGTCAGAATAGGACTGTGATGTATTATTGGACTGGGTTGTTGTCTGAGGAGTGCTTGATGATGACATTATTTCCTTTGTCAGGTATTCTTTATGCGTTGACGATGGTGTATTCGCATACTGAGTACGGTCCTGTCCGTATTTTGACTGATTTATGGAATGAATGGAATGTAGAGAATTCTTCCGTTCAAGAATAAATTAATACTTCGGTATAGGGTGTATATATCTGATATATCTTCGTTACTTTACTTACTGTGGGTCAGTAGATAGTCTTGATAAAGGTGTAGCTTAGATAATCACTAAATTTCAGTTGTAACACTAGTAAATTATCGCTTTTATAGAACTCGAATCATATGCGTACATTCACGTTAACGACTCGGTGAGTACTCGAATTTAAATATTGAATCAAACGTTTTGGGCAGATTAGGGTTTTATTACAACATGAGGTTACTAATAGTAAAGCATCGCCAGCTCTTAGCTGCTGTAATAAAACGGGAATTTGAAGTCATGTATATCATCTTCGAATTTGCCTTAGCAGATAAGCACTCCAAAATGTCCCGAACAAAAAAAATACCCTTACTGAAAGGCTTTGGAAATGCTTTTCTCAAATTCCTGCCATCATAGTCACCACATTAAGTAGCATTTTTCTTCGTCAATAAGGTTTGACGAATGTGTATCAAATGTATCAAGACAAAGAGAAGTGTAGAGTTCCGAAGTCATTTCTCTATTTTATGAATATAAAGAATGTTTTATTCATATTAATACCTGTCTAGTACCTACTTTCTTCTTGTAGAATTGTGCACAAATGAAGAGGTATTTCACTGTGTTATTTCTATTACATCAATTTTGAACTAATTGCGCCCGATAGCTGCAATAGTGTGTCATGTTTGAATATATCAATTTGCGTCATTTTCAATGCCCAGCATAAAGAACTAAAAATTCGGTATATGTCAAAACATAATAATATATTATATATTCTGAGAATACCGTGAACCACAGAGATAATCACAAGATAAGTGTTTCAGAAGTTACTTTGAAATAGGTGATAACTACATCAATATGCGATATGTGCCTATCTATAAACTAGTGATGGTGGTGAGAGTTCGCTATCCATTTAAGTTCAAATATTCTGGTAATCGTTACACATTACTAATTTTTATTTTATTGTTCACAAAAATTTAAATGATTTCTAGAATTGTTGTGTAAAAACGGACCTTAACCATAATTTTGTTGCTATATACCAATCATTTTATGTATTTTTCTTCCAAATATTTTTAATATGTCTGATTTTTTTCATTTATTTTCAGAATGAGTTTTGTATTAATGTTTGTATTAATCACCAATAACATTTAATTGTTCACTGACAGAACCTATATTGGCATTAGCTGGTTTATAATATATACCCATTTGATGGTATTATTTGTACATGCTTTTACATAAATATTCGTCTCATCCATGAAACAAGAAGAAAGCTCTCTTCCACAGAAGCATCTAGCAGTGGAATTTGTAAATTTTGTAAATTTGCATAATTTTCACTGGGGGACTCCGGAACGACACTCAGGAGTTGAAAATATCATTAAAGTAGGTTTACACAGCAATATTGACATGGCCTTAGGGAGAAAATACGACCCTCACTCTTCGAACCGTTAGAATCTCATCTGGTCGTATACATACAACTTTTATTTTTCTTTTCTTGTGTTCGCTGTTTCTTGAAGTTTCTTGAATTAAATCAAGTTCGAGGTTACTTTACGCTACAAACTTTGTAGTTCGAGCCGAAAGATCTCTCACCATTGTCAAATCATGCGTATTTCTGTGAGGACAATGTTGGTTTCAAACGGAACGAAAGGTTACTTAGAGGATATACTCAGACATCTAATTTCATAAAATTTATAAGAGAGAAATTAATGCGAGAGAATTAAAATTTTACTGTTTTATGGCAGGTGTTTGTGTTTGTTTTACTAGCCATCACATAAAAGAAAAAAGTGTAATTTTGTCTCATTTTTTTTCTGAGGTTAGTACTTAGACACAGCTGACTGATAACGCAAAATGAGAGATTTATATAGAAGATTCTTGATGCAGTTTGAGTATTTCAAGGAAATTTGAACTATATAAATGTTCTTACAAATTGTACGGTATTTCAGATTTTAGAGCGTAGTTAACATTTTTTCAAGAGAGCTAATTTGTGTTAAAGTTGTACTAAAGACTAGGTACTGCATTTACTGAATATGGATCATTAATAATTACGCCTGTCTTAAAATGGCATAAGTGAGTTGATTATGCAGGTATTTGATGTCCGAACAATGTTTTCCTCGGATCTTAAAACCGCTAGTCTACTTGTAGTAGGGTTGAAATTTTGAAGTACCCGGAAACTTGGTAATCTTGGAAAGTATGGAAGACTTTTTTTTGATGTTTCATGACATATGCATAACGAAAAACTATCTCACTTATTTCCGTCTGTCCGTCGTCCCTTATAACTCGTGAAGTAAACTATATTACTAGTGTGACAAGGTCGGAAAAGCTTAGTATTATTTTACATACATATTTATAGTACAATATAGCATAATTTATCGTTATACCCATATGAACACTATATTAATCAACAATTCTTCTCTCTACTACCGGTACACATTCGCATGGTCACACTAATGAAATAATAACGATAACTGCTTAATTATAAATTTAACGTCGTTATGGAGAATTAAAACCATTGTTTTTGCGGTGTCGGGCGTATGGAGGGAATAAAAAAGTATGCTGGTCGTGTATATTAAGTTCCCTAACAACGGTCATTATTATGAATAAATGATCGGAATTTTATAATTGCCATGTCTATGTAAATAGTGCATTCGTGATAGCGCGTGAATAATGTTTAGACGCGTGCGAGTTTACGATCACCCTAGAAATGTGCTGTGATATTCTTGTAGTTTTGCTATATGCAGAAAGCGAATAACCTTCGATTTAAAGAGCATCTTCCATCATCCAACAGAAAGCCTATTTGGATATTATATGCAGCAGCCTTCTCAATCATGTTGGTCAGGCACTCTCGTTGGTCCATTATCGTCCTTTTTGTTGGAGTGTATTAGTCAGTATGAATGTTGAAGGCTATCAAAAAGCTTATTTCTGAGATGAGATGGTCTATTTGTGGTATATCTGAAGTGGCTGAAGGATTCTAAAAGCTCTCTATATTTTTTGCTACTCTATTGAAGATTTTGGGCTATATAATAACCCTGTAGGTGCGGCCTTTCTCTCGATCGTATGAAGCAATTGTCCAGACGAACTGACTTAGGTTTATAATAGTGTCAGAACGTAAATATGCTATAAATTTGATATTTATTTTCTGTTTTTCTAATGAGCATTTGGCTGAGGAGTCAAATAATCGACAACTTGAAAAGCCCTTATTGTCATTGTCTGGCAATTTTTTTATATATAGTTCTTAATGCAGCCTTCTGCGCCAAAGTGTAAGAACCTCCAAAAAATTCAGCATGTTTATGTTTTTCTCTTCATTTAAATTATGATCCTTTTATCTACGATTAAATACTTATCAATGTCATCAGCATTAAGTCTAACACCTAACGTGCCTCTGGTTGTTAAGTGTATGCTCTCCACTATGCATCAGACCTGGTATTAGACATGCATGTTTCGTCTTTAGCCTAGACACGTCAGTATAGCCTGACGATCTAACTATAGAGAATAAATACCTAACCCAGTCAAAGGTGTGATAGTAACATGGTGCTTCTGGTTATCAGTCTACGATATTCTACTTGATGGTTTGAAGCATATTACTTAAATCTAATCATGTAATGATTATACCTCTCCTATATATCTTACTGCTAATTACTAGCATTCAACAGTTCAATAATTTCAAAAAAAATTACTAAAGGTGTGATCATGAAATGAATGTTCACATCAAAGCAATTGAAATGTTAGCAAAGCGACCACTACAAGTAAGGTGAATAAAGTGACAACCCTAAGATAAGGTTCAGAAGTAACAGAATTCAGCTAGCTTCACAAACAGTATATCACAAAACAAATTCAATGCTTTGCAAGTTATCAGCATGCAACTACCGAAAATGATGTATCTTTCCTTTCCTCTGTATGATGCTGGCGAATTTTCACTTGTCATTAATTCACCACAATGCGGTTACATTTGTGGGATCGATAACAGATAGTACATGTACGAGTATGTCGGAAGGCGATGGCCATTAAAAGTTACACCAGTCATGTAGTCACAACGCCATGTCGCGTCGCTTCAGCAGTGGCGGAACCAAGGATGGTGCCGAGGGGTAGCGGGTGTACGTGATTGAGGTGAGTGGGTCGCGATGACTACCTTCCTCTACTCGTATTTTGGTTTAGTTTTCAGTATGGGCATCGATCTGTGGAGAAAATTAACTGTTCCAGATCTTTTTAGGACATGCACATGATTTCTTGCATCCTCGGTTTAGTTTATTGTTTTGTAACGTGTGGTCACATTAATGCATGTATCCAAACTATCTCAACCTTGATTTTTTCAAGTTTCAAGGCATTGTGTATCAATAGTGCAAAAGCATGAACTGGGTTCACTTGGTTCACATCTTTGGCCGATAAACTATAACACTCTACGCTCACAGAGTCAAAAGAGTAGTAGTAGTGGTAGTAGTAATGGGGAGGCAAAGCCTAGGCTCACCTTTGGCCCTTTTTGCCAACCCTGAGGACCATTACTTGAACTATGGCAGACATGGTAGTTCCTTAGTGTCGAACCTTCCAGACCTTTTAATAAAGGTAATGATGTCCAACCATTCCGCTGAGTAGCACTCTTCCCTCTCAAACCCTGCTATGCCGAACACTTCAGCCGTAAGGCCGCTGTATACGGCATACTCACCCAGGAAGTGGAACACGGTATCATCCTCCTTCCAGCACGTCTAGGTCTTTGGCCATTCCTATGAGTGTCAGGTTCCTGTCCAATCTGCAGTGACTTGTGAAGATCCCTACTAACAAGTGGAGTGAATCCCTCCTCCGGTTCAACAGCCATAGGTTAAGGTTTTTTTGGGGCCTGCTATGAACCTCCTGGACTGTTTGCGGTTATCTCTCTCCAAGCATGCCTTCGCAAGTTTATTATACGCCCAAGCATCTAGGCCGTTACTGAGCTGGCCTCTGCTAATACAAGCAGAGTTTGAGGCCAATGCATGTGGCCCTTACTCCCATCCTCGCCAGGCAGTCTGCTTTCTCGTTACCTGACACCCCGCTGTGACCAGGAACCCACACGATGGTCAGGTTCTTGGATTGAGCTAGGCTTTGGAGGGCGGCACTACTTTCCTGGACAAGTAGTGATCTGTTCTTAGGAGATGCTACCGAGTCAAAAGAAAGTAGTGATGCATTAAAGAAATAGTTCTTTCGCTCATATCATATTGACGGTAGATATGTTCTAACGAATCGTGGTAGGAATAGGAAGTAGTTTCCTTTTGTTTTTCTTAACTGCTGGCCGTTGGTCAGCATATCATCCTCTTTTTGCGACCTTTCTCTTTCATTTCCTGCGAGAAGTCCGAATTTCTCGATGCATCTGACATATGAACATTATTACGGTAAATTTTCGATGAACTTTAATTGTTTCAAATAAATTTAAACAAGTTTAAGAACCTTTTGGGGCATAGTGAACTTTTGATTTAAGTGATCTGATTACTAATTGCCGTAGCTTCTTAAAGATGTCGTCCCTCCGTGATTTGTCCTACTGACAAGTAAACTTTGACCCGTCTGATTGCAGTTTTCGTAGAACACTGCAAGTATATGAGACAACACTTAGTTCCAATCTTCACCTGAAGATGCCAGCACAGGTGTCGGCTGTTCAAAAGGTGAAGCGCATTTTATACAACGAAACAATTCACACACACTACAGATATATTTTTACTTGTAGAGATTTTAACCCTTACAGCAAATCACTATTTCAGTTTTGCTTGATTAGGGTTGATTGAAGCAAATTAGAACTATCAACAGGCATCTATCGATGGTATCAATGGAATAAACACACAAATATTCAAAATTTCCTTGAATAAATATCTTTCCGCCACCTATGTTCGTTTGGCCGGCCATCAGAAGATGCCTAAGTGCCTTCTCCAACTCCTTTTCGCTATGCAGCCAATGGTGAAATTCAAAGCGACGCGCCTTTGATAAAAAATGATTCTAGGCCGTAATGCTTTCGAGACGACTTCCAACTTTTGCACGCCGCTTTCAGAAGAATTATTCGACAAATCGTGACTCACCACCCGGATGTCACCGGCTTCCATTGAAAAGTGTCTCCGGGGAGCCGAGATTCTGCTGTTTAGAATCGATGTTCAGCTGCTTCAATACAGAAATCCTGGATCAAAGAAGGCTGTATGCGATAGAGCACTTTTCGCGACGAGACGCGCCATTATTTCAGATTTTCTTATTGAGTTTATCTCCAGATACGTAGTTGAAAAGCAGATAGTTGATGTTTAAATAAGCAAGCTGGTTGTATTAACGTGAATAGCAGTCTATTATACAGGGTAGTAAAGTCCGGAAGTTAGAGTTCAGCTTGTCTTGAGGTAATAAAAATTATTTGATCCCATAATAACTCTTACCAGAATCTAATTAGAAATAAATTTATTATTAGTAATTAGAAGAATATAGCGTCTTGTAGAGAAATGTATTTCGTAATTCATGGATGATTTATTAATTTCAAGAAAGGACGATTCGGTACACTGAAGAGGACAAATAGCTCAGGATGGCACATCACCTTATCCAGGATGCAGATCAGATCAGGCCTATCCAGTAAGAACAAAGTAGCTGTCATAAATATGTTTACTGTCCCACTACTCATATTTGGTACATTTCACAGGGATGTGGACGAACAACTTGACACTTAGAGCTAGGGAAAGATTTGTATGAAGGGAGACTTAGATACTAAGTATGCAGTCTCGCTTACATATCTTCTAAGATATCTGGGAGGACCTAGACTATTGAGTTTGGAGCGACTGCATAGCAGGGTGCTACTGGGCACTGCTCACGATGTTAAAATGAGCAACAATCCCGTTTCTAAGACAGCAATCAGATCAGATGCAAGGCTCAGTCTCACACGTGATTTCAATCAAGAGAATTAGCAGTAAATTGCAGATCTGGCCTTGCCTAACTAAATCCAGGAGCTCCTCAGCCAGCTTTGTCCAGAACACGCTGTTAGTCCCCTCTCTGCTCTAAAATCTTTACTGGATTGTCGTGCATCAGTAAGCATCTGGGTCGGAAGAATGCCGAAAGTAGTAAACCTCAGTTGATCAGTCTACTGGAGCGCAGGATTTGTGGACCTAGTGATTGCTTACCTCGCTGAGGAACGGGACACGCGATCGGTGTATCGGTACCCAGGTCGCACATCTTCTTTTCTTTAAATAATGATGATGATCTACGGAGAATTGTAAGAAGGGGACTTATCACTGATCGAATAAGTCGAGATGTTATGAAACATATCGGCCTCAAGTTGACGAATTTTTATGTTTGCCATTCATATATTGTTAGGATACGATTGGTTAATTAGACTATTTTTCCTGTAGTTTCGGCTTGTCCGACATATTTACTTCTCAGGTGTAACGAAGTTTGTTGACATTCAGCAGACAAGGTAGCGGTTTGAGTAGAATTTAAACCATCCAGTGTCAGTTTCAAGGCCAGCTCACTACATGGAAGCCAATGCTGGTGCTTTTCTTGCACCAACGTTGGAGTATTTCTGTTGAATGTCGGTTTTTGCGACTATTGTTCAGTCTATTTGCAAAGCATCCAGGTAAAGACAATAATTGGCTTCAAAATGTTTCTTGGAGCTGTATCAAACGGAAACAGTTCAATGGAACCCAATGTTTAAGGAACATAAAAACTGAAACGCTATTGCTGATGCATGACAATATCTACAAGCTAGTTTGTAAGTAGCAAAATATTATTGCGGCAATGGCACCTACAGCAATTTCTACGTCAGCATGTTGGCGTTGGCTTGGATAGGAATGGACTGATATTGCACCAATTCCTCCAATATGTGAAAGCTAGAACAACCATGAAACCCAATGTCTCCGCCAAGGGCGCCAATGTTGCTGCTAATGTTAGCTCTCATCTGTGTAGCCGGGCTAGGGCTTCATTTTGCAGTCTGTGAAGTTTGCACCCATGATCGATGATAGATATTGTGTAGGCCTTACAGAATAAGAAACTTATTTTGAGGGCACTTGAATACGTGTTGAATTTCAACTTGACACACTCACTTTATTCCTCATGATTGAGCGTATATTATAATATCTCCTACTTAATATCACTTACTACATACGTGTATGTATATTTGCCACCCACAAAAGTCTATAAACCCAAAATAAGTAGATATCATGGTATATTACTTCTCAGATGAATGAAACTAGTTTTTTATTATCATTTAGCATACATATTCAGAGAATGCTCATTTTCATTCCATCTTGTTGCCAATATCTACACATGAACAACACTTTTAAATTAATTTTTCATTTATTTTTTAAATCGTCAATAATATTAGATGGCATCGGAATTATTGTGAGATATGATTTGGATCACTTTAGCCAATTTCGTCTTAAGATCAGTTTAATTTCCGATATTTCTTGTGCTTCATCACACCTTCAGGCTCAATGTTTCTGAACGCATTCATTGTTTTAAAATGGTTGCAATATATAGTCAGTTATAAATTGAATAAATGTGATATTTATGCACTACAAGGATATCTATAAGTGAAATAAAGAATAGCTAGCCAAATTTCTAGAGCCATAGATAAATCTAAGGTGCCTCTTCAGTGTATGACTTTTGCACTAAAAAGTAATTTCAATACATAGAGGAGGTCACGGGTTAACGTCAAACATACATACAAACACACTTAACTTTTACATCTCAAACAACTGCTCCATACTCGAACACCTGACCACTCTGTAGTAAGCTGTAACTAGCCATAGATAAGCCTTCCGACCATCGTTCCCGAGTCACCCGCTGCGATAACAACGATCCTTTTTTTGCTGCTATGTCACTTTCTGTGGCAGTCGGACGACCACAAGAATTCCTTTTCCTCCCCTTTTATTAGCCAGCAGCTAGCACGACAATCCTTTCGCAGGATCAGCTCCTGATTTTTCGCCCCATTAAATCCACCTCCTGCTGTTAGCTGCTAATATGGGCACGAGGCGACGTTTCGGACACCGCAACTGCATGGATTCGAACGGTACACAATGAGATGAATAAGTCGACTAACGTTATAAAATTATTCGTTTGAAAGTAATCCTTTTCAGAGTGTGATTTTTATTAATTGATTGATTGATGATAATTGAGAGCTACAGCTGATGGGTGAATTGCTATAAAATAACAGTTCTTGAAAACATTAAGAAATAGTTTCAGGTCACTCTGCCATGTTCTTTGTATGACTATATCATTTATTATTATTCAAAATATCTAGTAAAAAATATGCAATATATTTGACGAGTAACAGCGACACCTGACCTCAAATGGACACACTGATTTGTTCACTCGAGTTTCAGGTGTCGCTGTTACTAGTCAAATACATTGCATATTTTTTTCCAATATTTTTTTACTTTATTTTAATCTATCACTCCTGTATTTGCACAGTAATGGATGAATACTCCATGTAATAAGTATTACATATATTGCTACGACCCATGAGAGGTTGTAAATGATAAAAAGTTAATAAATATATGTATTTTCATCGACCTCAACTCCGCAACAAATCGCATGTTCGTAGTATAATGCCCAACTTCACTGAGTTCGTAAACCAGAGCCTCAACAGTGCAGTAGATGAGGCAACAGTATTTCAGTTTTTATCTTGAAGCATGTGGATTCGATGGACTATGAGGGTGATTTGGTTGCATAATTTAGAGTTTGTTATGTGAAAGCATATGCTTATTTCGTGTGACCAGTAAAGCAGTTGAAAAGTTCCAGTGATGGAGAGATAAATGGAACGAACGACCTACTTTAATGGTACTGCTGAGAGGTTATTTTTTATGGATAAGAAATGAAATTCACAATAAATACGATAGCAAGGAACAAAGTACTGGACAATTAGTATTATCATCTGAACCCGGCAGTGAAAGAACTCCGGCGTCTTTTGTGGACAAAAATAATTTCCACAGACCTTACATCAAAGCAATCAAAACAGTTGATGATGAGCCAGATTTTTCAATGTTCAAAATAACTATTCAAACTTACAAGAGAAATAAATATTGTATTTCTACTCAAATTTGTTAAGATTGATGTTGAAACGTACCTTCAAATACCGCTGATCATGCTTGTCAATGAGTCTTGTGGTAAGAACGGATATCTTGAAAAACTTAAGATATGGCCTGTCTCGGCGATGAGGTCAAACTTCCACTACCATACCCAACCATCCAGGTTAGATACTAAACGCCATACTTTAGGTGTTCCAGAGATAAAAGCTGTTCCGTGTTTCAGAAACGAAGAGTATCCCAAAACTTAAGATTGTTCGCTGTTCTAAGACTTTCTGGTGCTCAAGAACTAAGTACTGTAGAAGTAAGTAGAACAAAATAGATACGCCAAGTGTGTATCCACATATTAAGTAAAAAAGCTAGATATGAACCTTAATAATCAAATATGACCTGACAGAATGAACGAATAGTGATTTGAATAGTTCTTAGTAGATAGATATGCAGAAATATAATATGCACCACAGTATAAACAACCCAAGAAATAAACGTGTGACTAGCTTTTAAAGTAAAAAATCATGTAAAATCAACTATTTTATCACACTAGCAAAAAGTATGCTGATGCATTTAATATACACAAGTACACTTATCAATAGAAGCATGTTGAAATTCTTCCTGCTTGACCTTTTAAGCCATTATTTCCACAACCTGTGAGGAAGGATTGTCGGGTGATACGAGGTTGGACAGTGTTGCCAGCCTATACAGCCTATAATCGCTCAAAAATGGGAGGTTGTCAAAGCTGCCACTGTTGAAAATAGGCAGACTTTAATTGAGTCTATCACAACTTCCTCAGCGTTATGCTCCTGGTGAGGCAGTGGATTGAATGCCTTGTTTTGGCTTCATCAACAATGCAAATGCATCGTCAGTGTTCCAGCTTTTCCTAATAGTTCATACTGAGGTTTCGTTTGAAAGCAAAGCTGCTCTCCTGGAAGCAATCGAAAATGTTAATGTCATTATAATATCAAAATGTATTTTTTTTAATGTTGTACTTCGAAAAAAGCTACCGAGGTATCCGCAATGTTAGTATAGATATTACAGTTAATCGTATATGGTTTCAATTAGCAGCCAGTAGAGAAGATAATGATCCGAAGAGACAATTACAGGAGAAGTTTCAGAAATTATATTATTGTACAACCTTTCAATTTTTGATTCGCATATCAGCTTTTGGGCTCTCTCCAATAGTTTTATCCAGACCTGATCCATGGAATGATGAAAACAAGATTTTATCGCCCGTGTTTCCTTTCATCATACCATGACTAATCTCTCAGAGAGATATTCGAAATTAATTCCCAGATACATTGAAAAAGAGGTCATTTATCCTCGCTCACTAAACCATATTCCACCAATGCAATGTCTATCATCTCTATTTCCGGGCAACAGCTGATATATTTTTCCGTGCAAATGAAGACAAATGGTGCTGTCAGTACCGGACTTATGGCGGTCGGGTAAAAGCTAACATTCAGGTTGGGTTAAAACGAGCGTTGACTTCAATATTCAGAGGCGCATGTCCTAAGAAAAAAACTTCTCAAAGCATTGTGGCTCTACTGTCAATGGTCTGAATTATAAGATCATATTTCTTTGCAGGATAAAACTGATTTTTTCAGATCCGCACGCAGCAAAGAAACAAGTCTGAATTTGGAAGATGGAAAAATGCTATCGGCGTGGACAAATCACATATTTTCGGTTATCTAGACAGACTATACAATTTAATTATGATTATGATTATTCAATGAAGAGCGCTGTGATTTAAGTCGCTTAGAGAATTTTTCTGATACCAGTACTGTCATGCAGACATAGCATATACAGAAGCATATATACACGCATTTCAATTAATAATAAATTCCTATTGTATGAGTACCGACAGCAAGGCCCAGTGTGGCAAGAGTTATTCAATATTTTCTGGATAATTTTTAATACAATTTATATCTTTTGGTTGAATCTAACGTTAGATAGTGATACAAGTGAATCTTTATCTGAGTTTTTTCGAGGTGTATAATCCATCCAACAACTATATTAGTATAGAGAACTATCACTTCGTAATATTCCTTTCGGTTTTCTCAAAACTATTTGGGAAAATATTATGTGAACTAGCGTGCATAAAGTATCATAGTTTTCAGCCAGGACACTCAACAGAAACAACAGCGAATTCAATACTATCTTTACATTACAAAAATTTGGATAATAACAATTATAAATGACATAATTTTTAAAAGCCATCCCATTTCTGAACTCGGTTTCCTGATTCCCTATTTCAAAATCAGAGATCATCTAACAACAAATTGGTGCCGGTAACATATTATTAGAGAGCCTATATTATAGGTCCTATTATTGATAAAATTAAATTTGGATAGAAATATACAGTAAAACATGTAATTAATATATTTATATTATATATTTTCCAACCATCAATGTCATTCTTATGTTTCATCCCATGCTAAAATTAGTGTTTCGGAACCTATGCTTTCATATACACATTTTTTTCCATTATGGCCCCAGATATACTTTCACTTTTTAACCACATAACTTCTGTATTTTTTATTTTCTAGCTACACCCAAAAATTACCAAGTAAAAAAATATCACAGTAATTATTTGGGAATTTCAAGGAATGCAAAACCATAAAAACATAATTTGATTTTCAGTGTTAAGATATTAACTGGCTACAAACACAAAAATCGTAATATAAAAGTCAATCTTTTCATGTATACCTAATTAAATATCCAAAAAAATACATGAAATCATAAAAATTATAAGTATGCTGTATTGTTCCGATTCGACCCTGGTAGTGACGCAGCACGTCGCGATGTGAAAACCTGAATTTAAGTGTTGGCGCGTTTTTGAAATTCCAAACAGAATAGAGCGCGGAGCAGAGCATGGTGCGAAACAAAGCGCCAAATTGTTCCTTTTCAGAATTTTTGATGTTTGACTGACATGACATGGCTGGTAAAGCAGCTCAGTGCACTAGTCTAATGGTAATGAGTCAGCCATTCGCTAAATGTGGCACGTGTGGTGCGCGAATTGTAAGGATAGATTTATCCAGTTGGAAAATTGATGTACTACCATGGAATCCAAAACATACATCGTGCTGATAATTGTCAGAGTCGGCAGGATGGAACTGGAAAGATTGCACGATATGTTTCAGCACAGATGGAGCATTTTCAGTTGTTTTAACTTGATTTAACTGACTGTATTGACTCCTGTCTTTATAGTTATCACCGAGCTAATCAAGATTCTAGAAACATGCCTCCTCTTACATTAATATAAAAATATAAAAGCGTACATGGAGATAAATGCTCGGCTATGAGTTACGATTACAAATGATACAATACCACAGCCAATAGAACAAGATTATCAAAAACCTTGCACAGTCATCAGTAGTCTGTAAATATGATTATATACTCGTATATGCTGATATGAATAACCAGGTGCGTTTTCAGGGTTAACCTATGAGGGGGGGGGGTAATGCTCTCTTTGAAATGGTAGAAGGGAGAGGATCACTGCGGGTGAAAATTGAAAATTTGTAAAATATCAAGATCAAGATTATCGTCGCCATCGACGAGAGTTGCAAGTATGCAAAAATTCATAACAGAAACTCATTCATTAAGATAAAGATATTTTTTCATAAGAGAAACAAAATAAAGCTGTTTTCTATACCGAGCAACAATTTACATATTATTAAAAGTTTGATTTCGGACTTCCATTGTCTATAAAATTTTGAGTATCATGACGTTTCGATTGATGTGCTATCTTCAATCGTCTTCAGGTGAACTGGCGAACACGTTCCTTTCACGCTTATTTATACCCCGTCCGGTGACGTGTCGTTGTGCGCGGTCTGTTCTGATTGGTTCCCGATGCGCGGTATTCCAGTCTGCTGACGTGGCTGTTTGTCGGTCATTGTTTGTTGTCTGGACCAGTCGTAGTCTATTGATCTTCTTTATGAGTGGCTGCCAGATTGGGTTTGCTGTACACTTTGCTGTTGTTGGTGATGGATGCCGCCTCCTTGAATTTCCTTCGATACCAATGCGGTTCCTTGGCAATAACCTTAGCGTCGTCCCAAGCTATTTTATGGTGCTCCGTCCAAGCGTGGTCAGCTATTCCAGATTTTCCTGTCTCTGCTCGCTGGGTGTTGAGAAATCAAACTTTTGATAAATCCACCTTGTCTACAAGTTTCAAACAACAATTTACATATTAATGTGCTTATTTAAACAATTATTTACTGATGGCTCTGACAGTACTGTAATCAACCAAATGTTTACTGATTTATATTCCACTAGTTTCTTCGGTATTACCCCCATTACTCCCCCCCCCTCAGATACGCGCCTGTTAATATCACAAACAAATCCGACTCCATTTAAATCCACTCTCTGAAAAAATGCACTAAGTGAATAATTGTCTTTGCTGCTCTTGGCTGGATCCAAAAATAGTTATAATTTTATATTAATTATTTTTTACCTTTTTATGCATCCTTTCTGTTGATACTTTTGAGGTAGGTTCCTTTTTTTCTTTTTTTTTGGTAACAACAACAATCAAGTTCATAGACACATTTTTAACCTTTGAGAATATGATTAATCAGTTCATGTATCGAGGAACTGAACTGGTGGAATGTCAAAAAAAATATTCATATAAGATTTATGTTATGTTCATAAACGTCTAATCATATCGATAACCTCCATTTCATGCTTCTTCATCATTGCGTCTAAGATATTTGCCGATGCACGGCATGTCGCTTTAGATTTTAGAGCAGATAGCAGCGTATTTTTCATACCACCTAGGGATCCAATTATTATAATTAGCAATGTGGTCTGACCAAAGCCTCCGAAGCTGGCTGAGGAGCTCCTGGTATTCGTTTAAAAAAACGGTTTATATACGAATGTTTCTATGGTGTTGAAATAATGTCGGTTACCTTTTGAAAATATCGAGTAATATCATTTTCTAGACAGCGAAATTCGCCGTCAGTCCTAGGAACTCTGTATACATGTTTGGAGATACTCAAACTACTATAAATTTTATTAAAAAAATCATATTTGAATTTACTAGCTTTAATCTCGAAAATATATCTTTTGTAGAGAGCTGATGTGCCCCAGATTTCAAAAAATCAAATAACTGAAAATCCAGGCACCTCAGACCTATAATGTCTTCAACAAAGTTTTGCTTAGATTCATTCTAGATAATGTAATAAGTTATAGGGTTTCTCATTCAAAATAACAGAAGCTTTGTGTTTATAATATAACAGGAAGTTTCAGAAAATTGGGAATTCGTTAGGCAAGAAAATATATATTGGACAACCCTCAATTAAATGTTCATAAAATTAATCCTAGGAGTATCTCAATTACATATTGACTCGATTTCTTGTGCGGAAGCACGTATGTACTATGAGAAGAATTCATAAACCTTACCTGAAGTGATTCAATGCAGAGTTTTTTCATTGTTTGGTATATCTGTTAGGCTTTCAATGCATCAGCAGGAACTCAATCGTCAGATATTTTGAGGACATCATCAGTAACCTAACACCTAACGAAAAAAACACAGCTCAGTTCTACCATGGGCCTTTCATTTTCTATCGAACGAAAGCCATCTATTTGACCGGAATTAACTGTATAAATAATGCAGTCGACTATACAAAAGCGCACCTTAGTGGAATGTTTAAGCGAAAAGGAGCTGAGGATCGGGATCGCGACTAACGGAACTCTCAAGGAACCATTATTCCTGGTCCAGACAACCGGAAGATTAACTGCCCCGTATTTCCCAAAATGTGCTTTTCACTTCTAGCTGTTTCCCAGGCAGCTTCATTATCTCAAGATACATTTTGAGATGAAGTTGCTGAACCTACATTTAAATTCAATCAACTGAAAAAAACGTTTATATCTCTTGATTTTTCCACCTCCTTTACACAAACTTCTGCAATAAAAAATGCATAGGCCAAAGCCTTCAATTTTGAAATTTACAATTGAATCTTCTAAAGCCCATGTCTCGGTTAAACATGATGTAGTTATATTTTAATAATCATTAACATGGAGGAGGATCTGATCAGTTTTGTTAAAGTTTATGCTTTGCACGTTGAAAGGCAACAAAGAAGGAATAAATACTTTTTTTGATTCATTGTTTACAATTGGTAATGATATATCTAGCTTACTGGTATTGCTCTCGAGCGTCTCTGTAAACAATGATTCAAAGAAGCATTTTTTGGACATTAATCAGCATCCAATACAGATTTGAAGTTAATCTCTCTATCCATACCAGTCTCATCCATATTATTTTAGACGGATAATGTGTTCTGTATATGGAGAGGTGTCGCTGCACTCTCGTTTGAAGATGATAACTGTTCAACTAAAAACTTCATGGTTTGTTGTAGCGTTTTAATCATTGCATTTTTATGTTTGAGTAACTCTTGCAATATAAGTAAAGCCTTTATTACTCACGTTCACTTTCAGGATGTCTTTGTCACTACAAAATGATATGTCACAATCGTCTTCGCATTGGTCGTCATTCATCAGTTTTATTGTCGATTCCAAAGTTTTTTCTTCTTCACAGCAAATTATTGTTTTTCCAGTCAATTTTTGTAAGTTCTTCATATATTTAATACAGCCAGTATTAATTAGTGATTTACATCTAACACATTGCAGGCCACTTTTCGCAGTAGTACCGCATTTCTTACAGTTTCTGCTTTCCACAACAATACAAATCTTTTGACTTGTCGCCATGATGGATAGACATTTTGATATTAGGAATCGATATTTAAATACAATGCATTACATGATAGGAATATTAATTTGCCACCTCGACTACTACACGGCCTAAAGGTATTTATAGTCACTACCACTAGTGCAAACAGAAAAAGTACATCTAGTTATGTTTCTGTAGAATCTAGCTCAACTGTGTTTCGAAAAAAATCCGTGATGGGCACTAAAAGCTAAATTGATTACAGTTGGCGTTTGAAAAAACGCAGAGAGTTTGTAGTTTTAGCTAACGAACTAAACCTAATTAAAACTTGACAAACGGATTTGTTGAAACGGGAAGTGAAGATTTCTCCCAGCAAAGCGATAATGGATGGTCACTACGAAGTTTTGTACTGAATTTCAGCTACATATAGAATTGTATAGTGCATATAGTAGTTGGGAGGTTGGTTTCTTGGTGAATTGATAAAATTACGTTGTATCTTTTTTATGTACGTGTATTTTCAGATTATAAGCAGATGGCAATGTCACAAATATAATGCCGTGGGTTCACAACAAACTTCAAAACTATGATCGGAAGCCTTCAGGGTCAGAGGATGCCTCAAATATTTTTGATATTGCTGACTGGATAAACATACTGTTAGATCAGAGGGTGCTGCTAACCCAGAAAAAGGAATTTGAATATAGTAGGTTAATGTAACTGAATATAGTAAAGCTCAGTAGCAACAGTCACTAGGCACAATAGCAATGCACAAGGATTACAAATCAACCGAGATCGGATAATCACCTTGGTTGAGATGATGTGGGGTTTAAAAGATGTGCAACACGAGATTAATGACGTAACTCCTTTCAATCATAGAATACAGACACATAAAAATAAATTATCAGACAAAGTATCCCACCAGATATCTACCTATATGGATCAGATGGTCAGATTTGACTTTTAATAAAGGCTACCCAGATTACTTGCCAACTAACTAACTAGATCCTATCATGGATGAAAAACCAGATCACTCTAATCTAGAATACTATTCATCCTGCTAGATATTTTTCTATTAAACTATTTTTTCTTGTGTTTGTCTCAATAGAAATATTTTCTTAGCGACTGCATTTGCACTAGTGTTGAGGGAAACCCCTAGAAAATATTAACCATCGCCGTCAAAATGTCTTCAAAGTATTTCATGTGATAAACTAGTTCATTTCTTAAAATATTCTATTCCTTAAGATATTTCATTCATCTTAATAGATTCCATGACTTAAGATACTACAAGAGTAAGTTAACATAGAATACAAATAGATGGAAACTTATAGTAGTATATCGATGAAGCTTGTTTGGAATATCTTAAGAAATAAAACAGTTTATCACATGAAATATCTTAAGGATATTTTGACGTCGATGGTTAAGGTTTTTTAGGGGTTCCCTCAATACTAGTGCAAATGCAGTCGCTAAACAAATATTTCCCCTAAGACATACACAAGAAAAAATAATTTAATAGAGAAATAGCTAGACAGGATAAATGGTATGCTAAATTTGAGCAAGTTACCAGCCTTTGCAAACAGTCAAATCTGACAGTCCGAATATGAATTAAATATATATCGTAACGCGTAGCTGTAAGAAAGAGAGTCTTGTTTCCCAAGCTGTGTATTAAATACACAATTCATTCATCTGCTTTTATTGCCTTAGAGTGAAATGAGATGTCTTTGTATGCGTACGGTGATTTCAAGGCATATAATCACCAAATGGTACGTTCGTTCTGTCTCCTCATTCTTCTTAGAAGGACTACCTTTGGGGAGTAAATATTCCGACCCTCTCATTTTGTCTTTGTCCTGTCCACGTGTCAAATGCCACTTTTGTTCACATACTTCGTAAGCGACGTGAGCGGAAACGTAACTGTACCCCAACATATTATTAGTTTTCTCTACACTTTGGCTGTCCAGCCTCCCTGTCGGTTTTTCCCATATATCTCTATTATGTAGCATTCGTGGTGTGGGGGACTTTCGCATGCAGCAAACATGCATTAAGACTGTAGGGAGAGAGACGAAGAGGACAAGCACTGTGTGATATACACGAAAATAAGGATATTTGATATTTGATACAGATCCGCATTAGACTCTTTTACAGAGTAATAATAAGGTTTGTAGAAAACTTAGAAGCACAAACAATGTCTTATATCTTCATCATTTTAAGTAATATATCAGATTTGACACTTTGGAATCACAAATTTATTGCTATATTTCAAATATCTGGTACTAACTGCTTACAATTATGTTCAAAGTTTAGCAAAATGCTTATGAATCACTTTTGGGCGTTTGCGAGGTCCATTATTATTTTCAGAAAAGTTTGATATGTAAAGGTTTTAAATTTACGGAATTGAGGAATCCCTCCGGGGTTCACCAATATTTGCGTTCATCGATGATGAAATTTCAGGAGAGGTGTATTTAAAAGTTTTTAAAATGAGCAGAAAAATGATCGGTGAACTTGGAAATTAAACAGGAAAGATGGAGCGATCTCATCTTAATAATTTTTTGTTTATTGTTGGATATTCAGCCATCCCTCCAACGATTTGCAAAAGTAAAGCAACATATATCTGGATAAGCCGAAACGCCACCAGAAAAACAGAGTATCAAAAGTGGCGTTATCAGATTCAAGGGTAGCTCCATATGACACAAAAGGAGTCCAATAAGGAGGAGAATTTCTGAAATCAGATGTTAATTTCGTTACTGTCAAGAACAATTAAATAAAACTGTGTTTCAATGCATATATTTATTGGACGAATTTAACACTCCAAATTACCGTTTTAGTATATAAAAATTAATAAGTAGTCTAGAAAATACACATTAATTATTATTGTAGCTTAATGTTACACTCTGCCACAATGAATGGTTAATAATTTGATTATACTTTTAGTTCAATTAACAATAGTTATGTTAATGTAATGTGCCATATAAATAGTATTCAAGATAATTTTGTACTCACATTTTTTTAATCTTAGTCTATACGCAGCATAATAATGACAGTACGAAAAAACAGGCAAGACTAATAAAAGGTATTTAATCCCAATAATTGTATTGTAGATTGTTTTAGGATGTTGTTTGTTATGATTGGAGTGAATGATCACCAATGTCTTTCCCATTGTTGATTCTTAAGCCTTCAAGCGCTGGCGTTAACCAAACTTCTTCTGGAAGATTTTGACAATGCCTCTCCGCTCATTAAGATTTACTGAAATACAGTGTGTCAAAAAATATTCTTTTGGAAGGCTGAACAGGTCCTGCTGTACTTTTTTTAAAACACCAAAAGTCCTCTATGAGCTGTCGCCGTAGATCCCCATGAAGACGTGAAAGTAAACCTTGCGTGTGCTTATCTGACGAACTGTCCTCCATTTCCGTGGTCTTCTTTATAGGCCACAAATCTGTGGAAATGGATTGGATGGTTCGATAGTTGACTGGTTTCCTAGGTCGTTGTACCATTCATCATCCCATCCACATGAGCATTTCCACTGAAATTCCTCATGGCGATTATGATGGCAAGTGAGTTTCAAAACAGCTGCGGGTAGATAATACCCACCTTTTATCGACTGCTGCTTAGTTTTTCTGTTCCTGAACGGTTGTATTTTTTCGGTACTTTGCCAAAAAGGTATTCATTATGGTCACCAAATCGTCTGAGACCATTTAGATGCCCCCTTTTTTTTTGCTCCGGTGCCGGTCCGTGGTTGAAAATAACTCCTATCAAACAGGTGACGGGCGGCGACGTATCGTCACTACGATTAAACTAGAAGTGGCTCATCGTATTTAACAGTGCATCGCGTGTCCGCATTACGAGAATTGCACGCGATTGTTTTCCAATTTCTTATGGATATCTCAATTGCGGGGGTCGCCGACGATCGAACGGACGAGACGAGCCGCACTCTTATTGGCTTCGAACCCCCGTTCTGGAAATTAATAATTCAATCTCGGTCGGAATATTGTGAGGCATGCGGTGATATCGAGGTGTATGTATAATTTCTCAAAATTTAGAGACCTTCACTATTAATGTGAATCTGATATTTCCGAAAACTTTAAAAGTGGACATGGTATAACTAATGAATGTACATTCCGTGAAAAAGGAAAAAGGATGAGAAATAATCTCCATAGCAACTAGTCCTATAATCAAAACAGAAGACTTACACATACGTCCATCTGGAACAAAAAAATGATATTTAGGTATAGTTGCATAGAAACGTGAAAAATTAAATTAAAATCGGATGATAGCAACAAAATTAGCAGCAGTAAATTGCACTACTTGTATATTATTCGAAAATAATATCACTAAATTATTTGCCTAATGAGAGGTTATCCTTTGACAAATACTAGAAAGAAATAATAATGATAATAATATTGCTAATTATCAATATTTAAAGATAAAAAATTTTCTGTTCTGATTTCTAGCCATTGCTCCCCACATAAATAAGTAAGGAATCACTAGGTCCGCGAATCGTGCACCTTAGGTAGATGAAGGGAAGTGAAAAATACTATTTTCCGCATTTGTTTTTGCTTGAAATGCTTGCCTGCAAGGAATTTCAGACAGAGAACGTCGTACTCCTCATCCCACCTGAGATTCTACTGACCATAACTAGCAGTACAACTGTGTGGTACCGCCAAAGGCTGTGAAGCGGATTGGGGACTCCTGATACTCGGACCTTCTTCTCGTTCAAGCCGATGCTAATCTCGGCTAGCATCAAGAAATCAATGCACATCATCTTTTATTGGAGGTCGAGAAGGAATAATTCGAGCTTATTATGTTACACAACCTCGAACGTGGAGGGCGAGTACGTCCAGTAATGACGGCTTTCCTCGTTCTCCAACCAACTACCCTGGATTTTACATTAGCATAGTTATCTTATCATTATGTTATTCAGCCTCAGACTTCAGCCCGTGAAATCTCAATATGTAGAAAAAAATGACCTATATAAAAAGAACCCTATAAGACTTCTAGAATCAGGGATTAATATAAAATGAGTTGAATTTTATCATTCCGCGGGGACATGCAAGAAAAAATTGCCTTTTATATATGTGTGAGAATGAATGTGAGAATAATCATGATGGGTAAATGTGCCAAGCAGCAAGTCAAATTGTGGTAAGCAAATAGTTAGCTAGTAAACACTGGCTGGCGATACCCAGATTTACTATAATTTTGTTTCTAATTTACAAAATCTGCAGCTATTATAATAAATAAATATTAATATATAAACAAAATTATAAGAAATTATAATAATAATAAGATAATTATTTTGTATACATAGTCTGAACAAGATCCGACTGAGATATGACTATTTTGTTCAAATAAAAAAAGACTTTAGTGACCTGCATATATGATGAAGAATAATTTTATGTAGGAACAAGAATTGCTTAATTTGCAGATTTCAGAATTATTCGAAGTATTTCCCTCATCTAAAGAATATTACAAACGAGATTATTATCTGAATGACAATGCAATCATTTAAGCTACTTTTGCATGTTGCTCTTGTATTCAATGTTTATATATTTTTTGTTTTGATTGTGAATAATTTTTGTTTGTCCTTATATTACATATTCACCTTACATATTTTAAAATATAAATTGCAAAATGCCGCAGTATATCACAATTTGATGATACATGGACAAGAACAACAATCGTATCAAGTAATCAGTATAGCAAGTCTCAGTCAACAAATTGTTTGTTATAAGTTAACTCTATCTCATAGTTACTCTCAGGTACAATTTATGGTAGCCATACAATCGGGTGAAGTGTCTCACTGCATGATAATGTCGTAGCTGTCCCAAAGCTCTTGCCATGTTAAGTATCAGTTACTTTTCCTTCACGTACCCGTTACATGCATAATCTGTATGTACTTAACTCACTAAATCTATTCTATTATTCTAATAAAGTCTGCTATTCCGAATTACGTACTATCACCTTCTATGGAATGATTACAAGTCGATACCTGTTTCTGTCTTTGTCTCACATCGCTTCCTCTGGTGTTCACAAGTCAATGTCGCTGATCATCGTAGATGTCGCTTTAACCGCTGACAGCCGCTTTTGATGCTACTATCTAACGCAACGGCTTGTTAAAGCTTGCACTAAGGTGTGAACATGAAAGAATTTAACTGCGAAGAAAACAATTTTTTCTGTGAAGTATTTTTTGTTCCGTTTAGTATTAAAAATTGTAAATGGATATGTAAAATCAATATTGATGTAGCTCTCATTATTAAGCGTTTTTTTCATTATACACTTTTCACTAAAAACACTCCTGTTATGAATTGCGGTCATGCAATCCCCTAAAGAGCATTTTGCTGTTCAAACAGCACTATTTATTCATCCAAATATATTATTTCTGACGACTAGATAAACTTGAATTGCTATTGCTATTGCTACTATATAAGGTTGACCATCAATACAGTAAAAATAATAATTAACCCATAATAAACCTAGTTCTTAGTTATTTATTATAACTTCTCAAAGCATGATAGTGATATGACTGTTTTGCTCAGAGTGTTCAGATGTTGAGTTGAGAAGTTACTTCAGTGGAATTAAAATCAGTAAAAAGATATTGAGGTATTTAAAATTTCAAACAAAGGACTACCTGGATAAATTGAAATTTTTTACCGAGCCTTGTTGATAGTATAGTACTGCGTCATCAATCATTCATACTAGCAAGTTTAGATGACACGTTATCACAAAGGGCTTAATTCTGCTGGTTTTCAATATCGATTTTAAATAAAGCTGTCGAGTTACTCGTTGTCAATTTCAGTCCATGATGTACAATCCTCTTTTACCGTCTCCAGACATACGTATTGTGATGGAAGAATTCTATTGAGCTTCCTAGCCTACTAAATGCTATAAATGCTGTCCTTTCAATTTACCTGTATCTAACTAGATGCGAATTTATGTAAATTATCATCAAAAATAACATCTCATTGCATGGTCATGTTTTTTTTTTGTTTGATGGCATTGGGTATTGTCCCATTCAGGCAAACCGTAACGTAAGTGAAAATTATTTTTCATAAGCTCTAAACCTAACCTAACGACTGATCAATATATACACAACAGACAGGGGTCTGTCAGGGCGACTTTTATTAGACACACACATAGAGGACCACGGAAAGGTTGGGATATGTGGTTTAAAACAGAGGAACTATAGCTAATCTATTGATTATTAAAGAATTATTTCCCTTTTGAAGTCTAATATCATCACATGTTTTACAGTCTTTTTTCGATTGTTTTATAACATGGTCATGTTGCTGAACTCATTAGTTCGGCGGTTCTCTTCCGTCCCAGAAAATTGTATTTCCCGAAACAACTCCTCTACAAGGCCCACATCAGACTATCACTGGAGTGCTGCTCGCATGGGGACGCACTTCTAAACATTATCTAAAACCTCTGGACACAATCTGGAAACGAACAATACGTCTAATCACTGTGTCTAACCTTACAAAGGACCTCCGCAATATAAAGCAGTGAAGGAGAGTAGCTGATCTGAATCTATTCTATAGATACGAAGAACCTATCTCGCATAGTAACACCAAAAGTCGCCAGTGCAGCACATATGGGCCTAACGGGCACATACTCACCATATCGATTTTAGAGCCCCTCGAACGAGACAAAGTCGTTCTTTAGAAAGCCTCTGCATTGTTAAATGAGCTACCGGAGAGTTTCTTCCCTTATGGTTAAAATCTATAATGTTTCAGGTTCAATATGAAGCTATGAAGCGGAATAGGGTTTGTGTTTTGCGTGAGATTATCTATAAAAAAGCAGATGAGGTACATGACTTTTTTGGTGAAGTGAGATTATTTTGAGCAAAGCTTTGAAATACATATTTTCCTTGTTTTTTAAAAAAAGCCTAATCTCCCAAAAATTCAGACATTCTTGTACTTTGAAGTAGGGCATCCAAATGGTATATACTAACGTATATACTCAAATTAAAATTTTCCTGGAAAACCCATAAAATTGTCTCCTTCAATTCACACTTCTATGTACGCTTTCATATTATTATGCTATGTATGTGAAAATGTTTGAAACTCACATTATATTCGTATTTATATTGTATTGATGGAAAAACTCCTACATCCATATGATTCCTACAATGTAAATATAAATACATGTTAAAAGCAAGCGAGTTCATAAATAATATACAGGATGAGTCAGGAGGAACCTACCAAACTCCAGGAGGGTTGTACATGTGAAAACAATGCGAAAAACCTGAATGTTGTTATCTGATTCTTATTTGTGATAAGCTTTTACTTAACTGTATTTATGTATGTATGTAACTATGTTTGTTCGGTGAAATCTTGCATTCAATTTTGAATCGGATTTCTACAACCGATGGAGCTAAATTTTTGTATACAGCTTTAGTTTGGATGACAATTCATGGTAAGCTTTGTGACGTCATTCTAAATTCAACATGGCGGAACACCCAGGATGGCGGACTAGTTATTTTTGATGCACTCCTAGAATATGGGTGTCAAGTGGAAGGGCTTGCTAAAAATACGAATTAGAGTTAAAAAAAAGATGGTGATCATAAACTCCGTTGCTTCAATCCGTCTGAAATTTTGGTGTACTGGGATGTTTTCAGACCTGTCCAGCGATAACTAAAAAGTAAAAAAATAATGAAGAGTGAAAAACTTTTTTGAAAACAAGCTAAAATTAATAAAATAAATTTTTCCTTTAAAACTTTAACTATCGACTTATAACGTCATTAAACAATTTATATGATATAAAAGCTTGTCTAAAACTAATTCTTCTCGAGCTGGTCATTGGGTCTTCCTCTGCAACGTGTAGACTATTTTCTACTTCATCTTGTTCAGCAGCTCGCTTAGATATGCCAGCACTGCGGAGCCTACCGACCTCGCACACTTTGTTGAACACTGTGAAAAATACATTTATATTACAATGTCTTGGATGTGAAAGCTTTTAACGATATTCTAGAATAACAGCTATAGCATTTCCATTACAAAAATAATAAACAAAAACCATGTTAGCATATTCTGAATTGGAATGGGTGTGTAGAATTTAACATTTAGTTCACTCAAAAATACACCACGAATGACTTCCACACCTAACGCAGATAGTCTTCTGTCACACATATTTATTACTGAGCTCGAACATGTTATACTAGATACAAACATATTCTTGATAATACTACAAACAGCATCGCATTACATTAGGATTTTTTCAATTCCCAAAGTTTGGTCCGTTCCCCCTACTCACCCTGTATAATAGAGCCTACACATTATATCCCTAAATATTATGTAAATTCTCCATAATAATTTAATATCCCCGATAATGTCAAGTATTATTTATATTATTTCAAACGACTCAATGAATATTCATATACTCATACGGCTTACAGCCTCGAATTGGAAAACAGTACACATAAAATAGTAGTTTTGCCGCCAGCCAATCGATAATAATTCCGAGAAGCGTTTCAATAAATGTTTTTCCAGAAGCTTGAACAAGCAATCTCTAATTATTGATTATGCTTAACACACTGTATTCGAGATTTGAATGAAAATTGCCATTTCATGGTGCATGGCCTAAGACAACTTATAGCTGCTGTGACATTTAAACCCCTTAATATATGATATGGGTTACATTTTCGTCTCAACCACAAACATTACACAGTCTTACAAATCACCCATCTTCTTTTTTTGCTAATTCTCTGATGATGCTAACTTAGTAAGCGGAAAAGGTGTCGTATGTTCGAATAGTAGTTTGGCCATTGGTAAAAATTGTGTAATGTTTGGAATTGAACTAATATTTATCGGGGTATTGATATTAAGAGAGACTGGGTTGCTGTGGCCAACTGTCGCTGGTGCGATTGCGGTAACGGAATTTTGTTGTGATAAACAAGGATTTCCCGGCACCGTGAAGGTAGATGCTACAATCTCTGTTAAGGTTGTGTGGATTTTTCAGGGGCTTTATGATCTCTCTTACTTTTCTTTGAGAAGTTTCTGGGTTTTTTTGTATCTGGGAATTTGATGTGATGGTCTGTATAGACGTGATAATCTGCAAGCACAGATTCTGTTGCGCTATGGAGTCTGGTATATCACTCATGCTCTTTTAGTCGGGTCATCACCGTTCTACATGTCCCAGCAATGTACACATTTGAGAGGAACGTGGTAGTTTTTGGGTTCACACCTAAAAGAGTGCTGTAGGCGCTCTATTTCAAATATATAATATATGCTCCGTTTATACCTTGTGTTTTTTGTACCATTGGTATGAAATCAACGAACCAACATACCAACGTACGATCATTACTAATCGGTCAACCTCGAGTTTCTGTCTTTTGACCTTGAACGGAGACCAATGAATCGATCACTAAATATGAAAATAACCATTATAATGTCAAAATTACGATTATCTCTTCAACTTTGAAGGGTTTTCTTGAAGAACAAATAATAAAAAATATACTTGGTCGCAAGCGTTATACAATTTCCTAACACATTGTGCATAATTATAGTCCCATAACAAAATAATCTGAATATTAACGATTATATTTGCACTTAAAGTCGGTAGAAGAAATGCAGTTCTTATTCAAATGAAGCATTTAATCAGCTGGGTTGCCTTCTAATCCATCCCATGCCAACGCAACGGCAAGAAGTTAACTGAGGCAGTTTATCAGTCAAGCAGATACTAACCTAAAACCAATACTAACTGACCGCTGATGTTTAGTCCAGTACACAGGTCAAATTTCAAATGCTCTCCTTCATATACAAAATGTTGAGTAAGACTAATTCTTTGATTTAAAACAAGAGGTCCAGGCGATATGTAAAATGTGACCTTGAATGTATGTTATAGAATTGGATTATGAATGCTGACTGGTTGCATCATTTACATGTCTACACATGTTAAACAAGGATAAGCTTACATGTTTACGTTATGACACGGTTAATCATTGTGCCAAGTGTTTGTATAGATATCTTCACGCAAAGGCATCCAGCCTATTGCGCTTCATAAGCGCTGCGAGATGAAAAAATTTCCATTCAGATTGACCTTAAAATGCTGAAGATTGTAACCATCGGGCACCTCGGATGCTCATTCCACAACGGCAAGGTTCTCCGAAAGAACGACCTTTGGAAGGGGTCCGTTCAAGGGGTTTGAAGCTTTGAAGCTTATACGAGACAGCTCAGGCAAACATCTCCCATGATATCTATAAGAGGCTTATCCGGTATTCTAGACTATAGAAGTCCCTTGTGAGATCAGTCGATCATCTAGCATAGTAGAATAAAATATTCAAATTTTTTTAATTACTCTGAAATATTTGAAGTGCATCTAAAATCTCTAAGTTGCATGTGTCGTAAAATGTCAAACTCTACATCTATATGAGATAAACCTACTATTTCCTTGTTTAGATGGAATATGTGTGAACAATCATCTATGTCTAACAAGCATAGTGGATTGTATGGGTCCAAAGTTCATAGACAATAAAATACTTTGCACCAATGCCCAACAAAATTTCTGAATTCTCTCGCCTTTTACATCCCTCATCATATTATTAGATTCCCAGAAAATAAATTGGAAAAAGGTCAGAGGCCTCACAGACCTCCACACACAAGGTCTACGTATTCTTTAGTTTTGTTTCTTGACGACAACCGCAATAGTTACATAAGTGTTTGACATAATAATAATGTATTGTCAAAATTTAATAAAAGCTCATTTTTAGAGCGTCAAGAATTGCCGGACGAATGAGAGACATCAGCCGATAGACAAAGGAACGAAGGTAAGTGACATGTTTTCAGAATGTGAATTACATATAACATTGGCATAGTAGTACAATACAATGTATCAAATTCAAAATTCTTCACTGTTAGACTAGTTTTGGTGTCGGATATAATTAGTTTATATCAGAATCATGATTCAATATTTTTCGATACTATCTATCTACGAATAGACACCTCTATCAAGCATCAGCCTTCATCGACTGAACTATATCAGGCTATTAAACTTCCACCCTCTCCACTGCTCGGCCCGCACAGTCGAAATCGCGCAATAAATTTCGCGGATATCGGCCAGGGAAAGAACGATATGTAACTGCCATCGGCTGCCGCCACAAACAAATAACGGACAGCTTTTAATGGAACTATTTGGTTTTTTCTGTGCCTAGCATTCGCATTTTATTTTTTGTACCCGCGTCATAGTCCATAAATGGTGGTGATAATTCCTCATAGGTCAATAGCAAGCATCGATGAACTGATACCAGTATGACTTGATGATGAATACATATTGAAAAAGTAAATAAAGCTCATTTTGAAAGCTTATGCTCAATTTCTGATAACTGACCAGTAGCAATTATATGAACCCTATCATGAGTAAACAATCAAAAAATGCTATAAAATTTTATTTTGAAATATACGTGGATCGCCCTGCAACAATTATCGAAAATTCTTCAGGTAAACGCACAAAAACTAGCGCTCTCTAGACCTCTAAACATATTTTCAATATTTATCTGATCCATTTGAAAAAATTTTTGTATACATGTAAGTACAGCGTCAACTTATATGACGCCCTTTGTAATATTGTACATATTTCAGTAAGTCAGTGTTATCATCGAAACGGAATATTTCGACAAACGACTTCCATAGGTATTATAAAACAGGATACCGGAGCCTCTTGATATTTCACCCTTGATCAGAGTGAAGCTCTAGTGGTACTCCTAAGTGGCAGATGTTCATTTACTAAGATGTCGGATACGTTTCTACCTGCTGGTAGTCAATTTTCAAATCCAAAGTGGAAAATGATTTCGCTCCAGCCAAAGTTCCCAGAGTGTCATCGATACGGGACAAGGGATAGCACTTTTTTTTCGTTACACAATTCGAAATCCGATAGCCCATACAGAATCTCATTGATCCATCTTCCTTCTTCACCAGCACCCCTGGTGGCTCCATGTGCTACAGCCACCCCGTTCCAACTCTTGGACCACACATTCAGCCAACTATTTTTCAACCAGCAATAGCCTCCTTGGTGGCTGTTGAAGTAGCTTAACATTTTCGGTATCGATTGCCACTTGTTTTCCCAGTCATCCCATCTTTGGATATATGCTGCTCAAGCTCATCATTTTCTCCCTTTTCAGACACCTGACGAACTATCTCTATAGCACGAAAGCATTTTCCTACCATTTTGCACTTGCTAGTAGTGACAGGCTATTTATCCATATTGAACAGACGAACAGGTATTAACTATAAGCACCTTTCCCACCAGAATACCACGGCCGAATTTTTCATCGTGTTTCCAGAGCTCAACGATTACGGGAGCTCCGTTTTCGATGTCACCTTGCAACCGGGCCTTCACGATGACTTCTCTTCGCTGGTAATTCAGTTTCTTCTACAAACAACACTTCAGCAGCTGTTACTGCCCCAGACTACAGACATATTTCTTCATGTTTAACCTTGAACGTACGGTGCTTAACGTCTATCTGGACACCTTGCATGTCCATGATATCCTTACCCATTATCACCTCTTCTATGTCTGCTACAATGACCACATGCTAAAATTTCATGAGCCATGGACTGTGGTAGCCTATCCACTAACAATGCTCAGACGCCATCTTGAGTTCCTGGTCTTTCTGTTGCCTAGTATTGACTAAAAATTGATGCATCACACCATTCACCATTCCATCCACATAAGCGCTTCCACAAAATGTCACATGATGTTCTAGTTTTCTTTTTCCTCTCTGACTATTATATTAATCCCATACAGGTTGTGCAGAAGTTAGCTTGCTTAATCTTTGCCCTTCGCTTTCATGTAAAGTCCCTAGATAACCTACCTAATACACCTACTGTCAATGCCACATATTCGCAACCCTCCATTACATATTTTACAAATGTGGAAAATGTCCCAGTTTGATGAAACGACGCTCCTTTTTCCATGATGGATGCAGATTGCAACCGACAAAAATAAGTTGTCCAGAAACAGAAAGAAAAATAAGGAATATACATCCTAAAATATCATTTTACCGAAAATGTACACTAGTACGCGAAGGAGAGTCCATTTATATGATAAAAGAGTTGAGAGTAATATACATGCGCTAGAAGGATGTCCTTATTTTCTGGAGACAATGCTGGAAAAATGATGAAAAGAAAATTCGTTCCGTTGCGTTGTTTGCGGAAATTGGCTTCTGCATTTGCGAGCTTCTTATTTTTGCCTGCATTATAGTCGAGCATGAATAAAAAAGTTTCGTTGACATTCCACGGTGTAGTTATTTGTTTTATAATTGCTGGAAATACAGACAAGTCGTCTACCATACAACAAACTGGAGGCCGGATCCATACCGCTCCGTGCGAAAAAGTTGCCATCTTAGAAATTTAAGTTCAAAATTTGAATGTGGCTACAAATCAATACTTCATGTTTTTGGTAATAATTATAAACAATGAGGAAATGTTTTATAATGTGGATGTGTCATGAAACTCAAAAATACAATAAAATTCAAAAAAAGCAGAGAGAGCTACTGGTACCAACATCCTTGGTCCTGGACCACTTTGCATTCAGCCCATCATTGCTATGAAAGCTCTATTGATAGAGGACACTCACTTACTTTTTGTTAACTTGTGAAATGACATCTCTGGCTGACTATTTGCTAGTGAATCTTGTGAAGAAGTAGCTAAATGTTACCTCTCCAGGTCCAGATAACAACTGCATTTGCAACATGAACCTTCTGTGCAATTGTCTAGCTGCCCTATCAATTTAAGAGTTCATTCTAGGGGGAGAATCAACCCTATATGGGTAGTGTGAGGCATGCTTTACTGGGTTGTCTCCATCTTCATCACCAGTTTAGGCTGGCTGGCAACCATCATCATGGATGTTTTAATATAGCTTGTAAAGGTATGTACTTGTGTGGTGTTAACGAAAAAAGCAATAAAAAATTACTATGTTACTTCTGAAACCATCTACTATCTTACTACTTATTGCTAATGGAAATCAATTCCGATTCACTAAATACCTTTACTAACGTTTCGCTTTCCTAGAAAGCCTTTATCAAAGTACAATATTATGGAGAATTTGGCATCGGAAATAAAAAGAATTCGCCCTAAAATGCGTTCGGAAAAATATTATGTATCGTCGAAAAGTTCTAAGTTCAATGCTATTGAAAAGATTTAATTCTTTTATGAGTTAAATGGAAGTGCGTGAATAATAATATTTCTAAAAAATACGCAGTATAATCAGAGTCAACATTTTATTATTGATAGAACGTGTCCTACCAAAACCTATATTTAGTTAAGATCGCATCATTGTCATATTACTTATAATTCAGAGGTAAAACTGATTAAGTATTTCAACTGCACAATTCCATCTATTGCTATTTCTAATTTGTTAATAGTTCAAAATTGAACAGAGCGCAAATATTATAATTATGATGTGTACAAGTTCAACAAACCAGTCTTCCAAAATTCTTCAGATATTTCTTGATCTATAGGCATAAACAAATATTTCACTTTCTTGAAATGAATAAAGAGTCTGTCAGACTAATATTCAGTCCTTACGAATATAATTTATGGTAGGTATATAGGTATATAAATACAAGCCGGTGTTCTTATTAGCAAAGCTAAACCGATGTGCCGCCTTAAAGCTTTGGTGGCAGCGTTGGCTGTTTATTATATGCTGGCTGTTTTCCAAAGATAAGCTTACATCAGTCCTGTTGCATCATGCCTTGCTCTCCAAGAAATTTACTACTTCCACTCCACCCCCACAGCGATGCCAGATTATAGAAAGACGGTATTTGTAGTAAGATTTTAAAAATGTCTCCAAAATATTTTGATTCATTGAAATGGTAATAGACGCAGCGACATCTTTGTCTCCTCAGAAATATATCAATCAATTCTGTCTGCTAGATCTCTTAGACTTCTCTTCTGGTGTGTCAATTTAAGCTACGCATTTTTTTCTCCTGTACACGGTTTCCTGTCCCGAATATTCTTGAAATGTAAAATGTGTAATGAGAACTATTACAAAATATGTAAAAATGAGGATGATACTACCGTAAGCACGCAACAAAATATGTCCTCGAAAATTATAGCAACTAAGATCTTGTTTGGAACCAAAAAAAAAATATCCTGACGACGGTCATGTCATTTTGTTCTCAAAATAAATTTTCTTCCATTCCGTTTTGTACTTTGATAAAGGCTGTAGAGGCAGCCGAAGCGTCAGTAAATATATTCACTCATGCGCATGTGGTTTTAGTACCGAGCTCGCGTTTCTCTGTTATTGTCGTTAGGGAAAGATTAAAACTATTACAATCTTCCTCAGTTCTGCGAGTTGTAAATGTTAGAAATACTCCAAAGAGTAGGGTATTATTGTATGTTCTGGGGGTGACCTTGAGCTTGACCTTGCAATGTGTACCTATTTCTGTTCTGGGGGTGACCTTGAGCTTGACCTTGCAAAGTGTATTTCTGTTATGGGGGTGACCTTGAGCTTGACGTTGCAAAGTGTATTTCTGTTCTGGGGGGTGACCTTGAGCTTGACCTTGCAATGTGTACTTCTGTTCTGGAGTGACCTTGAGCTTGACCTTGCAATGTGTATTTATGTTCTGGGGCTCCAATAAACTTTTCTCTAAGTCCGTTAGTGCCATTGTGTACTATTCGATATACAACTGCGATCCCGAACGTTTCACTGCTCGTCACCTTATACCTCCTTAAATAACGGTATATTACAAACTGCTTGAGTGATCCTCATGGTCAAGCTCACCCATTGCCATCGTCTTTTCACGGTCGTTTACATTTCAAGGTCGCCCCAGAACATAAATACACATTGCAAGGTCAAGCTCAAGGTCATTCCAGAACAGATATACAAATTGCAAGGTCAAGCTCAAGGTCACCCCAGAACATACAATAATACCCTACTCCGGAGATATTTTTAATAATATTGAAGAATACGAATATTCTATCGATACATACATATTAGGAATTTAGATTCACACAATCAAGACACAGAGCCAGTTACTGTCGGCGGACGGTCCTCGACTGCATAATTTCAATATTCATATTTTGCACTGCATAGTTGTACAAAAAACAATTTCTCCAAAGTGTTAAAAATTTGGCAGCACCGAACTGAGCTTCAGGAAACAGCGGTCGTTGCGCTATCGACAATAAAAAAGCCTTCCTACCTACCGTCTACCGCTGTCTAGTTTGAATTTTCAGATAAGGATTTTGGATATTAATCCGCAAGTTTAACATGCGCGAGTGCGGTGTGGTGTGTTTGTGTTGGGAAATAGTGTTTAAACAGGGTATACGTGGCAAATGAAGAAGTTGGCGACGCCATACGGTGAGAGCAGTGGGATTAAAACGAAACAAAGAAGATCGATGAATAAAGTTATTCGGATCATTACAAAGCCAGGGATGACTGAAATATTGGACGCGAATAATCTAAAACAAAATTAAAAACATTAATTGAAGTTATGGATAGCATATTCTGAGCACATTCTACAAGGCTAGGGATTACTCGAATATGAGGTGGGGGTACTTTTAAAAAAAGATAAAAAATAAATTTAAGTTTTGATCAGCATATTGTGAGTACAGTCTCGTGAACATAATTAAAACTGAAGCTCATAACACGTTGCACGTGATTAACTCATTAACCCTCAAAGTGCACTGTGGGTGTTCGACACCCTGCAAAATTTTCGAGCTCTAATAAAAGATACTTAAGAGACTTTTTTTCAATATTTTTTTAACATATTTAAAACAAATAAATGCTTACAACTACGATTCTGTATTTTAAAAAATATGTCAAACTACATCAGGAAATTTTTTTGTACCATAATATTTAATAGCGGCTGAGAAATTTAAGTTTAAACACGTGAGGCGTGTTAAACACCCACAATGCACTTTAAGGTAATTTGTACCAACGATGCACTTTGAGGGTTAATTTTAAACTTGAAGCGCAAGAAAATACACACATATGTTAAACCTTTTCGCTTAGTGACTCTTGGGAGATTAGTATACTTATTTGATTTTGGTTGAACACACTGAGTTTTCAGTTCTGGAGAGATTGAAGGTCGTATATAGCATCGTAGTTTTGGAATTGGGGTATTTCCTTGTGCAATGTTTGAGCCTATTTTTGCCACTTTAGTCATGTTAATCATCCCTGGTTAGTCACATAGTTTCAAGCTTCCGCTATAACCATATAGCAGTGGATAAGTTGTGGAAGTGATACGTGAGCTTAAAGGAGGAGATAATTCAATTGACAATGATTCTGTTTGATTTTATCACGTCTAGTCATTGAATACAGGCAAGCAAACATACGTACAATTTGATGAAAACGGAGAATTTCTGTGAAATTTATAAACAATCAAAGTCCTGTCATCAAAGCAACAATTCACAAGTCCATCCAATCCCTTAATCTCCCTAGGGGTCCTAATTTTCTCAAATAAACCGGAAGCATTTTCAATTATTTTGAGATCCTTTCGACGCTACAGAATCGATTTTCATAAACTGAATTGCTTCTTTGTCCTCACCCCAGTTGAATTCTAGTGTCACTGTTTGATTACAAATATTACAAAACTACCTAGCGGGTTATAAAGAGAAAGAAGAATCTAGTAATTTCAGGACTAAGGACATTAAAGAATCTTCTTCTTTAAATTCAAACGAGTCAAAATTCATCTAAATTGTAGTGGGGATAGTTATCATGATTGAAAGCTCATAGACATTTGACTTGAGTATCAAAAAGCGAAGACTGTGGATCCTCCAATTTATTTAGCTCTCCAAAAAGCCTCACAGATTTGCAGGTATGTTCGAAAGTCTTGGAGATAGGATTTCCGCCCCACAGTATGGTATGCTATACCGACGGATCTCGTTCAAAAGAGATGGGATCCAGTGGTGGGAATGTGCCTGGAATGTAGAGGTGTGGAGGTGGAGGAGAGCGTAGCGCTGGGAATCTACATGTCAGTTCTTCAGGCGGAGATATTTGCCGACCTAATGGTGGCATACTCAGCAGAAATATAACAGTGCACAGAGCAGGACATCTATATATGCCCCGATAGTTAGGCAGCTCCTAGGATCAGAGCATTACTGATCCAGGAATGCAGCGCCGCCCTCCAACGCTTAGACCAATCCAAGAACGTGACCCTCATTTGGATCCCTAGCCACAGCGGGGTGCCAGGTAACGAGAAAGCAGACTGCTTGACCAAGATTAGAGCAAGAGGCACATGCATTGGCCCTGAACCCTTATTGGGCATTAGCAGAGGGTAGGTCAGTAATGCCCTGGATGATTGGGCACATAACGAACTAGCGAGAGCATGGTTAGAGAGAGATGACTGCAGGCAGCCCAAGAGGCTCATAGAAAGCCGCAACAAACTGAAGCTATTAAACCGGGGAGGGATTCACTCCACTTGTCGGTAGGGATCCTCACAGGTCACTCCAGATTGAGCAGGCACCTGTCACTCATAGGAGTGGTCAAAAACCCAATGTGTCAGAAGTGCTGGGAGGAGGACGAGACCTCGTTCCACCTCCTGGGTGAGTGTGCCCTAACAGCGGCTTTAGAGCTGAGGTATTCAGCACATCAGGGTCTGACAGGTAAGAGAGCTACTTAGCTGGATGGTCAGACATCATGACCTTTATTGAAGGGTCTGGAAGTTTCGACACTAAGGAACAACCATGTCTGCCCTAGTCTTAGTGATGGTCCTCGGGGTCAGCAAAACGGGCTAAGGGTAGCCTACTTGCCAGGCTCTTCCTCCCCATTTTACCTACAACTATTCTCTAAGGCAAGGTACAAATGAGCTTCTTTCAAACGTGAACAGCGTACTGAATTTTATGTAAACTTACCTGACACGATTTAATTTCCTACTATGCTATCCAAGTTAGAGCTTATTATTATCATCAGCTGCATTCCAGCCGTCTAGGACGATCACGCACTGGTGACGGAAGTCATAGGCGCACAACATTTTGTAGATTCCGGTTAACAACAATTCAGGATATTAGTTGAATAGGCACAATCCACGCACTTGTACAAATAACGCAACATTACAACAAACGTTAGACACTGTTCTATAGAGCAGAGATGATTAGTAAGTATGCTTTTACGCACAGCTGATATGAACAAAACTCCTGAAGAATAATTTTTTCTTCATTCTAGGCCCACCTGAATTCCATTTTACCTCAAGGTATGATGAAGCCTTTCAGATAGTTCAAGAGACAAGTATGCTACTCAATGCTGTTTGTAAAGTAGATGCTGGTTAAAGTTAGGGAATGCAGCAGATATATACCGAGTAAGCCTGGCTAAGGAGCTAGAAGGTAGGATATTGCTGGCTTTCCACTCAAAAGTGAATAAGGCAGCGACTACTGGACAATTGGTACACACCCATAAAAACTCTATATACATGAGTTCGCCGTAAAAATAAGGGTAGCAATAAATTCACAGCAATTGTGATTTGTGAGGCAATTGCATACCATTATGTATACTTTGCTATAGTCATCAAGGCTCATGAATTATCAATATATGTACTGAGTTAACCAAATATTTGGTTTGCATCGGTATATCCACGTTAGGTGTTTGAAAAACAAGAACCATAAGAAAGTTTTTGTCTCCAATGCATAAAATACAAATTTATCAAGGTAGCTGAAGAATCGCATATATACTCATTTGTTGATTGAGGTACCAGAGCCTTGGGAGTGATGAACGCCAGAGCGAACTCAAGCATTACGAAGTATTCAACTTATGGTAGGTAGAGCAGAATATTGTAGCTAGCCTCACAATGAAGGGATTCTTGGTATGTGGGCTTTCACTTTGTGCCTCATGATGGCTGGGGCAAAGCCAAAAAGGGGAGAGTGTAGCCATATCAATAAAATCAGTAAAATTAACAAATAAGGTAACAGGGTAACTTGAAGATAATCAAATCAAAAACATGTCATAACAGGTTCAAAAATGACAACTTCGACCAATACACAATCAGTTCAATACATTTCAAAATACCTTCAGATGAAATGCCGTTAACTGATTCAGTCATCAGTAACTTCGAACTTGTTCGGTTACTTCAATCTTCTACCAATGCACGCCCATGAAAAATTCTCATGAAAAAATTCAATAAACCCCGCTCTGTCGCCGCCAAAGCTGTTGTTGCCTGTCTGGCTTTCCGAACGTGACGTGTCAGAGGGATTATCGCAATGCACACAGTGTGACGTGATAGCGTGACCAGCGTTTCTTTAACTCACCCCATTCCAGATTGATCTTCTTTTATCATGAGCGGCATGACAAAATTTTCAGGTATAACTCCCAGTGCTCCACCTGCCTACTAACCGTATACAGTTTTTCATAAGAGTATGTCACTCCCAGAAAACAACCCCCTTTAGAAGTTTTAATTTCGTTGTATAGCATAGACACACAGTTACACTGATGACAGGTAGTCACGCGGTGTATAGCACGGCAAATTATAGTTGACAATATTTGAATTTAATGTTTTTTTTAAGCCATACTTTGATGTTTTGCTTTTGCTTTTGATTTATTCATGTACGATTAGTCATGGAAATATAATTGTCCTCGATTAACCAGAAAATTGATCGTGGTTACAGAACCTAATAACGTGGGAAGAATTTATGTAATTTTATTATATCAAAGCACTATGAAAATGTCTATAAGTATAAACTAACTGTATTAATGTATGTATCTATGTGTAGAACAGTGAAAGGTCTCCAACTTTTTTCTTTTCTGATTGGTCTGCAGTTTTCTTTTTGATAACCTTCTGATCTCAAGCCTTCTGCTAAATCCACCCTAATATATCTATCAATATACAAATATGTTCTTCACAGATAACAGTCGGCATAAATAAGAGAGTTTTCTTTGAAGTTTTCCTTGAACTGGTTCTCATTATATGCCAGGTGGTCATTCTGGTTTAGAAAATGATATAAGTGTAACAATAATTTTTCTTTGATAGTGTTGAGTAGATGAGTCTTTAAAGATTAAAGCGTCTTAAAAAACGAGTTCTGTTTGTGAAGACTTCTGTGTAAAGCGCACATTTCTTCGTCAAATACGTCCGATCCTAGCTAAGTATCCTAAAGCATTAATAAGACTGACTTTAGATATAAGCTTTTATACTTTCCAGTTGAAATGACAAAATAATATTACAAATTTATTGTCTAGTCACATTCCGTTACAATACTTACATACTACATCGGCAGTAGGTTCAATGTCTAACCTATTTCCAGGTATATGCTTTAGGCTTCAGGGGTTCAGGATCCTCATTACTGAAACAACTTAACTATTCTAAACTAAGGATTGTCATTAGGTAACACAGCATTCAAACAATCTATGAATACCATACAACTTTCCCTCTTTTGAAAACGAAACAATTTGATGAAATATATTGAATCAAAATGAAGCTAACTGAAGACTTTTGGCTAGAACACACAAAGTCCAAGTGAAGTGACACACAACACCTCTCCTATTGGTGCCACGCAATGATGACGTTAATTGGTAAAAGCGTTATGTTTCATGTTCAATGCAGTTGCCCACGCTGACGAAAAGTAGTCACTATATCTCCTATTTCATTGCATAATCCATTATATTATATTATAACAAAAGCACAGCAGTCCACTGTAAAGGGAGAACGAGCACCTGAACTCGTAGAGAAAGTACCCTGAGGAATAAAACATGAATAGCATCATATATGCAGCAAGCAGTCTAGTCCAGTATATTTATCCCACTATCTCATTATTGCAATTCACTGGCGAACGAAAAATGTTGTTTTCCATCTGTGAGGCATTGTAAAATAATCTTATCTGAGTTTTTGCCGATCAATCCCTTGCAGGTTTCCAGCCATCTTGAATTCTTGAGTTGTGAATATCAATCTTATTTTTGATTTTTCAAAGTATCAGTCAATACGATGTTTCTGAAAAAAGTTGTCTAAAAATTTGTATTATTGATATTTACATATTTCAGGTATAGTTTTTCGTAGAAATATTTTACTAACCTATTTCGTCAATATCAATTTTTCATAATTTGAACCACCAAAATGACGACCCAAAAAATTCTCGTTCGTTCTTAGAAAACAAATGAAACCATCGGCATCAACTCTTTATATCTGAATTGTGAGTACCTACTTGATCGCATATTGAGAAAATACTAAGATGCTTTAGTACCTACATTCAGGAACTGAGACTGTTTTGGTAAAAATTAATCGAACAAAAAATTATTGAATCTCATATCCTACAATAAAAAGATTTTTAAGTAATTTTATATAAATATTTACCTGAAAAGACCGTCGTGAATAGAAAGCGCCACTCTATACACAACACGTTTTCTCGCTACTGACGGTAACTGAACTATACTGATGTTTTGGTAATAGACGAAACTTATATGCCTATAGGAGGTCATACGTATATGGTATATATCGGAGTCACCCATCCAATATAATATACCATATACATTTATTTCTCTCTCGATTTGGCAACTCTGTTTTGACAAACCTGTCGGTCAAACCAAAAGGGAATTTGAACATCTAATGCGACGTATTTTCAGTACGCCCTTTTCATATGTATAGATTTGACGATCTGAAGAACTCAGTATTCATTGTTTTCCGGACATTGAGTTACGACATTCTCATTAGAAATTGTGTATCAAAGATAAGGTGCTTATCAATGGGTTCTATTGAACTGTCAGCTTATCTACGTCAATACTCGTACATGGAGCCCCTAGAAATCCAAAACTGAAAATTGCACTGTGATGAAATAATATAAGCGGGACTACAATACATTCGACAAGGTGAAGGATATGGTACTCTGTGTTTTTTTATTGAAAAATATGTGGTACATATCGTTCTTCCGATTTTGATAGCTCATGTGTTTATGCACCTTGCTTTTAACAATCGATAATCTGGGAGAAGGTCAAAATGTTCAAACTGAATAATATCGCTTTCCACCCCGCATGATCAACTCATATTTTAAACTTTATATTGATGTTTGATGTTTGATCTTTGTATGTCTAATTTTTTTCATACTGTATAGACTATACAGTCAAATTTTCCATTGTATGCTTCTCCAATGGAAACAGTCACTCGATTGATGAAAGATTCAGCATATGAAAGACATATATACGTAAATAATTTGTAGTTTTTAAAGTTTTATCGTCCGTTCACAACCTAAGATTAATAATCAATGATAATAACGTATCATGATTTCTGCATCTGATTCTCAATAGTTCATCCATCATTAAATAATTTGCAACGGAAATACAGGAAACTTGTATTTATTTATTCATAAAGCAGCCATGAGCGTCTCGAGGAAGGCATATTATTTATCTTAATTTAATGATGTCTACGCACAATTCTGTCGAAAGTCTGCCTATGGGGTCACTTTCATCTCAGGTTTTAGCTAACCTACATAATGTAGTGGATTGAAAAAATTTCCTTTCATAATAGATATAAACAATATATATAAACTATAGAGACTACAAATTGAAGACATCCTTCAAACATCTGAACAGTGTAACAGCTCACGCCCCCGGTATACACAAATCTTCTTGTTGAAGAGGCACTTAATGTAATTCAAATAAGTGCTATAGCATTGAAAAAAAGAACAAATCTTCCACTGGATAAAGTAATGGAGCTACTAAGGTAGTATCATGAAGTATCTTTCTTCCATATCAAGCTGTTCCAGCTTTCTAGCCTCTAATAATTACAATAATTTACACTTTAATGTGATAAGCTTTATTGCTTCATAAATATGTATTATATATGTTGACGGGATCGAGGTATCTAGTGTTGGATCAATATTTTTTTTGGCAATTATATGTTTTTTTGTATTTACATATAATTTCATGTACATAGCCTAAGTATGGCATGCGGTGTTCTATATTTGTCATTTGCTTCTTCATTTAATTTCAAAAAACGCTCTTTTATGAAAAAAATATGAACAACATACAAAATCTTGTGCAAACAAAAAGTGAAAGGGCGTTTTCCGGAGGACATTTCTCGTACGACCACAGAATCTGGAAAACTTCTACATATATACATTCAATGTTATTTCTTAAATATCCTCTCTTCGTATTTCTGGTTCTTTTCATAATATCAATGGTAGTTAACTTAAAGCATATGTAATTTATTCATTTAATCTTCTTCTTCAATCACAATACGGGGTTTTAATTTATGACCTTCACAAGATGATATCCATATTTACAGATTCTGCTCTCTTTAGTTATTTCTACATCCAGCCCCTTGCCGTTTCATACGAACATGAAACACGGTGGCAATATAATTAACATAATGAATGTTTGTTCGGATAAATTCGCGCGCTTAGCATACACGATTCTAACCATTTCAAGTATATTCAAATGAAAATAGTCCCGAAATATTTTCACACCAACAGCGTCCTTCTTCTTTGGTGTAATATGCAAATTTCGAGTTCGACAAACAGTCAGCTGGTTTGCTCGATCCCATTTCTGATTCGCTTCTGGCTTTATACCTGGCTTCAATATACATCAGAGAATTTGAATAAACCTCAAAAGAACATTCCAGCAGACCTTTTCTCTAGCCATTTCCCATTTCACCTGTTCACCGGGGTGTGCTGCAAGTGTTTTGATCTAGATAAAAGGAGTGCACGTAGTGGAACTGAAGGCGGGCGCACGAGACCCGCTTCAGCTGTAATTATGTCTTGAATATGTAATTAATTCAAAGCTACACGAGATGCCGAGGATATCTCATTGAGTACTTTACTTTAGTTTGCCTTTATACGGTATCCAGATTGTGTTGGAATGTTTATATAAGGTATTCTTCACCTTATTTAGTAGGTTCTTGCATGAAAAGGTTTGCCTTTATATGAAGAACATAAGTATGATTGAATATTCCTATCATTTTTATCTCAAAAGATGTATCCATTAGATTTGATCACATATTTGAAGTACCTTGTTCCTCTCTATTTTTGTCCCACTCACTGTTGAAAATCGACATGTTTGTCACCCTGATATTATATCTCTATCTAGTACTGAAAATGTAACCAACTATATAAGTTATTTCTGCTTCCAAATATACTTCTAAAAATATTAGCCCATATTTTTTGCCAATCAATAGAATACAGAGTGTATAAGTAAATCTGAATGAGTCATATGCTTAGACTCGACCCTCTATTCCGAAAAATTGAGATAATATTCAAATTCGCATTCTGTGCGTTTGAAAAAACTGGACTACGGCGGGATTCAAACAATTCACATTCCAGTTTCCAGATAAACACTACCAGACCAGGCAAGCTTCAATCTGTACGAGTAGTCATTATTTATGTAGACCCCAGAAAACAATTTTTCTTCCAAATTGCAAATTGCACAGCTTGTTGATGCATGATCAAGTATAACAAGTTTAAAAACCTACTGTCCGATTTTTCATTAGTATAACGTTTGATACTAATTAATGTTATGGGTTTAATTGGCCCAAAATTCCAAGGATAAGATACTAACAGTGAAAAGCTAAACGTTTTTAAAATAATAATGATAAAGATAAAATTATTTTTTGCCTGATCGGAAGACATGTTTTTATGGAACACTAACCTGGCATTCAAGTACACTAATTTGAAAAGTTCTAATGTTTTCAACGACTCTTCCTAAGATTGTCCACTGATCCAAAGCGAATTTATATTGTATTTGTTTGAATTGAGAAGCCTGTCTGACAAACTACAGTAATGAATCTTTTTTTACGCTGCGAAAACAATAATTAATATGGCTATGAAATTATGTTGGTGAAGGTCAAATTTATCCAACATTCCCATAGAAGAGATGCCTTACTCGATGAGCGACTCAAACTCCTGTCGCCAAGCTCCACAGATGGCATTGGGTGAAGCATTAAAGACACGATTCTGGCAAGCCATTATGAAACCCTGAATTTATGGCTCCTCACTAGACCTCAGAAAGGAATAGTAAACTGCTTAGACAAACCATACTCTTCTAGACGCTTTTGAAAGATTCCAGGAATTAGCTTGTCTTTGTGAATTAACTTTAGCAGTAATGATGTATATTGAGAATTTTTATAGAACAATTTAACGCAGTTAGTGATCAAATTATTATTGTGAAAAATATGTATAGAAGGAAAGGGTTGTATATGATATATGGCAACATTATTTGTCATTACTGATCAAATATCTTTCTGATCGAAATACAGACTCAAGAATGTGTAACTTGGGCGAAGTTTTGATAGAAGGATACAATTCGAGATTCGTAAAAAAAAATCAATGTTCACAACATATCTGATGAATCTATGAAACTATCTATCAGAAAACATCTGTGAAGATCAAAACATCGCCGAACACACCGCACGTGACTTGCTTGGACATGAATTGCAATAGAGAGTTCTATTTGGGTTCGCATGGACCTTCGTCCTTGAAAGGGATACTCTTTTGTAAGGAGCAAATCAAGTTTGGCTCTAATAAGCAGATTGGTTTTGCCTCAAACCTCAAACGGGGTCGTCTGAATGTTAATTATTTTGCCTAATATGTTACACAGTTGTTCCTAAGATGACATCGTTGCCTAAGATGGTAATCAGTTATGCCTAAGATAGCGAGTTTTTTTATAGATAGCCTTATGCAAAGGTAGAGAGCCCATCGCGCTTCACAAGCGCTGAAAAATGATGAATGCCTATTCACATTGAACTTAAAACGCTGTAGACTGTAACCATCGAGGAGCAAAGTCCCCGGTAGATCATTCCACAACCCCAACTACTTTTAAGACAAGAAAGAGAAACCCAAATCAAATAAAAAGACACGAAAGAGCTGTCTAATACTTCATTTTTTCACACTTCTGGTGATTTTGCATGACCGGGGGATATTTTCCAATTTTTATATATTTTTTAGCTCATTATATCTTATAGCAAAGAGGTTTTTTTGTGATTTTTCACACCATCATGCTGTAACTATACCACAATAAAACTTACAAGTAACCTATCTTGTCACTGGACTGTTACAACTTCCGAAAACTGTACTGAAGAAAATCGAACTTTATTGGTGACAACCTACTCCTTATATAACTTGGAAAACAGGTCAGATAAATAAACAACCAGACGTTCTATTTGAGTTTTATGCACGAATATATTTATTCCTTGATGTAGATACATTAAATCGAACGCGTACGATGTTTTAATATGGAATACAAAATATTGGAGTGGCACTGCCTGGCACAATAAATTTACATGAATACATGAAATATGTGCTCGGCAAAAGGTGTAGTGAACCGATGAAAAACCGATAAATTCATTTTTTTACCATTGCTTATCGGTCGCCTGAACACTATGTCACTCATCTATGAAATTGGCCGGACAAGAAAGGAGTACAGTTTTGTACTCTCATCAATTATCAAGGTACCTGATTATTATATTATTTCAGTCCTCAAACTTGAAATATTTGTACTATGTAATGTTCCAACACATAAAGGAATATTATACTGTCTTCAATTTCTCTTCAGTTCTTGTTGCTATAAATGCATCTATCAAAATTTTGAACACGTTTATGCAATGTCATACGAGTACAATATTGTGTCAGTGTAGTTGGCATTAATGCTGCTCAGTGTAGCTAACTTTTGCATTAGCTGATAAGATTTGGTATATATGACTGAGCTGTTACAATCGCTACAGTTAATAGTATAACACGCAACCATTCTTTACGTTTAACAACGATATTGATTACTACACGGCAAAGTCACAGTTACAGTTGTGCAAACTTTCGCATCAATTCCATTGCATATGGAGCTTTCCCCGGAGTAATTATCAATCGGCACTAATTAGTTGTTGGTTTTGTTAGAGGTCATTAATATGATCAGTATTTATCCAAACATAGATATTATCCATTAAACGTACATTGGTTTATTATACTTTGTATTATACGCGTTTGCAGAGTGTTAATTAATATTGTGGATCATTCAAAGCCTAATGACAGAGGACATCAGTACCTATCGATCCATGTGACCCAATAAAAACTGGTTCAATAGGTATTAAAGGTTTTATGAAATTTTGAAGAAAATTTATTTTAAGAAACCTCACAGTACAGTTAAACTAACAGGAATCAGGTTTTAGTGCCTCTAAAAGGAGCATATAACTTAATTTTATTAAAGTATAGTGGCTATAGATTCTTGCTATCAAGTGTTATCAAAAAAGCATTTTATGCACCGTTTAAGCGAATACTATAAGAATATTAACTGATGATTATAAGTTCGTTCAAGAAAATGAACATTGATCGAAATTCAGAGAATAGTTAACTATCTGACCCTGTGGTTTAACAGTCGAAATTCTCAATCGGCTATTGAACTCGTCCAGCAGTTCTAGAAATGGTTTCCTCAGAAATTTTGAGCAATTCCGCATAAATATATATATCAAAATAAGCTTCTATCAGAAGTTAGACATGCAATGGTCTTTGAATAATCCTCCAAACTTATGAGATGACAGATTGACTTCTCAGATAAATGATGACATTGAGAGAGTTGTGGAATGAGGATATACAATGGAAATGGAGGGACACCCAATACTAGAATCATCTTCTATCAGGCTGCTAGGAATTAACATCAACAATAATATTCGCTAGGTTGGCATCCCAGGAACTGGGGGCTATCTCCCGCTCCAGGATTTTATATTCTCCGAAGCAGCTACTGCTACTATACAAGGCCCAGATCAGACCATCGCTGGATTACTGCTCACATATGTGAGGATGCTTCCAAAGCATCCTCGGAAGCTTCTAGATACAATCCAGGAACGTGCAATACGTCTAGTGGATGCGCCTCACATCACAAAGGACTTTCACACACTAGAGCATCAAAGATCCCTATTCTATAGATATGATCATGGCAGATGTTCGACCGAACTGTCTCGCATAATCAAGCGTTGCCAGTACAGCAAGGTCTAGACGAGCTCAATGGGTGCATCAACACCAGCTCGAGCTTACAACGCCTCGAACAAGCCTCTTCCAAAAGTCGTTATTTTGCAGAACCTCGGTGTTGTTGAATAAGCTACCAGGGACTTTGAACCCTGATGGTTACAATCTACAGCGTTTTAAGGTCAATAAAATGTAAATTTAACCTCTCGCAGCGCTTATGGAGCTCGATAGGCTATCTGCCTTTGCATAAGGTTATCAATAAAAATAATTGATCAAGAAACATTATTAGATTTACAGAAACTTGACTGAAAATGGTGAAAAGATCTATAATTTCCAGACCGAATCAATTATTTTCTATTCTAATACACGTTTATACTAAGGTGTTTTGGCAATCAGTTGATTATGAGGGCTCTAACACACTCGTAGCTAATAAACTTCTAGAAGAGCGATGAAAAGCGAATAATACTACGTGTGGAATTGGTTATTATGTTGTGCCCAGCAAAATGGATACAAATCAATATATCACCCATCCGTCGTCCACTACATGGTTCAACGAGAAAGCTAATCCTGTATCAGGCTTTATAAATTAATGCCCAATATTTCAGTTATGGAAGTAGAATCATTCCACATGGAAATTCCACTCGCCATTATACAGGTAAGGAACTATCTGGATTTGGATCCACAAATCAAATCCCAGTGTCAACTCATGTGGAAGCGATGGTGCGACCACCACACCAGCAGAGATAGTTTGTCTATTACTTGACAGTCTTGTTCATTTATCAATGTGCAAATTTCCTCATCTGTCGGCGGGAGTGCGCAAACAGTGCTAAGCTTTTTCAACCTGGGCGCCGATAATAGGTTTTGAAGTAGAACTGTCTAATGATACAAAAAAATTACAACTATGATCGTCCCATTGTTATGAGCCGCTATAAAGAGAAGGATTTAATTTTTGTGTTGTGACGAAATGGCCATTGATGTTGAATGGTGGGACATATTTGTCATCTGGCACAAAGTTTTTTGAGAAGCAATTGACACATGAGGAGGTTATATTCCCAAGACCACAGTTCCTACAGAAGATTTTCCTCTTCGCAGGGTACTTTCAGAATGTACGTCGCCCTTGCTGCAATTTCATGAAGAGGTGTGGTTCTTGTCACTGCAGCAAGAGGGACATATTCTTCACTTGTATAAGCCAGAGCAACAAAAGCCCTGCAGACAATATTCATGCATAATTATGTTGTTGTGCAGCAAGCAAGATGAAGATAATGAGCATGATCTGAAGACAATAGTCATTGATCCAGACGGCACTAAGGAGCACTCAGCAGTTCTACAAAACAAGGCTATCTACAGACTCTCAAGATTAAGATTTTCTTCGATGCAGAAGTGTTAGGTCCTGCACCGCCACCATTTCCGCGATCTCAACCCCCCTCATCGTATGACAACTCTCACTAGAGGTCTTTCATGGTAAACAATGTCCAAAGCACTCGAAGATTCTCAGTCTAATCATACCAACAGTTGCATTGAAACGGATAGTCTGAAACTTTGGTCGTGCAAGAGAATCTGTGCTGTTCCTACTCCTATGAATTAATGATTATCAGAATCAAATCCCATCTGTTTCAGTACCGCATGCGAATGTCAATAGGCACGCCCTCCCCTGTTCATCCGGCCCAATAGCCAATTGGATAGATTTGTCATTTGGCAAGAATAATAATTATTTGATGTCTCCCAAAACAGCTACCGGGTAAATTTCTAATATTAGCTTTCTGACCCTTTACGTAAAGCTCGGATATCGATTGAATTTATAGGATTCGTGTTTATTTTCATTTATACCGCACTGGACTATGATAGGATTATTTGAATAGTTTGTCTATTTGGCTTCATTGGAATCAGTATTAGGTGAGTAGTATGAAGTTTATATAGTATATATGTACAATATTATGCATGGTATGCAATCAGAAACTTTAATTAATCATACAATTCGTATTAATGGACAAAAAGTGTCATATCAATAAACCTACGTCATTAAGGCTTAGTTACTGCCTGAAAATCAATTCTTAAACATTATTCTCGATCCTAGTAAAATAATCCTTCTTATATTTTAAACACATCAGGAAATTACCAACACTCAACAGGCGGGTGGTTTTGAATTGTAAACACGTACTCGTGCCAGACATCAATTCCCAAAGCTTTCTAACTTATTTATTACCAATGGATATTTTGAATGTTAATATTTAATATTACAACAACATTTATAATGGCTATAATGACACTTAATATTGAATAACAGTAATAATAATGAAATGTAATTGGACGATAGTTTATTAATACCTAATGCTAGGGTTACTAGCATCATGTATCGGTGATCTCAGCCGAACTAAGGAAGCTGAATTGGAAAATTGCGTATAAATTAGTTCATACAGTATATCATGTTTTCTCCATAATCAAAAGAGAAAATAACACTGCTTAGCTGAACTGGGCTGACTAAATCTGGCTATAGATCACCTCATGATAAAGCTGATACCTTGTAACAAAATAGAATCTACATTATTCTTTCGAAATAACCTACAACCGTTCACCCACCCTTTTAATATATACAAAAAAATCTGTTGATAACTATATGTCCATTCATGACAATCATTTCTAACAATTCGTTGTGCTCGTTTTTTTATGAATATTTTTACCCGATAGTTCTCACAGATATATACAAACCTATACACATAAGCTCGCAAACATTCAAATAAGTAGCCACTTATACACTCTAAAATGCCCATAAAGAATTAAAGCTATACGGTAGCCAATCATAAGCTATATCAGTAAGCGATCAACCAAAAATGAGCTGCACAAAATACCACATTGTTATTATTTAAACGTTGCCTTTAAGCAGCTGTTATTGTTGGAGCGGAAATACGTTTATACTCAATTGACGTGTATTATGTGTGATAGCGGTGTCCATGAGAATTTATAAGCATTCCTCTCGTTTTTTCATAAGATGTCCACAATCAGAAGCTTGTTACTATGTTTCATGAGAGAACATGGATTTTAACTTGGAATTCAATATTATTTTGCACTGCATTCCTCCAATAAGTTTGTTTCAAGTAATGCTACATGTTACATTAGAATTGTATCTATTCCGTCGAATATTTCAATTTGAGTGTTGCTAACGACGTACGAAACTGACTGAAGTAAATTGTGTTGATAAGCAGAGAAGGTAATTTTCTACACTTACAGGTACACCACCCCGGCGCATTCACCTACGCAGTGGAATGTGGGCGATGCCTTTGGGTACCGAACAAAACAGTGAGCTGTGAATTTCAGGAGTTGAGTGAAAGCTTCTTTGCTATGCAAGAGCCTCTCATTTGTTAGGCAATATTTCCTCAGAACGTTTAAGTTATTCTTGGTATTCGGTTATCATTTGGAATTGCTTTTGATCCACGCATAAGTCAAACGATAGAGGAAGCAGCATTTCTATCCAACGTTCACATTCAATTTTGTCTAGCTGTAGTAGGCTCCGGTACCATACAACAGGATTAGTACGAAAAATATGTTAAAGTTATCCTATGGTAACCTCCCTGGTTGATATAAATAAACAAGATAACGTGTGTCGGGAAGTTGACATAGAAGTTGCTGTCAATTCCTTAGTAAAAACCTCATGTCTTCTAACGATGACAACTGTCCATTACTCCAAATTTGTAATGCTTCCTTTTGGATGAGTAAACTGAAAACCTGGAGGGAAGCGATGCTCAGACTTTTGGAAAAAGTCAGACAAGTTTGGTGGCTGGTGGCAACGGGTGTTTTCCAAGGCGATAGTTAGTCGCTTCAAAATAAAAATGGACATGAAAAATCCTCTTGAAGTGAATCGTGTTGGAAAATGTGGCAGAAAAACCACGACTCGAAGTAGTCACTTTTAGTCAGTCGTAAAATCAGAGACATAGCCTCAAAAACTGAAAAAAGAGTGTGGCCCTCATCACCACAATGTAAAAAGGAGGGAATTGACATTTAGAAAAGGACAGTTCAAGGATGGTTAGCTGAAAAAAGCCTATTGACTCATCGACCAATAAAAAAATCACGACTCTCTGAACCCATGAAGAAGAAACAACTGCAATGGGCCAGTGAACACCGGCATATGACTGTTGCATACTGGAATCAAGTAAGTCCGACTTATTTAAAGATAAATGCGTTCCTCATTGTCTTAAAGATTATGTTGACGTATTCTAGGTCTTCTTGCCTGAAAAATCGGCTTTTCAAATTTTGACCGGCAAAAGCTTATCTATCCGACGTTGCCCAAGAAGGCAGTTTCACCCAGACTGACCTATAGAGAGGACCAAACACCCACTCAGTATCATGGTGTGGTCTGTCATCTCTGCCAAAGGCATGTGTCGCCTCTACATTGTGGAAGGCACCATGAGTCAACATAAATACAAGCGACTACTTGAAACTAGGCTACTCCCACAGATCCCGTGTTTATGCATGACTTGGAACCGTGCCACAAAGCTATAAATATAACTGCATTCCTATCTGAAAAAAATGCAAGGTTTTTCCGTTTCCAGGCAATTCACCATATATGAACCCAATAGAAAATCTATGGGAACTCACTAAACATCAAGTTGCCAAGAAAGTGATCACTCAACAGCAGCATACAGAAAGAGAGAGAGAGTGGCATCATAAAACTGACATACAGCATAATGCCAAAGTTTGCTTACAGAGCATGACTCGATGCTTAGAAGCTTTAATTGTAGCGGAAGGCGGTATTACAAAAATTAGAATAATTTCCATCATTGTGTGTTGATGAGTGTAACCAAAAAGTACGTAGATTCTCAGAAGTAATGTATTTTAATATTTCAAATAAAACCTTATAGTCGATGGAACATAACTATATGATCTAAGACCAATAGATTTATACAAATATTTAGTCAGTTTTGAAAACACATAAATAATATTACTATCCCTCTTAAATATAAAGGCTTTCTTTTTGGCTAAACTTAACAAAACAATTACAAAATGCAGTGCTCCATTGGATAAGCAAACTTCCAACTTGGATCATAAATATTTCCTTCGTCTGTTATGTCTACGCACGTCCAACTTCCATCACACCTTCCCAACTATGCCGTTCATATATCTTATTCAGGACAGGTGTTTTTCGTCCAGCTCCAGTCAACGCAGGAACGTTAGTCTCTGGGCGCGCACACACATATGTATAGACGATAGCGCCCCTTTCAAATATGCTGCAGTCATAATGTATTGATCATTGGCTCAATCAAGTCCAGCAAAACTTCATTCACGAAGCAATCAGAGAAAGCTTAATGCTTCGGTTATGAATCAGAGTAATTAAAACTATATTAAGGTTATTTTTTTAGAGGCGGAGAACTTTGAATTCAAATAAAACACAGAAAAATAGTATTGATATATATGAAATTGACTTTATTTGAAGGACAATTTCATGGCATGAATGTTTGAATATGATTTCCGGCATGTGGTCGCCATGGCTGGCGCATACATGACGTAATCTGGAGGTACAGTGTTCATATACTCTTTGTAGTGAATCAGGCTGTTTTTCGGCGATAACGCGACGAATGTAGACATATTCCCTAAGAAAATAATCTAACGATGTCAGATAGCTTGAACAAGGTGGCCAGCTAACAGGCCCATTTCGTGATATCAATCGGTCGTCAAATGTTTCTTTGATTAAATCAATTGTATCGCGCGCTGTGTGGCATGTGACCCCGTCCTGCTGAAACCAAATGTTTGCAACATTAATGCTATCCAGTTGAGGCACGAGAAAGTTGGTAATCATGTATCTGTGCCTCTCACCGTTGACTGTAACATTTTAATCATCATCAATTTTGAAATCATACGAATCAATGATTCCACCGGCCCATAAGGCGCATCAAACGGTGATTTTTTCTGGATGGAATGGTTTTTCGACTTCTGAACTATCACTAAAACGATCCATAGTTTCTCGAATTAATCGCTCTGATAGACGACTATGAACAACGTAGAACGCACGTAATGCCCGATCTGTTTCTGGAACTGAGCCGTGTTTTCCAAAATAATTTTGAACAATTTGCACACGTTGCTCCAGCGTGAGTCTATTCGTGATGAATTGCCAAACCAAACTAGCCTCAACCCTCAACCCAGAACTAACAGATCGGCTGTCACAGAAAACAGTGTTGCCAATTTAAAGTTCTCTGCCTCCCACCCGTTACTTATGTTCCGTCGGTACACGAAAAATGCCGTCAGATAAACTGGCAGACCGACGGACAGACAGGGCGGAAAATGAACCGACAGAGAGACGGACAGGCAGACTAATCGACAGGCCAACAACCGACAAACAGACCAATAGACAGGCCGACAGCCAGATCGACCAAACAAACCGACAGATATTCCGACAGGCAGACTGACAGACAGACCAACAGACATATATACTGACAAATTGAAAAACCGATCAACAGACAGATTTTGATAATCGTTTCTCCCATCAGCAGTATTCTTCATGCATTGAAATTCACTTTTACTGTACTACATTTTGAACGTAGCATGTAAAGCTGATCTTGACAGGCATCTCCTTTGTGGTTTGAAGGGATATAAATGGAATGCAGGTTGCTATCTGCAATTTGTCATGGGAAATACGAAGCGACGCAACAACGGCCGTTGGTCGATCTAATAGAAATATTAAATTTGTAGCCGTGCTGCTGCCACTCCTCTAGTGAAGAGGGTCAGTTTTTCATACCTTTTACTGATTTTCCACTGTTGCAGGACTTATTGGTTTGAAATATCGTCGCATCGCCATCAGTTCGATTCTACCAGGGGTTTTCAGCAGGACTGTTTAATATGAGGCGTATCTGTGAGTTTGAAATATATACTGTAAAAGTCTAAACTGAGCAACAACTTATCACCCGGACTGAGCTGTTGTTAAGAAATCTTCTGTGGTACTCTGGACATCGTCCTCCATATTATAGTATATCCACTTAGATTTGTGACATCTCTTGTAGCAATACAATCACAGATCTTAGAGCATAATACACTTTTTGTTATTAAGGAGAGGATTCTACATTCATTGCTTCTTATCATCAGCTACTTATTTGACTGGATTGTCTACATTAGTGTTACACTTGAGCTCTTATGTATGTGATAGTAGGAGGGAAATACAATGAAAAAAGTGGAAGAATAAGTTCAAATTTCAGAATATTTAATTTCACAATAGAGTTATGAATTTTAAATTGGAAAGATCTCAGAATTTATGACTAATTATAAGTAACTTTTTTCTGGGGGCATTGGAACTACCACTCCTCAGCCTAAATCCATGCCGATATTACCCGAAAAAGGTATTATTTCTCCTATAAAAGGTGAAACTGCACTGAAAAGCCTAAGGAATCTTTATGAAACATGTTCTATCCACGTAGCACAAAGCTGCAAATGAACTTTTCAACGTGACTTAATAAAAGTTCGCTTCTTGTTTTTCTACACACTCACTGTTCAAAGAAAGGCTGAGGTTTTCTCATGTTGCCGCTGCCCATCCAATGACGAGTCACATTAATCAAATTAAAACTTTTCCTGAGTGCTCTGGAAATTGGGTTTCACGGTAAACATATTAATAACTAACTCTTTTTAACGAGCTCCCGCAAAAGTTATGTGGCAACTTTGTTTTACACGCATTATATGGGGTACAATGGAGACAACTGCGGAATGCTAATAATAACGTTTTAATTGGGTGTTGTCATTATATATGCATGACAGGTTCTGCTTCTGCATTATGTAGTATGTACGTATGCTACTAAGTTATACTCCTTCAGCAACGTCAATTCGTTATGCTTGATCATATATACTTTTTGGATATTTTTATACATCCGCAGCTCGGCAAGTCTGAACCGCAATAATGATTTGACGATGAGGAGGAAACACCGTCCATAGGCGAGTTTATTGTAGAAAATTCCGATGTTCTTGAAATTCTAAAGTGAGCCCGTTTTTTGTTGTTGTTTTTTAAGTAAATCCTTATACTAGTTTACATAAAAAGATTACTATTACTAATTAAGCACCAACAGATATTTCATTTACGATTAATGAAATGTACAGAACTCACTGAATTTTTTTGTAACTTATCGGAATAACAGAAAAACCACATAAAGTGTATGGTCTCCACTATGCATCAGACCTGCTATAGACATGCATGTACCATCTTTAACCTAGACTGGTCAGTAAAGCCTGGAGGTCTAACTGTAAAGAGCATTCGGATGGTGTATACGTAACCCAGTCAAAGGTACATCATAAATAGTGTTCACGAAGAACAAGGGATGTAGCTGTAAATCAGTTCACCTTTGTGGACATATGTTATAAGGGACATCTGTCGCCACTTCAAGGCAGACCAGGTGTTAGGACCTTTGACTTTGTAAGTTGCCAATGGGTTTTCCTATAGAGGGCGACACTTGGAGAGGAGTTGAAGAGACATTATCAACCCTCTATGTGCGGTTGTTTTCGAGTAAAATCGAAGCTTTCGAGGCTATTTGAAAGAAAGCACTACCTACCAATCTTGTACTCATTTTAGACAACTTCATAACAAACTAATATCGCAATGCATATGTTATACTAAAATTTACAGAGGTAGGATAGGATATTTGAGGAAGCGCCTCTACACAAATTATGAACGTTTTCAGGAATAGATTGGATAATCAAATGTGCTTTTTTGCCCTTGATAGGTAAATATTCTGCATTCCTTCTAGCTACTTTTGTAGTTGGCAGTCTTCAGCTATTAAATAAATGAATTAAGAACATCCTAAATTTAACGACTGGCAGTGTATGATAGTATGGATCCCTAATTTAACGACAAAAAACTGACAAATTCAATTAAAAATACACCTCATATAGTTACTAGTGACAAGGTCCACATAAATGTAAATTAAAACAATTGAGGTCCAAAAATAATAAAGGAAATCTATTTTAAATAAGTGGGGATAAATATAGCGCTATTAATAAAAAAACAATGTGTAAAAAAAGGATCTATAATAGGTATACACGTATGATGTCTGGTAAACGCTGCACCGAGTTTTATCGGATTTGAGCAGCCATATGCTATTAGGGCATATTAGGTAATGTTGTATGTTATCCGTGCACTAACGCTGAAGTTATTAGCTCGACACAAGTATCAGAGCTCCAAACTTCGTTAATCCATATTTTTCAAGTTTTATTTTCAGGCTTAGTAAGAGATTTGACCACAGCTTCCGGCTATATCCGAATTTTACTTTACCCCTCCGTCCTATAGTTGGGGAAAGTCTCATGATAGCGAGAAACTTAGAATACGAGAGACTATTTCCTAACGTTTCATGACTTAAGACTTATATGACCATACCCTGACAACTCTATTCACGTATTCTACTTAGTAGCATCATTTGGGTTCTCAAATTTTAGTTAGTTATACGAAATTACGTAGGTCACGCTGAATGTTTTTTGATACAGAAAATCTACAAGGTTTTTCAACTTAAACTTCAAAACTTTATTCTGTTTTTTCAACATATTCTCCCCTTACCTCAATACATTCACGCATAGGTGGGTGTGACAACAGTTTGACACCCTGTTCAGCAAAAATATCGAAAGTTCTAGCGATACTGTGGACGGGTGCGTTGTCATGGTGCCATTGAATATCCTGCAGACTAGTATTTGGACGGCTCTTGCATAGTTATTGAAAGACTACAGGAACACGTTTGGCTATATACCATTCAGAAGGAACTGTCCCTTGATTTCCCAAGGCTACCGTATCTAGCTTATAGCTTGGGGTATACCCATTAACATATTTCTAGTAAATAACTTATAACATGCATGCATGTTGCAGTTCCTGGGATCAGACAAATCTCTGGACTTCTGACAAGTACGTTTCAGCCCTCGACAATTCAAGCCGGTGGCAACTGTGAGACTTCTTCAAACAGTAGGTGTTTATTCCATCCTGGTCAGAAGCTGCAAATTCTTAGTACCTTCAGAGGCACTACGAATTTCTTCTGTGTTTATCAGGTTGACCTCGGGGTAACTAGTCCTTCTCCAGGCACAATCAAACCGCACCAAGATCGGCGTGGCTATTCATAAAGCCCTATCCAGAAAGACTCCACACCTCCTCTCCTCTGAAGACGCCAACACAGTTGACGAAGCTTGCGTTGTGTTTGGAAAAGGTGTTTGGCGAATAGTAGTGTTTGTGAGGATAGAAGAGCTTAATTCTTTGCTTGCAAAACCGTAGTGTATCCCCCAATGGAAGGTGACACTATTGTACTGGGTCCTAAAAGCTTGGCACTAGTACCCTTCTCACCAGAATTGTCTTTCTCGAGCGGTGATCTACTGGCATTTATAGATTTCCACTCCCTTCTTGTTGGGTACTCTACCGTGAATTTACGATCAAAGCGGTATAAAGGATTATATCACTCCTTTCAATTAGGATAGAATCCTGTCTTTATATATTCAGCAAGATGGCAGTATGTTCTTTACCAGAATTCATAAAGACCCAACTGCCATTATCTATAATCAGAATGCAGCTACCCTGACGTCTTCCCGAAGCACCAGGCTGCGCCACTTTTCAATTAATCCAATGAGGGTACTGCAGGGAATCAAATACTTCGAACTTTCCACATTTTTCTTTTAGTCCTGAATATAAGTCACTTAACCATAGCCGACTCACTCCACTAACATTGCTACACTTATTATACCCTGCGAATAGTTGAATAACAACACAAGGAAACTCCCGACCTTCATAGGAAAATTTAAATTAAAATTGAAATATATAGAACTTTCTAGATGACATGTCAAAAAGACCTACGATTTGCCAGCACAAAGCATTCTATACAAATGGTACGTATCAGTAATTAGTATCTGATATTCAGCATGGAAGCCGACGATGGTATCTGTTGCATTCATCAGACGCCAACGGTTATCAGTATGATGGATCAGTAGCGTATAGACCAAAGATAAGCGCGCTATCTAGTGTCACTTGTTTGCAAAAAAGCTTTATGATTTATTGTTTGTAAACCATGTCATTAGTAGTACTAAGTGGTGAGTACTATTCGAACATAGAGGAAAGGGATCTTTTACATGCAATGAACTAAAGAATAAAGCATAATTCTCTAATGAAATCTCTGGAAATAGACATATTATATATATGAAATTCTTCCATTTTCCTATAGACGTACAGTGTGAGAAATCCTTGGGCATTTCTGATGGAAGCTATCGGACATAATTAACTCATACGAATAGAATCCACCACTCAAATATTAGTTTTTGGTAACATTTGAATGTAGTGTTGTTACTCAATTTCAATCTAGTTAGTTTAGTTAGTCTAGTGTAATCGGCCTTTCCTTATTGTAGTTGACAATTTCAAATTTTGCTCCTATAAATTTGTATTTCTGACTGCATCGTTGTCTTGTGTAAGAGTGAGGACACGAAAATTTTCCAGTCATTTTCAGAAGAACTTTGCCACATTTCTTGAGCCTCAATAATATAAAAGCACCCCGTAACGATACTGAGTCTTCAAAACTGTGTAGAAAATAAAACTGTCGAAGTTACTACAAATCCTGCAAATGGCTGGTTCGCAGGAACCAAGATCGAAAACTGCCTGTTTTGACTGTCAGAAGTAAAATAAACTTGTGTCGCCCCACAGAGCTTCCGTACAGTTTGATTTAGCCATTAACAGCTCCGAAACAAAGCTTAATAAAACCGTTAATAAGCTCCACAGCGCGCATTCATACATACGTGGTATAGAGATATAGAGAAGAGACAAGCCCGCAATGTTAATAATGATATTTTAATTAGGTGTGTTACCACTAGCGTGGCGGCGCAGCTTATGTGTACACACTCCATGATCTGCATCAACAACTGTGCTCCGCTGCGGCTGGCTCTGTGTGTAGGTTCATTCCGTGTTATAGAATGCGTGCGGTGATTTTGAAAGTAAATTAACCTTAATCCAGTTAAATTAGGTACTGTTTGCATTGAAAATTATGTCTGAGAACAATATTTACAGTAGTTAGTGATTAATCAACGCAAATAGGGAGGTAGCGAGACATATTCTAGTGAGGGAGGTAGGAACTAATACTTTGCCGGCTTCTCTTACAGGTTTATGGGATACTATTTACAAAATAGAGGTGCTTTATCATTCAATTAAAAAAAATGGGTAAAAAAATATACAACTTTACAAAAATAAAACTACCGCTACCATTGTTTCCAATTTCCGATGTTTTGGAAAACATTAACAGTAGATAGCTTGGCGTAGACTTTTGCCATATGGCTTGCATTAGCGTGACTTGTACATGCGTCTCAGTATCCCTGCTTCTTAATAGGACGTAGTAGACTCTGCAGCAACATCGCTGCAACGATAGGTCGCAAAGCCAAAGGAACATATCTTGGTCGACTTCACGAATGTTGGAGGTCTCGCTTCAAACATAGTTGCATACAGACAAGCCGTCCATTTCGGCATTATCAGGAACACGGATATGACCCGTTTGATTCAGTCAAAGATTTGGTGTGTCCGTATATGTTAAATCACGTCCCTCATGTCATCAATTCGACATTATCTGAATCAAAGTATCTTTGAATAGTTTTCCAAATTCGTCTGCTGTATTTACAGACCAATGAATAGCAAAAATTACAGAGAGATGCCGAGATACTTTCAGCCATTGTAGATACCTTACAAACAAATCACTCCGAATCAAACGTTCACAATACCTACTGGCTAAAAATGTTCAATATCACGGCCTAGGAAGGAAGCGAAGCTAAAGCCTTCGCTATCAGCTTTGTATTGGAACAGATGGTCAGAAAATCAGCAACTCTCCTCAACCACCATAAAGATACAGCTAGTTCGCAAGACATTCAATTCACAACAAAACCCGCTATCTATTCAGTAAATATATTCTTTCCACCAGGAATATCAGACCATAATACCATTTCAACCCTCTTAATATTGCCGTTACTAATTCAACTATATATTAAGAAGATGAAAGGATTGTGTATTCCACACACAGTTTCACATACTCTTTTTCTTTCAGTGACGCGTTTCGATTCATATTTAGATTTAAGAGCTCTAGTTTTGTATCCATGATTGGATTTAGTTAGTCTTGGTAGCCTTTGTTAAAACTCAAATCGGACAGTCCGACGATGATTCGATTTATATCTAGGTGAATATCGGGTTGAAGGAGAAGACATGGACCAATACCAATGGGTCATACAGATTTATCTTTGTTTAGTGATCTTGTCGGCTTCCTTAAATAATATCTATTGAGACCTTCTGGGGAAGTCCCCCAATAGTTTTTTTACTCCTAGATTCGCGTCAAGAGGTGATTATACCCCTACACTACACTGATTTCACCATGTTTCCATTTCTAGTACGGTGTCTATCATGCTACGATCACAACACAATGCATTAGTACCTCAGTCAATAAGGAAGTTTCTATACTGTTACCCTGGAATTACAATGTTGTATGTTGCGTTTTTTTTCTCGCCTGAGGCAGGTAAAGCTGTATCACAGGGGTCAATAGATGCATTAATCTGTATTAAAACATCCGAAAATTGTCCATATCAATCAATGTGTTTGGAATTCAGTCTCTGTTTCTTGTGCGTTACGATCATAACACGATAAAATGTACTGCGACGTAAATATGTCAAAAGCACAAAAAACCGTCGTCCAGGATCTCACTCGAAGGATTTAGGTATTTTGGATATGTATCTCAAAAATCGAATCAAAGTATTGGAACATAAAACAATTCGTAAATCAAGAAAATCAAGTTCAAATTAAATGTTTGACGAGGGTTCTGGATTAGAAGATGGTGGGCATAATGGAGGCTTCTCGCAATAATTGAGGGTTAAAGTGTACAGTGGTAGTCACTCTCCCGTGTAACGATTTATTGATGAATAACTTATTTCCTTCATAATTGACCTTTTCCCGGGTACAAAGGGATGATCGTAAGTACAAAAATATACAGTCAATTTCCTTCCCCACTTAACTGATGATACGTTGGTAGTTACCTTCATAATTGGTCTTTTTGCGGGTACAAAGGGATGATCGTGAGTATAAAAGTATACTGCCAATCTACCCCATTCCGTACTTTAGACCTCATATTCAAGAGAGTATTTTTATTTATTTATAGCAGTAACTTCCTATAGCAGACGTTCGTGTGTATCATAAAATATTATGTGTTAACTGATGCATTACATCAAACATCATCTTCGTATAGACACATTTTTTCTATAACTTAGTGCTATTGTTATGATTCTAGAAGATGCTGTAACCATGGATCTTTGAAGCGAAGTACACGAAATATGCATCAGAAAGGAAGTTTCGGGTCATTTGATGTTCATGGTTCATTTAACTCAAATAATGATCATATCTACAAGTCTATGAGGATTGTTATGCTGCCATGTCGGTTAGATGGCGAACTCATTATAAGTGTATCAGGAAACTGCTCTTTTTTCTTAGAAAAGCAATTCCACTCACAATTGTATATTATTGTTTTTGAATCTCAAGTACACATTCAGGTACAGAAAATCACGGAAAGTGTTAATGGAACACATAATAATTCTATCAACTATCACAGTTTGTGGAATAAGAACGTAATTTTACGTTGATTGTATGCTCTCCACTATGCATTAGACCTGCTATAGATATGCATGTTTCGTCTTTAGCCTAGACTCGTCAGTATAGCCTGGCGGTTTACGAAGAACAAGGAATATCACTGTAAATCAGTGGTCAGGAAGTAATTTATTCGCGATTGAATTGTAGCTATAGCGACAATTGACTAGATTGTTAACTGGGAAAATAAGTTTCTATGAATCAATTGATGTTCAAACTAAATTTTCACGTCTATATTGATATTTTTTAGCAACAGCAATTTTTTAAGACTTCGACCGGGTTATTCGATAGAATCATGTGGAGGGTAGTGCTTCACATGGTTAACAATTTTTTACTTCATCGCCACTAAACAGGTGTGTCAGATTGATATTCATGTAGATTGTAGATGCTCTTACTTGGTGGAACTCTTCCATCATGCAGATAATATAGTTATGTACATAACACACAGTTTGACAAATAAAAACTCTTTTTCTTCCAGTGACGCGTTTCAATTTATATTTAAATCATCGTCGGACTGTCAGACACGACTATTTTATTAGATTAATATGCCTGATACGTAACCTGCATGAAGTAATTTACTTATGTTCATTCAGGCTTCGCGGATATAAAAGAGCTAATTAATGCAATTCAGGCCATTTGCTGTTCTCCCGACCAAGAGAGTGTATTGGTACTTTCTAAAATAAGGATATTAAGGACAACAAACAATACAGTACTGCAAACAACACTGGCAGTCACTCCCAATTTTGTGATAATTTTAAGCAAGAATAAATTCCTAGAGAAAGCACATCTGAATGCCACATAGTAACATATGTTTTCCTTTATAATGAAACAAGATATAAGGCGCTGCCATTGCTGAAAGGCCTGTAGTATTGTAAGGTATTTCTCTAACCCAGGACAGTAGCACAGGTACTGACTTGGCACAGCTCGTCAGTACCTTATTATTATGCCACAATTTTGCGAGAAGAGTGAATATAATACTAATAATACATCTTGGTATGTTGTACTAGGTTTATGGGCAGGGAAGTACCCCATACTAGCTGTAGAGCGTCCCGACAGGTGCCAGAAATGCTTATGCATCTACTGTCAGTACATTCGCAGGCTTTTTTCAGATCACACTGTTAGTCTGCTAGTTATGGTCATTGGATTCTCAGGTGCTTAGAGACAATCGATAAAGCACTGCTTTTGAAATCCCGATGCACTTCTTGCATCTTCAATTTTTCTCATTTATGCAAAAATATCTACGTGTTTTAGAAAATTAGGAGTAAACTACAATATTACAGTGTATTGAGCTGTTTTTGATAGATAATATTCCATTCACTTTACTGCATATATTTCATACGAGTGTTTTTTTTCAGTTAGCTCATACTCATCTTCCTTTCCGTGTCTTTTCGCTGTTTTACTTTCTGACTTAGATAATTTATTTGATGACTGAAAGTCAAATCAAAAAGCTATTTATATAGAGACCTGTCTTAATCTAGCGCTCTAGAGATAGACTGACTGAAACCAATAGCGCTGTAATGAGAATAAGCAAATAATTCTGTTCAGGACGCCTAGGAGCAACTCCGCAAATTTCCCAGCATCATTTATCAATACTATGTGAACCTCGGAGGAAAATATACTTTCCCCACGAAAAATGCTTATTAAGTCAGCTCAATGAGCCATAATCGTTTTTATGAAACATCCTACAATCAACCTTGATTATCATCACATAGATAATATCAAACAATTACCTTTCCTAATACCAATTACAATATTGCTTTATTTGGAAGGTACATTACATTACAAATCCATTAGGAATGTATTCGTTTGCTGTCATAATAGAATTCCATTAATTTTTCTGAGGTGATTAAACGTCTGTGATATTCGACTGTCGTTCAACGTTCGTCTAAATCCAACAAAGTTTGGTAGGAATACCTCACATACTTTTACGATCACTGGTCAAAACTGGATTTCAAAAACAAAACTTTTTTTCGGTTTCTATATAGATTGCACATTATTTCCACATGAAAATGCTGACTAGTAAAAGGTTTTTGTCAATATTTAAGCATGGAGACAGATATTACTGATGTGAAATATGAAGGCAGATGATAAATAGCTTTATATGATTAATTATAAGCATATTAGATTAATATGAAGATATCATTTCCTACGATCAAATGAATATTCGTATTACATATCATCCTTGAGTAAACCATTTCATCTGGCATATACCATGAGTGATCGCAGAACTTGCTCAAAGATACTATCGTAATCAACATTAATTTTTTTAATACTATTTCAGTCCCTTCAAGTGGCACAGATCTTGACAGCAAGCTTGTTCTACCAAACACGGTTTTACGTGGGAAATCGCAATGAACAATGTCCTTAATGTTCAGTACACACAGAGGTAGCGAATATGCACGTATCGAAGATTGTGAAATTATTGAAACACAGTCTCAAAGTCTGGTAGGGCACCATTAAAACTACAAAACTAAAACATTTTTTATCTTGAATTGCAACACATATACAGGAACTCCTGTACATGATTGCAAAGTTGAATTCTTTGTCCAATTCTAATGCGACTTTGTGTATCACTCATATCGAACTCAAATATGCTACAATATACATGGGGTTTTATTTAACAATTGCAATTTAGTTGAGGATCATCCTGTATGAATGTTGCAATTCAAATTAATATTGCAACGAGATCAGCGGCCAGCAGCCAAAAATAGATCGCCCTGTATGTAAATCATCCAGAACATGTGAGCAGCTGTCAACAGACATCTCGAATGTGTCAGATTGTTCTAGATTTGGTTATGGAACATTCGAGATGGGTGTTTTCTGTATATATACAAGTATCCAGCAGTGACAGCATGCAGTCAGTGATCAGACGTCTAATTGTGAAGAACTTGAAATCGTTGATATAAATTAGTGAATAAGTTGTTGTTGTTACAGTGGAAATAAAATAGTGTTTAAGAACGTTACAATATTAATATTCAATAATTATATTATATATTATAGTTAATGCTTTAATTTTTATAAAAATAGTAAGAATACTCCATAACCAATTAAATTTGCTAGCGATATTTAATCCAAGGGCCGGACGGTGAGCTTTGCATGGTTTAGAATCGATTAAATCATTATAAAAATCCTCATTAAATGTTATACTACAAACTTACCAGTGATTCGATCAAAGTGACAAGGAATGCTTGATTATTTCATATATAGTCAACTGCGCTTTTTTCAGACATGCCAAGAAATGCAAATAATTCATTGATAGTGACATAACAAATGAAGGTGGTAGTAACCTTGTGGAAATTAAAAATTTACAGTTGGGACGTTGTTGCAGTTAAAATTTATTATTACTTAAGGATAATTATTTTATGCGTATGCGGACTTTGCTGCTACAGTATTAGAAACAGAAATAGTTCAGGTCAATAATTTGCATAGCAAGGTAGAATAAATATACCCATAAAATTTTATTGCTAAGCCTCGTTTGGTTTAGCAAGATGAGGAGTAATTAAAAAAAGTAATTTTCTCCAAATCTAACATACAATCTAACAAACTGATGACAGCTTTGGAAGATATAACTTTCCATAGCTGGTTGTTTCACAACAAGGTAAGAACATTATCTGGGACAATCTACGATGCCTTTAGATGGTTGTTTATTATTTTTGAAGATATATAAAATCAGTCAGAATTATAAAAATATTGCATGAACTGCGTTATGAAATGACAACTTGTTCAACTCATATTACATTGCAGGACTTGATACTGACCCTCATGTGGCTCACTGCTCACAGCGGGGTGCCAGGTAACGAGAAAGCAAACTGCTTGCCCAAGATAGGAGCTAGGGGCATATGCATTGGCCCCTAACCCTTGCTGGGTATTAGCAGAGACCAGGTCAGTAATGCCCTAGATGAGAAATATGACTGCAGACTGTCTTAGCGGTTCATAGCAGACCCCAACAGACGTAGGTAGTTATGGCTATTGAACCGGAGAAGGGATTCACTCCACTTGTTAGTAGGGATCCTCACAGGTCACTGCAGATTGAACAGGCACCTGACACTCATAGGAGTGGTCAAAGACCCAATCTGTTAGAAGTGCAGGAAGAAGGACGAGTCCCCGTTCCACTTCCTGGGTGAGTTTGCCATGTACAGCGGCCTTAAGGCTGAGGTGTTCGGCACAGCGGAGTTTAACAGGAAAGACTGCTACTCAACGGAATGGTCGGACATCATGACCATGATTAAAATGTCTGGAAGGTTCGAAGGAACTACTATGTCTGTTATAATTCTAGTGATGGTCCTCGGGGTTGTCAAAAAGGGCCAAAGGTGGCCTACTTTCCAGGCTTTGCCTCCTCATTACTACTACTGCTGGTGGATTTCTGGCAGAAATAACAATCTTTGAACGTGATTAATCATTTCATCATTGGCCATGCAAGTAGCTACTATGTGCAGATAGTCTTTCATGAAGCTTTATCATCCAATATGGCTTAATATAGAATCAAACGTATCAATTAGCTGTTTAAATAGTACTTTGGATAATATCGCTTTAAATAATTCGGAGGCATATGAATATTTGATCGTACTTCAAGACTAATTTTTCCATTAATGGATTTCGAACTACCATTTGATTCTCAATAATTATTTATACCGGTATTATTCAATTCATCAATGATTACCATATAGATCAGTAGTGCTTCGATGAGCACATAAAAGAGGCCTAGTCTTTGTGAGTACAATCCTCATTACATTCATGAAATTTTTATTTTTATACATTAAGCTATGAGCTTTGTTTCAATAGATGATCCTATCATTGCTCTATCACAGTTATGGATTAATTTAAGTGCTTGCGCCACGAAAGAACTAGCTCAGGATTCATTATGAGTTCTCTGATGGTACAGTCGATCTCACCCACGTCACCATTTTTACACGTAAATATAACCTTATCAATTTGGGAGGTTTTTCATGTTCTATGCTCTAAGGGTCCTACTAATAATCATTACAGAAACTGGTATGTAATATAGATATATTAAATATGATACATCGTTCGCATGATTATAGTTTTTTTTAGGAGAGGGAAAGCTTTTATAGCCGAAGTGTGGGTGTCTCCACCGGCTACCCACTACCGTCATGATTACACAGTAGTAGTTAGTACACCCGATGCCATACCCACTAAAACCCAAACCTCCGAACGCCAACCGCCACCGCGGAACTGTTTAACACATTACTTCACGGTGGCAGCCTTGTAGCTGGCGCCTACAATCAGGTTTGCCCAACCCATAAGAACCAGACTGCGGGCACTATTGCCAGCGCCCACAATCAGGCGTTCCGGGCCTGCTGTAGGGCCCTTTCCTCTCATTTTTCCTCCCGTAGAACCATCTCTACAAATCCCGCCACAGCATTCCAATTCTGAGGGGATTTAACCATGCAGTTCACTATGGTACCTGGCGTAACAACTTCGCCCAGGATCATCATCATTGATGCCCTCCACACGTTCCACCTTTCGCAGATAAAAAACATGTGTTTTGGTCCATCCACTGCACCTGGACAATAAGTGCAGTTAGGCGAGTCGAGTAGAGTCCTTTTGTGTAGATAGCTGTTGAAGTGACCGTGTCTCGACAAAAACTGGGTGAGATGAAAGTTGATCTCACCCCATTTCCTGTCATGTCAAGGTGCCACTTATCTGATTAGGGTGTGAGTCCATTGGGCTACCTGTGTATATTGCTCCCACCGTTGTTGCCAACTGTCCATCGTCTTTTGAGTATTGAGTGTGGGTTGATGCAAGATCAAGTTTCACCAAAGCTGTTTGCGCCACAATTATCTTTTAACTATAAACTGATAGACCCACCTAAATAATGTTCATTTTTCATTCTTCTTCTTCGTCGTTCGACGAAAGTTCTATATCCTCATCACAAGACTTCGATACTAATTCCATCATTATCCTTCAACTCAAAATCACAAATTTATCTCCAACAACATTGATCTGTCCTGCAGGTATGACTTCAAAAGATTGATGCTTTTTGTACTGATGTTTATAATTTTCCGAGCAGTATGTAGTGATCCACACATTCAAATACGTTGGCCAGATCACAAGATAATAGTAGTTATAAAATTTAATTTCCTTATAATCTGAAAGTATGTTCATTATGCCCGTTGTGGCGTTTCTTCTCCTCTGAACCCGAATTGACGTTTCTCAATAAGACGTAGTGAGTTTAATAGTCATACATTGACATTGTATGGGCAAAATTATAACTGTTTTATAGTTTTCTGGCAATCCATTGTACCTTTTTTTGTCATCATTTGCAACAAATGCTTTTTGGACTGTTGAATATGTTTTATATATTGTTCATATTAATCAACCCAGTAAGTGGCACCAAAATCGGTATTTTAACTGTCTAAATAGATTTGTGATCAATCCATGTTATATATCAAGGCTTGAACACAAGTAACTATCTCAAAATCAATTCAGGATGTGTAAGCATTTTTTAATTTTTGAGATTTAATATTGAAAATGTGGATATTTTGAGGGATTAATTTTCATTAATTTTCCATATTCTGGGTGAAAGATTACAATCTGAAGGAATGCACTGATCACGCCTTTATTTTTACAGTCTCTGGAACAACTGCTGAATTTTATGCTGTGGAAATAGTTCATACTTGTAAATAACTCTTCCAAATATATTTCTTCATATTCTCCAGAACAGGAGAGCAAAATGTCTGAAGTAGCTTCGAAATACAAAATAATTGGCTTCGAGCCGAAACCAATATGACGTTCTAACTGCCTTACTAATAAGCGAAATGAATTACGGACAGAAACATAAGATAATCATAAGAATCAGTGAATTGAACTTATGGATGAACTCAGTGATGTGCTTATCTGGCAAACAGGTGCTGAATTAATTTTACATTAAGGAGCTTACCTAAATCCAGATTTAAAAGAACAAGCAAGGGCATAGTCATAACTTTAACTTTACTCTGTTAGTGGATTTAATCTAATTAAGCTCTAGTTTTATAACAATAATGCTCAACATTTTGGTGTGTCGCCAACTCTGTACTGGATAAATGCAAATAGGTGTAGCTAAGAAGTAGTATCCGAATAACAAGCTTTTATTTTCCACATAAATAATATTAAAAGTTTGATTCCGGACTTCCATTGTCTATAAAATTTTGAGTATCACGACGTTTCGATTGATGTACTATCTTCAATCGTCTTCAGGTGAACTGACGTTTTGATATCTTCAATCGTCTTCAGGTTGACATGGCTACTTATACTCAGGTTACATCAAGTTACTCAGGCTAAGGTTATTGCCAAAGAACCGCACTGGTTTCGAAGAAAATTCAAAAAGGCGGCATTCATCACCAACAACAGCAACGTGTACAGCAAACCCAGCGTAGACATTGAACCAATATGGCAGCCACTCATAATCAATAGACTACGACTGGACCAGACAACAAACAATGACCGACGAACAGCCACGTCAGCAGACCGGAACGCCACTCATCCGGAACCAATCAGAACAGACCGTACACAACTACACGTCACCTGAAGGAGTATAAGTAGCCATGAAAGGAACATGTTCGCCAGTTCACCTGAAGACGATTGAAGATAGTTGTGATACTCAAAAACTTTATAGACAATGGAAGTCCGAAATAAAACTTTTGAGAAATCCACCTTGTCTACAAGTTTCAAGCAACAATAAGGTTTACCCAGTTAATGGCTGTAAACCACCGACAAAACCACGTATCGCGTATGCATTGTGGCACGGTCCTGATCTGGAGCGTGCCTCGCCAATTATTTAGATATAATGGCGACTGAAATATTTAATGAGCAGCTTATCTGCGAAGCTTACTTGCAACGCCGAGACGGCGACACCACAACGCTTCGTCCTACAGAATGCATAACAATTATTTGTGAAGCGCCTGGGCTGTAGATGACTCTAGAGCGAACATTTCCGAATTGCATTACGACAAGCGTAAAGACGCAACACCATCCCGGCAATTTATTTCCGGAGTTGTTGGAATATACTTGCTTAGTAGATGGGAAGATACTTAATGGAACTTATCCATTCCTAAGCATGATCATGGTATCCTTGATATACAGCAAGTTATACTTCGCAAAGAGGTCGATAATTTTCAAAGGAATGTCAAATATTCTACCTTTATAAAGTTGAACAATGATTATCTAATTCCTCCAAAGGCTGTGACCCAGTTTGGTTAAATATGCTTTATGGCAAGATCTCAAAACCGACAGATGAACCATGAGATTTTCTACAGTTACTCTTATAGTTCTATCTCAGGACAGGTAGCTTCGCGTTGCCTTTGGTGCAGTGCATTATATTTTTGGATTCATCCACTATGCAAATGCATCATCTCTACTATAGGCATTCATAATAGTTCATTCTGAGGTCTTGTTTCAACCAAAACTGTTACCCTTGAAGTGGTCCTATATATTAATGTCATTATAATTTAAATATCAAATTCTTTAATTCTGTTGTGTACTTTGATAACGGCTGTCGAGACAGCGAAGTATCAGTAAAGACATGCATTCATTCGTATGTGGGTTCATCTAGCGGCCAACGGAAAATATGATGAGCTGAAGTGTACTTTCACTCGATACCAGGTGACGTCCATGGGATGTAACAAATATGTCATTGGTTTCCTGCTATGACTCCCTGAACGTTTCTTTTACAAACTCACCCATAGCCCAATCTTTGATTTTGATTCAATTTGATTAAACATCATACCTGGTATTGGTATACGGTATAGGTGCATTATTGTAATCTCCGTAGTAATGCTTGACTCGATAACCTACCCCACTTGGGGTGTTCAATGGATGCAACAGTTATAGTTATTAGTAAATTACGCTTTACTGATGAGGTACACGTGTCGTTGCTTTCGGTTTGTGTGCTCTTGTCATGATCTGATTCTTTTCTATTCTTCTTTTCAAATTTTACATAATTCCTACGAGATATACTCTATCCGCCTTATTCCCAGCTTTCGAGTGATCATGTATCTATCAGCAGGTGTAACGTTATATAGTAAGAGGGAGAAATGATTACAAATGTATTACGTAAAAAGAGAAAGTGAGATCATTACAAGTTATTAACAACACAGCAGTGAAGACCAAACGTTGGTCGCTCACACCATCATCTGAAAAACAACAAAGTACCGCTACTAAGTGAAATATACATAAAAATGTTTTAGAGACTTTTCTTATTTTATTCCAAACTCACGGAACCACATTTTCAATGCGCCATGTTCAGAGTCATCAGCCACACAGAAAATTAGGAGGAGAGCAGTGTTAGTCAATGGTAAATCTCAATGAACGGAGATGGAATATGTAAACATTGGTAAATCGCAAAAATATAGTTGCGGAAAATAGACCTGAAATGGTGCAACCCTATATGTAATAATAAAAGGTGATACCTATTTCTGCTTGACTTCATCAGAATCACCGTCAACGAATTGACTACACATTCTCAGAACCTGCTGATATGTATGGGTGTAACTTGAGAAGACAAGGGTGGAAGGAAGAAACAAGAACAGAAGCTACATCAAAAGCCAAGCAGTACATTTGTGTCTTCAGTATTTCAGAGGCGACATCTAGCGTTGGCCTCACTTGAAGATAGTTTTGGAAAACTGTAAATATGAGATGAATGAAGACTTCATATATACTTTCAGTATATCCGCCAAGAAGCTTCACAGCAACTTGATCCATCCTTTCTTCTCAAGCATATGGAGGCGCAACAGCGTGGTCGAACCATCGGCGACGTCTAGCGTCGCGGCGCTTAAAATCGATGTGCCCTCCGTCACAGGAGCTCAGTCGACGGCGTCCGTTCAGAGCGCGCGGTCCCTTCGTCCCTTTCAAACCGATCGCTCTACGATTCGCTGACGCGATCATTTACGACGTGTGGTGCGTGACTTTTTTGCAACTTCGCTAACTTCCTGAGAGATAGTAAGCGGTTTTATCTCGGGGTTGCTGCTGCTTTACTTGGAAGTTCCGTCTTGAGGCAAAAAGTAAGTTTGAAAAAAGGTTCGCAATGGTGGTGTTTCCTATTATTTGATTCCGTAACATTATTTTTGATCAATCGTTTAACACAACTGGATGTGTAAAAAATATGCCTGGAAGGTGAAACCAATCAGAAATTAGTCAATCAGATGACTTCTCACACTGTAATGATACCGCTTTTTGCTTGATTATAATTTATTGTGGTTAAATGATATCATAATTATAGGAGATTCCTTCACAAATTCGCAAACTTCGCTAGCCCGTTTTTTCGATATTTTCTTCTATTTAACAGAAATAAATGTGTGAAACTAAAGAGGAGATATACATTTAATAAAATATAATACGGAATAAAATAACATGAAACATTTTTGTACGGTATCGCGACCTGGAGTTAGAAAATTTGATAGTACCAAATAAAATTTAGTTTGGTATAAAATTTATTTGACTTTCCGAATAATGATCGATACCCAAGAAAGATTGATTGTAAGTAATGATAGTATTCAAACTTAAACTTTAAAAAATGTCAATGCTATTACAGGCTTGGATATAACGTTTGCAGAATCTGATTCAGGGTTTGCATATTTCGAAAGATGAAGCCCTTAAAAAATATTTAGCTGCAAGCTAGGCCGATCAAAAACATGCGAAATATGTAAAAAATTGAATTTATTTTACATTGAACACCTTTGTGTCCTTTTATTATAGGAATTAACTACTCAAAACTACAATACACACAATCGTTTCTGGCTATGGTCAGTATTGTACAATCAACATTTAAATGCATTTTTATTGACTTCACAAATATTACCTGAGTGGATAATACCTATGCAAACCAGGATAGCCATGTAAATATCTTTTTTGATGACTAATCATTTAGTGGATATAATGGTGTTATTATATTAATGGAAATGTTTGTAAATGTGTAATTATCAGATTAATGATTGATCTGCAGTTTTCTCGCGTTAATCCACACCACATATAGAATAGCAAAAATAATTTGGTATAGTAAAACTATCAAATATTTCAGAATTTGTGTCATTCCTGTTCCAGTAAATGTCGTATGAACGTTTCAATACTTCAGTGTAATAGCAACATGAAACTCTTGACTCGGTTTCGTATATATAGACGAGTCTAGGCTAAAGATGAAAACAGCATGTCTATAGCAGATACAGTGACGTGAATAATGACGAGATAACGGTACATCTTAAAAAGTTTTCACGAAGGGATGTCGCTGTAAATTATTTCACCCTTGTTGTCAAATGTCGCAAGATGACCGCTTCAAGTGTTATGACTTTGACTTTGTAAGATGCCGATGGGCAGCGCCAACGTGCGCGATGCTTGGAGATGAGTTTAATAGAGATAATGATTATGTGGAAGTAATTATGGTTTTATTTTTTTTCTACTTCACCGATTAAAAATGGTGTAGTCGTGCTGCTCCGTTGTTGGTCAGCCTTCCAAAGCAATTTTCTATTTTTGGCGTCATGTGAAAAGAAACCTTCATTCTCGAACGTCCCCAAATAACTTCTCATCCACTAGTTATATAATAAAAGCCAATAGAGACTCAAACCGCATGGCCTGTCTCTGCGTCCTAAACTATGTTATCAATTCGTTGCCCCTCGGATAAAATCACATCAATCCACTTATAGGCTTCGGACAAAAATCCAGAATTAATCCAATTTCAAGGCACAACATAAATATGTGAAAATACTATATAGGTGCACAACTGCACATATCATTCCATGGAACCTAATAACAAGTTAAAGTATTAAATCATAAGATATACCTAAATATTGAAAAATAGACTTATGGGTGTTACATATTTTTCTCTCATTCTGTAGTTAATATGGCTTATATTGATGTTAACGAAAGGTGTGACCACCAACATTATTTATTTGCTGAGGAACTCGAAGCTCATTAGTTTATGTATTTCTGGCACAACCTATGCTCCTGTATACTAAGTCGAATTTGCGGTAGACTTAGTAATATATCTTACGAGTTATGGAGTTTGACTATGGTCCGTCGTTAATACAATCCAAACTCCTTTGAGGTGAAGTCAGTAACTTGTTACAAAAGCAGTCAGAACTTGGCTATTGGTATAGATTCAGATCTGTTCGATCGTATTTGCTAGCTTGATCTATGCATTGGAAAGCAATCATCATATTCAAACGTATTATCCGAACGGTGGCTGACACGAATTCAATTTTCGTTAAACTTTTTTTTTATTGATTAAATATCAATGAATAAATGAAATGAATTCAGTCCTTCACCTAAAAGAAAAATCGTTAAAAAACGTTAAAAATCTATATTGCTATAGCAAAAACAGTTTTATGATCATCGATTCAAGGACCAGTCGTAGGAACATATTCACTCGGACCGATTGGGAGTTGTCCCTACATAGCTCAATTGGTGGGGTGTCTGTCCGTTACGAGTATGTTACATGGTACAAATACCACCGTGAGTGAATCTCTAAATGTGAATATGTGTATTGTCCTAACCTTTCGGACTAGGAAGTAAATGACTGTCACGAATGCTGATTAATTTTTGGTACACCGCCCTAAACAAGTTGTGATCTTAGGTTCCATATGTGGTGGATGAATGATGTGATGAGGTGGAATATCCATTAAACTGCTAACAATAATATGTACTCTACTAGTAATATTATGAAAGCCATTAGGGTAGCTGCCCAAATTTATAGCAATACTGAGAAGGAATTATATGGGAATGGTGACAAAATGTCTCAACAGCGCATTCATTAAGACAGAAGTGAGGGTGGCGAAAAGTATATTGAATGGTCCACACCAGGATTGAAGAGAAGTGTCGATGCTGCTCAACGAGGGGTGGCAATGAAATATACGAGGATAATGTGTGTTGGTGTGGCATTAGTAGTTAGGGTAGTAGTTATAGTTACTCATATTTGCTTTTGTGTTACATATTGTATTATCAAATCATATATTATGTTTAGCATTCTAACTCCGGAATATAAGTCAGCTTGATTCAGTTATTATATACTGATACTATCTTGAGTTTTGAGATATTCCATCTATATTGTTTATCTTACCTAGGCGCCTAGTAATTTTTCACTGCTTACTATGTGTACACTTCTGGAGATGATGTTATTGAAGATATTGAGATTGTGATTAGGAGATTCAGATTTAAGGTCTAAGTTTCAATATTTTAGAAACAGTGACAGTTAACATGACACGGATCAGTTAGACCAGTCCAGCCAGAGTTGGATTTGGGGGATCAGTCAATAGGTTTATCGACCGTTCATCCCGTGGTCCCACCCCTCCTGCCATCTGAGCATGGTCTATGCCCAGCAGTGCCTGCCATTCCGAACACCCCTCCGATGGCTGAGGTACTTTAGTGTTCTCTCCTTGGCGCGTAGATAAGCTTTGATACCGGTACATCGTAAAAGTGTTTGGGAAGATCCAGGGATGTCGCTGTAAATCAGTTCACCCCCATAGACAAATGTCTTAAGGGACGTCTGTTGCCGCTCCAAGGCAGTCCAGGTGTTTGACTTCATAAGTTGCCAATGGGCGTCCCCATAGAGGACGGCACATGGAGATGAGTTGATTTAGAGTTGTATATTTTATCTAATTCAAACAATCTGTAACTGAGTCGACTTTCGAGAAATGTAGATTGCAAACTTTTTTCCACCCATGTAGCATACGGTTTGACAATTGCGACAATCTGCTTGCGGTAGCCTACCGCTCCAGTATCAGCTAAAACGCGTCGTTCTAGATGAAATAATCCACATTTGAAGACACGCCTTGCGGAATCTCTCTTATTAAATCTTGGATTACTGCGCTGGCTGGGGCGGCAGCAGTACAATATCGATGTGTATGTATATTAGCGCTAGTATACGGAATTAAAGTGTAAGGGCGTCTCTACAGAAACTAAATCTCATTCCAAAACAACAAACGGATCTGGAACTGGCTGATGTCTTAAGCAATGTGAGTGAAAACAACACTATACCCCGATTGAACAGACTCACACGTTAATTAAATACTGCATCAGTGTTGAGTCACAGGCGTATCTTTGAAGCTGACTGTTCCTAAGTACCACATAGTTTGTGATACCGTAAAACGTTATTTTATCAATAATAATATATACGTCTTGCATCTCTTATCAAAACGTGTAAGAATTTGCTTGATACTGAATTAAAAGAATGATAACGTACCAAGGCCAAACTAATCTAAACAATTCAATTATATACTCTTTCATCATATACATGACCTTGATTTATGAGCCCCTGCTATGATTTTCTCCCTGAGCCAATGTTTTTTCTTGTTTGTGATTAGATCAGTTAAACTGTGGTAATCATAGTCATTCTAATGAGTACATTTTTTGCACAATTAGTGCTATCAATTAATCTCATTAACTTTTATTGCCTTCCAGCAAATTCCTTCTCTGAAAATGTTGATATATGTAGATACAGAAATGCGTTCATGTCAGATGTCCATATTTAATCATTTAAATAATGCTTGAAGAATACTGACCTGTTTAACAAAATTAGACTAAAAGTAAAAGTCACGTATATATCTTACCATATAAGATCTAAGATTTAGACTGAAGCGAGAAAAAACTGTTAAACATTTGGCTAATTACCTTGCTTATGACAAGTAGTCAGTAGCCCTACAAGCATGATACACACTGCAGGTTGTGTCACAAATTTTTTGTATATGAAGTTCTAGAGTAATTAATCGGTTAAATTTTCTGCAAAGACAGTCAGTGATTCATGTGTAATATGTAACTTAATTTAGCATGAAGTTTGAAATGAAAACTGAATTGTTAAATTATATACTTTCAATGAACGATTGAAACTTTTTAAGTCTCGCAATCTATGGTATGACCCAGACTTGCTTCTTCTGCTTGTAGTTTAGTATTTTAAACACTAAAATTACTGTAATGATTGCACTGATACAAGCAGCGTCAGCAACAACTTGTTGTGCATCCATTGTGTTTGAAGGAAAACATCAAGTGCTTTCAGTACACTATAGCTTTAATCATAACGATGATCAAATCAGTGTAATAGGATGAAAAGATACGACATCATATACTTTGACCATAGACATGATCATATATCAGTGACAAAAATATGATTGTCCTTATTGATGTACCGTGCTGTAACTCGCGCGGGTACCATCGTTTTTGCAGCGACCGAGGCGACGGGGCGCGGTTGAATTATTGGGCCTGGATACGAGGGTCACGCTGAAAGTTTTTAGATACATCAAGTGCTTACAGTACACTATAGCTTTAATGATAACGATGATCAAATCATTGTAATAGGATGAAAAGATACGACATCATATACTTTGACCATAGACATGATCATATATCAGTGACAAAAATATGATTGTCCTTATTGATGTACCGTGCTGTAAGTCGCGCGGGTACCATCGTTTTTGCAGCGGCCGAGGCGACAGGGCGCCGTTGAATTATTGGGCCTGGATACGAGGGTCACGCTGAAAGTTTTTAGATACAGAAAAACTACAAGGTTTTTTTCAAACACTTTATTCTGTTTTTTCAACATATTCTCCCCTACCTCAATACATTTACGCATTCGGTAAAACAACTTGTCAAATTTTTGTGATCAAGGTTCTTTTGTAAGGTTGCTGATTTCCTCCTCAAATGCAGCGATTGCCTCTTCATCGGTGGAAAAATGGTGACCTCGTAACTTTTCTTTGATCTTAGGGAATAAGAAGATGTTCAGAAAAAAAGTCGAGTGTTCTAGCGGCGCTGTGGGCGGGTGCGTTGTCGTGGTGCCATTGAATACCCCGCAGACCAGTCTTTGGACGGCTCTTGCATAGTTCTTGGTTATATAGCTTTCAGAAGTAACTGTCCTTTGATTTTCCAAGACTACCGTTGTGATGTATCCACTTTTAGAAAAAAAAGATGTGACCATTTTCTTTCCAACACTCTTGGAACGACGAATTTTCGTTGAGGGCTGCTCACTTTCAAAGCACCAAACTAATGACTGCTGTTTAGTTTCGGGATCATAATGATATAACCATGTTTTGTCTCCGGTAACGATATCAAAAGTGTTTTAACTGTGCCCATTATCAAATTTTTCAAGCATAAACTTAGCCCAATCAACTCTTGTTGCTTTTTGCTCACTGGTCAACAAATGTGGCACCCATCTGGAACACCGCTTCCTTAGGCGAAGGTCATCATGAATGATTGTTCGGAACGCTGCCGATCCAATCCCCAGAGAAGCCTCCATCTCGTAGGTTATATGTCGATCTTTTTTTACCATATTTTGCACAGCTTCTACAGTTTCCGGAGTAATAGCAGTGGGCGGTCGACCTGTGAGAGGTTCATCATCGAGTGAAACCTAGCAAACCAATTAAAAACTGTAGCCTTAAAACGAGCAGAGTCCCCAAAGCAACTCACTAAACTTTCGTGACATTCCGCTTGTTTTAGTCACTTTTTATGGTCATACAAAATCATGGCTCGAAAATCGCGACTACCCGGTTTTATTTTCACGTTAAAATTCGGCCAATACTTACAACTGCTAAATGATTCAAACGCTGCCTTCGCGTGTAAGCACTTACAACTTTAGACAAAATAGCTGCGTGCTCAAACTTGTTTAAACTTGTATATATTAGGAATATCTAAGGCATTTCATCGTGACCCTCGTATGCTTGCCATAGAGCGCCTGTGACAGCATATCAGTTTTGATCTATTTGCTGGAACGAATGGACATGAATATGTCTCGGATATTTCATAAGCTTTTTATTAGTTGTGTTGAACATTCTCGCATTCTATGGAACATCACAAATCTGCGAAATGTGATAGTCGCCTTTATAGGACATACATAACAGGCGCTCTAAACGCTGTAATCTTCATGAGAGTTCTCCTGACACCCAAATAGATATCATATCATTTATTCTTTTGCGTTTTCCATATGCATTTTCTCAAAATCAATACAGCATTTCTTACTTATGACGCCTACCATGTTATGTGAGCTATCGAACATCAAACTTCAGCTCATTGTCTCCCAGTTCAGCTTCCGAGTAAGATCCAAAGTGACGTTTCAGTAACCTAAAATTCATCCAACCGCGGAATATGACTAGAAGATTTTCTAGAGTTGTAGGACTCAATAAATGGATGTACATGAGATATACGTCTAGGGTGGCTATCACTTCGATGGACTGACAAACTATGATGTATTCTTACGTCTCAATATAAACCACCTCATTTCCTAGGTTTGCACAATAATGGAAAGTCAATTTAGATAGTAGTAGTACCATAGAATAATCTACCGGAACTAGGTTGTTCTATGATAAGATGGGGTAACAAAATGATAATGTGAAATGAAGATGTGAGAATGGAAGCTGCTTCACTGATGAATTCTAAATTAGGTAAGACCTCAATTATTTTGATTTAGTATTTGCTGCCACATCGGCATTATTATATTGATATCATTACTTCCACACCATAACAAACACCTAAGAAGTTACCACAACTAATTAATAATAACTCATAATATTGTCTAAATTGGTCAAAACTTCATGATTCAACAATTGCACAAGCCAGAGAACCTCGTTCCACTTTCAAATGGAAACTAGAACAATGCGAAATAACAGGCAATTTGTCTAATTACAATTCTACGGACTTATATATGAACATGGGGTATTTTACACCGAATTATCTTCGGGATTATAAAATTAATCAATTACCGAATAGTGCAGAGAGTCGTTCGACGATTTGATGACCAAAAGCGCTAGCTGGAGACGCTTCCACGACCATGGTAATGAATTTATTGTTTAGCACATCGTTTTGCAGATTTAGCTGCGTAATATTTAAAATTCCCTACGTGTATATCAAAGACTACAGTAGTTTGAAAAACTTCATCACTTCGTACGAGTTGCTACATCAATTTTCCTGATTAATTAAGATATCAACTCCAATTTAGTCTTTACAAGAATAACGGCATTATTACATCATTATGTGTGTATCTTGGTTAATTCCTTTCGATACGAAAAATCTAAAAAACCTATTTTTTATATAATTGGTTCTGAAACTCATGATTGATGAACTTTCTAGTGGAAGCTGAAATAACCTAAAAATACACCCAGTTTGTCTAATTTCAATTCGACCGACTTATGGTAATATATATCAGAATAATCTCCGGGATTATAAATTTAATCCATTACCGACCGGTGGAGAGGATCTCTCTAAGTTTCTCTGACAAAAAACGGTAGCTGGTGACATCTCCGCAGCTGTGGTAATAAAGTTACTGTTGAGAGCTGTAAAACGAATTTTACACTTCCACAACGCGTTTTTGTCATAGCGATAGTGAGGTAGTGAGCTGTGACATAATTAAAAATGAAGACCTCATACGATCTTAGCTCTACTATCACAAATTACACTGTATAATCACTAAGGAGGTATTTTCGACCACATCATTTATACAGACTTGATAATACTGCACTCTTTTGACATGTTACATTAATTCAATATCCCGATGAAAATCTCACTGAGTAAAGTATTGAGCTTTTTGGCTGTATGTTCATAACGTGAAAAATACCAACAGAACAACATACGTCTGAAACTTCTTTGTAGGTTAGCTTGAATCAATAACTTGGCTTTTGGGATACTGAAATACGTCGAGTTAATGGTGCATACTGTCATTCGCTATTTGTATTGAGATCGTAATGGAAATGCTTCCAAATAGTTACTTTCCTACGAACCTTCATGCAACTTATCTAACCAATTATTCTCCACATGATAGATCAAATTTGGAATAGGTGCAATCTATGAACTTTCCGAGATGAAAATGCTACTTAATTGGTAACATACAGAGACTAATTACCTACAATAAAAAGAAATACATGTTTATAGTGTAATTAAGATAGTAATAACTAAAAATATATCGAACTTTTCCAGCAACTAGCCGTCTTTGTGGGGTGAGCCGTGACGGAAGCTTTGGTGAAATTAGGCGAATTTGATACATTCAGATAGTAGATATGGCGGATTTCCTTTAAATATAATAGAGGTTTCCTCTATTGGGTTGAGATATAAACTACTGAAGGACGCCTCTGGTCCGCTGGAAATTTATTTCTTTTCCCTGAATAACTTGTTAACGGTATTGTATAATTCAATGATGGACACCAAATGGAAGAGGGGCTGACTAGCCTTAATGGATTACTAATAATTCGTTAACGTGTACAATAAGGGCACGGTAATAATATTCTCCAGCCAGCCGCAACCTTCAGCTACCAAAATAACACTCTTATTTAGTATCCATAAAATGAGCATTTTTATTAGGAATGGAATGATGGAATGTATAATATTAGAAGCCCCATATTGAATTGATTCACCAAATTATGTCCAGTGCGTGAACAAATTTAGTTTTTCAAATACAACATGTTTTCATTTATATGTATTCTTATGCAGATAAGTCAAAACCATAGGCCGCCAATCTAAACGTATTCTCTACACCTTTTGACTAAAATAAAACTGTTTAGGAGAAGAACTATCGCAAAGCCGTAAAAATAGTTAGTAATATTTATGGAGGATTTTTCGCATCGTTCCCTGTATAAATATACAGGACATGCATCACCACAGTGTTATTATTTCGCCGTATGTACGAGTATATATGTATACGTAGTTGAAACTTGAAGCTAATGTTAATACTAATAGTTCAGTGGTTCCCAAGTTATAGCTGTGAGCATATCCTGAGTTCACCAGGGTTACTTAGAAGATACCGTTTCATAACGTTCTAGTTGCTAAGGTACACAACAGCATGGGCGGAACAACAAGCAATTTAACCATATGTTCTCCTCTCTCAGTAGACAAGAAATGAGAAGTAATAATTACTCCATTGTTGTATATCATAGAAGAGAAACGAAAGTGTTTCAAGATTTGATGATACAATTTCATAGGTCTTAAATATGTCAATATATTCGAAGTTGAAGCAGAAAAGAGTCCGCCAAAAATTATCCTGACAAGAAAATCAAATGCTGGTCTACCAGTTTTTGAGCTCCATCTCCGTCCCTCTGGGTAACAATATTCGAGTTATCTTTTATCAAGCTTCTGGGGATTAGCATTCCAGACCTTACAAAGTATATCCACAGTACTAGCACTAGAAGGGTCCAGCGGGTGCATCCTCACCAGATCGAATTCTGCCAAAACTCTCCTCATAGCTCCTGGTGTATATAACCCATCCTGGATCTGCATTAGCACTACTTCAGGATGCACCCCAGTTTTAGGTAGCGCACCACCGGTTACCTAGGCCTAGAGCGAGCACGAGCTCGCATCTATTGGCCAGCATCGCTCGACACCCCCGTACCCGTCTTGGTCAAGCACCAGCGCTCCCTTTGCGGTCTAGATTTCCATCTAGTCCGCCACTCGCGATTGCTCCAGCTTTGCCTTCAGCACCGAACGAAGGAAATAATAAATCGCCACCCAGTGGTCCCGACTCTGTCATGGTCAGTACCACCTTGTCGGGTGTGATTGTCCGTCCCACGGTGCTCTCCATCTCTGTCCTTTGTGCGACCCAGCGGCCGCAAACAAAGAACGTATGTACCGCAGAGTCCACCAGAAGTGGACAGTATTGACACAACGGAGATGCCTTCTTGCCCATCCAGTGGAGGTACTCCGTGAACGCTCCTTGACCCGACAGAAACTGTGTCAGGTAGTATGACAGGGATCCATGAGACCGGTCCAGCTGAGGTTGGATTTGGAGGGTCAGTTGATGTGTCCATCGATGGTTCCCCCGTGGTCCCACACCTCCTGCCACCCAAGCATAGTCCCTGCCCGGCGGTCCCTGTCGTTCCGAACACCCCTCCGACGATCGAGGTACCCCAGTCTTCTCTCCTTGACGAACCCCACAAGTAGTAGTAGTAGTAATGGGGAGACAAAGCCCGGTGAGTAGGCCCCCATTGGCTCTTTCTTTTGACCTCGAGGACCATCACTAGAACTATGGCAGACGCGGTAATTCCTTAGTGTCGAACATTCCAGACCTTTCAATAAAGGTCATGATGTCCGACCATTCTGCTAATAGCTCTCTTCTCTGTCAAACTCTGCTATGCCGAACACCTCGGTCCTAAGTCCGCGGTATACGGAAAACTCACCCAGAAAGTGGAACAAGGTCTCTTCCTCCTTCCAGCACATCTGACAGATTGATCTGTGAGGATTCCTACCAGCAAGTGGAGTGAATCCCTCCTCCGGTTCGATAGCTCCCTACGTTTGTTGGGGACCTCTCTCCAACCATGCTTTTGCCATTTCGTTATATGCCCAATTATCCAAGGCATTGCTGACCTGGTCTCTGCTAATACCAAGCAATGCTTAAGGACCAATGCATGTGCCCCTTGCTCTCATCATCGCCAAGCAGTATGCTTTCTCATTACCTGTCTCCCCACTGTGACCACGGTCCCACATGAGGGTTGCGTTCTTCGATTGGGCTAAGCGTTGGAGGGCGGCGCTGCATTCCTGGACGAGTGGTGATCTGATCCTAGGAGATGCTACCACTCTCAAAGCTGCCTGACTATCGGAGCATATATAAATGTCATGCTCGCTCCGTGCACCGTTGTACTTCTGCTGAAAAACTGACGTGTGGGTTTCATGTGCTAACGAAGAGATACTCGAAAATAACTACAGAATCAGTTTTAAAAAAATGATAACAATTTTTAGCTTAGCATGACCAAACCCCGCAATTTCTTAATAAAAATCACAAAATTAAGTCTTACGTTTCCGGACCGTTAACCAGAACCGAGGTCGCTTTATGTGCCATATGACAATTGTTGATGCCAATTTGTTTTCGTCTACATAGTTTTATAATATAATTTTGTATCCAAATTTGTACAGAATGCGTCACTTTTATGAGTATAGTAGGTTTTAAAAACCTTTTGGCTTAGGTTCGTTACGCTTTGTTCGTTTCAGTTCAGCCGTATGTATGCCTAGGGCTTGGGAACTTAGCTTGCAGATAACTCCATACCACTTACCGCCCGAAGAAAGGACAGAGAAAACAAGAAAAATTAGCAATCCAACAAAGTTGTACTAGTGTGCCGGACGTAAAATTAATGGAATTGTTTTCTGCATGCCCTTGGTGAGGCAAACTTTGAAGGTAAATTACCTCCGATTACCGACCACATTGTTCGAACATAAAACGGCTTAGTTATAGCTGAAAATACCTTAAACCGTCTGGGATACCATGTTAGACCAATGTCACTAGTGCCCTAGTTTTTATTTTCACTCCAAATTTTGAAGTGTTACATTGTTCTGGTTGATCAGGCGAACTTCAGCTGGCATAGCATTACATTGACCGAGAAATAGGTAAATGTTCTGTGTAGATTATGACCCAGGTATTTGAGAAATAGCTTCAGTGTAAAGTATCTTCTTAGGTGTATTCAATTTCTGCATCGCCTCAGAAATATGATTTTATGTTGAAAATATTCCGACTTGGATAGAAAAGAGATGTTCATCATATTAATGAGGGCATAGAAAGGATTGTCAAACGTTCAAGAAATGGAATCCAGCTTAAAGCACAAAAGACTCAGACAAAAAAGTCTCATGCTGGTTAATCAGCCGTGGAAATAAATAGACACCCAGTACTTCAGTCACCTTCCATATGACGAGCATGTGCCGGCCTTGCTAGGTCGCCGTCCCAGAAGCTGGACTTTCTCTTGCGTTCCATATTCGCTACTCTACAAGGCTCAGGTCAGAACATCGCTGAACTTCTGTTCGCATGTGTGAGGAGTCCCCACGGAGCACTCCCTAAAGCTTTTGAACTGAATCCAAAAACGAGCATTACGTTTAATGGATGCGGCGGATCTTACAAAATTCATCCACAGTCTGAAACATTGAAGATAAGTGGCTGTACTGTGTCTATTCTACATTCGCTATCATGGTAATGTTCGATGAGCTATCTAGCATAATAACACCACCAGTTGGTTGTACAGCAGACACCATGGGGGCACAATGGACGCATCCTCACCGGGTCAAACTTCCAACACATCGAAGGAGCCTCTTCCAAAAATCGTTCCCAAAGCAACTCACTAAACTTTCGTGACATTCCGCTTGTTTCAGTCTCTCATTACAGTCATAAAAAATCATCTACTGAACGATTCAAACGCTGTCTTTGCGTGTAAGCACTTTTAACTTTAGACAATATAGCTGCGTGCTCAAACTTGCTCAAACTTATATAGATTAGGAATACCTAATGACTTTCAGCGTGACCCTCGTATACATGATTTTACCTACGACGTACGAATTCTTATTAACACCTAAATAACATATCTGGATGGAATGTGGGTGCTGATCTATAAGCTATTATTTGATTATCATAACCGGTTTTCATCACTTTGGATATCTAATTTGCAACAAGATATGCAAAATAATGAAAACATTAACATATATTGTCTATATCAAGTTAAGCTGATGTAGAATCCTGCTCTTTCAATTCACTTCAGGAATAATGTCAGTAAAACCATCGCCTCACGCTTTTACTGAGCAAGCGAGATTCTGTAGTCGTGTCGGTAAATAGAAAAAAAAACTCCTAACAAGGCAGCTACAGTAGGAAATCGACAAGTGTAAATTTCCGAAATTGTGTTGTTTGCGTTTGGGCGGAAGTGGTGCTGATTTGATTGGAGGACGCTCTCCTATATCAGCATCGTTACTAGATAACGATTGTGGGTTATTCGCAACGGAATAAAATCAGTTTCGGATTTCCGCCATATCCATCGATATTGGGTTCCTTCTACTTCCCACCCATATCGAGGGTAGTATTGTGTTTACGGAAAATTTCAACACTGTGAGTATCATGATATCTTTATCGCACGATGAATGGGCAATGATGCTACATTTCCTAGAATTTTAACTTTAAGGGTGTGTTAAAAAAATGCTTACCATTTTTTTACGCATGTAGTCTTTTTGCTTGTCTTGTTAACTAGATAATAACCAATTAGCTAATTCCATTGCTGGTTGACATATTCTCCCTCTAATATACGTTACACGGACTACCTAGCATTTGGAAGGTCTGATATTAAAGTGACATATAAAATATTTAAGTGCTTTATATGTCTAGTCTGGGGTCTTTACTGTGAATGATGTTCGTGAATTGTTTCGACAGTCATGAATATGTTATGAGCTGTTTATACTTCCATTGTGATAAATGGCCGAAAATATAATTTAAATATAAATCGGAACGCGTCATTGTGAAACCGTGTTTCAAATACAAAATTATTTAACTGCATGATGGAATAGTTTTGGCAAGTAACAGCATCCACAATCTGTAGTCAATAGAGTTACATATTTGTATGCAAAAGCAACGGTGGTTATCGATTTTACACTTAAGGGAAACTTAGGTGTTGCGATTATGATACTTCCAATGGTTCAAGATATAACATCCAGTTGTCAAGTTTTCGAAGCAGCTTATTAAGACCAGTCTATGGCTCAGAATCGCTTATTTTGGGTATTTCTAAATTGCACGGCTCTCTATAGTGATCTGTAAGAGGGCGGCTTCACATGCTCTACCTATGATTCCTTAGAACAGTCTCGCACAGAAATAAAAATGCAATGAACCAAAAATTCCATGAACTGCTATAAAAGATCATTAAATCATGATGAGTATCCATAAATATCTTGTCTGCAATAACCGCACCCCATCAGATTTTAATTTCCTCCAACTCAGCGATCTCCCCTCTGAATCTACCTTGGGGCAACTGCATATTGCCACCTGGATACAATCACGAGTATGGTACAGGAAAGGTAGGATACAACTATTCGATCATCAAGTTGAAGGAAGAATCGTGACAGGATACCCACGCAACATTTATCTGACTTCTAACTAAGTCTGACGCTAAAGCAACGTCAGATTCAGTGAAAATTGAGGTTGTATCCTACTAACACGACTAACGACGTCGCTTTTATATCAAAATCGAAGTTTTTGTTTAACGACAACCGACATTGTCATCTAGTACGTCTAAGCGATGAAACATAAATTGACGTTGTATTTGTCATTATTTTACGTTCCTTTTCGGTTACCTAATGTTGGTGCGGATTGATGAGCTTTTATCGATGTCCGCTTATATGATTATTACAAGTTGTGATTCCCATACATGTACGATAGTAAACATAATCTATAACATTGTTTATTCAGGTTTGTTTCAAATTTGCATTACATTTCTATACCATGTCAAAATACCACAAAAAAGCATTTCAGCATTCTTCTACTTTGATAATACAGACAGTTGTATTTGGAACAATTTCTTTTTGTCTATAATAGACTATGGATTGTCATTGGCGGTCGAGAAATTAGCAAGAACTACCGGAACTTCTTCAAACTTAATTTAGTTTCCATTTTCAAGTCATTTCTGGACGTGATGAAATGAATATTTTTGTGTATTAAAACGTTTTAAAAACTCTCAAAACTTCATTTTTTAATCTTTTGCAGCGTTCTGGTCAGCGTGGGCAAATAGATTTATAAGGTATAAATTAATAATGTTTGTAAGCAGCTGTGATAAATGAGAGCCTGCTACGATCAAGATCCTGTAACGTTTGAGAAAAATTACACCAATATCAAGAGACTCTCGGTCGAGTTAAAATTATTCCATAAGAATTACTATTGAAATTACCAGAATTTGATGATTAAACTTGGCAATTGTGTTCACGACACACATACTGCTCTGATAAGAACTAAAAGGGCGGGCGTCCAATCTCTGAGACATCAGCATACCCAAAAATGTGTACTGCTTTGTTGAAGCTTATGTGAGTCCATAATCCATTATTTTCTGTATACTTCTCTTCTTATTTCATTCGGACAAAATATTTTTGAAAATGCGACCACGTTCAGTTAGATTCTCATAGTTTTATTCAGGATAATATAATTATTAATTGGACTACAATTTGTTATACTTTGTCGAAGCGTTCCACATGATCTTTGTTCATAGTTGCTCCAAGCACTATTAATGAGGTTATACAATTTTGAATTGCCTTATTAGTACATAGAAAAGTTGCTATTTTTGAAGATGTTTTCCATAAACCTTATTATAATTTGTTTTCTATTATGAGTGTTATATTATATATTGGTCAATAACAGCACACGACAATGCGGGCCGGTCCCAAATATTTTGATTCAAGATTCCCCATTCAAGAAATCATGTAGCTTGTAGATGCTCTTACTTGGCGAAACTCTTCCATCATGTACATAAAAAGTTGTGTAATTTGTGAAACTGTGTGTCAGTTACCCAACTTTTTATCTACATCTAAAAATCAAGTTCAAACATTATCCCTAAGACTAAAATTACGTATATCACTTTCATGAATTTATTTACTCTTGTCCTCGAATGAAGGACATGCATACCAGGTTCATTGAAAACTAATTTTTGGAAATGATCAGGAAAAGCTTTTCAAGATACGCTGCTATAGCTTCCTCAGAGTCCTAGTTCATTGTCGTTACATCTTCAAGTTGTATCTTCTGGAAATTTCAAATAATATGGCTATAATTTATCTCATACAAATTGCTTTGTAAGTGTTTCCAGTTTTCTGTAATACACTCTTCATTAATAATATTACTACTGATTGATTTTTTTCAACGTATACTATATAAGTTTTGGTCTGAATGTATTTTAAATTGTCTAACCTGTCCGCACCATTAGGAGAAACATAAAAAGGTAACGAAAATAAGATGGGGGATTCTGAGAACGACCAACCCCGTCGGTTGGCTGTAGGCTACAAAATTAATTCAATGATTAGACATTCAAGGGCGCAATCCTTGCGATAACTACTCTGATTAGACGTATGGTTGGAACGAAAATGGTTGAAGATAATACAGTACAGTATTGACGCCGTTAACACCTCACATGGAACAAAATGTAAATAATACGAGGCTCACGCTGAAAGTATTTAGATAAAGTAAAACAACACGGTTTTTTTTATAAAACTTTATTATGTTTTTTCAACATATTCTCCACCTACCTCAATACATTTACGCATTCTCAGTAAAACCGCTTGTCAAATTCTTGAACAAAGATCTTTTGAAAGGATGCTAATTTCCTCCTCAAATGCAGCTATTGCCTCTTCATCGGTGAAAAAATGGCGACCTCATAACTTTTCATTGATCTTAGGGAATAAGAACAAGTAGCACGAGGCTAGGTCCGGAGAATAAGGTGGGTGAGGCAGCAGTTTGACACCCTGTTCAGCAAAAAGATCAAGTGTTCTAGCGGCGCTGTGGGGGGGTGCGTTTTCATGGTACCATTGAATACCCCGCAGACCAGTCTTTGGACGGCTCTTGCATAGTTCTTGGAAGACTACAGGAACACATTTGGTTATATACCATTCAGAAGTAACTGTCCTTCGATTTTCTAAAGCTACCATTGTAATGTATCCACTTTTCGATGCGCCCATTTTCTTCCCAACACTCTTGGAACGACGAATTTTCGTTGGAGCTGCTCACTTTCAAAACACCAAACTAATGGCTGCTGTTTAGTTTCAGGATCCCAATGATTTAACCATGTTTCGTCGCTGGTTACGATATTGAAAGTGTTTTTACTGTGCCCATTATCAAATTTTTCAAGTATAAACTTAGCCCAATCAACTATTTCTGCTCACTGCTCAACAAATGTGGCACCCATCTGGAACAACCTCAGGCGAAGGTGATCATGAATGATTGTTCGGACCGCTGCCGATCCAATTCCCAGAGAAACTTCAATCTCGATGTGTGTGGCAACGCAACTACTGAACGATTCAAACGCTGCCTTTGCGTGTAAGCACTTACAACTTTAGACAAAATAGCTGCGTGCTCAAACTTGTTTAAACTTGTATAGATTAGGAATATCTAAAGACTTTCAACGTGGCCCTCGTATACTTCAATTTTATGATATATTAATCTTCAGTATCCGCTAATAGGCAGAGGAGATATAGTTATCGCGAAAAAAATGTTTTCTATGTTTGTCTTATGTTTCATTACATTTCGTCAATCATTTCTATAAGTCAGTCTATCTGTCGTCATCTCCCACGGTCTTGTCAGTATTATTTAGATTGAAGATGACATTAGGTCACACTTACTATTGACTAAAGGACGAATAAGTTCTGTAGGTTTGAGAATCTGTGTCGTGACGGCGGAGTTGCCATCTCCGACATGAATCAGGCCTCTGATCTCTGTAACTTAGTTCAGGTAGGATGGTTGTTCAAGTTTGTAGTACTATGCAATATTTTATCCGGGTACTAAATCGGATAAAGCTTGTTGATGGGAAGCTAAATCAAAACTTGAACTAAACATATAATTTGTTTAGGTATTGGTCGTATATCGATCACCGTGCAGTGGACAACAAAGTTTGACATAACATCTTGATAATGCTGAAATTCCATTTCTCATGTTAGCAAATGAATAAATTTTTATTGAGCATCTGATTAAAGTGAAAAATGATTTAATTGTCAGCTGCTCTCAAATTACTTCATCCCATCGTAAAAATATATAAATGTCAGAGATACAGAGAATGTGATTGTCGGTCCAGTAAAATGATAGTCTGAAGATGTATTACAATCGACAAATTCAATTAGTTGATATTAAAATGAAGGTCGTGAAAGGAACTCGAATTAAAAATTGTAGGGTTGTGCTACAATTTACTGCAGAGTTAGGCGATAGAAGCATTTATTTAGTTTTTTTCGAAAATCGTACATTAAAGCCTGACCAGCCATTCAATTCATAATTAAATACAATATATTTGCTTAGCAAATATTTTTTTGCTTGGCTACCCTCTTTTCTTATTCAAGGGTACCAGCAAGCACTCTCATTAGTCGTTCCGAAAAGGACAAAGGTTCGTGTTCGACGTAGCATATCCATTACGGAGTGTCTGGTCAATTCTGCATTATGCCAAATCACGACCCGTTTACGCAGGCCGTGAACACATGGGCGCAGACAGAAGTTGAGCTTACTTTCCTCCTCGATCGTACGTAGCTTCAGTGGCACTTTGAAATGACCAACCGTCACATGAATTTTGTGAAAGTAACCGTCATATTAACGTAACTTCTGAGACCCATGCTATGATTTTCTGTAAGGTGGCTCATCAACTTTAATTTTGAAATTCTGACCTACGAGGGTCACGCTGAAATTTTTTAGATACAGAAAAACTGCGAGGTTTTTTTTTAAACTTTATTCTGTTTTTTCAACATTATCTCCCCCTACCTCAATACATTGACGCATTCGGTGAAACCACTTGTCAAATTCTTGTGACCAACGTTCATTTGAAAGGTTGCTAATTTCCTACTCTTGGAACGACGAATTTTCGTTGGAGGCTGCACAAAACTGATGACTGCTGTTCAGTTTCGGGATCATAATGATATAACCATGTTTCGTCTCCGGTTACGATATTAAAAGTGTTTATACTGTGCCCATTATCTGATTTTTCAAGCATAAACTTAGCCCAATCAACTCTTGTTGCTTTTTGCTCACTGGTCAACAAATATGACACCCATCTGGAACACCGCCTTCTTAGGAGAACGTCATCATGAATGATTGTTCGGACCGCTGCCAATCCAATCCCCAAAGAAGCCTCAATCTCGGTGTACGTTATATGTCGATCTTTTTTTACCATATTTTGCACAGCTTCTACAGTTTCCGGAGTAACAGCAGTGGGCGGTCGACCTGTGCGAGGTTCATCATCGAGTGGGACCCGGCAAACCAATTAAAAACTGTAGCCCTAGGAGGGGCAGAGTCCACAAAGCAACTCACTAAACTTACAACTTTAGACAAAATAGCTGCGTGCTCAAACTTGTTTTAACTTGTATATATTAGGAATATCTAAAGACTTTAAAGACCCTCTTTTCTACAGTTATTATGGTAGATCTAGCATTCTCACACTCCATCTACCGTTGAGGCTGTGAAATCTACCGTTTAATAGCTGTTGCTGATGAATTTTGAGGGTCTAGCGAAGTGAAGACCTTTTTCCAGAAATTGGGTTGTTTATATATTATGTCACTGTTTGGCAATACTGACTGATGGAGCTTTTTTGTTCTTGACTCTTCGGAAACAGACAATGTGATATAAAATTGCCATCTATCATTTTCTTCTCCGATCAGCGGGGCATGTCCGCCCCTCCCCCCTTGGATTCGCTACTGGTTGTCGAATTATCTTTTTTTTTCAAAGATAGATATTCTACCCTGTATTTCAAAAAGGTTTGGCATTCATTCCAGTGAGGTGAATCTGGAAAAAAGATTTGCCATATGTCGGCATGGATTTTTTGCTTTTATCGCACATAAGTTTGTTTTAGGGGCTGGGAGCGAACATTTGTACCCTTAATTATTTATAAATAAAAGCGCTGGTAAATCCAAGGTTTAACTCCATCAACTTTTCACAGGTTACGCACGTGGCCAAAATATACGCCTCCCACCACGTTGAAAGAACAAAAATTAATCATAATTTCAGATGAAAATGAATAATTTATTTTCCTCAGCACCGCGCGGGAAGGCTGTTAGATTGATTTTCCATTTATTTTCTTATACATGAGGGTTTGCGAATGGACTTGAAATGCGAGATAATGGTTGAAAGAAGTGTATTATGATCACGGATCATAGATTTGCAGTCCATTTAGCTTTCATATCCAGATTTTATGATAGAATATTGATACGTAGTGCAAATCCAAAGCTCATTTCTTGTATATGTAGCAAGTAATGCCTATAATACGCGGGTCATGCTGAAAGTCTTTAGATATTTCTAATCTATTCAAGTTTAAACAAGTTTGAGCACGCAGCTATTTTCTATAAAGTTGTAAGTGCTTACACGCAAAGGGAGCGTTTGAATCATTCAGTAGTTGCCTTGCCACGGTTTCGAATGCATGATGTTGTAAAATCAAAAGACAGATACTTCCTACTTTGTTCCTGTAGTATCCAGGGTATTCAATGGCACCATGACAACGCACTCGCCCACAGCGCCGCTAGAACACTCGATTTTTTTGTTGAACAGGGTGTCAAACTGTTGCCTCATCCAACTTATTCTCCGGACCTAGCTCCGTGCGACTTCTCCTTATTCCCTAAGATTAAAGAAAGGTACGAGGTCGCCATTTTTTCCCCGATGAAGAGGCAACGCTGCATTTGAGGAGGAAATTAGCAACCTTTCAAATAAACGTTGGTCACAAGAATTTGACAAATGGTTTTATCGAATGCGTGAATGTATTGATGTAGGGAGAGAATATGTTGAAAATACAGAATAAAGTTTTTTAAGAAAACCATGTAGTTTTTCTGTATCTGAAAACTTTCAGCGTGACCCTCGTACCTGTGGAAATTGTAAGACGTCAGACAGACAAGGACCAAGTACATAAAGACTTTAATCGACACTGTTGCTCTGACCGATAACGAATAAGTGTTTAAGGGTAGTAAAGGTGTATAATAATAGAACTATAACCAGAACCATAAATTATGCATTAGATTCAATGAGGTTGTTAAGTTCTAAGTCTAACAACGAAACACATGTGGGCAGCTATCGTCATTTATCCTTTTGCGCTCTTATGCTATAGTCTTATTCCTCTTTTTTGTTTCAAATGTCATAAGTCATTGTTTTTATTTCATTGGATAGCATCTGGCTTTGGATTTCTGTACATGTGGGTTATTTTTATCTCCATAGCGATGCTGGATTGTACTTTCTTCTAATAACTAATGACACAATTGTGCGACTGACAGGTAGCTCCTATTACACATCCTCTCTGAGTCCTTTCCATCCTTCACTTAGATTATGGTGTCCTGATCAGGTCCAAATTGACCTAAGCACGTTTTTTTTCGTGTGCTTATGCCATGGTCTTGTTTTTCTTTTTTGTTTCAAATTTCACACGTTGTTGCATTAATTTGATTCAATAGAATATTTGGCATTGGAATTCTGTACAAGTATTTTATCTCGAAACCAAGTGGGCACCCAGTAGATGCTATAGTTGTGTCATTTGTTTCCTGCTACGACTTCCAGGTAGCTTTTATTAACTTATTAACATAATAACGGCATCGTTTACAATTGTTTCGATGCTCGTCAAAACGAAAGACAAACTCATTGACAGTCTGATAGAAATAATTATCTGCACTTCCTTAACAATTGGAACAATTATCTATTCCCTCACGTAAAATAACTGGTAAAAAATTGTTGCAAATTGACAAAATATTTAGAAAACTAAGTTCAATTTTGTATCAAAAAATTATTTATGGGGAATTCTTCTGAAATATTATGTTAAAAATATTTAGCAGTTGTTAATGTTATTTTTACTATATCTTACCTAAGCATTTTGCTAGATTGATTAAGCACTTAACCTGACAATACAATTTGAAGGTAAAACAAAAATAGAAGCTTTGCTCTGGTTAATATATATTTTTACATTCTGTTTCTTCTAACCAATAGTTTCCTAAATATTGTGTCAATTAGCAACACATTTTTACCTGTTTCTTCCCGTAAAATCAGAAAATTGATTATAATAAAAAATCATTTCCATAAAAAAACTTTATAAACAATAATTTTAAATGTATCGCTTTCAGAAGCTATTTGAATACTTCATATGCATATTCTGAAAATCATTCAGTGCCCAGTGGCTTCGACATATTTCCAACAATAATCAGGGTGAGACTATCCCAAACGTTTTTTAACAGACCCTAAAAAGTTGTTTCATTTTCGTTCATGATTCTTGCATAAACGGAGCACAAAAAATGTTGCCACGACCTTGATGGGAATACAAAACAAAATATACCGCTCCCGTTCTTTTTTCTGGCAAAGTATCAGTAGCACCAAACTTGTCAAAAAGTAATAAAATGTGTTACCTCTCTTCACATATATCACTTTTGGAGGACTTGAGCGTTGGATAGATGAGAAAATAGCAGAAGGTCTTGATAGCTCCTGACATTCACACTCAGAGGAGTTTGTGTAAAAAATGCGCTTTATCTGGTCTTTTTAAAAATGGGAGGAGAAATTACAAATTCGCTGGTCTGATCTCTGGATCAGTCAGTCATTGAAATAGGTACAAATTAATGTTAATAACAATAAAAGTTGTGGCTATAACTGAAATAGGTTGTAGTATTTGCATCCTACAGCAAGAAGAAAATTCTAATGGATACTATGATATTAGAACCATATTGAGAGCACCTTCTGTTAATGAATTCCATTAGAAAATTATGAAAAAGCATCCCAGAAGACTTTCTGGAACTGCTATTGTCACCAGTGTCGCAGCTAGGGTAGGGCAACCGGGGCCCACGTGGAGGGTGCAAGCCACATCGAAGCTGAAAGTGTGACAAAGGGCCTCAGTGAGGGCTTCTTTTGCTCTCCAGCTATCTTATGTAGTATCATCGACGGTTCTAAGTCTGTAGAAGGGACAGTCTGCGGTCTTCTAATACGAGAACTGGACATCACAGAGCAATACAAATTACCAGAAATATTCGTGAGTAATTTTGCATCAAAACTATTATGATAATAGATAATTAGTTTTTTGAATATCGTAAGTACAGTTCACTATAAGATTTGCAGTGGAACGGCCTAGTTGGCGATTGTTTTGGGCCACATCAGCGATGATGAGGAATAAAAGAACGCGTAATACGTTTCTTCAAGGAATCCAGCTTTTGTTTACATCGTGCTTGTCCTAGTGTGTGTGTGTGTTTGTGAGTTTGAAAATGCCTTGATATACCCCTTGGCCGGAGGGTGTGTAAAACTCTCCTTTCTTTGCTGTTAATATATGTATGGATGTAGGTTTGTCCAAATTGTGGCTGGCTGCATGTACTAATTGTGTATAGAACCCACTAAGAAGAGAACAAGGTTTTTCGGGTAGGGGTCAAAATTACATAATTTTCGCTTAAAAGATATTCGCACAACGCAAATTTATATCAGGCTCCTCTTTTGACTTGGCAATATTCTCTTTCTATTTTTCCCACAACTTCAAAAACGTATTTAATATACAACATAATAAATAAATGCCTTCACCAACACCTACAATAAATATAATTTTCAAAAAGCCTGACATTTTCTGTCTATACGTGACCCATACCATCTGAAGACGCATAGGTTTTCTTAAGCCCACATGAATCAAATATGTGAAGAAATACCTGAGTAATAAAAATTTGTTGATTCTCTCTCCACAGAAGCGGACAAAGCTGGGCTTTGAATATTTAATTTTGGCCAACTGCCAGAACGTTAGTATAAGAAAAAATCCACATAACGCACTGCAATATCCGGTGGATTTTTTAATATTGCATGTGTGCCACCAAAGCTGCTTTAGCTCAAAAATTCACATATTTTGCGGTTTTACTTTATGCGATGCGGAGACGACCGCGGATTAGCAGGCATATGAAAAATGTTTGTCGAGGAATTCGTGAAAGCAAAAAAAGGACTCAAACTTCAATTAACGTGTTTTCAACCTCGACTACTAAACGACCAAAATAAACTGAACAGGAGAGAGTCTACTTTAGCACTGTCCGTTTTACGAAACTTAACCCTTAACTAAACCACAATCTCCTGCATTCTAGGCAGACCCTTAACCGTTCGACTATGGCTAGACCGCCAAGCAGAACCGCAAATGCCCTAAAATACGCTATGAAAGGTACCTCCCTGTGCTGTTCTCCCTTCCAGCTTATAACCTGAAGACGTAAAGCTCGACTTTCGCTAGATATCTAGTATCTAGTGATTATTATGCGAGTATATCTTCAATCGAACTGTGTAACGTTGGTTAGCACAATAAATTGCCGCCATCAGAAAAACGCGACCGATTCTGATGGAATTACTGCAATACTCACTGGCGAAATTTTTTTTTCATGAATATCCATTAGTTAACTATATTTCTTTCAAGGTATATTGTACTCTTGAAACATTTTAGTATTTTTGAATCGGTGCTTGGTGGTGGGTTAATTAGCAAAATAAACAAATTTTTTTCTTTATCGTTCTCGTGTAATAATAAATGGACCAAGCAAAGAAAATGTTTGAAGCGAATCATAATTTTGAGATGATGGGCCTTTAAAAGATAAAAACTTGTAGGACATTATTCCGTAGATTCTATATTTTAACTGTTCCTGCTCTACTGAAATTTTAAATGTGCTTTTATGTTTTTAAAAATAAAGATAAGTTCAGTACTGTATGTGATGTCCATATGAAGAATACCAGGCAAAGTGAGGATATGTACAGGAAATATGTGCTAGGATATAATTTTATGGACTGTTTAAGTTTAAGACTGTTTTTACCATGTAGCATAAGAGACGTTTGTAATCAAAATGTATTCAAATCACGTCTAAAAAAGATGCTTGAACGAATATTTTGTAAATCAACGCCTTGGTAAAGATTTATTTGTATATTTTCAATTTTTCAATGTCATTTTGACCATTCCAATGCGATTATTATTATGAGTTAAACTTCATATTTATATATTTGAAAAAATCATTTTCTTATATTCCAAAATTCTACATGTTTCCATAATTTAGATTCACCTTAGCTAGTAGCTTAACAAATTTCAGAGCATCCATTTTTTTCAATGCAAATGGAGTATCAGGACTGTCTATTTAATCACACTTGAAATCAAGTAAAAACACTGTGTATAGCTACTTGAAGATTTGGTTCAAGAAGAATCAAGTACGTATACCTTATTACAACTCCCCGTGAAACAAAAACTTCAATTTATAAGCTCGGGCTGGAATTTTTCACCAAGTGCAGCCATTGACGTATAACCCAACAAATACATAACTTCTGAACTCAGGCAAATCTTAAATTGAGTCAGTTCTGTTTCTGTCAGATGATTATTGCTGGCATAGTGAGAGACACAAAATTTCTACTTACAGACATGACTGGGGCATGTTTGATGTAGAATTTAAATTAAACGAAAAACTTTGTGAATCTCTGCGAAAGCTTATTTGCATACGAGGCTAAAAAGACGTTTCCAGTTTTCAGCAGAATCTCAGCGTGCGCTGCTATCTATGTTTGCTTATTTCTCCCAGGAAATACCTTCGCCATGAAAAATGATGTAATCATAACGTGTAAATATCTAATCATCCAGAGATTTAAGAAAGTTTTGTATGACAACAGATTAAAACACTTACCTCTTCTCTCACTAATAGACTTAGTACTATCCTATGCATATAATTTTGAGTTTTTGAAGATCACCGTTACTTCTTAGTTACTTAAACATGTCAGGGTAACATCAGAGTATTAATGCAGAGACAACAATGCTTTGTCCTTTCCTCTAAACCTTTCAATAATGGTACACAATTTCGGAAATTGAAAAAGAAAGCTACTAAATAATTTGTTAATTATGAAGAAAAAATCACTTGATCACGTAAAAAAGATACTATACTTCACTTAATGCTATTACTCCAAATTGTATGCCCTCCCAAAAATTCACAAACCCACCCTTTCATTATGATCTATTATGGCTTTTATTGGTCCACCTACGCAGGTCTTAGCCTCTGCACCAATATTCTGATGTTGTAGTGGTTTCATGAAAAATATGTTCGTAATCATTCGCTTACCTGCTGTGTAAATGAAAATGTAGATGAAATTGTAAATATTTTTGGCCTATACAAAACGAATTCACCATTGAAAAATAAGATGAACGTTTATCTGTTCCTTTGCTGGATAAGAGGTTTGTCCACACAACAGAAAACTTTATATTGTATAGAAGCAAATAAAATTGGGAAGTATACCACTTTTATTTAATTCCTAGCTTTTTATATGTGCATATACATTTATCATCAGGGAGACAGGGAGAAGTAATTAAAATTGCAACAATTGTAGTCAAGAACTAACATACTGGAATTATCAACTCATCAAGTGTCGCCCTCTATGGGGACGCCCATTAACATCTTACGAAGCCAACGGTCCTAGCTCCTGGACTGCCCTGTCAGACGTGCTATAGACATGCATGTTTCGTCTTTAGCCTAGACTCGTCAGTATAGCCTGGCGGTCTAATTGTAGAGAGCAATCGGGTACTATATACATAACCTAGTCATGGGTGTAATAGCAACATCAACTCATCTAAGTGTCACTCTCTATGGGGACGCCCATTGACATCTTACGAAGCCAACGGTCGTAACACCTGGACTGCCCTGTCAGATCTGCTATAGACATGCATGTTTCGTCTTTAGCCTAGACTCGTCAGTATAGCCTGGCGATCTAAGTTTAGAGAGCAATCGGGTAGTATATACTAAACCCAGTCAAGGGTGTGATAGTATCATCAACTCACCTTGACTGGGTTACGTATATACCACCCGAATCCTCTCTACACTTAGACCGCCAAGCTATACTGACGAGTCTAGGCTAAAGACGAAACATGCATGTCTATAGCAGGTCTGATGCATTATGGAGAGCATACACATGGAATTAGTTACATCATAATGGAAGCACAACAAACACAGCAAATACGGTAGTATTAAATGCATATTTTAACTAAAATCTTGTGACTCATTGCAGCAATCTCAACTACTTTTGCCCTGGAAATGAATGTATATGGACTCGAAATCTATGAATTAAATGTGAAGAGTATATTCCGTAATTTGCCGCTTCACAATTACAATTGTGGCAATAGCTACATCCAATTATGTTTAATTGTGTTAATTGCCGACAATAACGAGTTAGGTTAGTGGTTAAGAATGTGACAATAGGTGGATCTACAAACAGGTAGTTGAAGAACAATAAAGCCCAAAATTACAATTAAAAGTTAAAATGTAGGATTAAAACTTAATTAACATGTTTTCGACGACAGAGATGGCAAAATAAGGCACCATCTTTCCTTAGAAAATGTGACCGTGTAACTGGTCCATCAATAACTTGCGTTGGCTCGAAATTAATAAAAAATCAAAGAGAATATGTACCTCAAGATAAATCTCGACAGTTTGTTCCGTCTTCATTCAGATGTAATGGAGAAATACGTTGGTAGTGGCGGCGTCATGGGAGATCATTTAATTACAAGGTAAATATCAGGCTCTGAGGTCTGGAATCGTCGGTCGGCATAGCAACCAAATGATCTCTTTGCCAAACCATTACCATTGTTCGTTACTCAGGGACGTAGTTCAGGTAACATATTACGGCAGGCAATAAAGTTGCCACATGGTTTTCTGTAACTTTTTTGGTAGATTTCTATTTACGTTTTAAGGGAACCACAGGATCTGTTTCTGAACTCTCAGTACTTTTTTATGTACGGATGTACATTTTAACGTATGAACCACGTCAGGGCCATAACACTATATTTTTAATGAGGTGGGGAGACTAGAGCCTGTTACTCTTATGTGTTATGCCAATGCCCCTTGAGTCTTATTGACGAAATTGTTTATTCTCACAATTAGTAGTATTCTCCTGTTTACATAAAAGCTGTTAATCAGGATTTGACGGAGAAAGCGAAAAGGGGATTGCTTTGGTAATTATTTCTGCTTCTGCCTTTGGCATCCAAAGTTCTGTGATATAATGACAAATGTTTTTTTGTACTGTTTGACAAGGTTTTACGATGTAATTAAAGGTTTTTCACTATAGATGTTAGAACACAGTTTTGATGTTTGTTTGGCATTGGAATAACGTCAGAACGCTGAAAGATATTCAGGTGGCTCGTTTTTAACTAGTTTAAAAATAATTGCGTCAACTATGTGGACAATTGATAAAGATTCGGATTGAATTTTTGGACTGTTTCCTTTCTGGAATAGCATTTAAAGAATATTGGATCGTAAGGTATTCAACCTTTTATAATTTTAAGATAAACATTTAAAAATTTTCAAAAAAGTGTTCTAAAATTTCCATAACTTTCCGTATTACTTCCAATAAGGCAACAGTTTTAAGCTCCGAAAAAAAAATTAAAATAAATTGATACTACTCCACGTGAAATATACAGCACCAACCTAGTTGCGTCATTTTCAAGAGCACTTACGCCATTATTGATAATCTTTATTAAATTAAAATGTATTTCTCTGTACTAGTAGGTGCTAAAACAAAAATGGATCAAATCATTTTAAGTTAGTACTGTCAGTATGCGTTCACAATATTATTTAGTGCTCACATATACATATCTAGAAACATACATGAACACACACACATTCGCATATATATCGTCATCAAACATCATCCTTATCCTGATGATTACAGTTATCATGGTCATCGTAATAATCCCTATTTTACGTACCAACATAATTTAAGACATCGTCATATCGTCATCAATTTCTTGCTTCACGTTATTCTAACAAAACAACTATCAAAAGTATCGAATCACCTTCGAACAAAGCAGTTCAATTTTATTATTGTTCATAATCCATATGCAGTGTTCTGATAGAGATTCACACCGTTTACCTCAGTAGAATGTTGCCTCATTGGAGCTATATGAAGTGCTCGTGAATAATTAAATGTTCTGCTAGCCATATTGACGAGCATTGATTAACATTCAATACCATAAAGCCTATAAATAAAATCTCGCAGTATTTCCATACTTCTTAAAGTATTAGTCTTACCAATATTAACTAAATTAGCAAATACCTGCTGCACTTGATGACTTTTCAGTTATTATTTTAATGAGCAAACTTCTATGTTAAAATAAGCTGTAACATCATAATAAAGATGCTAATTACATTTTCTGAGATTAAACAACAAAGCTATTGTTTCTATATAATAGCAGTGATTCTTCCATGTAATTAATTTCAAAAAGCATTTAATCCTATAGACACTTAGCTATAATAGTATATTTATCATATCTAATGCATTTATGACTATTTATTGCACAAAATCGTCCATTTCTTATAGATAGACATTTTTTTTTTAGTCAATCTGAATCACATTAGTGGATATAAAACACAACTTTAGGGAAATTTTGCCTCAAGTCTAATCTCGCGTATCCATGATGGATAATCTATCGGACCTGAATTCGTTCAATTCGTCAATAGTTTTTCTATACATCAATAAATACATGAATAAGATTGGTCAATTGCCAATTTTTTAGCTATATATCCCTATAGAATGAACACTGAAAGTTTTTTTAGGTACAGGATAAAATACCTTCTTTTAATGGAACAAGAAAAAAAGTCGGAATTCCTGTAGCTAAGCATTGCTGGTGCAAAGCCGCGTTGACAATCATACGCTTCGCGAGACTGCATTCAACCAGCTCAGGCCCTATCTCCCGGAGCGCTTTGTATTCATTCTTATTCTACGCAAAATTAGGTTGTCGAATGATGATTATCAAGGCATATTCTGGAAAAAAAAATCACTAAGTTTGTTTACTTAATTAGAGAAGTTGTGTAGTGTCATTTAATCGTCTATTTCCTCAGCAAAAATAATTCCATGTTTTATTTGCTCCCAATCGCTGGACATACTCGTATATGAGATATCTAGAGTGCTAAAAAACTTGGAAGGTTCAATTTAATAAATAGTATATAATAAATAATAATCATACAAAAATTATGCATGTTCCTTACTTTCCCCTATACAATCTCCACGATCAAGTAGTGCACCATGGCTTTTAAAAAGTATTAGCGAATGTGCGCAGTGTTTTCATATAATCACAGCATAAAAATGCTTTATTGATTATTAGACTAGTATTCCGTTAAGAGGTAAGTTCAGCTGCAAGTGGTTTCACGCCCGCGTCGTCCCAGTCCATACCGTCGATGCATTTTTTGGCACATGAGAAGGTTGCTATGTATCTTAGCTTTATCTAGTATCCCTATACTTTTCATACTTAGAGAATCACTTGATTAGCTTTCTCTATACCATTGTTTTCACACGTGAAGAAAAATAAAATACATAATCGCTTTGTTGAAACTCTAATATCCATTGCTTCATCAAAAGTTTGATTTCGGACTTCCATTGTCTATAAAATTTACGAGGATATGAGGATACGAGAAAACCATGCGAAAGTTGACGAAAGAGGAAAATCACATTGAATTCCTCCGCAGGGCTAGGGACAACGACATCATTCCGCAAGGATTCCAGTTGAAGTCTCCAATACCTGGTGAGCGCGCAATGAAGATCCTGAAAAGAGCGAGTTCTGCACTTATACGATCTCAAATTGAACACCATCGTTGGAAGAAGCACAAGTTACTACAAGACGTTACGGAACGATTTGAGGAAATCAAACGAAACACTTTAGAAGAGGACTACGAACCGATTTTTGCCGAAATCAACAGAACGTGCGAGGTAACGATGATGAAACTATGACTAAAACACAAAAATAAGTGGGACAACCTAGTGAGAAAACAAAAACAAACAAAGGTAACGAACCAAAACCAACAACAGCCAAACCAACGTGCCATAGTCAACATATTTCGAAGACCACTTACCGACATGGACAAAATAGAAACAACAGTACACAGAAAACCAACTCACACAGGTCAATACTTACATTACACTTCAAACCACCCATCAGCGACGAAGAAAGGCGTTATCCGGACTTAGTCGACCGAGCTAGGAGTATTTGTAACACCAAAGAGGGACTACAAAGGGAGCTCAATATCATTAAACAAGATCTATTAAAAAACGGATACCCAAAGAAGACACGCCAGCAAACCGGAATACCGCGCATCTGGAACCATCAGAACAGACCGCGCACAACGACACGTCACCGGACGGGGTATAAATAGGCATGAAAGGAACGTGTTCGCCAGTTCACCTGAAGACCTGAAGACGATTGAAGATAGCATATCAATCGAAACGTCGTGATACTCACAAATTTTATAGACAATGGAAGTCCGAAATCAAACTTTTGATAAATCCACCTTGTCTACAAGTTTCAAACAACACCACTGCTTCATGTACTAACATTGTTTTTTGTAACGCTGGTAACATTGGAACAATACTATATGTCTCCATCTTTCACAGAGCCCGACGGTGCGATAGTAAGGTTTGCTTTAATCGTTGATATTATAGATTCATTTTGCAGAGTATACTGACAAGGTGACATTAAAAATATGAATTTTCTAGAATCCGTCTAAAAAGCGTGATTTTCATTATTTTGATTTTGGATTTTCAATGAAATTTATTTAAGAATATAGTTTAGTGTAAATCCCTTAGAAATGAATAATTATACAAATAAATCGTTTATCTATCACCAAAGTTTTAATTTTTTTGTTTTATAGTAAGCAATTGACTTTCCACCCCGAACAATGTACCAGTAGACACTGCAACTTGGATATTGAACTTCAATGTTTGAATAAAATGAGCTCATAACTTTTATGGATTGATTACAAACAAAATGTCGGGAGATTATGAAACACTGTTGCGAGTAGACGGAACTCATCCGTGAAGTGCTCAAAGGAAAATGATCCGATTGACCAGCTTCAGTTACACAGAAAAAATATTCTGGTTTAATTTTTACTCCGGTGGGTAGAAAAACAATGAATTTATTCTGTTCACATGTATTGAATAATAATTTGATTCCGTATTATTATATCATTATTGTAATCATGGTCAAAGCTACGCATGCATAAAGCGTGATTTTCCGAAAAACTTAATTTAACAAAAAATAGGAGTGTGCCAAGGGAATGCGGGTGTGGGCTGAAGCATATTATCGCTAAGCTCACGATTACGAGATTGACTTGGCTTAGCCACAAATCCTTCGCTGTTCTCCATATTCTCACAGAATGCGAGACAGCTCGGTCCAACATGCATCATAATAATTGTCTATGGATCAGATGGAACAGAGACAAATCAGTAACCCTCCTTCGATGTTCTAGACTGTAGAGGTTCTATGTAAGTTCAGGTGCAACCACTAGATGCTCGTTTGTTGATCGTGGTCAGACGCTTTGAGAAGTGCTTCAAAGCACATCATCACACCTGCGACTATTACCACAGAGCTGGTTTGAACTGGTACTGAGATTAGCAGTAGGTGTTTTCTAGAGCGGAAAGAACCTTCTGGGACGTCCGGCAAACGAGGTCGACACATGATCGTGTTTTGTCATGTTATTTTTGATTTTTATTCCGAGTAGTTTGATAAAATATTACTCAATCATGCGGCATGCGACTTCTTTGTCCAGGTTGTTATCTGCATCTTCTGCGGGTTAAACTGAACTCCAGTGGTAGATCCCCATTTCACAACTATCTCAATCCCGGCATTAATAAGAAATACATGTTACTCTCGTCGATGTAAGACCTCTCGAGATGAAAGTGGTTTGACCAGTTTAAATGGTTTGCAAGGGAATGGTGTAAGCTTTGCAACGCAACATTTTAGAACTATTGCTGGTACTTAGTCTGGATATCCAGCTTTACTAATTCTGGCTAACCGTCTTGACTACAGATCAAAATGATCCCAACGACGTGAGACGTGAGAGGAGTTTGCTGTTGATGCTCTGGCTGTGCTCCTCTTTGCTGCTATTGATGAAACATTTACAGTGGTTTCTAGCAACGATGGATGAAACTGCGGTACTTCCGGTGGTAGGATTTTTGCTCCATTCCCTGTACCGTTATTTTTTACTGTAATGCGTCTCTGCAGCTCCAGTTAACTCAATGTTTGGCCTTGGAGGGACGTGTATCATCATGTTGGTCCAATGATGGTATCCTACAGAGGGTTGAAATTCTACTGTTGTCGGATGTTCCTAGTAGAGTGAACATTTACTGTATAGATGGCAGGCTTGGTCGTGCAGTTCAGATCTACCACGCTAACAATGGGAACACTTGTTGGTTCACTATCTGTTCCAAGCCACAGCTATTAGCGAAGTCTTCAGCTTCACGTCCCTCCTCAATTTTAATTTTGGAAGCGTCTTTGAGCTCTGTTGTACATGAGTAACTTTAGGAATCACCGGAAGATCGGTTTGGTGAGGGAACGTTACTCGTTGGGCCACTCGGCGCCCTTTATATTCCGACATCAGGCTGATTGCACCAGATGGTGCGTGAGAATGACTGCGTTCCTCCATTCCCATGTTTAGTTGGGAGGCTGGTTGTACCCGCCACATCCTATGTGGAGATCCGCATGTCTAAGACACGTCACCTGGACCAGACCTGCAAAAGTTTAGATTACGATAAGGCTCATATACACTGTCAGCCGGTATGCAGCATGAATTAGGCATAGGGTTTCGAAAAAGAAACTACATGATACGACTACCCAGTTTCAAATTTTTCAGCCCATAAATACGATGATGATGCTCAGCAACCAACACAGAAATGAACATTATATGTCAATATAACATGTAAATACGCTTTAGCAATTAAACAGGCACTGTTTCTGGTGGATTTGCAAACAATAAACAAGAGCTGATGGTGGCATCAAAGCAAGTCCGGCTCGGCTGATGTTACTGGTGCTGCTGAATTGCATTGCATTGCTTAGTAATTAATTTTCCGGTCTCAGGTGGATCCGGTAACTGGACGAGGGACGAGGTATTGTTCAGGCCCGGTATTGTGCCCCTGGAAATCGGTTGAAAGTGGTGTAGACGAGAAGCAACGATGGACTGGGCTGAAGGAAACGTTTAGGCCGACATTGTAGTGCCTTTAGTGGTGATGGAAACAGTATTTCTGGGTATATTAGTCATGCATGAATGCGATGTTTGAATTTTGTTCAGTTGTTCTTATCAGTATTATAGATCCTGCTAAACCTATTTAATAATCCATCTTTATTAGCTCGACTAAGGTCTGCGAATTTTGACTAGAACGTTATTGTAGCTAATTCCAGTGATTCCAAAGGAACCAACGTGATTTAGCATTTACTGTTGCGACCCTTAACGAATGAGAAATATGAGACTTCAAGAACAATAGGACTCAAATATTGTAGAGAACGATTCAGTAGTTACAACGTTAGACAAAATTACAGCTAAATCAGAAGCAATAGAAAAGAGAACAAATAAAAACAGAACATATCCACAAATTTTGAGACAGAACATTCCTAAACCAAATTGCAAGTATCAGATAAAAGCATAATTGTAATGGTGTATTTGCGATATCAATGCACATTAAATCTGACAGGACGTTCGTTATATCGACTTACTCCCACATATTAACCTTCTGGAAACACAATCATAATTGAGTGTAGTTTATCTTCTATATACGTGACATACTATACAAGTATATATGCATATTTCGTCCGATGCTTATACTAGTTAAGTATATCTCGATGGCTTATAGTACAGAGCAAATAGTTTGTTTCATTATATTTTCTACTGACCACTAAGCAAAACCACATACAATTGAATTGGTATCCTTACTAACGTTTACCAGAGAGACAACTACAAGATAAGTTTCAGAAGTTACAAATACATGTATATATGCCTCTTCCAAGTAAGGATGTCGTTAATTCTTACATGTGATAGGTATGGATATCTGCTCTCTGCTATCTATAAGCAAATAAATAGAGAAATAATAAAGAAAATCCGGATAGCAAAACAAGAGTGGATGAAAGAGAGATGCGAGGAGATTGAATTACTGAGGAATAAACAAGACAGCAACGGAGTTTATAAGAAAATAAAAGAGGTAACGCATTTCAACAAAAATCAACCCGTAGTAGGTATATTAAATGAAAACAATGAAATGGTAACAGAAAAGCAAAAAATATTAAAAGTATGGCAAACATATATATATGGAAAACTTTCGCTAGCGATACGCCACGAATACGACATGAATAATGTATGTGAACAGGCTCTAAAGATTCTAAAATCAGATATAATGAAAGTACTTAAACTGAGTAGAAACAGAAACAAAATCCATACAGAGAGGATAGAATTGTTAGAAGAAGAAAATTTGTTGCCGCTGTTCCAATTACTACAGAAAGTTCATGCAACAGGTAATATTCCAAAAGACTAACTTATCTACATATTTATTATTCTCCCTAAGAAATCAAAAGCCAACAAATGTGATGAGACTGATAAGTTTGATGAGCATCCTGCTTTAAATTATACAAGCTAGACTCTACCACAAATGTGAAGCCGATCAAAACGATACACAATTTGGATTTCGTGAAGGTTCAGGAACAAGTGAAGCTCTAGCCAGCTTATTAATATTCTTCCAGAAATGTCGAGACTTGAGGAAAAATGTATATACCTGTTTCACAGACTACGAGAAAAACATCGTTCGAGTTAATCACGCTGTTCTTCTGACCTTACTATAGGAAAAAGGGTTAGACGAACAAGATATCGAGTATATTAGAAATATTCATTGGAACCAAGAGCAACGGTTAGATATAGACAAACGACATCAGAACAGGTGTGTATAGAAAAGGGGGTACGACGGGGTTGTGTTTTGTGGCCAACACTATTTGATATGTACTCTGACCACATATTCAACCAAGCAATAGGCGATGGCGATGATGGAATAAAATTAATGGCAGGACATTAAAGAACATACGTTATGCAGACGATATGGTTATCATTGCAGACAATACAGAAGCCCTTCAACTCCTAATCAACAAAGTCGTAGAAGTAGGAGATCAACTAGGCATGAAAATTAATGTAACAAAAGCTAAAGTAATGGCCATAACAAGATTTCCAAACCCACAACTAAACATAAACATGACACAGCAATAGAGAAAGTTGAGAAATTTAAATATCTTTGCATACCGACAAATGTAGACCCCGACGTTAAAGTAAGATCACGCATAGAACAAGTCAGAGCCATATTCCTGAAAATGTAAAACATATTATGTAACGCAACCTTGAGCTTAAACTCAAGATACCGTTTTGTTAAGTCATGCGTGCACTCAGTTCTCTTGTCTAGAGCAGAAACATGGACATTAAAGGTGGATACCATGAACAGACTCGAGGCTTTTGAAATGCGGACCTCCCGTAAACTACCATATATATCATGGACTCAACATATAGCTAACGATAAAGTGCTTAGACATATGGGAAGGGAAACAATGAAACGTAACAACAAGTATAATATACTGAAATTAATATAAGAAGCAAAAATCGAAGGAAAACGTGGTCCTGTTCGCAGACAACACTCATGGTTAAAAAACATACGCAATTGGACTGGTATGAACACATCATCTTTAATTCGTACCACTCAGGACGAAATAAGTATGCCGAAATTGTCGCCAACCTTCAATAAATGGAGATGGCACCTGAAGAAGAAGAAGATCGGCCACCGAGCTATCCTTACGAGCCCAATCAGTGGACAAGCATGCAGGACTCATGTATATGGGATTGTGTATACTACAGTCGACACCTCTAGCGGGAATCATACTGATAACAGTCCGTCGTAAAGTGTTTACGAAGGTCCAGGGATGGCGCTATAAAGCAGTTCACCCTTGTTGATTAATGTAATCGAGACATTTTAGGGGACAGTCTATCGCCGCTATCAGACAGTCCTAGTTGTTACGACCTTTTGATATAGTGAGACGTTAATGGGCATCGCGATTTGTCGCGCTTTTTGGAGTATGCTATGGAGTTGCTATGACAACCATACTACATCAGTTTTACCAATTTACCGATTGTTTTAGATTTGTTTCTCAAAATTACAATGTACTAATGACTCATTATCAGAATAAAATAGTGTAATGGATACACAATGGGTTGGACCATGTAGATATATGATATGTAGGATAGCGAGATAGCTCAATATGAAGGAAAAGATAGCTCATGTCTACAGTAGTTTTAATGCAATTTGTAGGTTTCATGTATATCATACTAAATTTCTCATCTACATATAATATTTTTTCCATTGCCAGCACGTTAGTTCAATCCCAACTGTTTAAAAAAGCTACTGATGAAACTCCATTAGTTTCTATTAACATTGTGTATTCATTGAGCTTCACGAGACAAGACTGGTATCCCGATTCTGCGGTTTATTCTCTGAAATATCACCGAGTCTTATACGGTTCACTACGGCTTGGAACCCGCTTTACCCAGAAGACGAAGGATATTTTCAGGAGAGGTTCGCTCTTCTCCCACCTCCTCCTCTCCTTCCTCCTCCTTCATCCATATCCCTAGAGAACGTATTATAGTCGTCGGGGCGGGTTTTACCGTTCGGACATTCCGTGAATTGTAAATGGCCTGTTATGGATTTCAAGCGAAGGAATGCCGCGCGCGGCGAACGACGTATTTTCGGTGTTATTAAAGTTTTGATTTATTTTCAGTAATGGCCTGTCACAAAAGTTAAAACGGAGGGTCTCACCATCGTAAATCTTACCCTCAATACCCTTAACGCTATTGCATACTATTTCTTTGGGATAGATTTACATCCAAAGGTTACAAGTCAAACTAATTTGAATAAACTTAAACTATAGGAATGCATTCATCCTTTTATCATCCCTAGAATACTTAACAACAGTTGTACGAACCTTTTTTTTTCAATACAGAATAACGTTTCAATTGTTTAATGACGTTTTTTTATCTATTTGACTACGATCTATTTAAACTTGACAAATCTATAGAATGTGATTTTTTAGGTTGGCTACCCAGCTTGAAAATTATTGCATAAGTAGACGTTTTATATTAAAAAAATATACATTACCAAGACCAGATATTTTTCATTCATAAATTTGTCATTTTGAACACTAGAATATATGAAACATAAATATCATAATAATTATATGTCATTTTCTATTTATGGTAGATATAAATTTAACCGGAGTCCGAACTAAGCAACATCAGATTGATCGACCAAATGGGCATTTCCACAATCTGCTATTTATTGTACTTAATAATTATATAGTTTTCTTTATTCGGTACCGAACGAATCATACTTGAATATGGTAGTAGGTGATCTACTTAAATACACTTCATATAACCCACATTATTTCTGTTGGGGTCACACGTTCACCTGAAGGAGGAGCTATAAGTCTCTCCTGATCTCTCTCCCGAAAATTTCCTTCGCTCTGCAGTCGTATTCTACCGTTATAAATGGCGGCCGGGTCGAAGAAACTGACTCTGGGAATAACCGAAGTGCACTGGAGGTCGCGAATAAATGACCTAATTAGAGTAACGGATGTCTTCGTTGTACCACTCGGATTTAACTTGATACGACCAGAATGGTATCTCGGGAGACGTTTTTGATTTTAAATTAACAGAGAAAAAATGCTAGGGTCGGATAAAAACCACGAATAATCCTATTTATTGAGGTCTAACAGTATTCTAACGTCTTTTCAGGAAACTTTAGAAAGTAGCAGCACTAGATATATTCTTAGTACTATCAATTTCATCACTCACAAGCTTGATGGAAGAAGTATTGTTTGTTCCTCGATCTACAGGGTTAGCAGATCAGCACGTGGTTTTTTTATATTAGTTGTCTTCTGTTTGTTAAACTGAACCCCACTTGTATACCTATCAAAAATTATATAAAAAACACTTGGTATTGGGTAAAAGGTTTTGCATAATACAAAACTTCCTTGTCTATTGGCGTTGGACAAAAATTATTTTACTTTGTGCACAGTTCCAACGCATAATGGATATTTCCTGGAACTCATATTTTGCGTATGTACGGCTACGTATATAGACTGAAAAATGATTGAATGTCTACAACCATTGGAACTTTATCGGTGTCCTTCGAACCTCCGATGGCGAGTCTCTGTTATTGCCAAAGTGTTTGCGACCAAAGGAACAGTTTCAACAAAACCTCTTCAATTAACCCATAAATCCGTGGAAAAAGCGCATAAGCGACTGCTTACAAACGACCTAATTACGGTGACGAACGCCTACAATTCGGATTTTGCGTGATCTGCTTTTAGTTTTAATAGTGATGGGTGTCACAGAAATGCGGATGTATTTATATTTCACGCTTCACACCAGCCTTCAGTTGATATGTTACACTCACTCCTTATCATTCTGTGCATGAGGTGGAAATCGATGTATTTCTCCTTTAACCAGCCAAACAACCCGAGTATGCTTTAGAATTCACATATGCTTAGACCTGTTTGATCTCCATCTGGTACATTATTTTAAGGATCCAGCTGTCGCTGATGTGAAGGTCCATTCATAAAAATTAAGTATACCATAATAATAACATTCATTGTATTATGCAAGAAGGAAGTCATAACAATATCGCAATAATTATAAATTTTTGCAAGACGTTCTATATTAAAAGTTTACCGTGTAATTAAATGAACTTAGGATCAATCATATCACTTCAGTTTTCTGCAAATACTGCAAGGAGGTGAAAAAACATCTAGGACAAGAGAGTACTAATTCATACAGAAAAACAGCTAAAAACAACGTTTACTCAACTCAAATGGAATACACCAATGCAGCTGACATGGCTGTTGATTTCATCACTCTTTACACACTATTGTAACTTGATCAGAGCAACTAATTTTTTACAAAAAGCAACTAAATGATAAACATGATGTAATAGATCAAAATCTCACTCATTTTATACATTAAGTTATCTATATAACAACTAAGCTGTCCTTACTCACTTAGATGCCTGCAGGATTCCAGAATCTAGGCCCAGTCAAGTACATGTTCTTTTAACATTGTCTCATCTGGTTTATACTTCGTCATCGGGTATAACAATAAACAATGTTTCCTTATATTGAAAAACAAGTGGTCACTCGAGCAACGTTTTTTACGAAGCGAAATGCTATTTGATTATTACTATTTTAGGTTCACACATCACTAGCCCCCTTAGAGAAACAATGGCAGTCGCGTGCGAATTTTCGATTTTCTATACACGGAGCCCGATAAAGGATTGGAATGGCTCGTTTACGTCACAGGTCATTAGTGGTAAGCCTGCAATTATCGGACTTCCCTAGAAAAATACCAGTAATTAGAGAAGGAGGGTACAGTAAAGTTTCGGCAACGCACTAGTTATGAACGATAAAATTGAATATGCGAGGCACGGGCAACATATATTAAATATAGATCCGAATTGAGAATTAGGAGATTGAGTATAAAATATTAAGATCTCTTCAACTGACAACGGTTTTATATAACCTGATTATTAGTAGTTAATAGTTGGTTTGTCTATAACCGTGACACAGTTTGGCAGCAATAGTAGTAGTAGTAGTAGTAATGGCGAGACAATGCCTGGCAAGTATGCCACCGTTGGCCCTTTTTGCCGACTCCGAGGACCATCACTAGAACTATGGCAGACATGGTAGCTCCTTAGTGTCGAACCTTCCAGAACCTTCAATAAAGGTGATGTCCGAATATTCCGCTGAGTATTTCTCTTCCCTGTCAAGCTCTGCTGTGCCGAACACCTCAGCCCTAAGGCCGCTGTACAGGCCACACTCACCCAGGAAGTGGAACGAGGTTTCGTCCTCTTCTCAGCACTTCTGACAGATTGGGTTTTTCACCACTCCTATAAGTAACAGGTGCCTGTTCAATGTGAAGTGACATGTGAAGATCCCTACCAACAAGTAGAGTGAGTCCATCCTCCGGTTCAATAGCTATAGCTATAGTAGAAGTAATAGGGAGGCAAAGCCTGGCAAGTATGCCACCGTTGGCCCTTTTTTGCCGACTCCGAAGACCATCACTAAAACTATGGCAGATCTGGTAACTCCCTAGTATTGAACCTTCCAGACCTTTTGATGAAGGTCATGATGCCCGACTATTCCACTCAGTGGCGCTCTTCCTTGTCAAACTCTGCTGTGCCGAACACCTCAGCCCTGAGGCCGTTGTATAAGGCACATTCACCCAGGAAGTAGAACGAGGTCTCGTCCTCTTCCCAGCACTTCCGAAAGATTGAGTCTTTGACCACTCCTGTGAGTGTCATGTGCCATTTCAATCTGCAGTGACATGTGAAGATCCCTACCAACAAGTGGAGTGAGTTCCTCCTCCGGTCCAATAAGTATAGCTGCATTTGTTGGGGCCTGCTATGGACCTCTTGGACTACCTGCAGTCATCTCTCTCCAACCATGCTTTCGCAAAGTCTTTATATGCCCAGACATCTAGGGCATTACTGACCTGGCCTCCGCTAATACCCAGCAAAGGTTCAGAGCCAATACATGTGCCCTTCGCTCTCATTCTGGCCAAGCAGTCTACTTTCTTGTTACCTGGCACCCTGCAGAGGGCAGGGACCCACATGAAGGTGACGTTCTTTGATTAGGCTAAGCGTTGGAGGCCGACGCTGCATTCCTAGACCAGTGATGATCTGATCCTAGGAGATGCTACCGCTTTCAAAGCTGCCTGACTATCGGAGCATATATAAATGTCATGCTCCGTGCACTGTTGTACTTCTGCTGAATATGCCACCATTAAGATGGTAAATATCTCGGCCTGGAAAACTGACGTGTGGTTTCCCAGCGCTACGCTTGCATCCACACCTCTACTTTCCTAGCACACTCTCGCAACACTGGATCCCATCTATTTTGAACGAGATCCGTCGGTATACCATACCATGCTGTGGGCGCACATCTCATCTTCCCTCCCGCCCATTCTTCCCTAGAGGGAAGATCGAGTGAAAAACCCTAATGAGGTTGCTTTCCTCCAGCTCCTCAATCATGGTATAGCCCACCAACAGAGCTGTTGTAGTCCATGAACCTCCGTCCCGCATTCTCAGACGGGCCGCTATGGTGCCTCGCTTGATCCAGACGTCCAGAGACGGCAAGCCTAAGAGAACGTCCAGGGCTGCTGACGGCAAGGTTCTCATTGCTTTCCTAGAGCTGCCATTCTTTGGATCTTGTTCAGCTTGCTAACTACAGTGGCTCTTTGAGTGCAGATTCATCATACCAATAACCCGTTTGAGCCCCCAGGTTCTGCCTACAACCTGGCGTAACTGCCACATGGAAGCGATTGCCTTATTGTACAGAAGGTCCATGTGCTTATTCCATGACATTCTAAAATCTAGTACCACCCCCAGGTACTTCACTTTACTGGCTAATGTCAGTTTTGAAAAAAAAGTCTCCTATGTTCTTCCTGTGTGTGAAAAGGACCAACTCTGTCTTGGCTGGGTTGACTGTGAGTCTGGTTTCATCCTACCATCGACCCTTACAGGCTGCTTGCATTCTTTCGCAAACGATGCCCAGGAATTTACCCGAGATTAACACCAGACCGTCGTCCGCGTAGGCTTGAGAGCCCAGCGGTGCTGAACTTCTCCAGGAAGACATCCATGACCAGGCACCAGAAGGGGGAGAGGCAGCTGTCTTGCAGGCATCCCCGGCTGACCTCCAGCAGCAGAATAGTATTGGTTTGAAAAACACAATGAACACAAACGACAAATGAAAATTAACCTATATCATATTTTGTTGACGGAGAGGTTCTGAAACCATTTACTTGTATTTATATGTTTCTGAAACATAAAACCAAAATACAAGATAATAATGGACACAAACATAAATAAACTACATTAATAACCTCAATTTTCGATACACCGTATCACACAGCCGGTTATAACTAAAATCAAACAGCGGTTATTTAATGACATTTAAACTTCAGTGAGGTTTCCTTTTAAACATCTCTAGTTTCAAACATTGAGCAGATAAAGCGTGATGCCTCATAGAAACAATCTCTAAATACTTTTAAAGAGCTATATAACGCATAAAATAACTGAACATTCATTATATGCAAAGAGTATGTGCATGTACCATACATTCACCGAATTCTTTAGTGTGCTACCGAAATCGGAGGTTTTGAAAGATGTTTTTGTTGTTCATTATATTTCCCCGATCTAATTCAATAATTCAATGCTATGCTGCGTGCTCCCCCTTATACGTGACACATCCATACACAATGTTGATTCCGTACTGCAAACCTGTAATGCTTCCGCAGAGACAGAGATACGTCACTGTAAACATCGCACGGTGATCCCAAAGGACAAGGGCTGCACCCCACTTCTGCGACATAAACAGCATTACTGCAAAATACACAGGGCTTTACACAAGTTTGGATGCGATGGATTATTTGATGAAATATACAAGGTATCAAAAAAGGTTGAAATCAAAGTGTCCTCGTTTGTAATTGTATATAGGGCAGTAAAAATTCTTATTATATAAAGCTGATCACTCATCCCTAGTGGGAAAAGTGAGTGAGAATCTTCTGCCGAAACTTATGACTTTTTTTGCCTTTACCACCCTGAATAAGGATATTGGGAGACTGCTTTCCGCTATCTATGAAAAGTGAAAAGGACCATCTCAGTTTCAGCTGGATGAACTGAGAGTCCAGTTTCCTTACACCACCTTCCTGTGATATTGCAGGGTACCTGCATTCTCTCGCAGAGGACGCCCAGGAATTTACCCGAGATCAGCATCAGCCTGTCGTGAAGCCCAGCCGCGCTGAACTTTTCAAGAAGCCCATCTATGACCTCACGGGGAATACACATCTTTCTTACGGATCACCCCCACTCACCTCCACCTCTCCTAGAGAAGCGCTAACTGCGCTATCCCTGAGGGCATATCTAACCCTAACAGACGATGGTAGGTGGAACCCTCTAGCCTGCGAGTTACAGCAGTAAATCGACATATGAGCCTTGTTGAAGGCTCTTTGTACATCAAAAAAGCTTCCAGGGTCTTCTCCATTAAAGCTTGTAGCACTGTCTCGGGGCTGATAATGATGGAAAGGATGTTCAGCAAAGACGCCCATCACCAGATATCGGTCAATTATTTTTTCCAAAGCCTTCAAAGAGGTCGAAAAGGGTTTGCTGAGAATTAATTGGTTTTCACTGGTTTGGAGAAAACATAATCTTCGTTACTGTCCAGGACTTAGGTATATAACACAACGCGACCAAGCCTCGGAATGCCGGAGTGCTGCCACGAGATACAGCAGTAAAGTCTTGGCTCTTTTGTGACAGCCCCAGCGCCGAAAAAATACCGTCAGGTCCGGCTGAAGGACTAAACTCGTTTATAGCCCAGGAGACTGCCCTTCCTGTAACCAACTCTTCGTTCAAGCTGGTATCGTTTCCATTGCTGAGCCTTTTCGCTTCATTTCCCAGAAGCATGTGTGTACAGTTTCTGTTTCTGCCGTTTCAGCATGCTGTTTATTGACTCTGGTAAGTTTTCTATGAATGCACACAAAGTGTCCTGAAATAATTCCCTAGAATATAGACTTGTTACCTATTCTCTCAAAAGCTGTTTTACAGAAACCTACTGATTCACATGTGTTTTCACTCTCCAAGTATAACTGAAATTTAAGCTCCTTTTCAAATGTAATTTTATATTTTTTTAATTCTGGCACTGTGGGAAACGTATTTGTTTTTCATTCAAACTCATTCATTTTTTATTTTTCGCAAGAAGAAGATCTTACCTCTTCTTCAGCACGTCTTTGACCAAAATTTTTTCGTCACTGATATGAAGTGTGATTACAGATAGCCAATGAATAACGTCATCGGCTAATGTTAAAAATTGTGACCCAGTAATTTTTATGTCAAAAAAGTGAATATATTACTATTTATAATATGACGACCCAGTAACACTGATTGTGAAAATCTTCGTTTTCTTGCACTTGCTTGATGATGAATTTTTTATAGAAATAAAAATATAATTCCACCTAGTAACATATCAACTACCTTTGTAAGCGGTTTATCCTAGAATTTCGGTCCAGCAAATGAAATTGAATCGAGCGGTAAAAATATACGCTTTGAGTGGAACGTATTCTAATTTTAATCCACATTTGGATTTACCTACGTAACAGTAGTGGTAGTTGAACATAAAAACTGCATTGAAATCCTGTGAAATGTTCCAATTGAACGCGGGATATCGTGAACGTTAAACGATGAGTATTCTAAATCATTCCAGATCATATTCAATCTCCTACAAAATCCATTCCATATTCCCCTGACTTGTGGGAGAGGAACAACATATCAGTTTCCGGGTTTCAGACCGAAGTTAGTAATCCAGCTAATCAGATGAATGATTTGTCATCAATTTTCAAAAGTCCCTTGGTCCTTCGTCTTTCGAGTGGGAAAAGCTTGCATCAGTGGATTTACAATGTTCGAAGTAGTAACAAAAATAATTTTGTTATGGTGAACAGTTTTTGAGATAATAGATAAAAATCTATTATCTAGAAATGCGAATTATTCCAGTAGGTAAACCTTGTATGTATTCACAAAAAACAGATTCAACAAACAGCACGCTGAAACGACAGGAGTAGAAACTGTAATGACATGCTTTAGACAAAGTAAATACGAACTGAAAAGGCTCATCAAACAATCAAAACAAGCACACTTGCAAGAACTCAGTAAAGATTTGAACAAGCAGTCTTTGGGGCGATGCCTTAAAAGTAGTTATCAAACGATTAATCAACCAGACGCTGAACGATTTGACTAAGAACAAAAAAATTAGATCGAATTGCAATCTTTTCCATCACGGATGGAATAGTGCCAGTTAGTAATGTGAATGGCATAGATGAATCGCATGAATAGCTGATCTAAAAAAGGTTTAAGAATATCATCTAAAAAGGCAAGTGACTAGCAGACCACCAATATGGGTTAAGGAGAGGGCAATTAGTAACATGAGCCGTTGAAATTGGGATAAACATCATCTTGATGCTTTGGCTGCTTTCATTTCATCTGAGGATCAACCTTTTTTATGTGGTATTATAAAAGCCATTCCCAATATAGGATAAAATTGTATGCAAACTGTGTATTGAGGTGTCTTCATTTGATCATATGTTTGAAAGAAACTGCCTGTACACTGCGAGGTTGATATTGAAAAAAATCAGAAATAAACATGTCAGTATTAGTGCCGTATTTGAAAAAAACGGTTGGTTAATGTCGTTGTATAGGAGACGAAAGGCATCATTGAGCTAAAGTTTCCACGTAGTGAACTTGTAACTGAGCGCTGACAAATAGCTTGAGCATGTCATCTGAAATAGATCATTAGTTACTATAATGAGTATACATATTAATTAATATTATATTATGAGGTAAAGGCAACACGTATGATTTGACTATATTCGTAGTTTTCTAAAATATACAGGACTGTATTTGTTTTGAGCACTAATTTCATACCAAAATGATAACCGCTGAACAAAATCACGGCGAAGCTTGAATCATTATGAAAGAGAAGCATTCCCAACCCCGTTAATTTATTACATTATGGAATCCCCGCAACTCAGAAGTTTCTTCATCACATCACTTTGCGAATTCCGTCGGCTTCCTCCTCCGAGTATAAGTAATCTCTGGCTTCTTTATTTGTTTATTTAGCGGTTCTGCCTCCGCCAGCGCAGTATTTATTTTTAAGGCCGCTTGTTGGCGTGTGAGCGCTAAGAGAATATTAAATTCTCGATCGAAACTGTCTCTTTGTTCGACACCAAAATATCGGCAGCGTTCCCAGTTTTAATTATGAGGTTTTCCCTGCAAAATTATTTCCGCATCGGATGTACACTATCGTATTTACTGGAAAATTCTTCGTTATTGCAGCCTAGTCCAACCAATCTGCACAAACCTTTGCAGCAAGCCAAAAATTAGTATTATATCGTTCTCTTTTTCCACAACTGTAATGCCGACCTTGACTTATAGAAGCCTCAAAAATCTAAAACACGTCATTTTATCGCGAAAAAACAACTTTGATCGTATAGAATCAAAAGATAAAGTTATATTTATTGAGAGTAGAATAAAAATAATCACCAAAACGATTTTTTGGCATTTGTTGATTGATTGCATCCTTTAACGTAACTAAACTTATGATTTTTGTCCGAGATTTGGCGTCTTCAACCTTTTTCTTTTTGTTGACAAATTATTGAAAAGGTTTTTGATATCTAAGTTTTTGTAAAAGATATATTCTACCAGTACTTGAGTCATCTCCCATCAAGATTCTGGGAATTGATATCAACAATAGCATGTCATAGCATCAGCATGTAGCTGGCCTTGCTAAGTCGGCGTTCCACAAGGTTGTATTAACCGAAACAGGTGTTCTGCTACTCAACAAGGCTCAGATTATCATCGCTGGAATACTGCTGTGTGGGAATGCGCCCCAAAGCCCTCTCTGGGGCTTCTAGATAGAGCCCAAAAACAAGTATACGTTTAGTGGACCACAGTCTGCAACATCGGAGAACTCTGACAAAACAGTCTGCCGGCCATAGAGACGGAGGGACGCCCAGTACTTGAGTCCTCTTGTATCAAAATGTTGGCAATTGATACCAACAATGGCACGAGCATGTTGCCGGGTTGCTCAATCGGCGTCCCAGAAGCTGGGCATTCTATTCCGTTCCAGAAGGTTGTATTCACCAGAACAGCTACTGTTACTCTACAAGGCTCAGAACAGCCCATCGCTGGATTAATGCTCTTACATGTGAGGATGCGCCCCAAAGAACTCCATAAATCTTCTGGACAGAATCCAGAAAACGAGCAATACTTCTATGTGAATGCGCAGGACCTTAATAGGAATCTCCACAGTCTGGAACATCGCAGAAAGGTGGCCAATCTCTCTCTATTCTGCAGATACGAGGGTCACACTGAAAGACAGAAACACTACAAGGTTTTTAAAAAAACTTTATTCTATTTTTTCAACATATTTTCCCACTACCTCAATAAATTTACACATTTGGTAGAAACACTTGTCAAATTCTTGTGATCAACGTTCTTTTTAAAGGTTGCTAATTTCCTCCTCAAATGCAGCGATTGCCTCTTCATCGGTGGAAAAATGGCGACCTCGTAACTTTTCTTTGGTCTTAGGGAATAAAAAAGTCGCACGGAGCTAGGTCCGGAGAATAAGGTGGGTGAGGCAACAGCTTAACACCCTGTTCAGCAAAAAAATCGAGTGTTTTAGCGGCGCTGTGGGCGGGTGCGTTGTCCTGGTACCATTGAATACCCCGCAGACCAGTCTTTGGACGGCTCTTGCATAGTTCTTGGAAGACTACAGTAATACATTTGGTTATATACCATTCAAAAGTAACTGTCCTTTGATTTATCAAGGCTACCGTTGTGATGTATCCACTTTTAGAAAAAAAGATGCGACCATTTTCATTCCAACACTCTTGGAATGACGAGCTTTCAAAGCACCAAACTAATGACTCTGTTTAGTTCATCATAATTATATAACCATGTATCTTCTCTGATTACGATATTAAAAGTGTTTTTAGCCCAATCAACTATTGTTGCTTTTTGCTCACTGGTCAACAAATGTGGCACCCATCTGGAACACCGCGTCTTTAGGCGAAGGTGATCATGAATGATTGTTCGAACCGCTGCCGATCCAATCCCCAGAGAAGCCTCAATCTCGGTGTAGGTTATATGTCGATCTTTTTTTACCATATTTTGCACAGCTTCTACAGTTTCCGGAGTAACAACAGTGGGCGGTCGACCTGTGCGAGGTTCATCATCGAGTGAGACCCGGCCTCTTTTAAACTCAGCAAACCAATTAAAAACTGTAGTCCTAGAAGTGGCAGAGTCCCCAAAGTAACTCACTATACTTTCGTGACATTCCGCTTGTTTTAGTCCCTTTTTATAGTCATTCAAAATCATGGCTTGAAAATCGCGACTACCCTATTTCGTTTTCACGTTAAAATTCGGCCATCACTTAGATGCATTGTGGCAAGGCAACTACTGAACAATTCAAACGCTGCCTTTGCGTGTAAGCACGTACAACTTTAGACAAAATAGCTGCGAGCTCAAACTTGCTTAAACTTGTATAGATTAGAAATATCTAAAGACTTTCAGCGTGATTCTCTTACTATCATAGTAAGTGTTCTACCGAGCTCTCTCGCTTAATAACACCAAGAGTTTCCAGTACAGCAAACACTAGAGAGGCTCAACGGCCGCATCCACACCAGGTCGAGCTTCCAACACATCGAACGACCCTCCTCCAAAAGTGGTTCTTTTGAGAACATCAGCGTTGTGGAATGAGCTGCCGAGGAGTTTGTTCCGCGATAGTTACAACCTACAGCGTTACAAGGTCAATTTAAATAAGCATTTATCCTCGCGCAGTGCTTCTTCGCGATAGGTTTGCTGCCTTTGTGAGAGCTTATGTATCAAAAAATCAATTAACGATTGCTGGCTTGGTTTCCTAAACCGGATCATAATTTTGCGTGTATACTCACCGTCATGCTTTGAACTGTTAGCTCTCGTCAACTGTTTACAGATTGCTGGCGGCTTGATATGCATCCTGCTTTGTAGTGAGTGATTCCGACTCGCCAGATCAACTACACCACAACTCCAGGTCAGGTTAACAATCAAGAATTAGGTGGTGGCAGTTTTATAACTTTATAATCTCCCACGTTAACAATTCACCGAGGAACGCGCGATGTTTACCAGTAGCGAGTATTGTAGTGTAGTAGAATTGACGTACTCATTATTGAAAAATAAATACTTCAACTTTTCCGTACATGGTGTGATGAAGCCTAGGTTTGCGAAAACGACTTTTCTCTATCCGCGAAAATCTTTCCAAATAATTGAGATACCCGTCAATGACATGGAATGAACACAATGTACAAATAGTTTTCGAGATTTTAAGAGACTGACACTTTTTAGCTCTCCGTATAATGAGAATCCCATAATAATTTTCAGCAAGGGTAGTAAACATTTTCAATTGTGAATATGAATGTAATAGAGAATGCTAAATGTTAAATCATATTTTTCAATTATAAACATATAATATTCAATAACCCTCTGTGTACGTGCTAGACATGCAAATATGTAATTCACAATTTGATAATAGGTAGGACATCAAATATATTCATCTTTATATAAAATTAATTTAGTAATAATGCTCTGACACCTGTTTATTTGATTTCATCTAATTGTATATTGGTCTTGTGAAAGATTCTTAAATTGAAATATATTTCTTATCATGTAGATTGTAGATGCTCTTACTTGGTGAAACGAGACGTCCCACGATTTTCCAATTGATCATTCTCGTAAAAATTATCTCCCAAGCCAACCTGAAATTGAAGGAAAATGTTACTTCATAATATGTATAGTTATAATGTCATTTTCATGATATAAGTTATACGTTAATTGCTAGTTATTACAAATTTGGGTTGCATAACATACTACGAGATTTCTATTTTGAGTATCAACATCTATTATTTTTTTACTTGTACTATACTCAATCTCATCATACTTTACGACACAGAGTGTATCATTCTACTGAATTCTCTGAATTCAAGGACTTTTGTGTATAAATATAAAGTAGGACGAGCATTTCTGTTCGGAAACTCGTGTAGAAGCATTTCCATTTGTAACTAAAATACATTTCAATATTGGAGCTATTTAGCTTTTTGATCGGTATTCCAAGAATGGCGCAACAAAAGCCTGCTTCCATTTCGTAGCTGAATTATGTTTTCAATTTGTTAAGGACTAGGGAGACTTCATAAATAAATGTAATTACTTAACAACGACAAAGCACTTTTTGATGTTTAAGTGCATGTACTTGAATTGTATAAGGCTGACAAAGACATCAAAGATATAATTTGACTAGCTGGCGCTTCTAGGCTTATGTTTTTAACATACTTTGTCAGAAGCATGCACAATGTTTCACTCCGAGTAGAAATGTGAAATATAAAAGAGATTTTCAATTTTTTTGTTTGATGCTCTTATCATTAATTTTATAAAGAAAAACTGGTATTCAGAAACTTGTTTAGGAGATTGCTCCGGATATTAAACCATATAATTGTACCAAGGTCATTACATATATAAAGTTAAAGTTAACTACACAACTGAATATTATAAGTGTCAATACATTAGGTGGCTAATCAATAATTCATTAATTGTTACAGGTTCATGTGACAAGAGTGCAATATGTGTTTCTCGAAGAACAAAATGTTGTTCCTGAAACTGATGATTGTATTTAGCAGTGCGCATTGGGTTCTAGGATTTGACATAAGTAAGTTTATCTATTGCATGACATTTTTCAATACCATAGGCTGCTATGATAACATTTGTTTGCTTTATATGATTAAAAACAGTACCATGGATACACAATTTGACTATAAAACTAGTAGCTATAAGTGAAGTAACGTGTGTCGAAGGCAGATCCAGAGGTGGAGCGATAGCCTGACCTGTAGGTAACGATGTCTTCTGCGAAGACATTTTTTTGTTGTTTTTTATTTATATGTCATGAGATAATCTGAACCTGGAGGGAACCAGGCTTAAACTTAGCAAGAAAAACTTAAAACTTATCCTAAGAAAGGAAGTATTTCAAGGAGGAAGTCGAAGGAAACATAGAACACCCACTACCAAAAGTAGGTTTTCAAATTGTTTCTGTTAATTAATTTTTAATAACTATCCTAAACAAATTTCACAAGTCACGATGGTTAAAACATCTTCAGTTTCCTAATAAATCAACAAAAGTGAATTGGTAAGGTACATACTTACCAACGAGTTGGCTATGTATTACTAGGAATATTAAGTTCATTTTCCAAACACTGTAGTTACTCTGTAAACTACCCAATGTCCTCGGTTAATTTGGGTAATTTTATTATGATTTGCTGGCGACTAATCTCGTTCAGTTTGTTAACTAGCTGCATAGTTTAAAAGCGCGGGATGTCAACAACTAGTTATTTCATTTCTATAATTGTTGCATATTAAATCATATTTCATCCACATATGACACTGATAGCAGAGATCTTGTTACCCAAACAATCTCACGCTTTGGACTGGTCTATACAGCGAGCATTTTCATGTTCGCCGATAATACTTCATTAGAGAAGTAGGGAGATGCATCGCGGCAGCATTCAAGCAGACTTCTAGCCATTGCGGACATATCTGGACTTTAAATTTTCCCAAAATGTAGAAACCTAATCTGTCAAAGCGGGCTCCGTTCCAGAAACACGTACACATCGTACGTGTTCGATGGTAATATCGCAATTGTTGCAGCTGAAGCTAGGAGTACAGGCTGGGGGCTAGCACAAGTATGCTGTTTCGGATAAAAATGAGGGTAGTTTCATATTCTTAGTTGAAGGATCGAAGTAAAAGACTACCACCTATATATAATCTTAGAAACACGGCGTTTCATTATATTATTACCTCTACACAGGTGAAATAGGACTAGATTTTCGTGAGAGTTTAATAATAAGTCTATAACTTCTCTGCGCGATGTACTCCAATTGGTTGAGGCGGCATTCTAAATGAAACAACCATCTTAGTGCGTCATCCGCTGAAACTGAACTAACAGCATATACAATAAAGTCATTGGATGAAACCTTTAGAAGCTCTGCGTCTGAAAGAGGAATTGAATATATTCCAAAGTTCAAAGTAACAGCAATAAAAGTCTTTTTGGTTTTTGTCGCTATCTCGAATACTTTTTGCATATACACGAGTAGCAGTTCAAAGCCAGTGAAACATTTTATTGTGCATATTAAGCTGCTACAAAACTTTTATAAAGTTCAGCGATGATCAGAAAAGCCTATAACGGCTAGTTCAGGTGTCAACAAATAAAATATATGTAATATACGTATAATACCTATAGAACACTCGTGTTTAAAGTTAAGTGTTTCCAGAGAAGAAAAATACGACATCATATATTGATTACTAATGATACGTAGAACATCTAAATGACTTTTCTTGTAATTTCAACATGCGCATAGTTTGATCAGGGTTTTTGTGGACAGACGTGATTTATTGCTTCCGTAAAAACAACCAATAAACAAACTGTAATATTTATTTGTAATATTCTAGGAGAGTGTGTTATTCATATCTGAAAGCTAATACGATTTTTTGTCTAATTTCCATCAACGTAAAAAGGTATGATCTACCGACGTCTATTTTTCCGACATTACCTTATGCATTAAATTAATCTTTGCACTATGAAGTTACTTTAAAGAACTATAGATATTTTGCTGTGAGCTGAAAACTGAGCTGTGTTTTAAATTCCGCTTTAATAAATAATATAAGGATATTCTCGCATTTAGCTCTCTATCTAATAAAAATATGTACTGTTTTGTTGTTCGTAGAATTCCCAGCGGTATGCTCGGTAAATTTACATGTTATAGGCATAGCATCATAGTGTATATCCTCTGCTCTAGTCAAGACTCAAGAAATTATAGATTTTTTGGAGATTAGCATGTCTTGGAATCAGTTAATTTCTAGCACTTCTCCTGATATCATTGTTTCTGTATTTGGGGAAGATGCCAATAATTAATTACATGAAGCTGTAGGACCTCAAGGAAGTGTCCTGGGCCCAATATTATACCTATTGTATATTTTTGATATTCCAACGATGAGGGATGTAACGGTTGCAACCTTTGCAGACGACACAGCTTTGATTGCAACTGACAAAAATCTTGCTTTGTCTACTAACAAAGTTCAGACAGCTGCCAACGAATTAGTGACCTGGCCACAAAAATGGAAAATCAAACTAAATGAATTAAAATCGATCCATGTCTGCTTTTCTAACCGAAGACAGATAAATCCTCCTCCAATAAGCGTTAATGGGACCACCGTACCACGAGAAGCTAACGCTAAGTACCTAGGTATGACCCTTGACACAAGACTGAAATGGAAACATCACATCAAAAAAAAGCGGAAAGAACTCAATCTTCGCTACAAACAATACTACTGGTTATTCGGAAGATCCTAAAAACTGTCCCGCTATAACAAAATCATGATCTATAATCAGATTCTCAAACCTGTTTGGCTCTAAGGTTGTCAACTGTGGGGTTGTTCGAAAGATTCTAACATCAAGATTATACAAAGATTCCAAAATAAAGTTTTAAGAGCTATTGTTAATGTCCCTTGGTACATTCGTAATAAGGATATCCATCGCGATTTGAATATACCTCTGGTAGTCGACGAGATCAAGGGAATGGCGGCCAGGCATGAAGAAAGGCTCCATCACCACCCAAACGCAGAAGCTCTTCAGCTGCTGGACAACCACAACGCTGTCCGACGATTGAAAAGAACCAAGCCATACGAATTAGTGTAGTGCTATGGTGCATAGAGCAGAGCATGTGTACGAATTTGTAGTTATACTGTTAACGTAATCTAAAGGACATCGATGGATTAACTTTAGTGATAAGTATTAATTTGTAAGAATTCAAAGGAAAATTAATGGTTGATCAGTTTGATCAGTTTTAATATGAAGGCATTATGCCCCCCTAAAACAAAACAAAAAAAATGAAGCTGTAGGGGCAGATATCCTCACAGTTGACTCCAAGCGGGAGAATCAGCAATCCATTACAGGAGCTGGCTCTCATCCAAGTATTAACCCACATCAAACATGCCAAAGTCATTTTCTTTTGGGGCTTCAAGAAAACAAACCCATGTAAGAAATTCTCTATAATGATCCAGAAGAGAAAATCTTGCGCAACCTTCCAAAAAATGAGATCGCTCTTATGCAATAATAATCTAAATTTAAAGCTCCGCTAGAGAATGATCAAGTGCTACATATGGTCTATACTGTTGTATAGGGCAAAGATTTGGACCTTAAAAGCAGCAACCATTAATCGTCATTTGAAATGTGGCTACATAGACGTATGCTCCGAATCTCATGGGACAAATGAAGCGATTTTACATAGAGCAAGCGTCGTAACTAATAACACTACTACAATCCCGAAAGCTGTCATACTCAGGGGTGATCGTTATCGTATCCTTCAACTTGTAATGAAGGGCAAGATAGAAGGCCGTAGAGGAGTCGGCAGAAGACAAGCCTCGTGGTTAAGGAATCTTAGGGAGTGGACCGGAATTCGAAGCGCAGGACAACTCTTTAGACTCGCCGAAGATAGAGCACAGCTCGCCATTGTGATTTCCAACATCAGGAGGACCTGATATGGCGCTAAAAGAAGAAGTTCTAGAAACACAGATTTCTGACAGATTTGGTGACAAACTTACAGGTACACAGACCCATCAATAGAAATGGATGTCAAGTTTTCGTAATAAACACATTCAAAACTACCATAATTACGTCACAATACTAGGCAATACAAGGCGACCCTGTATAAACTGCTATATCGTGACCAGATACTTGCGACCTTACTGGATTAAGGTATTACCCCGCTGCGGCGTATCGGGTTCTGGGTGTGAGGATTTTATCTTCAATACACGTCTACCGGCCGAAATTCATTCGTTTTGTGTGTGTTGCTTCTTTTTTTATTAACCGCTTTGCACCAAGACTGTCGCTTCGCAGTGGAAGTAACGTCGCTCGATATATATTGCATATCTCAGATGTTCTTTGTTAAAACGTTCGCTTTGCTGCTTTGGGAGATGGGATAGAGAATAAAAATGCCTGAATACGTTAGGGTGTCGTTTTTTTACTCGCAGTAGCTAAAAAGGTTAGTCTGATGAGCTCACCAGTATACAAAGTAACCCATTTGAAAAGTAGGAAAACTATGAAATGTAGTAAAATGGGTAATTTTAAAAAAGCTTGATCTTTCCACGAACTCATACACATTATCAAACTGCATATACAATATCCGTCTATATCAAAGGTTGTAGTACTATATAAAAAAAACTGACCCCCCTTTTGAGGTACATAATTAGTTGTTTAAATTGTAGGTGACCTCATTTGATTTAACTCTTCCATCATTAAGATAAAGCTGAACGATTATTATACAAGGACTCACGTCATTTATGTGAATAATGAGACACAGATTTGCAAAAGGTTTCTCCTTCTTCTTCAAGTTCCATCTCTTATCGGAGGTTGAATTTCGATTTTGACTTTGTTTGCAGCTGTTCTAAGCAATTGATTTGACGTCATTTCAAACCAATCCCTTAAATTTTTCAGCCAAGACGTTCTTCGTCTTCCTTGGCTTCTCTTGCCCTTGATTTGGGCTCCCAAAAAAGAAAGTTCGGAGCTTAATGATAATCTAAGGTTCCATTTTCTGCGAATTCCTCCTACAAATCGAAATAAATCAACATAAAATTAAAAGCTGACGACTTTCCCCTCTTTTATAAAGATGCGTCCAGTAGGAAACCTATATTATGAATAAAATGTGTTTATGTAGGCTGGAACCGTTAAGCTTCAAATTAAGTCAAGCGGCTAACAGCGTTTTCGCATTTCTATTTGTAAGACGTTTGGTTTTTTACACATAGGAATTGTGACTGGTAAGTTTACACTGTCCATTTCATGGAGTGGTATCGGTAGAGAAATTAAAATTTAGATCGGTTTTTTTAAGTGTAAATCTTTTGTAATTTTTAAATGTAATATTCAGACTGCTTTAGACTGATAGTTTGATAGTCATACAAAATCATGGCTCGAAAATCGCGACTACCCGGTTCCAATTTCACGTTAAAATTCGGCACTTCGACACTTAGATGCATTCGAGAGCATGGCGGCCAACTACTGAACGATTCAAACGCTGCCTTTGCGTGTAATAAATTATAATACCCTTTATTGTCCATATCGCGTCTGCGGCCGTAGCTCAGCGCTTTCTATGCCCACCAAACTGCACAGAAATTGTCGTCGGCCTTCGTCTCTCCAAACATAATATCGAATTCACTTTACGATCCAAAAGCCATTGAATCCTGCCGGTAAACAAAATGGCGGATATGAAATATGGAAGCTGCCTCTCGAGCGTGGATTTGAATCTAATCTGTCATCAATCTGAATGTACAATATAGATAGCCTTCCGAACGAAATCACTTTTGAGTGGAATGGAAAGGCAGAAGACACATCTGTTGTTTGGGGTGAAATTGGTTTGAGATTCAAGAGGGAATCATGTACTGAATGGCGTCAGATATTTCAGTTGATTTGATAGCCTTGAATTACCAGAAAGATTGGAAATATTTAGTATCATATCACTTTCCTCTTCCAACTGCCCGGTTATTCAAACAAAACGACATGTATCCTGAATGCATCAATCTTAAACTTCCAGTTTTTCATTTTCCGGTTCTTGGCATGGCATGATTTATAGTCATTTTAATTATATGTATTTATACTAAAATCGTCAAGGTAGAAAGGTTCTCAATCTCTTGAGCCTATTTAAAATATGATTTTTTCTTAAAGATGGCAGCGGTTGATGCGTGTACTTTTCTATTGATGTAATCGATGGCCTATATTTTATAATAAATATCTACGTACAAAATAAATAGGATAAATGGCGTACGACACATGCAGCTGTGGCCGCTGCTAGCTATTGAATGTATCATATCAGTGCCAATTTTACTCAACTCCGGTCCAAGGTGCTAGAGATTTTGGGCACCATTCATTGCTCTTCACTATAAGTTAATAAATAAGTACATGATTGATATTAATAGTATTTTAAAAACTACACAATACATTCTTAAAACCCGATTATTCTATTAGCTAAAATTAACTAATCTCCTAGTGTCGCCCTCTATGGGGACGCTAATTGGCAAGTTACGGAGTCAAAGGTCCTAACACTTGGACTGCCTTGAAGCGATGACAGATGTCAACAAGGCTGATTTACAGCGACATCCCTTGTTCTTCGTAAACACAATTCACGATGTACTATTATCTCGGCTCATTCACATCAGAAGCTGACAACTCATATTAAGTGAATGCTCTCCAACATACATTAGACATGCATGTTTCGTCTTGAGCCTAGACTCGTCAGTATATACCAACAGATTGCTCTCTACAGTTAGACCTCCAGGCTATACTGAGGAGTCTAGGCTAAAGACGAAACATGAAGATCTGATGCATAGTGGAGAGCATACACTTAAACTAGCTGACGTTCTTATATTTCTTATTTTTTTGAAACTATGAGATCCGGGCCTCTCCGGGCTCCTCCAGAATCCGGGCACCTGGGCGCCAGCCTCAAGCGCCCATAGCATAAACAGGGATGGTACCTAAATTTGTATGCACACCGGCGAGGCGGTAATGCGACTGTGCCATTCTGCATAGAACCAGTCCGTCCGCTGTTGCCAGATGGCTTACAGAGGCACGAAGTTAGGGAACAAGTAAAAGGTCAATCTATCTAGAAGTTTCGGCATAATTCATTTAATCTGTCCAATGATAAAGCCTTTATTTTGAGTTGTGAATGGAATATAAATAGTGACCCAGATCACTATACGAAACGTAGGCGGTGCGGCGGTGGTTAAACAATATCAGTCGAGAGCTGCTGCCTGTGATGCCAAATTGTGCATGAAAGCGAAAAGTTACCAAATTAAGAAAAGGAGCTAATTTATGTCACTTTTTCGGACAGACAGGCAGATAAAACAAAAAAACAGACAAAAAATGAACCAACAGACATAGCGACAAAAATTATTTTTTTCGTGATATATGCGCCATAGAACACCAAGGAAACACTATCTCGAAATCGAGATTTTTCGCGATAATAATTCCCAGCCCAGCCAATTGTCGCGATGTCATATATGATTATGAAATTGGATTTTAACCTTTTGGAAAATGGCTGAAGCATGTTTCCAATATTTTATAATGCGAAATTTATGTTTTGTTTTCCAATATATGTAATATTCTAGGTGCATCATGCATTTAAGAAAATAGAATTCATATCTTTCATCCCCAAAGGAAAAGTATAGGAAATCTTATAATTCATCTATAGTAAAATAAAACCCAGGTTATATGGCACACGCAATTGTAGTGCTATCAGCTCAAATATCTCTCGCTTATATTATAATATTCAACATAAACGTTCAACAGAAGCCGAAGAAAGCACGAAACCCCAGACTAAACATTTCATTTCTCCGCGAATGGCTGGGATCGATAAATTAATAAAACATGCATATCAAGTAGTAACTGGAAAAAAATCGTTAGTAATTTTCATGTGAGATAACGTACACGACCTTCCGGTCACCCGCCATTTGGAGACCAACAGTGCAATGAAAAGGTCAAATCCTCAAGATTTTCGCAACACAAATTGCAGTTCAAACTTTTTTTGCTATAACTCACAACTGGTTATTATATTTTCTGGAAGTTCCCTCTGACTTATTTCACTTTATCGATTTCTTAACGGAATCACATATCAAGGCAGCCAAAACGAAGATTTAAGTCATATGAGATTATGGACTATAAAGAAGTATTGACCATAGCATGATGAGACATTGCTTAGCAACGTGTCCTTTCTGAAAATCAGCTTCCGAAACCCAATATCTATAATCCGTAACACGAGGGACTCTAATAGCGATTCCCATGCAAACATGATATGAACATAACATAATATTTGACCTAGTTTGTAAAATTCTAATTCTAATGAGTTTTAAATTTGAAAATGAAATGTGAGTGTTTCAAAAGCAACTTTAGAATTATCATTATTAAAAATATATTATTAATATGTTTTCGATTATTCCCAAAAATTCTTAGAGACCCGAAAAGCGTTCTTTCTATTTTGTGATTTTATTCTCCGACTTTACTGATTTCCAAAATCAGAGAAAGAATACTCACTATGTAATGCAGTAGTTGCTCAGATACATGAAATATTTCTCTCTGCTTATGCACCAAAAAGAACAGTGGAAACGTTGCACCTTGCAACATCGAATAAATTCACGGTAAAACTTCATTATTTTGCACTTCCCTCTCACATAAATCACACAGTATCTTTGGTGATAACAGAAAATTTTAATAAATCTGTTACAATATTTTACATTTGAGAAATAGAGAAGTCGAATATATGTTCTCAGCTGGTCATACTTTTCTCATATTAATGTCAGCTATGTAAGTTTCGGCTTGAGGGGGGAGCAGCATTGATCTCATGCCTGGTCTTGGATGATTGCAGAGCACAATAGAGGTGTCTCTATTTATCTGATATTTTTTTATATATTTATGCGAATATAGGTGGTTTTGTGGGTGAGTTTAGTGAAAATAATTGGTCTACCAGTTTCTTAGAATTTGGGAAAAGTGAGTCTATGTCTCCATTTCCATTTATTGTGACATTGGAGATGACGGAAAACGGAGTTGAGCTACGGATTCTTTGGCTGTGTATGTGACTGTCTAAGTATGGGTATCGGGAATTTTGCTCCTGATGTTATGAGTGGGGTTTTTGCAAATCAGCCTAGCGTAGCTCGGTTGGTAAACTATTTTCTCTCCTTTGGAATAGGAAATTTGAGCCATAGCTTCTTTCGTATATTTTTGTTTTAAGAAATCCGGGCATTTTTTGTTAGTTCTGAGGTCGTCTGGTGCATGGCAATGAATACAATATACGTCAGAATTTTCGGCTGCTGGTTGCTCAGATCCACATTTTTTCACCCTTGCTTGCTCCCAAACTGTGCTGAGGTATAACTTTAACGAAGGCATTGAGAAACATATCAGAATTGGCGTTATTTCTTCATGTAGATTGTAGATGCTCTTACTTGGTGAAATTCTCCTATCATGCATACAAAAAGATTGTGTACTTAACACACGGTTTTAGAAATAAAACTCTTCTACTTTCAGTGATGCGTTTCGATTTATATCCAAATCATCGTCGGATTGACGCCCATTGACATGTTAGGAAGCCGAAGGTGCTAACACCTGGACTGCCTTGAAGCGGAAAAAGATGTCCCTTACGACATTTGTCAACAAGGGTGAACTGATTTACAGCGACATCCCTTGTTCTTTGTTAACACTTTTACGTCAGTCGTCAATATAGCCTGGCGGTCTAACTGTAGAGACCTTTGGCTTCGTAAGATGTCAATGAGCGTGTTCATAGTGGGCGACACTTGGATGAATTGATGTTGCTACCACACCCTTAACTGGGTTACGTATAAACCCGATTACTCTATACAATTAGACCGCCTGGCTATACTGACGGATCTAGGCTAAACACAAAACATGTATGTCTATAGCAGATCTAATGCGTAGTGGAGAACATACACTTGATTTAAGACTCGTTTGCTTACGACCACTACATATTCATTTATGATTTAGATAGTTCCAATTTAAATGACATATAAGACGCCTGAAAGTCATACCAATACTTTATAGAAAAGTTATTAAAAAAGCTACTGAGCTTGAAGGATAAGGAGTTCGTGAAATGCAAAGTATTATTGGAATTTCGACACAAACACATGACAACATTTCTTGCAATAAATTTAGAAATTCTTCCGCGTTCCACTTGACTGTGCTCGATGGGAAGGTTTGTAGCAACCTACACGCGAAGCTCTCCAGAATTGTTATAGATGTATAAGGCTACGCCTTAATTAATGAATTGCGGTGATGATGTTCGTAACAGGCTGGGACAAGCGTCTACCCTCAAATTTGGCATATTTCTTTTCCATGGGTGGATCAATTGCTCCGAATGTATGACCAATCAAGGACAATCACGAAAATATTGTCAAAGAGTGGAAGAATTCAAGAGAGATTCAAGCTTTACATGTTAAAACATACGTATAAAAGCACTAAACATGTGAAACGCCTTCACTCATCGCACCAGGAGCAACCGTCCACAAAAGAAAGTATCTGATACGTGGCTGAGATAAACAAACTATTTCGAAACGGGAATGAATACACAATTTCCTTGGTGCGCAGTAAAGTTTTCGATTTTAATAAAGCCAGCAAATCCAATCGCCACGAAGCTATCGGGAATAGAAACATCGCGACGCTATAATCGAAGCAAACAAGCAGCACACATTGCAATTGCCTCTGGAGAAGATTCGACTTATTTCAAAATGTTTCGTATATGCCATTTTCTTAGAATATAGTTGAAATTGATATAGATTTTTGCATAAGGTTTCACAAGTAGAAGAATTGCCTTATATTTAATCGCACTAGTATATTGATAGCTAGTGTCAATGTTCATTATAATTCAAAGCTTCTAGCTTCACCTTAGCATCAATATAAGGATCGATATATTATTCATCTAACACCACAAGATATTTAATTTGTTCATTTTTCATATCATATTCAGATTACATACTACCGACTTGAAATGACGGTTTCATTTGAATAAAGAAATATGTAGATTCAATTGAATCAAGTACATACCATACAGACATACATTTTTTGTTCCTTCCCAAGTGAAATCGCTCAATCAATTTATTATTGATGGATTATTTCGCATCATGGCCTTCAGAGCTCAACGTCGTGTATGTTCGAAATGTTGAAGTTGAGGTCTAGGTCTTGTTCTAACTTGAGTCCAGTGACCTTTCATGCTTTATACCATCTAGAGCTTCATTGCATATTATATCAGCTAACCATGTCGGACTTGTTCTATTTGTTTCCATATCTTCAATGTAAATTCTACAATGCCTGCACACATTTAGGTAGCTACGCATTTTAGTGCATATAATAATAACTTGATACAAGTATGACTTTAAATTCAGCTCATTCAATCACATAAAAGCGTCATCTAATAGCTGTATGACTGGATGTACAAGATACTCTAAAATTCTCTGTTCTTCAACAGTAAAAATGTAGCAGAATATAGGGACGCGGTACTTTGTCGTTTCTTGACGTCACAATTTAAAAAATGTTCAACTCCTCAACCTGACAGAATTGACAAAATCAAAAATACTATGTATTCTTCCATAAACAGTCATCAATATACATACATATATACATACTAGAACAATTGAACATATTTGCGCAATATACGTGAAAGGATTTCATGTGATAGGTAAGTATTCAGTATCTAAGAAGCAAACGAACGACTATGCGTCAAAATTTGGAAAACATGGATACAATTCATATGACTTTTACAGTAGTCTGGAACAAACCATCAAGCATTTAAAACTAATTCCTCGATTTTTGTTCTGAGAGCTTCTATAGATGAAGTTTTAAACTAATTAATGCTTTAAATACTACGTACATTAACGAGTGAGTATTATAATCGCCTTATTTCTGCGTACAGATTATAAATAGACTTTTGATGAAGTAGTAGTAGTAGTGGGGAGGCGAATTCTAACAGTTTGGTCACTTTTGGCCTTTTTGCTGATCCTGAGAACCAACGCTAAGGCTGACATATTGATTTCTTACTGTCATGTCGAAACTTTTCCACTGTTTTGTTCGAAATGTTTAAGTGACTTTATCTGATTACCTAATTAGCTATACAGTCATTCAATGTGTTCCTTTGTTATATTCTGAAAGCAGCTACCTTTTTTGTCCACGTACAATGCCATCAATATACACTAGTCCAGAAGTAGCACCCTCTCCCCACATATTTTCCATTACGAGCCAACGCGACGTAATACAATTTTGCAACCCACCTTACCTAATGATATTCCCGGCGGTCCGAGGTGGCATTTCTCAGCCGCCGCCAGCCTACCCCCTTTTATAATGACACCCTGGAGGCATTTCGCTAATAGAAATAAAACATATATATCCGCTCCCTTTTCCTTGCACTGACGTGACAGGCAGATTACTGTCACGTTTGTCAGGGACCTTGATACAAATGTACTACGGCCATGAATCTTTTTTGCTGGGGGTGTGTTGAGGGATTACATATAACAGCTTCCCTTTAATGCCTAATGCATTAGCCAAACAAGAATAAGTTATTATTATTATTATTATTATTATTATTATTATTATTATTATTATCATTATCATTATCATTATCATTATCATTATCATTATTATTATTATTATTATTATTATTATTATTATTATTATTATTATTATTATTATTATCAGACTTACAATAAGAGTTGAGCACTGAGTGCTGTAAACTCATAGCAAAAACAGCAACAATTTATGAAAAGGAATATAAAAAAAATATATCAATATAAATAACTGAACACAGAACACCAAGTGTAGTATCTGTTTTCAAAGGTGTTCACAGATGGACTGTTCACAATGTCCGAGGGACGTTGGTTCCATTGGCTGAACACCCCATTACGAAGAAAGTGCTGTCTGCTGGTGGATGTGAAAGCTTCTTTCTTCAGCTTGAAGTTATGACCTCTCAAGTGGCTAGTATTGGGACTGAAAAGGTTTGACAGATCAACACCAAAAAGTCCGTGGAGCGCGCTGTATGTGATGATTAGGTCACCTCTGGTTCGCCTCTGATGGAAGGTCTGTAGATTGAATGCCCTCAACCGGTCTTCATATGATGGGCATCTTGGTCCATAGGGAAGTCTAGTGGAACGCCGCTGGAGAGACTCCAATTGGTCGCGATCTCGTTGGAGAACTGGACACCACACCGGGCCGGCAAATTCATGGATAGGACGTATGTAGGTTTTGTACAGAAGTGAAGCCACAGCGGGATCACATCCATGAAATCACTTCTCGATTAGGTATAGGAACTTCTTCGCTTTAGAACAGATATAACAATCCTGAATTATCAACAAGACATATATTGTATTCATCCGTTTGTGTGATTTTTTTCGCCACATGGCTAAGTCAAGGGTGAATGTTATCAACAAACAAGCCAATGGGTTTCATCAATGAATACTCCGTTATCTCAAGCCAACAGGCTAACAACAAAGACGATGCCATTTAAGAAATTACCTTATGATGACTTATAACAAAATATTCTAACGTGAGAGATGACAGGTGAATTTCGGAATATCAGATGCTTATAGAATATTTGAACGGTTGCATGAAACTGGCCCGAAATTGTCTCAATTTTCACCATACATAACCAACAACTACGACTCACCCCTTTTTCTCTTACAAATACCACTGACTAGCCTGAACTCAATAACATCCCCTCTAAAAACTGAGTGGCGTTATATAATTTGCGCCCAACATGGGATAGACAAATTAAAACAGTAGACATAAACTTCAGATATTTAATTATAACCATGTTGAATATGAAGCGAATCATATATCAATGGATGGACTATGGTGGATATATTGGAACAAATGAAACTAAATGATTATGTGTGCTCGGAGGGTTAGGAAAAATACACTGTTTATATCCTGGTGAAATCTACGGATAAAACATGCTAGCTATATGATGTATGTCAGTCATAGCACTTACAATTGAATTTCGCCTCATATCGTAAAGGTTGATTATACTTTCATGACCGTGGGAACGCTGGACTGATGATGGCAGACTTATGCTGTCTGCTGGGACACCAAAGCCGAACAGCATTGCCTGACACGTGAACACAGGCCCACGCTTATGCCACTGTCCAAGTCACAAGGTCGACAATGGAGGTATAGACCTCAAAGCAGTCAAAATAGAGTCCAGAATCAAATAAAGACCACTGCCTGGAAAGCGACATAGAGACTTTAGTTAAATGATTTTCCAAAGCGATAATGTGTTACAATTGAATGAATACCTAACCAACAATTTGAAAAAGCATGTTTTGCCACGGCAACACATGTACTCATACAACAAAGTTTGGAGTATTTAACCACTCACAAACAATTAACTACACTGCCCAAAAAAAAATAACGGAACGCTCGTGATAATTTGCAACAGCAGCTAAGACATTGGAAACCTGTATTCTTCACGGACGAATCAAGATTCCGTCAAACGCGTTGTGACGGTCGGGTACGTGTGTACAGACGTCCTAATGAACATCACCCCGCTACCACTGTACCAGAACTATTCAGATTTGGAGATGGTTCGGTAATGGTCGGAAGTTTGGAAGAAAAAACGGACCTTATAGTGATACCGGAAACCCTTACAGCTGCAAGATATGTTGATATGATTCTTTCAGATCATGTTATTCCTGCAGCATATGGTATTGGTCCTGGATTTCTTTTCATGCAAGATAATGCTAGGCCACATACTGCTGCCATAACCATGGATTTTCTTCGTGGGCATGAAATTGGTACAATGAATTGGCCAGCGTTACTCCCCGAACTCAATCCGATTGAACATCTATGGGATATATTGGACAGGTGTATTCGTCGCCGCCTAAATCCACCTCAAACTCTTCAACAACTAACAGAAGCACTCATCAAAGAATGGGACAGTATACCACAGGAAGACATCCGACGGCTTGTACGAAGTATTCCAAGGAGATGCCAAGAAATAATTCGAACTGCAGGAGGACACACGCGATACTAAAGCCCATAACAATCAAATAACCAGACACTAGCTATAGAAAACTATCCGATTTTCACTTTGTCTTTTGTATTTTTTTCAATTTGTAAGTTTTTTCTTAGAAACAAATGAATAATTAAATGTTATATTCTTCAATTTATTCTGAAAAAATGTTATTCTTTTCGGATACGTATGCTCCATCTGAATGTAACTAACACTTTGAAAGTTACAAGTGCACAAAGAGGTGTTCCGTTAATTTTTTTGAGCAGTTTAAAACCTTACTAACAATCAAAATGATTTAAAAAATAGATTTCGAATAGCATTCATTTGTTGAACTATGAAATTCAGAGATATATTCCATTATTGATTGAGAAAAATTCATGAGGTCTGTAAAGATATGCACGTGGCATCACTGGAAACAACGTAAATATGTTGAATACCCCTTTTATCTCAACAAAGAATGATTACCAAAAGATTAGTATACATACCATGGTTGTCATGAGATCCCAAATTATGCTTTTAGCAAGCCATTATGAGACTTTCAAACAAGATCCTTCGTTAGGTGGTCTGAAGCGACACAGCCACCTCAGATGATGCTAGAGTAATTGTCCCAGTTAGGGGGTTTCTCTATTTCTATCAGACAAGGCTGTGCCTATGTGGTAGCTGAATACTCATATTTAATTGAAATATAAAACCAAAGGTTACCGGCGTAATTCAAAGAGTTCATCGATGTAATGTTCAAGGGGAGCACAAGGATACGGAATTGGATATTAAAACATTGAATGCACGCTGAAAGTTTTTAGATACAGAAAAACTACAAGGTTTTCTTAAAAAACCTTTTTCAACATATTCTTCGCCTACCTCAATACATTTACGCATTCGGTAAAATCACTTGTCAATTTCTTGTGACCAATGTTCTTTTGAAAGATTGCTAATTTCCTCCTCAAATGCAACGATTGCCTCTTCATCGGTTGAAAAATGGCGACCTCGTAACTTTTCTTTGATCTTAGGGAATAAGAAGGAGTCGCACGGAGCTCGGTCCGGAGAATAAGGTGGGTGATTCAACAGTTCGACATCCTGTTCAGCAAAACAATCGAGTGTTCTAGCAGCGCTGTGGGCAAGTGCGTTGTTATGGTGCCATGAAAACCCCGCAGACCAGTCTTTGGACAGCTTTTGCATAGTTATTGGAAGACTACAGGAACACATTTAGTTATATACCATTCAGAAGTAACTGTTCTTTTATTTTCCAAGGCTACCGTTGTGATGTATCCACTTTTAGACAAAAAAAGATGCGACCATTTTCTTTCCAACACTCTTGGAACGACGAATTTTCGTTGGAGGCTGCTCAATTTCAAAGCACCAAACATATGACTGCTGTTTAGTTTCGGGATCATAATGATATAACTATGTTTCGTCTCCTGTTACGTGCCCATTAACAAATTTTTCAAGCATAAATTTAGCCCAATCAACTGTTGTTGCTTTTTACTCGCTGGTCAACAAATGTGGCACCCATCTGGAACACCGCTTCCTTAGGCGAAGGTGATCATGAATGATTGTTCTGACCGCTGCCGATCCAATCCCCAGAGAAGCCTCAATCTTGATGTAGGTTATATGTCAATCTTTTTTTACCATATTTTGCACAGCTTCTACAGTTTCCGCAGTAACAGCAGTGGGCGATCAAACTGTGCGAGTTTCGTCATCGAGTTAGACCCGGTCCCTTTTAAACACTGTAGCCCTAGAAGGGCGCAGTCCCCAAAGCAACTCATTAAGCTTTCGTGACATTCCGCTTGTTTTAGTCCCTTGATATAGTCATACAAAATCATGGCTCGGAAATCGTGACTACCCGCTTCCATTTTCACGCTAAAATTCGGCCAACACTTAGATGCATTCGGGACTGTGGCAAGGCAACTACTGAACGATTCAAACGCTGCCTTTGCGTGTAAGCACTTACAACATTAGACAAAATAGCTGCGTGCTCAAACTTGTTTAAACTTGTATAGATTAGGAATATTTAAATACTTTCAGCGTGACCCTCGTACTGATATTACTGCTACGTTTCTTAGTTGTTGCATGATATGGTTTTTATTAGATATTTTTTGACACCTGTTACATGGAAGAGTCTTGTTTCATCTGCTTTAAGATGCCATTTTTTAGTGCAGCCTGCTTTTAAAATTTGCTTTTCTGGGTCTTGTGGTATGTAGTTTAGTGAAAGTATCCCATGGGATGCCCACTCACGGCATCTTCAAGGCTTGTTCTGAGCGGACCCTTGAGGTTTAATTTCCCCTCAGAGAAAATGCGCCTGTTGCGGTGAATCCAGGCTTGCATCAAAATGGATTGTACGAAGGCACGTTCTTGTTTCGTGTATTTGGCAACATCCACTCGTTTTCCGATGTTTCGCCAAGGAAAATATCTTCCAGAATTTCTTGTAGATCCTTACGGAGATTGATTATTAATAAGTCTCAGCGACACGTGGAGTATATAAAATCAATTTCGCTGAAGTTGTTTTTGATAGCTTAGTTGAGTTATTTCTGATATTATTCTAGTATTCCAGTTTGTCGGTAGTATTTCGCTTGAGTGTTTTCAGGGCAATGAGTCTGTACAAGCTTCATTTTTTGCAGAAATAATGAAAATCAGTGTTCATCGAAATATGGTGGAGGACCAAATATATTAGTGGTGCTATTGGACTGTATTCGATCTTGTTGACTACTTAATAACTGTAAAATGATCTCTAATCATGTTGAGGAGTTTAACGAGCTCCAGTTCCAAATTCAGTTATCCTAAAAATCTGAAGCTAATCGGACAGAGAAAGGAATACGTCAGTTTCACCAACAACAAAGACCTGAATAGCACGTGGTCGTTCCGTTTGTGGTATGATCGATTAACCATTTGCTGTCTATATCCTGATCCTCCTCATTTTCGTTAAACAACTGGAATTATAAGTATATGAGCTTCTACATTATTACTCAACTCTGTTCACAGTCAAGTCACTTATCATCTCAATTGGATGCTGTGACATCTGCACAATGTTCAACAAAGCAATACTTCAATAAAGTCAGAGTGAAATACTACTATACTTACACAAAAGTATGAATATCGCTACTTTGGCACTAAGATGACAGCGTAAGACGGATACATTTTGGAATTATCCTCAAAGTACCAACTCAACGTACTTGCTTCGCGATGTTTTTTTATAACTAGAGCTCCACCCTTTTGAATTTATTTACAGTCACGCCACTTATAGTCATTCCCCGAGGTGAATGCATCTGTCGTATATATTCTAGTAACGTTTGCAGCTAAGAAGCAAAACCATGTTACGTCAAATCCGTTAGAATATCGCATTCTGTCAGATTTGCTGAAATGTGAAAATGTTGAAATACGAACGGCTTGATAGGAAATAGGTGGAAGCAATCAAATGCTGGAGGATTCATGAATACATATTCATAAATGTATTCTTGAATGCTAATTATATGGTATTGCGAAACAGCAAATCAGTTACATTAGATCCATATAATGTTCGTTAAGTATTTGGTGTAATGAGAGCAATACAGAACAATTTACGCTTTCATATCGGCATACAAATTTTCTTAACAAGAAAATGTATACCAAAAATGAAACTCCAGAAATACGAAAAACGGCATCCAGTACCTCGACGCTGTACTTTGACACATTGAGATCAGTAATAATGACAAGGATCGGGTTTTGGGTTATGTGTATATGAATAATTGAAAATGTGTGTGTGTTGATTAATTAGTTTTAATTTTTCCCTGAAAAGGCTAAGATAGATCATTAACACATCAAAAATAAGAACCGTTATTCACAGCCTATACCTTAGGTAATTTCGTCCCTTAGGGTTCATTCGTGATCGATATCGATCAACACTATGGTCTATTGCATGGGTGCAGCTCTCTATTGACGTATCCGTCTTTTATCGATAATTATGCTATAACAAAATTAGTTAATACCTTGACTATTCAATTTTTTTTATAAATTCATCCCTTAATTGCTTTATTAATTTCTATTCTTCTAATGGTGTGTTGAACAATGGCACCTGATTGGCTGTCAAACAGCTGATGGCCCATGATTGGTCGACAGCCGGACCTGACCTAGGTGACGAGGTTTTTGGGTTACGAGGTTGTGCTTAGGACGTTCTCTTTCAGGTCTTATCAAAATCAAGCGGGAAATAGTTTATGCCTCTTTTGTATAAGCATGAACGCATGCCACTAACGATATTGATGAAAAGATGACCAAGTAGGTGTACTTATATAATTTTAAAACTAGTCTAGAGTAAGAGTATCCCAGTTTTATGTATCAAAATGTCTGTTCTTCATAATTGTGTAATTTATTACATTCCCAGCTTAATTACTTTTGTAGGTGTACCACGGAAATTAGGTCACAAAAAGCAGTTCACGAAGCGTCCGCAGCTAAGAGATAACAGTCTTCTGCCGTATCTCCTTGAATTTCTCCGTTTTTAAGTCATCCCTTCCGTTTATCATCTAGCCTTGTGAGCACTAATTAAAATCCACGAAGCAAAAGTCTGAGAACGTGGTGGAAGCCAAGAAACTTCTATTTATTCTACTCAAAGTATGCTTTTCTTAGATAAAAAGTTCTATTTCTTAAAGGCAGTAAAATATTTGTATTAACTCTTAATGATATGGAATTAATTCAAAAAAAGTAGTACACCACAAAATGAGAAATCGTGTACAGTAATTAATGATACTTAGGCCAGGTTTTGTGAACATGATTGTTTCTCATAAAAAAACGTCCAGACACCGTGAAACATCGAGCAAAAACATCGGCTCCAAGCTGATGCATAATCGCTTTTTGGGATACATATTTTATCCATATTCTAATATCCACGATTCTTCAGACTCTACTATATCTGCACATAACCGCCATTCCACGAACACGCCTGAGGCAAAACTTTACAACTTTCATTATTGTTTCTAGGGAATAATTAATTTCGGCAGTATTCCTAAGTTGTGTGTTGTGTACTCCGTATACCGGGACATGTCAACAACTTACATAAGTTCTCCTATATATGTAAAGTTCACAAGTATTTGTTGTTTCTTTGTTATTAAGCTGCTAACTGAACTTTGTCCCTCATATATATGCCCGGAAAACGCCATTGTGAAGCCTGATTGTCAAATATGTCATTCGAAGCGGGAATGTGGCTGCAATATGGGGTTTCAGAATACAAGTGGTACACTGAGAGTAAGTTTGTTACCTTAAGAAGCAAATATGAGGTTGAGCGACTACCGGCTCGCAGTGTGTAGAGTTTTTTTGTCAAAAATGTTTTTATATCGCTTATTGAACTTCCGATAAATACTTTGTTTTGCAAAAATTTTAATTTTATGTCAAATGATATATGACAGAGTCTATAGCTCGTCTAACTGACAAAATTCAAAGCTTCTGAGCAATTAGGAATTCAGGTTTCGAAAGCCAGCGTCTAAATACATTTTGTGATGGGAATCAATCGAAACTATGGTAAGACTAAATGTTTAGGGTACTGAAGACGAATGTTTACATGATATGATAAAGACGAATGTTTCAAGCGTTCTCCTATGGGTGAAATATTATTTTTTTGTTTTAGGGGGGCATAATGCCTTCATATTAAAACTGATCAAACTGATCAACCATTAATTTTCCTTTGATTTCTTACAAACTAATACTTATCACTAAAGTAAATCCAGCGATGTCCTTTAGATCACGTTAACACTATAACTACGAATTCGTACACATGCTCCGCTCTATGCACCAAAGCACTACACTAATTCGTATGGCTTGGTTCTCTTCAATCGTCGGACAGCGTTGTGGTTGTCCAGCAGCTGAAGAGCTTCTGCGTTTGGGTGGTGATGGAGCCTTTCTTCATGCCTGGCCGTTATTCTCTTGATCTCGTCGACTACCAGAGGTATATTCAAATCGCGATGAATATCCTTATTATGATTGTACCAAGGGACATTAACAATAGCTCTTAAAACTTTGTTTTGGAATCTTTGTATAATCTTGATGTTAGAATCTTCCGAACAACCCCACAGTTAACAACCGTAAAGCCAAACGGGTTCAAGAATCTGATTATAGATCATGATTTTGTTATAGAGGGACAGTTTTGAGGACCTTCCCAATAACCAGTAGTATTGTTTGTAACGAAGGTTGAGTTCTTCCCGCTTTTTTTTGATGTGATGTTTCCATTTCAGTCTTGTGTCAAGGGCCATACCTAGGTACTTAGCGTTAGCTTCTCGTGGTACGGTGGTCCTATTAATGTTTATTGGAGGAGGATTCATCTGTCTTCGGTTAGAAATGCAGACATGGATCGATTTTAATTAATTTAGTTTGATTTTCCACTTCTGTGACCAAGTCACTAATTCGCTGGCAGCTGTCTGAACTTTGTTAGTAGACAAAGCAAGATTCCATCTGCAAATAAGGATTATGGGTGCATTTAACCAATGTTTGTAACGGGTAACATCAGATAGCGATGAAGGTTCAACGCATGTTTTGCATGGAAAGAAAACAAAGCATATATGCCGGTATTTTTTGGAATTTTTAAAATGAATTATTTTACAAAAATGAATCCAAAGAAATTATCAAATCAATATGATGCAAGAAAAAGCGAGCTAAGTAATGAGAAATTATATAGCAGGTTGTTCCTTTTATGTTTCCAACACCCAATGTATTGTGCTGGAAGTTCCATGAAACCAAGTTGCCTAATCGGTGAACGTCGATATTTTTCAGCCATATATTCCAGGTGCTCCATTCAACTTAGGACAGCTTAATATCGCAAAAACGGTTATTTTTTGGGAAAAAAGTTATTGGGTGCAGTTGGGGGAGGAAATGATGATTTTTTAATCCCATTGCAACTTAAGTGGATCAAAAATAAAACATTTGTTCTTTTTCGAAATGTTTCAATAAGGCAACAGCTTATACGAACATGTTTTTCTCCTTACAATCAAGGTAGGTAAGGCTGTTATAATTTTTTTTGACCATTCTTGACTGAAAATCTCTGTTTATACGGAATTAAGAAAGCAGTAGTAGTGTGGCCAAAGAATTCAGCATGTCGTTAGGTTATCGTATTAAAAAAACCTGCACTCAGTATACGAGCAACATTTTTATATAAATTATGTTGTGTTTGCACATTAAATATCCATACCAATGAAAGATAAATAGAACAACTTGATGATGTTCAGGCACGATATCGATTTCCACGTTAACAATGAATGTGTGTAATATCGCAGTGATCAATATCTACTTACAGTTTGAGTCACATAATGCTTTGGTATTGTTGGAATCTAGTCCTTCCAGAACAATAAAATTTATTTCTAATGCAACATGGTTAGGACAAAAAACGGATGAATATACAAGGGAAATCCCAAATAAAAACTTTACTTCATTCATTTTACTTCCCACGATGAGCAAGGTAGAAATACTGCAAATATGCAAAAAAACGAATATGTGAATTAAACGCCATAATAAAAAGCATATATGACAATCAATTTACACCTGAACGCACCCACACAAAGAGAGTTAGATATTATTGTAAACAGCCCTGTCCGAATCGAATCGCTCCAGGGGGTAACGATCCCGAAGGAGCAAAAACACTGGCATTCACCCGACACATTATCATCGCAGAATTTGATTTATGAGAGGCTCTCATGATATCGACATGTCGATAGAGTTATGCGCAATCTGATCGAATATTGTGCGCTCGACGATTTTCTAAAGATTATAGGTATGCAAAAGGTTTTTCCACGTAGCAGATTCAAACCAAAACCTTCAAATCGCCTTAGTTGATGCATCCATCTGATGTTCGGCATAGCACCCTCATCATACAATAATTTATTCAGATATTTAGATGGTTGTTAATGACATACGAGGGTCACGCTGAAAGTCCTCAGATATTCCTAATCTATACAAGTTTAAACAAGTTTGAGCACGCAGCTGTTTTGTCTAAAGTTGTAAGTGCCAACGAGAATATTCTTTATTATTAATTTCATTATTATTATTATTATTATTATTATTATTATTATTATTATTATTATTATTATTATTATTATTATTATTATTATTATTATTATTATTATTATTATTATTATTATTATTATTATTATTATTATTATTATTATTATTATTATTATTATTATTATTATTATAGTATAAAAACAGAAGCTTCAAAGCAAAATTCAAACTCGTGCAAGAAAAGTTTTCCTCACAAAATTGTTCGCAACCAGTAAACAAAAAGGGGTTGCAATCAGAAGAAAATATTCCAAGACAATTCATTATAAAGGCCACTGGCTATATTTCGTACAGAACTATACGAGAGGAATATTTATAAGGAAAGTGGAATAGAGAAATCGCTGGAAATTACTTTTAAAGTTTCTGAGATACCTGCTAGGCGTATATTTTTTACCTAAGAGGAGTTATAAAAACTTTCACCTGACAAAAAAGACTTCAGATCAGTTTTTGTTTTGCTAGTATGTGGAGCTTTACGGAGGAGTCACAATTTATTTAGTTTTCCCGATTCGGAATGTAAACGAGAATATTCTTTATTATTAATTTTATTATTATTATTATTATTATTATTATTATTATTATTATAGTATAAAAACAGAAGCTTCAAAGCAAAATTCAAACTCGTGCAAGAAAAGTTTTCCTCACAAAATTGTTCGCAACCAGTAAGCAAAAAGGGGTTGCAATCAGAAGAAAATATTCCAAGACAATTCATTATAAAGGCCACTGGCTATATTCCGTACAGAACTATACGAGAGGAATATTTATAAGGAAAGTGGAATAGAGAAATCGCTGGAAATTACTTTTAAAGTTTCTGAGATACCTGCTAGGCGTATATTTTTTACCTAAGAGGAGTTATAAAAACTTTCACCTGACAAAAAAGACTTCAGATCAGTTTTTGTTTTGCTAGTATGTGGAGCTTTACGGAGGAGTCACAATTTATTTAGTTTTCCCGATTCGGAATGTAAAGGTATTAATTTTTAATTACACAGAAAGTAGATGAAAATGCTACAAACCATTTGAAAATTACAGATTAATTTTTTCAACTTTGCGAATTGGCTGTCAGATATTCTTTTGGATTTGAAAGGAATCATAGAACAAATATTTTCTGTTATAAATATATGAGTAATGTTTCAATAAATGTTAGAAAAAATACATTCAATTTTTTAACATTTCGCTCTATTTTTTTTTCAAAGATCGGTTGTGAAAGACGTAGACTCAAAACTCTTACTATGCCTTCGTAAAATATCGGATGTGGTGGGCCAATTTTTTTCTTGTCTTTAGAGTATCAACACGGCCTTTCCCGAAATTTTAGCTCCAAAATTTTTTCTACTAAAAAGTAGAAGACGTATATCTGCTGATAAATTGGAGGGGATTAGACAGGCCTCTTTATCGAAAGATTTGGAGTTCGTCGCAACCTGGTTACAGAACAGTGAGATCAGAATTATGAAACTGTTTGTTAACTTCAATTTGTCGATTATGCTACCAACAACGATCCAAACTGTAAGCCTCCGGTTTAACTCTACAACAACCACTGTACCCTACCTCCCAATTACAGTTTAACATCTTAAGTCCTCCCTCCATTTAACTGGCATTAATATTGTATACATCCCCCACAATACCGTAATTGTGTGGCCGATAAAGGTTATAACTAATAGCACGAACAATGGATTGGATCCAGTTGGGAGAAGATGGGTTGATGGGATAATAGGACACTCATGATACCTGCATTCGGTTCTTCTTCCGGTGAACTAACAGACATTCTCCTTTCGTAACTATTTATCCATCCAAACGTTGTGATTTCAACATTATTAATATCGAAAGCCTGTTTCCATCAGTTTATTAGTGTGGTTGAACAACATGGACTTCAACAAAGTCGCTGATATAGATATAGGCTGAACCCTGACCAACAAAAAACATCCCCGCCATTGGCTGTAATGTGATTCATCAAAAAAGAAGGTTACCCCTTTCGAATATGTTTAATACTAAATTATTTTTACTATACAGATCATTTCAGATAAGGAAACAGTGGCGTCCTCCATTTAGTGACGTAGCTACGGAACAGACATTATTGAAGACATGTCTAAAGCCAATGGTGTAACCAAAAATGTTTATGACATCTAGCAAAATTCAACAGCAATTGTCAAGAATAGACACATTGTACAAAGGTCAGCAAAATGGCAGCTATATGAGTAAACAGACGTAACTAAACTATCCCGCTTCTGGTGGGTCATCGGCTGATATAATGTCAGAAAAGACCTGCAGAAATCACATGCCGTGATTGAATATTTTGCAACCCTACTAATTATTTCAGAGGGTATATTCGAAGACAGGCACAAATGGAATTGAGTTTACAGAGTTCGCAACTCTCCTTTAACGAGCTGCCTTAATGTTCTGCTAAAATTTATGTCTCTTTCAAACTGATTGCAAAATTGCATGTTGGCCAAAGTGGCTGTTCTTGACAGCCTTCGGTTTTCTTATATCCGGGGAGCAGATGAAGAGATAAACTGTCCTCGTTTGCGAAGACATTGGTGTTCTGTGTTTAAATGTTGTTTAATATTTTTCGCATCTAGTGGAACATATTTGTTAATCAAGCAAAATTAATTATTTTCCGGTAATTAAAAGGCACTGCTCTTTGGTTATTACTTATTAGAATTTGAGTAGCAACTTAGCTAAACCTTAAACTATAAATCAGTGAAAAGTATTTCCATATTTGACATAGGTGAAAGGTTTTTCCGGAATTACATGCATGAGCATGAGCTTCCCCGTCTTTTGCAATTGAAAATTTTGAAAGATGAATAGGAACTGGTCGCCCCACTTCCTCCTCCACCTCTTTCTCCTCCCGCGTCTGACTAACTGAATGCAACTGACTTCTCTACAAATGATACTAATTGGAATCAGTTTAGCGATACTAATAAATATAGCAATAAGATGTAATTCTATTATATTTATTTCAGTTTTTAGAACCTTGATTAAAGGTGTAAATGTTGTCCACAATTGAAATTAATTGATAAAATAATTGTCTGATCACAAGGTGATGTAAAACTATGCTTGAAAGCCGGGACTGGTTGTCAGCCTAGAATAGTTCCATCAAAATTGGAACGCTTTATGCAGGCATGTGCATGGGAAGCTCATTTAAATTAAGGTCGCAAATTAATAGCCAATCTTTTAAGATCTTTTTTGCCCGTCTATAGCCGGGAAATTGAAAATGTGGCGTGCTTTTTTTGCAGCTCGTTTGATGAATGCCTGATTGATCATTATGGTACAGTTAATTTAGCGATGGTTTTCGATGTTTGTCAAACTATCAATGTGAATTTACAGGAACTTTAGTTAAATCACTTCAAATTTTCTAATGAATGGTATTTGTAATTAATTATATAAAAAATATATTTTATTGTGGCTTATAATACTAATACTACTAATACTAAGCCCTCCAATGCTTAGCACAATCCATGAACGTGACCCCCATGCTGGGGCAGAGGCAAGGTCAGTAATGCCCTGAATGATTAGGCATATAACGAACTGGCGGAAGCATGGTTGGAGAGAGATGACTGCAGGCAGTCCAAGAGGTTGATTACAGGCCCCAACAATCATAGGGAGTTATGGTTATTGAACCGGGGGAGGGATTCACTCCACTTGTTGGTAGGGATCTTCACAGGTCACTGCAGATTGAACAGGCACCTGTCATTCATGGAAGTGGTCAAAGACCCAGTCTGTCAAGTGCTGGGAGGAGAAGACCTCGTTCCACTTCCTGTGTGAGTTTGCTGTATACATCGGCCTTAGGGCTGAGGTGTTCAGCACAGCAGACGTTAACAGGAAGAAGAGCTACTCAGCGGAATGGTCGGACATCGTGACCTTTATCAAAAGGTCTGGAAGGTTCGACACTAAGGAACTACCATGTCTGTTCTAGTTTTAGTGATGGTCTTCGGAGTCGGCAAAAAGGGCCCAAGGTGGCCTACTTTCCAGGTTTTGCCTCCCCTCTCACTACTACTACTATATAAATATGTGATCCCATCTGGTCAGATATTGTATCAAGTCTCCTAACCAAGGCACATTATTGCATCCAAGTCTTCCCAGAATGTTTCCTCACATAGATAATGTTTACTCAAATAGAAAATACGCTACCATTATAACCACTTGTCAGATTCCCCACATTGTACTTGTGAGAACACCTCTACAGCCGATCTGAATCACATCCCTTTTGCTTGTAAGTCACATATCAGTTCTTCAGTCCACTTCATTTATCAAAGCATCAACATGGTTTTAAGTTACTTGTAAATATAACTACTATTTTATCTTCTCTTGACTAAGTGGTATAATATTCAATAATAATATTTCTCGAGGGATAAAGATTGATATTTTAAGCTTTCTTAGAACAATCTAAATCTAAACTATTCCAATAACACAATGACATTATCAACAACATTTTGTGGTAATTGAACTTTAGCATCCGATGTGCTTAACACAGATTTTGAATACAAAATAAGATGTACAAATAATATAGAATCAACACTCAAATTAATGACAACATCAGAAAGACAGCTAACCAAGGTAGAATAATAATGGATGTGAAAACTTGTACAATTTGGTCACATGGATAGAAATAGGTTAATGGAAAAGCTGGAAGGAATAATTAAAAGGAAAACAAAATAAAGGCTTAGAAGAAATGAAACATTTGGTGAAGGATTGTAAAGCATAGCGACATTGGATTAAGAGCTATAAAATTAATCCGACATATCTAATGTGGACAAGAATAACTAAAGAAGTAAGAAGATTGGGAGGAAAGGATGTGCAGGTAATTTAAAATTACTTAACATGAACCTGCATTTCACAAATAAAGGAATTTGTAGATACTTGGCACCATTTCCATCGCCTATATAGTCACAGATATATACTACAGTATGGAAGAGAGTGAACGCTAGAATCCCTTAAAATTATCGGCCGCACCACCTGCGTCTGACCGGAGTAAAGCCGGTCCCGGAGCATCTCCAGTCTGGGTAAATTGCACGTCACTCCCGAAAGACGAATAGTCCGACGTGAAATTTGTTTCAACTAGTTTTTAAAATGGAATCCGGCCACTACGAGTAAACGGTAATTACAGTTCACCATCAGACTAGAGTCCAGGGTATATGGTGATGCGCTCTTCATTAAGTCCGAGGAGAGGATTTGCTACTTGAAAATGATGTCTAAGAATTTTGAAGAAAGCACAAGTAGGATGAAAAGCTGTTTTGCAACTTCAAAGCTTAAGTAACATAGATTTTGTGCTATTCGCGTCATCCGATGATCCAGTCACATTTAAAAAGTCAAAAATATCAGAAAATTCGTAATGAAAGAACCGTCTGGGAATAATTAATTTACCTGCCGCGTCTTCCTGTAATTTTCTCAACAGTTATTTTCTCTTTCACAGTCCTGTTCAAATGTTATAAGTTATAAAAAAATCTCATATTCATGCCAAGGTTCAGAAAGAACCCGCTTTTTGGTCAGCAGCTCCTTTCTCATCATTTTGTGTAGCAGATCTTGTGTTTCATAAATTCAAGAGAAATCAATGATTTTAAGTATCTTTTGACAGTAGAATGCTTTTCGTGTAGATTGTAGATGGTCTTAATTGGTGAAACTCTTCCATCATGCAGATGAAAATATGGGTGATTAACACAAAGCTTCACAAATATTTGTGCCTTATCTACTGCGTCATTTCTAGGTATGCTTATAAGTCCTTCAACCTAGATTAAGATGACTTCACTGTATTTTCAGCGTGAACTAGTGATAAGATTTTTAATTCTACATAAATCTCTTTCTTTGTAGTATACCTTATCAGAACTCGTTATAATTTCTAGGACTGATTTGGAATCTGACAAAAGGAATCCACTTTTTATATTGTTAACAAGCAGCCACCTGAGAGCTTTCTGGAAATCCAATGCTTTCCGCGGTATAGATGCTGCATATATCAGGGAGCCGGAAGTGTTTACCTATATTGTCTTTCTATTAAAAATCCACTACCTACACCCTCCGAATTTTTAGATCCATCACAGTAAGCTGATGCCTCAATATTTTGTCTCCTTCAAAATTGGTGAATGAAATTGGCTTTTCTGAAAACGCATTTAAGGATATTGATCCTTTTTTCACACTGTCCTTTTAATCAATCAATATCAGGAGTCTAGAGCAGCTGTGGGTCCAATATGATAGCAAGGTTTTGGTATTTGTTACCTACGAGAAATGATATTTTAGCAATATGGTCATGTTCTGGTGATCGTAGCCTGTGGTTTACCTTTGTAAAATGAGTCACAGATCTTTTATATCGAGGGACAAGACAAACAAGTGAAAATCCGCAAATCTGACGATAGGTTGCTGAAAAGGTGCCAAGATGTGATTAAAAGTAAACCAATTATATAATTCATCTCCAAGTGTCGCCCTCTATGGGGGACGCCCATTGGCAACTTACGAAGGTAAGGTCCTAATACCTGGAATGCCTTGAAGCGGCAACAGATTTCCCATACGACATCTGTCAACAACGGTGAACTGATTTACAGCGACATCCCTTGTTCTTCACACACATAAACACTATTATGTTGTACCGTTATCTCGGCTCACTCACATAAGAAGCTGATAACTGATATTAAATGTATGCTCCCCACTATGCATCAGACCTGTATATTTCGTCTAGCCTACACTCGTCGGTATAGCCTGGCGGTCTAGCTGTAGAGAACAGTCGGAAGGTATATACGTAAACCAGTCAAGGATGTAATAGCAACATAAACTTATCTCCAAGTATCACTCTCTATGGGGATGACCATTGGCAACTTACGAAGTCAAATGTCCTAAGACCTGGACTGCCTTGAAGCGACAAAGAATTTCCCTTATGCTTCAAGGCAGTCCAGGTATTAGGACCTTTAACTTCGTAAGGTGCCAATGGTCGTCCCCATAGAGGGCGATACTTGGAGATGAGTTGATGTTGCTATCACATAAGGACGTCAGTCAGAGACTGGGTTACGTATTGCTCTCAACAGCTAGACCGCCGGCTATACTGACGAGTCTAGGCTAAAGACGAAACATGCATGTCCATTGTAGGTTTGATGCATAGTGGAGAGCATACACGTAATTATATTATTGTGGGTCTAATGAGCATTTCAGACTTAACATAGTGTTCATAGCAATATAGATGAAAATAGGTCACAACAACTATTCCTATATTTTCATATACCGTTTCAGATATCGGCTTTGTCCTCTCAAACATCTACTACATGTTTCAGAAAGTCATCAAGCTCGGAAAAAAGTGACACGACTATCCCTTTGAAATAAAGCTTATATGAAAACCGACGATTTCTCCATTCTTGAAGAAAGTAAGTGTGCTTAGAGTCATCGAGAGTGATAAGACTCGTGAGGGTCGAGGAGAAAAAGGAAATTTGATTTGTCGTCTGCCAAAGGAAGGACCTTAATCTTATTTGAGATCGCAGCTCTTGAACGGCACACAAAAAATGCCAATTCGCATTACGAGTACGCAAATCAGGATGATTTATTGGCCCTCTGGACGTCCCTTTCATGACTGGAACACATAAGTGTAGATGCATGGGGGCCATCTGGTTAGAGAGGAGTTCATTATATTATTAAGTTATTCACTCACCCTTATAAGCTCTACAATGTTTGGTACAGGATTCTTGTCAGACGAAATTGCTTGCTGGTGATCCTGGTATTCCAAAGACATCGATCTGATTCATCACTAATTAGTGATATTATTTTGTTTTACAGAGCATTCGCGATCATTTCAAACATATTGGCACAATTCTTGTAGCCGCCACGTTTGAAAGTTTTATCGAACAGCATTATGTGATTTTTAAGCAAAAATGAATAAGAAGAAAAAAATGGCATGATGAGGTTTCTGTTACCAGTAGCCAGATTTTATTGAATCAAAATATCAATCATGGAATAGATGTTATTATGAATGGTATAATAATTTATCACTTAACGAATGAGAATATATACCACACAATAGAACATGGAATATATGTCACATCACACATAAGCAAAGTGGGAACTTACATTTCTGACGTTGACAAACGCCCCCTCTAAAAACATATCATGGTTTAACCGGAGCTGCAGATGGTGTTACATCCAAAAACTAATGATACAGGAAATGGAGGTCATATCCAAACACCGTTAAACCCTGGGTTTTTCTCAAAAAATCATATATTCGCTCATAGAACAAAAATCGTACAATTTTTTATTGAGGAATATCTGACTCAATTTGTTCCAAATGTGATTTTCCTCAGTTTCTAGTAGATTTGTATCAGCCTCCCATACATTGTGTACTACATTGAAGCATATAGGAATGCTACACGTGAAGAGAGGATATTCTACAAAGGCCCTAAATCACTTTGAGTTGCTATATGCACATTATATTGACCTATATAGCATCTGGATTCTCTATTGAGGTTAGACACACAAACGCACTCCAAAATCCAAACATCGACGAACCAGTGGACGTTAACGTAGCAGGATGGCGCGTCATGCAGCCGACAAAGCCTGGTAAGCTGCGGGTCGGTGCACGTAAATTCACTGGAAGCTTCACTAATTGTTATGGCTCATAGAGGCAATAGACTGTCTAATTGCTCATTGTCATCGATCGGTAAACAGCAGCCACAGCACCTTGCGAAGGCGACGTTGACGGTGTATAGTAATCAGCACGCCGGCCCGCGGCGTGCAGGACTTTACTAAAGGCGGGTCCACACGCAACGGTAAAACCGAAGGCCAACCTTGAGGCACCTGACCTCGAGGCGAACCTAAAAAGAAGGGGGTCCCCACACACTGCGGAAAATGTGAGAGGCAGCCTTAAGGCGCTTCAATTTGTCCATGTTTTCGGGCGTGATGGCGTTGACAGATGATGCTCTTGCTGTTGTTGGTTTATTATTAGCTGTGGAAAGTCCAAAAAGACAAGTAAAGCGAAAGTTTTGGACTAAAGAGTGGCTCCAGAAAAGATTGGTTTCCCTTTTAACCCGGTCATGATAATCTTTTGATGTAGTTTGCCACAAGCACGGCAAATCTCTGAACAGAGCTATAAATTCCTCTTGATTTTGCTTTGCTCGGGTCATGACCATATACACTTTAACATAAACAACTGTCAAAATAAAACTTAACAACGGCCGAAATAAAACTAGAGTTCATCAAACACGTGGTGTGTCAATAATCAGATTGGACGGACACCCCCCACACATTGCGGTCGGCCTGCAAGACGAGGAGAAGCAGAGGCAAGTCGAATGAAATTTGCTATTCCGATCGGCGGCCGCCAGACCTCGGCACGACAGGCATACCTTGACGGCAATCTCAATACACACGTTGGGATTTTCCTCGAGGTCTGGCGCATCAAGGTTGGCCTTCGGTTTTACCGTTGCGTGTGGAGCCGCCTTAACTCACCTAGATAGAAACGCTCGCATTTGTAAAAAGCTGATTCGGTAATATGAACATGTGTATAATATTACTAGTATGGAATTGGCTCCAAAGGCATTGAAAATTATAAAGCATCGTAACTTGGAAATAGGTAAACCGATATCATAAACCTGGCTAAATAATCTTCACTATTATTAACTATTTTTTACTATTAATATTATTATTTACTATAAATATTGTTTGAACGGTTTCTGTATATTTCAGGATCATGCAACGAGCCGTTGGGAATGGAGAGCGGGAATATTCCAGACGATGCCATCACCGCGAGTTCATCATATGTTCCTAACGTTGGTCCAAAAAATGGCAGGTTAGTACATGGTCATGTATTAAATGTACTCTTTCTATTTTCAATATTTACGACTAGACATTCCAAACAATCACTTGGTCGCAATGAAATTTTTACGGTAAATTAATACTGGATTATAACGGCGAAGCTTTATAGTTGTTGGAAATCGATTCGGTGTTGGCGATGTAATGCTAAAACTTATAGCAAGTCCTATGAGAATTGTACCATTGTAAGCGGATTATCGACAACAGCTAAGGAAAAAATAACCAGAAAATTAAGAACAAACTCTTCTCATATCTTAACTCATCATTCTGGCAAGGCTGTTAGCCAGAAGATCTGTTATTCATCCATATCACCACTGACGAGAGAGGATAGGTCCATCGCCTCAACGCCCAAAGAAAAGGCGGACACCTTGGGACAGGTTTTCGCTGCCAATGATACAATAAACTTCCATGGAGATGTTCCACCTGCTGACATCAGCGTGGACTCAAAAATTCTAGAAATTAGATTTCAACACCAAGATTTGTGAAACGTATTCTTATAAACTGCGCTCCAGAAAGGCTGCTGGTCTTGACCAAATAGCGGCGATTGTCCTAAAACGTTGCGCCGCAGAGGTTGCACCAAGCTATTTATACTCTTTCACCCTGCCTCTTCCCTGCTGGATGGAAGATTGGTCGGGTGCAACCCATATCTAAGAAGGGCAAAAAAGTATACCCAGTAATTATAGACCTGTCACACTGCTCTGCACCATTCCCAAGGTTATGAAGACTATCATTATCATACAGCTTGTGAAGTCATATATTCACGGAAGATCTTATGTCACACATATGTGGAGCAGAACAATTGAGCTTCATGGAGAGTCTCAGGTCATGGCGCTTGACATATCAAGAGCTTTCTATATGATGTAGCATGAAAAACTTCCGATAAAGCTTGCTGCCTGTGGGCTCATATCAGGTCTATGCCATTGGTTGAACAGTTTTCTTAGGGACAGCTCCTTATTTGTCTGAATGGATATGGATCCAATATATTTGCCATCAATGTGGGAGTCCCACAAGAATCTGTACCTTCCATGAAGGCTCTTCTTGCTGTACTTCAACAAAATAACATCTAATCGTACCTAGAACATCGCAAATTATAGCACCCTTATTTCGTGCAAGCAACAATGATGACACAAAATCACATGCTGTTCTTCCAGCCGTGAAGATGGAGGGACTTCCAATACTTTGAGTCATCGTCTATCAACCTTCTTTGAATTAACGTCAACAGTAACATTTCCTGACATCACCATGTTGACGGCCTTGCCAGGTTCGCGTTTGAGGAGCTGAGGATTTTTTCCGATTCAGAAGGTTGTATGCACCAGAACAGCTACTCCTAGGTTTAGGTCGACCCAGCACTGTATTACTGCTCGCATGTGTGGGGATCTGCTACGAAGCACTCTCTGAACCTTCTAGATACAATCCAGAAACGAGCAGTGCATTTGGTGGATGCGCCCCACCTTACAAAAGACTTCCACAGTCTGGAACATCAAAGGAGCGTGACTGATCCATCTTTATTCTATAAATACTACCATGGCAGATCTTCCACCGCATTGTCTCACACATCAAACACAAGGAGGTCCAAACGGGCGCCATCCTCAGCAGGTTGAGATTCCAACGCCTCGAACCAGCCTCCAACAAAATCCGAGGTTTTGGAGAACCTTGACATTGTGCAGAGTTTGTTCTCCGATGGATACAATTTACAGCGCTTTAAGGTCAAGATGAATAATTATCTTCTTTCGCAGTACTTTTGTAGCATGATAGGAATTCTGCTCTTGCGGGAGGTTATTTTATAAAAAAATAATTCTAATAAAAGAGGTACTATTCAAATCTAGCGTGATATCTGGTAGTTTGTCTACAAAGTAGAAAAGTGATAGCCTATCAAAATAATTTAATTGATTTCTGGAGAACTGGCTTATCCTGCCTTAGAAAGCGTGAAACATTACTCTGAAGATAGGTAACGTGGTGACGAAGTAAGCATCTTTAGCAAGCTAATTTATTCATCGGGGTGTGTATGTATTTTGTTTTTATCAATTATAATTTTGTAACTGTCCAAGCAATTATAATGTCCAATCGAATTTGACAGTACATGCCGTGAATATTTCATAGCAGGCCTATCACATGATATCTATATAACGTTATGACATTATTACATGGACTATTTTGCATAAGAGCATGACATATATAAAACAGATTCGGTGTCCGAATTAATGACAATATTGGATTACGTTCCTGTTTGGTGCCGCTCTGTTTTAAATTATTCATTATGGTAATAACAGCTTATTAAGAGCGTTTTTAGAAAAAGTAATCATATTATATTTAAAAAACAAATGCGAACATGTTTTATTTTCATTAATAATACATAAAGTTATTTTGAAACTCATTAGATTCATGTAACAACATTCACGCCATATTTTAAGCTTCATTAGGCAATGTTAAGTAATGTAATTATCAAATTATGGAATGAAAATATCAAATGAAACAAGAATGGAAAATAATGTAGCTTCTGAAACTGATCTTGTGGATGACTGCCCAGTTCATTGTATTTTCTACTCTCCGCTAATGGAAACCACATACGATTAACTGAAATGTCTTTACTCACGTTTCTGCAGCCTTAGTGGCCTTTTTTCTAACGAACATTGTCATTGTAATTTCAAAATATGTTTTTTCACATTTTGCACTTTTAAAAAAATTGCTGAGACGGCCGACATATTGGCAAAAATATTTCAGACAATCGTATGTGGTTCCTTTCCTCAGCCTAGAATATATAATAAAGAAGAACAAATAAATCATAATGCTGCCTCAAGGTGCTCCATTTGTCAGTCCTCCTCGACCTGCATTTGAACTGTTCAACATTAAAAATGTCTAACTATGGAAAAGATTGACGTGTCTTTCTGGCACTTAATAAACTATCATGTATAACAACTTTCTTACAAAACGTAGAATTGATCGAATTTTGATTGGAAATATCGACAAGAAATTTGAGCTACACTGACTCTTTTCTGTTGTGGAACTATCCTCTTGGAACGATGATGAGGATGATAAATATCAAATAATCTGGAACATTTAATTCCTGGGCACTGATTCGCAAGTTTTTGTAAATATATTGTGATAACCTAAATATGGTTTCTTGTTAGAAAATCGGTTGTTGACTTTTCTATTTATTTGCATGTGTCTTAACTTGAACAAGAATTGCTTGAAGACTTGAAGGTTTTCTGACTATATACTCGTATATGTATATATATATATATATATATATATATATATATTCGATGTAATGATTTACAATGATTGCATAGAGATTTTGTGGACAGAAATAAAGTTGTGTTAAAAAATATATTTTTTTTATTTCTCATATAAGATAAAGTCCACTCAGAAGAAATAGTTCTAGAAACTTGTTAATCTACACAATCAATTCAATCTACTTAACTCCCTTTTTACTTCGATTGTAGGTTAAGAGTAGAACGGGCAGGAGGAGGCTGGTGTCCTAAGCAACAAGTAGAAAGCGGTGTCAAGGAGTATCTGCAAGTGGATCTCGGTAGTGTCCATGCTGTGACAGGCATACAAACTCAGGGCAGGTATGACCGGGGCAGAGGTCAGGAATATGTCGAAGAGTACAGGGTAGAGTACCTAAGACCCGGAATGAAGGAATGGAGGGAGTACCTCAGATGGGATGGAAAGAGAGTGAGTCATATTACGTAATATTAGTAATTATTTTTAATACATGTTGGATTACCAACATCAACAAGGTAAGATCTACCAATGAAGGTAGGTATACTTTATTTTTGTACATTTTCGTTGGTTTCATCAATAGAAAGGAATTATTATATGCCATGGCCAAACATAATATCATTTTCCAAACTCACATTTCACTATTTCTCGAGTAAATCACTTCTGGACGCAAAAAATGCTAAGCAAATTGATAACGATGATTTGTACAAATACTGAATCACCGTTTCTGGTATTTTATTTGTCATGACTGGTATTCACTTTATTAATATCCAGTTGTTTATTCTTGAGTATAAATCGTCGTTGGTTATCAGACCGATTCGTACTCTTGAGACATATTATCAGTAGGTAGGTCTGTCAAGTTTTGCAACCCAAAAACCATACAACTTTGATCGTTCCTTGACATTTTTGGATTGATCAATTTTGATCAGCCACCGATCTGCCCCAATATTTTCTCCATAGCATCCTGAAGCTTGTCGTGGACGAGATCATCAGACGATCAGTGGACCACGAGTGCAGTGTCAGTGAGTTCTTGGGGCAGGGGAGATCATGTACAGAAAATGAGTGAAGTGATCTATGAACCGAATTCTGGGGGAGACTGGCCTTTATCGTCGTGCTGTCGACAACAAATTGTTTATTTTAATTCGAAGTTTAGACAATTCAAATGGATGGAAATTCTTTTCAAATTGGTTTATAGAGAAGGTCTGTAACCGTCTTGTGACTGTTGTGAACAGCTCACCTGGAGACGATTTAAAATAGTATATCAATCGAAACGTTGTGATACTCAAGAATTTTTATAGACAATGGAAGTCCGAAATCAAACTTTTAAAAAATCTACCTTGTCTCCAAGTTTCAAGCAACTGCCAATTTGATGTTATACCTTTTTATCTTTATAGGCAATATTACTATACGACTATATTGGATTCAATTTGTCCGAAAATTGAGAACTAGAAATTCGGAGCCATGACCAAACCCGGTTGATTACTCTGATGACCAAATAAAAGCCTTCATCCATTTTTCATGAAACAAAGGCCAGTCAGCATTGCTCGATAACTGCGCCTGGTGGAACAAATTTCTAAAGAAAACCTTCCTGTACGATCGTGGCAGCTACAAAGCCAATTCTTCCGACGTTTAATCCTATTGGGCGGATTGCGGCGTTTCGTTGTGTTGGCAGGAAGCAACAATACACTGTAGCTCCCAAAGGGTCGATGATTGCTGTTAAATGGGCAAATTTCCTTCAGCATCTGGGAGTGTCAGTTTTTCCAAGTGGAGACATTTCAATTTTTTTCTGATTTTTAATGAATAATGAGGTGCTTCGGCATATGATAAGTTCCATTTGAATGTCACATATAATAGATTTTTCTAAAACAAGCCTTCAAACGGTTTTGCTACATACCATCTTTCAGAACATTTGATGCATTTCAAAGGAAATTATAATGATTTTTCTCCTATTCTTGAGAAAAGCAATATAAAAACATCCAATTTTCCAAAACTGTCAGATGATAAATTTAAAGAGTTGAGTTTCTACTGATCCCCGCCATAAAGAAACTGTTAATGTAATGAGTCTCTTTTGTCCAGAAACAGTGAAGGATAAAGAAAAAGGTTGAATTGCAATTTTTATTTCTGCAATCTACAATATATGCTCTGGGATGCAAGAGAACCTTGACAGTTCATTTGCAACATTCTCATATCGACTGTTTTCCAGAAACTACAAAAAAAACATCAAATAGAATAATAAATGTTTCCATAGAAAAAATAATCACCCAGCAGTAACCAATAAAAATGTTCTTGTGGATAATCCTGATAGTTTCTATTGTAGAAAAAATTGTTTTTATCGCTTCCAGAGAATAATTATCTGTTAGTTATCGACTATGAACTTTAAAATCACTATGTTTGGAACCAAATAATTTCTAATATTGTGAGCATTTTTCTATTGTTAATTACATATCTTTCGTGCTGTAGTCCGATGTAAACAACTAGCAACCAGAGCAAAATAATATTACTTTTACTTTACAGAAGATTTATATTTATATTCTTGTATTTAAGTTACTTCATAATCAACAGTAAATTACATTGCATCCCAAATAGGTAAAATTGTGATGAATTGGACATTCGTTGATTTATGCAGGTCTATTGTTAAATGGATGACCAATGTAGTCTGGCTTCGGAGGATGAAATATATGAGGCTGGTGCACTTTTCTGGATCCCTAAAAGTGCCACATCAAAAAGTATCCGTTATAGAATCTCGATAAGTTGTGAATTTAAAAAATGTTTGCTGATCATTTGCATTTCTTCCAGATACTCAGAGGGAATAGTGACACTGCGTCCGTGGAGAGTCATCGCCTGATGCCAACCATATTTGCCAGCAAGATAAGGATACTTCCACACAGCGTTCACAGAAGGACTGTTTGCCTAAGAATGGAGTTACTAGGCTGCCCATATGATGGTAAGTGACATAATACTATCCACAAAGTTAATGTTGGAAAAGGAATCAGTGTTTCTGCGAAAGAATTTACACACTAGAATAATGATACGTAGATGCGCCAAACTCAATAGTCCACGCTCTCTCAGGTACCTTGGAAGATATTCACGTGACAATGAGGACTTGGAATGCAAGCTTCACTTCATGTTCATCCTTTTTAGGGTTTTTCATCGAGTTGTCGCAGCTCAACGCTAAGACGCTCGCACAGAATGGAACCAAAGAAGTATAATAAGTTTGACATTCTAAAATCAGAAGTAAATGTCAAGCTCAATAGAGGCTGAGAGTGATATAATGGATCTCATTGACGGCTAACAAAACTTTCATGATAAGTTTCACTTTCTATGACATTTCGAGTACAATATTTAAGTCGAGAAGGAGCAAAAGCCTTAGAATGTGTTGCGCAAAATAGTGCAATTATCCGTAAACAAAAATTATAAGGCCAGGAAACGATCTAGGTCAACTATCAGCAACAGGAAGTTCTAATCTTGGAGTTTCACATATTTTATAATATAAATAACTATAAATTAAGATAATATATGTCATTAATATTACTCAAAGTACAACTAGTATTAGGTGAGTTTCTGTTCTTTTTTTCACCCTTTACCTATTTTGGATACTTCTTTCCTTCTAAAATTGAGAAAAACTCTGATCATCGCTCCGTTTGAAGAGTAAGACTGAAAATTATAGTGCCATATTTAACCATATATTTTACTATTTACGTTTTAGTAGATAACCAGCATAAATATTTGTTTCAGGTGGCATAATATCATACAGCACTCCAGAAGGCTCTGAACCTTCCCAGGGCTTATTCGATAGCTCGTATGACGGAATAAGGTCTGACGGGTACCTGACCGAAGGGCTTGGAAGACTTGTAGACGGAGAAGTTGGCCTATCAAACTTCAGATTGGATTTAGGATATGGAAAAGGTCAGTTAGCTAACAAGGTTGAATGATATTTGTTTTTGGAAAAATCTTACGACCAAAGTGTTAACGGTTTCAAATATCATATTTACCAAAAATAAAGTAATAGCTTTGATATCGTAATTCTACTAAATAAACATTATACAACGTAGTCAGTTTCTACATTTTCCCACTCTACAAAAGTATAACCTCTATCTGACAAGATTTTATGAGAAGAGGAGGAACCTCTAAGACTAAATCATACATATCATTAATTGAGATCAAAATAGGAAATAGAAAGTAAATATCTCATACTATTTTAATTCTCTTTAATTAGATATCACTGCACTAATCTCACCTCCTCTTTCCAGGAAATGGCTGGATATCATGGAAGAACGACAGCTTTCCCAACGGTTACTTGGAATTGCTCTTCGAATTTGACCAAGTTAGAAACTTTACAGCCGTTCACCTCTTTACGAATAATTTATACAGTCGAAACGTTCAGGTTAGTAAAGCAGATCAAATTATAGAGAGGATGAAAATTATCGTCGAATACATAAATTACTGTATATCATAACTTCTGAAATATTTCTATTCAGTGATTGTATTAGTTCAACCTTATATTTTCTACTACCCGATCTCAAGTCATTATAATTGGAAATTAGACTTTTTTTACTTTTTCACTTTGATAAAGGTAGTAAAGGCAGTCCAAATGTTACTAAATATATTAGTGAATCAGAGACTTCTGATGAAATACCTCCACCAAAAGTAGTTCTTTTAGAGTAGCTCGGCGTTGGTTCCAATTCACAGCGCTTGAAGCTCAATATGAATAGTTATATGTCCTCTCGCAGCGCTACTGGAGCGTGATGGACTTTCTTGTCTTTGCGAAAAAGAAAATCTAACGTCATTGGAAGGTCCCCTAGGTGGACGTGATGTGGCCTCCAGGAATACGGAATATGGAGAACCAAATCTCGTGGGAAGCCAATAGTCATCCATTGTGTTTGCTTGTGCCCATACCGCAATGAGTTTTTCGCCGAGAACATCGAACACATAGTTATGTGATAAAATTAGACTCCATAGTTAGTATGATAGTAGTGACAGTTGATCCATGCCTTTTTGACTTCTAGATCAATGTTGTTATATTGTTGCTTAACTCTTTGCTGTTCGGGTGACTATTTTATATCTCCCAAAAGTTTATCAAAAGTTTGATTTCGGACTTCCATTGTCTATAAAATTTTGAGTATCACGACGTTTCGATTGATATGCTATCTTCAATCGTCTCCAGGTGATCTGGCGAACACGTTCCTTTCAGGCCTATGCATACCCCGTCCGGTGACGTATCGTTGTGCGCGGTCTGTTCTGATTGGTTCCCGATGCGCGGTATTCCGGTCTGCTGACGTGGCTGTTTGTCGGTCATTGTTTGTTGTCTGGTCCAGTCGTAGTCTATTGATCTTCTTTATGAGTGGCTGCCAGATTGGTTTAATGTCTACGCTTGGTTTGCTGTACACTTTGCTGTTGTTGGTGATGAATGCCGCCTTCTTGAATTTCCTTCGATACCAATGCGGTTCCTTGGCAATAACCTTAGCGTCGTCCCAAGCTATTTTATGGTGCTCCGTCCATGCGTAATCAGCTATTCCAGATTTTCCTGTCTCTGCTCGCTGGGTATTGAGACGATGTTCTTTGATTCTTACTTCCAGTGGCCTTTTTGTTTCTCCAACATAGATTTTACCACATTGACATGGTATCTGGTAGATGCAGTCATTTGTCTCTTGAGATTCATTCCTGGGCTTAGTTTTTGTTAGGATACTTCTGAGGGTGGCAGTCCTAGAGAATCTCGTTTGGGTCTTGTATCGCTGACCTATTCTTTTGATTCCATCTGATATTTCTACTGTTGGTATTTTCCTGTATTGTTACTTCCACTAGCTTCTTTGGGTATCCGTTTTTTAATAGGTCTTGTTTAATGATATTGAGCCCTCTTTACACTCCCAAAAAATTTTCTATTCTCTCGCTTACCTTCCAGGTGTTTTCAAAGGCAAAAGTGATGTTTAGCGTAGGAGGGGAATACTTCAATGGACCTATACTTTCGTACACACACGTACCAGATCAAGAGTCAGAGAGCGCTCGGAATGTAACCATCGATCTTCACCAAAAGCTGGCCAAATTCATCAAACTTAGATTGTATTTTGCCGACAGAAGGATCATGATCAGTGAAATTGTGTTCGAATCGGGTAAGTGTCTCAATGTCCTATCAAACATTCAAATAGAAAAGTTTACTTTTGATAATGTTTACTGAAATATATGTTTATAGTGAACTTGTAACGTTTCGTTGACTTGCTCAGCAGGGGCGAGTGAGTTTTACATAGGTAGATATATTAGCAATCTACAGAGAAGTTTTTTTGGTAACATTCAAGTCGAATTAATAAACAAGCAAATCAGAACTATATAAGGACTCTTGAAAGTTGATCAATGAGTCTGATAACTACACATAACATTGGATAAAGGTATAGGTACCATCCCCTGATAACTGTCTCAAATGTCTCCTATCAAGAAAGAGGCAAAATCACCCATCCCTTTAAATAGGCCTCACAATAAATTCCCAAACCTGAGGAAGATGTCAGGAGATTTTTCTCCATCTCATTATTATTATTATTATTATTATTATTATTATTATTATTATTATTATTATTATTATTATTATTATTATTATTATTATTATTATTATTATTATTATTATTATTATTATTATTATTATTATTATTATTATTATTATTATTATTATTATTATTATTATTATTATTATTATTATTATTATTATTATTATTATTATTATTATTTCGAGCTAGGTAAAAGCCATTATTGCAAAAAATAAACGCATCGCAAGTACCTATAGTCTTTTCTAAATATCTCCAAAATGTATTTACTTCATCTGAAACTATGTTGATGGAATAACGTGTTCAAACCAGCCAAAGACATTACACCAATAACCCCTTATTACACTGCGTAGTATTTGAATGTCCAATCAGTTAAGACGTGCAAAAAGTTGAGTGTGCGAGGTAAGCATACCCACTTCAATCTCTTTACGCGTAAAAACTTACTGGGAAACCTCTGGTATGGTTGAGGTGACGTGATTTATCGCTTGGAGGAATCTGCAATACCCTCAAGACCTCTAGAGACTCATACTGTTATTCAAAGCGACACCGACGGTGACGGAAAAATCAACCGTGTAGTCAATAAAAATAGCGCTGATAAAGCCCCACATCGAATCGAATTGTTAAGTTATTATTAAACGTATATACGAGGGCTAATATTTTCCACAAGAATGCAATATTGCATTGCTGGAGATAAGCTTCTCAGCTTTCAGGTCTCAGGAATATATTAAGCATAGATTCTGAATCAAGTTGAGTAATTCCATTTATTGAAGTCACATTGAAACGTTTATACTATAATCAAAATTAACCATCAAAGCTAAGTCTACAGCAGCTCATTTTCAGAACCATGATTATCGAATGCTTCTTCCACCATTTTTAATATTGAAAAAAGTGTATCCCTTCATGATCTAGCTCGTCATATTTAGCCACCGTTTTTTTTGTTATAAACCGTTTTTTTAGAAAATTGATTTGCAACGATCGCTGTGTCTTTCTCACGGTTTCAACTATTTGTCAAGTTTTGAGTAGGCTCTCTTTTATTTATTTATTTTTGACTGTTCTAGCAATGATCAAATTATGCTGGTTTATCAAGTCCAAAGCAAGTGAGTAAGTCATAAACAAATTATCCATTATCCCTCTTCCAGAAATAGGTAGTATAAGTCTTTTCACAACTTCTCCAAGCTGATACGGCCATTCTGGTTGTGTACTCGTGTAAACTTCCATATTATACATATAAACAGTCTTACTATCAACTAAAGCAAAATTTTAATTCCATACTTGGACAGCTTGTTAGGTTTTGTCTAGAAGGGCATCGTTCTGAATGATAGGTGCATTTCATCTACAATTACAAACCCCCATGGTATGCAGGTATTCTTCATGTTGTTTTTCCATCTTATGCTGTGAAATACTTGTCAGAGGATATGTCTGCAACGGACTCTGAACATTCTGGCTCTTCATACCTTTTCGAAGTCTTGTTCATCTTCATTTCTTTTTCTGAACCTGATATTCTAATTGGTGTGCTCTGGACCATTGTCTCTAGAATACAAATGTCTCTTCCTCAAGAGTACGAAGTGAATAGTTAATTTCAGGTCCACTAGGGTTTGTATAGAATAATTTGCATTTTTATGGAGTCCAATCCTAATAATAATACAGACGTCAATATTAATAAATTAAAAGTAAAATAACCTTTTTAAAAACAAGCTTTTATTGAAATGCGCTAAAAAGCAGAAAAGAAACTTTTCCTTTAAAACTTTTATTATCAACTTATAACGTCATTACACAATTCATATAAAATAGAAGCTTGCTGCGAGATTTGAGTACTCGTTTTAACTTAGTTTGAAAATTTTTTAGGTGAAAAATTCAAGTTTACCATGTCTTTTTCCGAGAAAGGTCCTTCTGAAGATGCTGAAGCACTCGCTACCATATTAAGGAGCATTTGTAAAAAAATATGTTAGTGTCTGTTCATATAAGTGACATTATAATTTTTTTAAATTAATAATTTTGATTTTTTGACTAACTAATCACTGCAAATACATAAGTACCGAGTTCCGAGTTACCAGTTACGAGTTACGAGTCATGAGTTACGAATTACGACGTTGCAAGCTACGAGTTACAGGTTCAGAGTTCCAAGAAAATGCTTTATTTATTAGTTTCTCTGTATTTCTATGATATGGGTTGAAAAGAAATTATTATTTACTTCGTAAAAGAAAAAAATCCAATTTAATTTATTTATTTACCTGAAAAACTAGCGCGCGCTATGTCGCAACAATTGATGGAATAGTGTTTCCAAATCTTGTGATTTCACGGTATAAACATAAACCTTACTTTCTAGAGGGGCGTCCATCCCATGCTTTCCCTCTATCCAAAAGTTCTATGTTAAAACTGCGTTTTATAAGGAAAAAATTTCATTCAGATCCAACAGGACTCAACTCAACGGAAGAAGATAGTAAGGCAAGTGAAGACAAAGAACTGATTATTACTTCTGGGGGAGAAAAAACTCTAGAAGCTTTCGAAACAAGTAAGTATTGAGGAATGACACTAGTTCCAGGCTTATTTCAATATAGCCAATATTTTGTTGTTGAAAAATATTAGTCTTGTTATTTTTAAATACCATTGGATGTTATTACACTATCAATATCATGTATGTGAAAGATACATCCATACATCCATGACTAGTCTATTTGGAATATTTGTTATTTTTATTCACTTTATTACCATGCAGCGATAACACACATTCAAACGTAAAGCAGCACTTTGTGATTTGGATCAATAGCGTATCGTCCCCCAAAATATATGTAAATCGAAACAGTAGTTGCTGTGAGTACAAGATAGCAAGAATGCAACCTTTACTACCCTATATCTATTCATTACCATATACCTAACACTTTAACTCCGCTTATTTCAGTTGCAGCAAGGAAAAGTGGTGATACCTACGTCGAGGTGACTATAGGCGTCCTAACCGCAATTATGCTGCTCCTGTTGATTGTATTTGTGGTTATTCTAATAGTTAACAAGAGGCATAAGCTGCAAGGTTCACCGACGCTACTGAGGAATCCATTCGGGGTCAATATTAATATGAAGGTATGTGTTGCAGGAAAAAAGTTAACAGATTCATTCTTAGGTAACGAGGTCTACAATACTGACAATTATTCACTAGAAAGGAAAACAGCTATTTGTATAATTGCATAAGATTTTCCCTGATAATTGCGACGAAATATTGAAAAAAAATTCTTCACAAATAAAAAATAGATTTTAGTTCAAAAATGTTCCGAGTCTTGCTTCACCTTCGATATATTGATACGGTAACAATAATAATGATAAGCTGAAGTGAATTTCCTTCTAAGGCTTCACGAAGACAGACCCATGCATGGAATCTTCAACGAACATCTAAAAAACCATGGCTTGCCTAAGCATTTGGCATCTTCTTTCCTAAGGTCTAGTGGGTTGAAGTCGGAGACTGAGGGCTTTATAATGGCTTTCAAGGTGGTAGGGTGTAGAAGATCTCACCTACCTCCGAGGTCATTTCTTCAATTCACCTTATTTCCAATTGGTTACTTGTCTGTTTTATTATTAGGATCTTTTGATGAACTTTGCGAGCAGTAACCAGCATCCATCAGTTGTCAGTCAGCCAATAACACAAGCCACTCGGCAAGAAACGACAGGCTCTTGTCACAGAAATTCACAGGTGAGACTGAACTTCAGTTATTATTATTATTCATTGATTAAAATAAATTTACCTATACTGAGGCTGCCTCGGTCTTCTGACTTTAAGAGTATTGTGGGAAAAATTAATTGTGAAATTATAATCACATTGACATTTACTATTCCCAGGAAAACAGTTTTATTTTCGCATATTACCTAAATCGTCATGGAAAACCCCAGACTTTGAGACCCACCTCGTTATTTCCTTAAATTGTAGAGGTTCCATATAAAGCTAGATTCCAATGATCCCAAGTATCCATTCCCATAAATTTGAACACCTGAGCGAATGCGTTATCATCCTTTGCATGAGCGAGGGGAAAAATAAAATTACTTTTTGGAACTGATGACACTAATAGCTTCTACATAGTTTTAGATAGCCATACCTTCACATCGGGATTACCTTCCACCATATTCCGTCCAAGAATGTCCCCAAACCACTAAATTCAGAAATTTAAGTTTTTACTCCTTTCTGGTACACTATTTAGTTAGGAAACACTTCCTACTACCTTATAGTGTCTTTCACTGGTATATTTCATCCCGGCTAAATAAAATGCAAGACCGGCTACGCTAAACTCCGTACTAACATAGATCCCTTCTCATATACAGCAAGAGTATAATAGTGCCTGTTCAAACAATGCAATACCCCGTTCACCTTCATGATTCATTCAATCTGTATCGCTTCCAGAAAAAAAAAAGAATGCAATAAAATTAGTCAAAAAGTTTTCCGACATCATCGTTGTAAGGAAACTATTTCCTCTGTATTCGGAGGTCAGATATTTGTGGATATAGATGAAATTGTTCGAGACAAAAATTTCTGATCATAAGTCTCTTAGTGAGTAATCACTAGTAATGACAATCCCAGAACACGCCTCCTCCTGAGGTAGCTACGGACTTTCAACGGTATTTATGTAACCTATCAGATCCTACGAACTTGAGGCGAAATATTTTCCAAAGCTCAAAAAGCAGAATGGAGTGTGAACTGTCAGTAAGTTAAAAACAATCACTACTTTTGGTTTGAATCCTAAATTTTCAAAAATATGAGAGAGAAGTAGCTAGGGAAAGCTGAATTTCTATATTTTTTGACTCAAAAATGTTAACATAGACTCATCTGCATCAGCAACAGCATTATTAATTCAACATCTTCCAGATATCATTCGAGCAGTATCATTCTCCTCTAGTAGCATCCTGCTATACTCCAAACTACGCAACGTTGCGATATTCGTCGAGTAGCACTGCGCCCCCAAACAGGTCTGAAGATGGAGATGAAGCCGTCGAAGTGCCGGCTTTACTGGACGATGAGAACGATGCAGTGACCAAGGAAGAAGAGGATGAAGATGATGATGATGAGGAATCTGGAAATGTGAGGAGAGCTCAACTTTGTTACGGGTACGTTTTTTTATATTATAAATATATTAATTGTGTTTAAAGCCACCGTATTATCAGACGGTGTTGAGATTGATAGTACTGTAAGCAATAATGACACGTTCTTTCATCTCAGCTTTTTTATATTATATCACGTATAATTGCTCAACTTTGGAGTTAAAATTTAAGTAATTCCACCTTTCAAACTTCATTTTCTTATATGTTATAATTAGTTATACATTTAGCTTTCTCTGGAGTCTTTATTGCTTGAGATCATTAATACTACTATTTACTTTGCAGGAGTGTGAAAAGTATCACTTCATTCGGCTCCAAGTCCCAGGTGATTAATCTAAGCAATTATTTCCCCAAAGAGACCACTGATCCAACAGATAGAAAGCGATATCATACCGCGCCCAGAGAGAAGCACCAGGTGAGCATTTTATTACGCTGTAATTATTCTCATTGTAAAAAGCAACAATTTGTGGAACTTAACCTTTTCATCATTAAATCAGTACATATCAACGCTCATTATTATTTTAACTATTGCATCTTCTAGTGGTTTGAAACAGGTGCACTTCTGATTATAAATAGAACAAAAAATAAATTAAAAGTAATTAGCGTCTTAGCAGTTCGGAAGTTCCGAAAATTAGTTGATTTCAAATTTACACGCAGCCATGAATGGTCGTCAATTATAAATAATGAAGATTCGGTGATTTCAAGTACATTGTATGTTTACTACTTACTTTACTTTTAAATGCCCAGTTAAAAATCAGAGAAAACTGCAAAAACATTAAATGCAAATAGTATTTCCAATTGTCGAATAAATTATAAATCCAGGTTCTCGCGTGACAACTTATACCAGTGGCTTTTTTCGCGCGAGCATACCGTTAGAGTATGTATATGGAGGTGCAGTGTGTAAAGTACATTCTAATTTGCAACTCCCCACATGGCACCTTGGATCACTTTAATTACAAAGGAAAATATAGTACTATTCGTCATGGTTGATGATATTTACATCGACATCGAAACTAATTGACGCTTCAATAATTAATGAATAATGTGAAATGAAACTTCAGAGAACGAATTTCGATTGCCAACAAATGATGTCCTTCCGTTAAGTATTAATATCTTAAAATCTTATTCAAGAATGGTGCATTTTGAACTTTAGTATGCCAATTCATTATATTTGGAAGACGCGTGTGATAAATTTACGAATTACATGTTGACTAAGTGTTATGCAGCTTTGCAAAATACATTGATTTAATTCATTCAATTCAGATTATAATTAATTACGGTGCTAACAATTGCTCTGTTTCACTTTTACTCATCAACTTTAGACCCTTAAAAAACTGTCGCCTTGTATGACCACATCAAGATTATTTTATAAAGACCATCCATTCTACTTACTTTTGCAAACGGTCTATTATACATGGTCATATTTCCAATATTACTATCGTTTTCTTTCAGGTCATGTTTATTCATATAATATATCTATGATGATTTGTAGCACTGTGTTATTTGTATTTTATTGAAATGCTGAAAACAACAAAAACAAATTATGATAATATCGGGTCATTTCTCAATAATTCATAATTATCGAGGTGTTCATCGGAGTTTTTTAGAGCAATTAAGTAATTTTCATCTCTGATAGATCTGTCTCTGATCTTTAAAAAAAAATTGGAAACGCAGCATTTCCGTATTTTGTGGGAGCAACGTGATTATTGTATGCGTGATGATGTGCACATTCACCATAACCGTACCTTGTATTATTTTGTGTGCATTTTTTTGTCAAATATGGTGAATGCGTTAGTACTTTCCAAATTAATGATTTTAATGCGATGAATGATTTAGGTGCCTCCACCTGTGGTCTGCTGGAACATCGCTCCCAGCATGAGTAACTCATATAATTGTAGAGAAGTGGAACCGGTTCCAATTCCGATGTACTCACTTAGGCCTATAGAGAAAATGGGAACATGTCATGCCGGCGACGTAAGTAGATAATTAAACTAGAAACAACACTACAAATTCCATTTCTTAGGTTTTATCTGTGATTATAATGTTGATATAGTGATTAAGAAATACACCTCGAATCGATACATCTACGACTGATTCTAGTGTATAGGAGTAATTGCCTTCAGCTGGTTAATCAGAAAAATATAATTATTTTTCTAACTTACTGTGTAATCCATGATTTGGCATAATTTTTACAACCAAATTGATCTAATTTGTGGAACTTGTCCTGTGGTTGAAATCGCATTGATTACAGATCAAAGCTTACTGAGCTTCCAGTTACCTCGGCATCGTTTTCCCAAATAGATCTCAGTTTAAGGAAACTGCAATAATTATGTTAATGTTTTAATAATTATCGGCCTGTTAAAGCATGATGAATGAAATCAATTAGATTCTAGATGTTCTTATTTGGTTGAACTCTTCGATCAGTCAGATAAAATTGCGTATTTTAAACACAAGCTATTACCAATAAAGCTCTGTCGCAACGCATTTCGACTTAATATTTAAATCATACATCAGTTAAAATTTACAGTACAAAAGCTAACGAAGTTTTTGTTAAAAATAACCTGGGTAGCATTTGTAAATAGTCAATTTCCACAATCTGAGGACAATGACCTTTGACCTTGAGAGGGCGATGACCTTGCCAGTTAAACCAATGCGGAAAAACTTTTTTTTTATAATATACCGTTATACAATGGCGTATGAAGTTACGTGTACTGCAACGTTCTGTATCAGTTCACATTTGTATAAAGTGAAAAGCATATTCCAAAATTTCACTTACCAACTTAGAAAAAAATATATTGGAACCACAAATAGAGAGTGATTTTGCCGACTGGTGTTTGATTTAAATATAAATCGAAACGCGTCACTGAAAGAAAAAGTGTTTTATTTGTGAAACTGTGTGTTAATTATACAATCTTTTTATCTGCATAATTTTTTCAAACCTAGTTTGTCACCCACTAGATCCCCTGCCACAATTGGTCAAAGGTTATTATCTATTTAGGGTCAAGGTCATTATAAATATTGAAAACATTGCTCCTTCAAGGTGAAGGTCAAGGTCAAGATACATTGTCCTCCCCCAGAACATACAACAACACTTTTGATAATGATTTGAATATTAAATTCAAGAGCGTCACAAAAACAGTGTTTTATTTGAACAAAAACAAATTAAATTATTTCATTATATTTTCTACTGTTCGCTGCTTGAAACTACATACTTTTGGAATACATTTACTAACGTTTTGGCTACCTCAGCTCCGTTTTTCAAAATGCAAAAAAATATTTTGCAGACAGTGACATTTCTAACAAACTGTTTCCAGGGAGTTTTGTTCGCCAGTAGATGATATAATGGAACAAAGAGATGACCACAGGATAAGTTTCAGACGATACATTAAATTAAATAGATATTTTTCCATGATGAGAGAAAAACAACCAAGAATAGGGTTCAAAATACTAAAACAAATATATAAAAAAATAAATTCATATTATTGCTCAAGATGTACCGAGTTAACCACCACCACTTGGCTCCATTTTAATTTTTGTAAATAATACTTCAAACAATTTCAAACTGTCACACCATGACATTATCGTTGAATATATTATCATTGGGTACCTTAATAGAAATTCTTGTAAAATTAACGAGGCTTTCGGAACACGTTCCACCTGCAGTGTTCGTTTATTCATCAGTTCATTTTCCGGTGATTTTTGAGAAAACGGATATTTCCTTCATAGGACCGCCCAATAATTTATGTAATACTTAATATTATTATATCGAAATACTAGCGTGAATATATTCAGCCCTTATATTGAACATATTTGTATGTTTATTGCATTTTCATGTAACCTGAATTATGATAAAATCATAATTTTAATTGTTCTATGGATATTTCCCACTAGGTGACACTATACGAAACAGAAGGTCTGGAAAATATTCTTCCTGGTGCACCGCGACTAGTAGCAGTCCGCACATCTTCCGAAACTAGTTCAAAACCGCACGACGTCGCATTGTCTTCGACGTCAGCGCCAGAAACTTTACGAGAGGTAAATAGTTTATAACAATTTTAGCATAAGTGTTATTCATATAATAATGATTATACGTAGATATATAAAAAATGTATCAGATAAACAATTCACTTCGTGTAAAATTATGCGTATGTGATATTTTTCGGAAGCTGCTTTGACATCTGAAAATTATTATGATTTCTGTTCAAGTTGAAGTTCGTTATATATTAATACACCTTTATTAAATATTGACTTTGGTAATTGTTTCATTGTTTTTATATTTAAAATGTAATATTATGTGCCACATGTATCATACATTTGACCAAATTTCATGACAAATTTTTCTTTGAAATATGTATGCCGCTTTTAAGTATGCAATATCCAAAAAGGATTTCGTATATTAACTTCATATTCATTAGCCCTCAACCTTGACTACAGTGAAGCGACGAGTTTAAATCACGTTTTTCTTTCATATTGATATATTTCAGATACTGAAATTTACTAACCTTTGATAAATATTACATATGATAATTTTTAAATACATGCTTTGCTAGCTTTATTGAATCAAGTGCCGTTTCTGAAAGGCACTGGCCATTTATGATCTTCACTATTTCGAAACGTCTGAACATCCAGTCCTGAGAAACACAATAATGTAACGTTCTTAAACACTAATTTATTTCCACTGGTAACAACAACAACTTATACACTAATTTATATCAACGATTTCAAGTTCTCTACTATTTGACGTCTGATCACTATTTGACTGCTGTCACTGCTCGATGCTGGAATATATAAAGAAACGGCCATCTCGAATGCTCCATAACCAAATCTAGAACAATCTGACATTTGCATACAGGGTGTTTTTTTCTTGGCTGCTGGCCGCTGATCTCGTTGCAATACTGACTACAATACTATGACGACAAACAACAGTAATACAGTGTTATTATGTTTAAGGTACGCTTTTTAGCGGGTTTGTCGCATCCAAACATATGCCAGGTGCTGGGGATCTGCACAGCAGAGCACCCGCCTTGGACTGTGCTGGAGTACGGTGATGTAGGAGACCTTGCACAGTACCTGCAGTTTATAGTCAACAAAAACGGAGCGGTAGGCGATGGAGATCATTCAATTAGGTAAGTATCCTTGGTTTTATTTATATACAAACTGATAATAATAATAAATTGTTTCTATTGCTCGAAAAGTCAATTAAATTTATGAAAGTACAATGTGAGGAAAAACCAGGTCTGCTGATAGGAGACGAAGTCGGCAATCTGCGCTTTTCAACGTAACTAAGTGTAGTAGCTGTTAAATTCAATTGTCCTTCAAAGAAAGGAAAGTTTCATGTCTTTTTTCATATCTATTTTAAATATAGATATGAATGAATATAGAACAAATTTTATTTGATGATTTTACTACGTTACTCAGACAGAATAAATATACAAATAATCATCTTTCATCTTGTTGAACGTCATTAAATTTGAAATCCAATTCCACAATTAAATCTGCAGCTGGAACCGTGGCTCATAGCTAATAACTTTGGCGGATTCTGATATATGAAGACTCATCACCATTTGCATCTGGAATACCGAGGCAATCTAATTGACTTCATATTTTTCAGATTTAGTTTGAGAAATTTCAGTATTTCTTTATCACATCCATATAAATTAAAACTCCTTCTCATGCTTCTTCTTAGTTGTGTGTTTTTAGCTGACGTGTATAATGACTATTTTCGAGCATTATATATTGATTCAGTTACTGATACGCAAACTGCATTAATGAAGATTTTCAGTGTCTCCCATTATTGAGCTAATTGTAGTCGAACACTACAAAAGACATGTTTACACAGTTTCTACCGAAGATAAATTCATATCACTTATACTGTCAGCAGATATCAACAAAGTTTGCCCATGGTTCATGAGAAATTAAGTCTTAATTAAAAAAAATGCTCTTTGGTGAACAAAAATACATATTTTCAATGTAATATCCACAAATACATATTTATAGCAAGCACATTCACCATATTTACCATATAAATACCGGTCTATTATATTTTAGTAATATTGGGAAACATCTATGTCATGACTACGTCTCTAGAGATCTGCATAGCTTTTATATACAGCTATAAACTATCGTGTTTTGTAAAGTCATAATTATAATAAAAAATAATTTGTTTCTGAGTTCATTGAGTATTTTATCTCTGATTTAGGTAGGGTAGTCGAACACTACAAAAGTCATGTTTACACAGTTTATACCCAACATAAATTCATATCACTTATAGTGTCAGCTGATATCAACAAATTTTGCCCATGGTTCATAAGAAATTAAGTCTTAGTTGAAAAAAATTGCACTTTCGCGAAAAAAAATACTTACATATTTTCTATGTAATATCATCAATTTATATTTATAGCAAGTACATTCACCTTATTCACCATATAACTACGGGTCTATTATATTTTAGTAATATTGGAAAACATCTATGATCTATGACCACGTCTCCAGAGATCTGCATAGCTTTTATAATGCGGACCCTTAAAAGTGAATCATTTGTTTTCTGTCAAGCTTTCGAAAATGTTTATTTCCCTTCTCAAGACAAACTACAAGAAGAAATAATCAGTTTTATAAAACAAAAACCAATGGACAAAATGCTAGTTACAACGTTAGAACTCTTTAGAGAGACAAGCAGCATAAAAAACAGGAGAAGAAAACTCCACTTTAACTACAACACTCGAAGTAATAACATCGTAAAAATATTGATCAATATAAGTAGAACACGCAAAACCTTCAAGAACTTCAAATTGCACTATTAGTCTATTTTAGTCATGATAAAAATCGTGTATTCTACTTATATTGATCAATATTTTTACGATGTTGTTACTTCAAGTGTTGTAGTTAAAGTGGAGTTTTTTATGCTTGCTTGTCTCTCTGAAGAATTCTAACGCTCAATATATATATATATATATATATATATATATATATATATATATATATATATATATATATATATATCCAACCAACAAACACAAAACAATTTTCTTGTTTCAGCACTGGTACCTTGATTTTTATGGCAACCCAAATAGCTTCGGGAATGAAGTACCTGGAATCCAAACACGTCGTCCATAAAGACCTCGCAGCCAGGTAATTGATTATTTAACAATCAATCAGTTATCACGTTGTCTCTTAATTCCAACGGCAAATCAGCACAGCGCTCAGTTTGCGAGTGCTGTAAATTTAAATTAAAATAATTGTAATTGCAATTGTAATGACATCGCTATTAGGAGCTTTCCCTCCATTAGAATGTTTGTTGTATTCAATTAGCTCAGCAGTCGTGTTTCGACTGCAAGGATTAAAAATAGAGGTAATCGCAATAGCATTGGTATGTGAGGCTTTGCAAAATATCTCTTTTACCGCGTCAGAATTTTTACTGTATGGAACAGTACGTACATAGTTTTACCTACAAGTGAAACAGAAACCTCTGTTTAGAAACAAGGCATGCAATAATATTTGCATACTCTCAACTATACATGTAACTTGCTCTAGAGATACATGTTTAGTCTATTGCCTTGGTTTGTCTGTATAGCTCGGTGGCCAACAGTAGTAGTGTGTAATGTATGGAATGACAGAAGAGTTATAAGTGAGAAGTCATAAATAAAAGAAATAAAATCAGGTGGTAATAGGGATCAATAATAAACTGGATTTTGAACGGGAGGCATGCAGTGACCAGAACAAGCTGCCAATCTTGTGTTCTAAAATTACATTTGTGTGTTGAGTTATTGAATATTGATGCATGAGAATTGAAAATGTAACAATATAACTTAGGTATAACTTTGTTTGAAAATTAAACTGTCACCCTGGAAACAACCATTTTATTTTCAAATAATCTTTTCACTGTTTTGTACTTTGATAAAGGCTGCCGAGGCAGCCTAAACGTCAGTAAAGGTTCATTCATATGCATGAGATTTTAATTGGCGGTCTACGGAAAATATAATGGATTAGATAGACAGCCACAGGATAAGTTTTAGAAGTTACACAAATAGAAGTAGTGTATTTAATCCATATTAAAAATGCAGTTGCAACGCAATATTTATTTATTGAAAATTTCAACACAGAAATCTCAACTAAGTATGGAGATATCTAATAGTACTAGAAATAACTAGAAATAAGTAGCAATTTTTTTTACAGGTAACAATGGTGAGATACAATTAATACACAAAACCGTGAACCATAATAAAATAGAAACAAAAATGTTCATATTATATAGGTTCACGGTATTAGTTCTGAAATACATATCCATCAAACGTTACAATAATGGCACTATTCTGAATAACCTTTAAAAGCTCTTTCTTGGCTTTCAGTTATGATTATATAGCATTGATCTGCAATGAAATTTTGCTTTTCTAATGAGAATCTCCACAGTTTTTTCTTTTTTGATGATCTTAGGAGTAGAAATGTTCTGCCACATTTATTTGGCAGCTACAAACAAGATGATGAATGATGAACATTAACATACATACAATTCAGTTGTTTTTATTAATAATGGCTCTATTCTGAATAACCTTTAAAAGCTCTTTTTTGGCTTTCAGTTATGATTATATAGCATTGATCTGCAATGAAATTTTGCTTTTCTATTGAGAATCTCCACAGTTTTTTCTTTTTTGATGATCTTAGGAGTAGAAATGTTCTGCCACATTTATTTGGCAGCTACAAACAAGATGATGAATGATGAACATTAACATACATACAATTCAGTTGTTTTTATTGAGTGATTATTTTACCCCATTATTCGAATGATATCCATGTATCATAACTGGGTTAATAAAATCTGCTACTCTACTACAATTTTGTAGTTTTTTTAGTTCTTTTTCACTAAATATAAATAACAATAATTCTCTATTACGCTAAAATAAAAGCCAAAAAAGCCGAGAGTAGACAAACCTAAATATTTTTCTCTGTACTGCGCAGCAATCATTAAAATACCAAAGAATTATGAGTCGATTAAAGTTACTTGTGTTCCATTTTTGGTGGTCATTAAAAACAACCTCCAAGCTTCCTCACAAATATACGTCTTCCATCTGAAAAAAACGTAGGAGCTACGTTGTTCGTGGAAGAAACCCCAAAGCAAAACATATGTCGATAACGCTTCACGAAATTCAAGCGCCAAGTTAAAAACACTCGACATGTTTATGTGATATTCGTTTTGAATGAGACTATTTAGTAAAAGATTTGAGGAGCCCCCTAGACAAGAAATGCTGTAGGATATTTCAATATAGCTCTTTTTGCTGTGACTTCATAACGAGGTTAGCCCTCTGGTTAAGATGGTTGACGTTGGTGAAATTATTGAAAAGACGACTTTGAATTATAACATACGTATATAAAACTGAAAATAAGTTACTTTATCACTTTTCGTTCAGTCAACTGTAAGAAAAATCTGTATAACTGCTATTTCAGTATCTGAGATAGAGCATAGAAATGTTACGTCTCTTTTATGCACTAGCAGCCTAGCTACGAATTAAGTAAATAATAAGATATACGGTTCATACCATTTTCTCGTCTTGCATGGATACTCTATGCTAATTAACTATATCCTTATTGCAGAAACTGTTTAATTGGCCGAAGCTACATTGTAAAAGTAACTGACATAGCTATGTGTAAGCCTCAGTATAGGAAAGATTACGCAGAAATTGGTGGAAGACCTCCCGCACCAATAAGATGGCTCCCTTGGGAAAGTATACTCCTAGTAAGTAACCGATTTAGATATTTTTACTCTTACTTCTCAAAATTCTTAAAATAGTACAAGGATTTTTCCGCTAACATACCTACGCAATGTTGATTTTAAATACTCCATCCTATACGTGAAATTATGAGGTATATTTTGGATACTTTTGACAGTATACACCGAACAAATTAAGGACAGGTAGCCAAGACGATTTTCCGAAATTTTGCGGTGGAATCTTAGAAGTAGAGTTGGCAGACCTCCTAACTATGAATTTCTTAGCTCACTTTCACTTTCTATTGATTATTGTATTTTATTTAATTACTGTATTTTCTGTGTTCCAGGACAGATATTCATGTAGCAGTACAGTATGGGCATTTGCAGTAACATTATGGGAGATACTGAATTTTTGCTGTGAACGACCATTTTGTAATTTATCCAATGAGAAAGTAATCCAGAATGCCGAGCACATGTACTATGGAGGAGAATTGCAGGTAAAATTGTTAGGAAATTATCGTGGAGATAACAACTATAATGGCTCCGATAATAAATAAAAGTATAGTCAATAGCCAGAAAAATTCTAGGTCCGTCAAAAATTGAGATATCGCAGTGGAACAAAGTAAGAACTATTTAGCAAAATCGGTCCTAGAATCATCAAATGAAATCAAGCATGGCATTTTTATATTTTGAAATATAACCTTATGTTACGAGGAAAATATCTTGAGGAAAGGAATAAATTCGTATTAGATACTAAATTACTAGGGGGCGATAACGCCCCAAACCGGGCATTTTTGAGGACAAGGAATACGAGTATATAATTTAAAAAAGATAATGAATACAACCTCATAATGAGTCGCCTACAGCATAGACTTCCCAAATGTTTTGGACGGTTTCAAATAATTCAAATTATTCCAGAAAACCTGCGTGTATGATTGGAACCGATGCCTTCAAATGGCGCAATTGGGTGTTAGAACGAAGCTATAATTCTTTCATGATATAACTGATGTGTTTTATTGTTTCAGGTGACATTGAATAAGCCCCATCTCTGCTCACCAGACATTTATGAACTAATGTGTTCCTGTTGGCAACGCGATGACAATAAGAGGCCCACCTTCAAACAGATCTATCTCTACCTGAAACACATCAACAAAGAATATCCCTCCTCAGACTGAGTACCATGACTGAAATCCAATATTGAACTTTTTGTGTAGAAATATCATTCCTGACAATCTGCGATGAGGAAAATGGAGAATTGTTTATAGTGTTTGTTGTATAGTGGAAAACCTGTACATTTTCTGATGTTTACAAATATGATGTATGTTTTGTTTGAATTTAACTGTAAAATAGAGCCTTTTAGAACTGATATTATATCAACATACATAGGATATTTATTATTGACTCATCAAAAACTACGTAACAGAATGCGATGGAGCTTGGCGGTTTCAAAGTTGGGAGCTCAATGTAACTAAATGGAATTTGATCTACTGTTGAAGTTTAACTACGCCGCTGGCTTTACCGTGTTTGTGGGACTTGGATATAAAATACAAAAATTAAGGAAAATGTAGGTTAAGAATGTTTAAAACAGTACAAAAAGTAGAAATACTAATTTGAAATTATTTAAGTATGCAGCAATAAGTAGGACTTACGGTTATTAAGGATATGAGATAGTTACCAATTATTAGCATTTAGGCTACCGGTTCCAAACAAAATCCAAACAACAGGACAGAATAGAAATAGAGGCACATTCACCAAAGCTATTGTCACATATATTTATTTATTATTCTTCCATTTTACGGGCAAGCCCATTTTTACAGAGGGTTGTACATTACCTTTGATACATTCAATATTCGCAAAGGTGGTGATGCACGGTTCGCAATATCAGAAAATTAATAATGTGTACAATATGCGATTAAATGATGGTTACGCAGAAAGTAATCAACAACATTCAAATAGTTTTTTAGTTGTCTTCTTTGCTGTATTTAAACTAGAGTTAAAGATATAGAACCAATCACAATTTTTTTTTTACAAAATATAGCTTGATAATTCAAATTCAATTACTAGAGATGTCTGCATCCTGTGATATTACTACCTTCTGAGATAACAAATAGTTTTTTTAAAGCTTGAAGCAGTAAAAGTAAACATTTATTGTGGAGCTTTCTAGTTTTAAAGTTTTTTGCGATAAGAAGTTATACACATGGCGTTCCCAACCACTTGCATTAAAGAGTCTCATATATTACAGCTATTTAAAGACATTATAGTTCCAAGGTTTGATTTTTCGTTTTCTATTATGTTAGTAAAGTTATTCCTTTAATCGTGTAGTTTCAATTAGCGGCATGTACAATTTTAAAATGAATTACAGAGGATAACCACAAGATCAGTTTACATTATCAAATAACTAGTTATGAATAGTTCATTCAACTAATCATAAAAAATAAGCATGTAAGAGGATTGTCACAATATTGACGGTCTAACTATCATACAACGAATTCTGAAGCAGTGTTCCATTTCTATCATAAGGAGTATCACTTTCCACATTCTTCACCTTAGTATCTATGTTGCTAATACATAGTTCCTGATTTTGTCATATTACCTTCATCATTCAACGACTCAACCCTATATAATCCATCAGTTACATATAGCTTATTTATTCAAATGCCAGCGCTTCGTCAGATGTGTTGGGTTTATTAACAGTTTGATAGACAAATTGCCTTCTAATTATATTTCCTTCTTCTCAGTTTTGTGGACTAGGCACAAAATTGGAAACAAGGCTAGCCCTCGGTCAAAAGGAATAAAAGATCGGACGCTGCATGCAAGAAGCATGACATTGCATACCAACTTAGCTACAAGACACACAGCTGACTATCGACTTGAACAAGAAACTTGGGAGTCAAATCAGAAGACGCAGAACTCGGTGTAAAAGCAGCCGAATGGTTGGTTACTAATATCATGAAGGTCAAACATCATGCAGGCATATGTCTCACCTCACGACGTAGTTGGAACAAGAAGCAATGTACGCGTAGGAAAAGCGAGAAGCTTATTGAAGAAAAGACTGTATTTTGGTTCAGGGGTACTGAAGAAGGTACACAAACATTTGAAAGGTTTATCGAACCATAAAAAAAATAAAAACGTATTGATAAAAGCAACTTCTACAGCATTACTAGCTGCCCGGAAAAATATTAAATCCCTTAGTGGAAAACGACCAATCCATCTTCCACGAGTTATCCCAATGCCCAAGGTTGGAGGTGTTCTTCCTTTGATTCCAATTATCGCTGGTCTTTCAGCATTAGGTCGCCTCGCCAGCGGCGTCGCAAATATATTTAGACCCTGTAAAGCGACCAACTCTGCTGGTAGACAAATTATATAGTTATATAGAATTCAACAAATAAACCAGGAGTGAAATCTATAATCGATATATTGTAGGAATGTTATCAGTCTTAATATAAATTAGACAAAAAAATTAACTAAGGAAAGATCAAATATTCATGGTATGAGATTCCAGTCGCTCAGCGTTTGCGATTCGGTACACAGTGTCATCACAACTGCCGAATTCACTGACCTTTTCTTAGCTGCAAGGCACATGCCTGCTGCTAGGTTGTAGATTGGTGTATTTTTCTGCAACAAAAAGACAAATATTTGGAACAACAAAATACGATAAGATTTTTAAGCACACATCAAAACTAGCTAGCGACAATAGAGATAAATGCCTAGTCTCATGGGCAATAAGGTTGTTCAAAGTATTTGCAATCTTACCCCTCCTTTATGTCTCCATTCTTGATCTCCACCCATTTCGTGACATTTGTGCAAAATGGGAGTTGATTTTCCTGACTGTAAACACAAAAGCTGGGCTAGTACCAATTCTTTTTTATCGGTTTCAGACCAACTTTGAGCCTTACCTTTCTTACAAGGCAAAAGTTTCAGTTGACTACCTGAAACAATAACCAAACTATCACTATATATACATTATTTTGATTTACTTCAAAAAAAGTAACACGTGAAAATTGTTAAAATTCAATGGAAATACTCTGTATAATATTGTGCATTTGGATAGGAGGAGGGAACAAATACACACCTAATACGTGTGATTTCTGAGATATTCAACTTTATTTGGAAATACAGATCACAATTCAAAACGGGTACCAGCTATACGTACTGCAGTTGGGTATTTTTAATTATATTGCAACTTTAGCAAAGACAGGGTGCGTGGAACATATTAATCATTTTCGCTATTTTAAAAGCCCAAAAAACTTTCTTATTTTAAATGGAACACCTTGAATTTATTACCGCATATTTCATATCATGTTAATAACCTTTTAAACTGTATAAGTGTTTCCTATACATATATCTTATAAATTATTAGTAAATTCGAAGTTTATGTTCAGTTGGGACAATGATAACTGTCTTTTTATGTTATATGCCGTTACTTGCAAGTTAAACCAGCATTTAACTTTGTTTGTGTCCGATTCAAGTTTATGCTTGAAAATATCTCGACGTTCCAACAGCCATTGATTCAAAGCTTTACTGAAATAATTTCTGACGACTGGAAAAGGTTTTTTCCTTTGACCTGTTATAACTAACGGAAATACGGAAAATAGATATCAAAATGGAGAAGGGATATGTATAGCACAGCAACAATTAAATTTTAATTAAATTTGGTCTCTAAAAACAGCGATCATAAAAAGTGTCTGAAACAATTTTGTACAATTTTTTTAAAATGAAAAAAATAATGATTTGCTTGAGTTTCAAAACAATATAAAATATCCAAATGCAATATGTACAGCAGGTACTTCTCTTGAATTACAATCTGTATTCTTAGATTAAGGTGAATATCTCTGAAATGAGAAAAACTCACGGCCATCTCTAGCTTTGATGAACATTGATTAGATTCTTCCCTGAAGCATACTAATTAGAAGTACAACGAGCATTCAACTTCATGAAGGCAGATTCTATGACCTTCCTCTCGAAATGTGTATCTTTATGTAATAAAGAAGATCCATCCATTGACTTACAAAGCCAAAGAATGAAAATGATGATACAAAAAACTCTATATACAAAATAGTCTGTGTATGTGGCAAATATATTGGTGTGTTCTATATGTATGAAGTGTTGAACTAACAAACACAAAAATTATACAACGAAATGACAAACGTCAAATTCAGTATTCAGACACATTTTGGCTATAACTTACCTTTAGTCTTATAATCCTTAGCACTTTGAAGGCACAATGTGCTATTGGCTAGCTGAATTTGAAACTGATCCACATAGTTCCTCTTCCTTGAATGCCAAGGCTGGTATTTGTCTTGTTCCACTTGGGACCACTTCTTCTTCAATCTGGCCTGATCATCGGTGGGTAAGGCCAGCTCGGGATAGACGTTTTTCAAATACCAGTCAAAGTCAAAGCACTTTAATTCTTGTCTCAGTTGTATTCTGGAAGTTACGTCTCCATACAGTATCCTTCTAGATTCTGGAAGTTGATTCAAAAAGAAGTCCTGGAAAATTCAAGTTATTGAAGGTAAAAAATCGAATACTAATCTTAAAGATGTTAAATTTGAAAAATAATCCCTCTCCCAGCTTAAAAGATAAACCATAGGATAATATGTTTTTTACTGGCCACTAATTACAATCACATGCGATCGACTAAATAGCTTTATTAAACTGCTGTCTCGGTAGCCTATATCAAAGTACAAAATAAGAAAAATTAAATTTTATAACTGTAGCAAAATACATCTTTTGGCTGCATCCAGAGGAACAGTTTTGTTTTTAAACAAGACTTTGATATGAACTGTTGTAAACAAGAGTCATAATTGATAGCCACATCAAAAACACAACTCTACCTGTTTTAATGAGATAAAACTGGACATGAAGCAGCTTGATTTTACAGCAAGAACAGGACGATCGGTTAGCAAATCATGTCACTTTGAAGTTTTTAAGTTCTAGCATTTCATAATGCCAAAATCAATATCGTTACTATTTTGTAAATTAATATTTTATTTTTGTACATTGATATAGGCTACGTATGCTGCCGAAACGTTGGTAATGTAATTCCATAAATCACATTTGATTTTACATAGTTAGTGGCCAGTATAAAACAAACTTGGTGCATTTTGGAAATGAAGTACAATAACTGTTCGATTGTGAAACTGTACATTACATTTTTACCTTGTAATCATCCATCCATACATGAGCAACCCTCAAAGAATTACGCAACATGGTATCCTCTCCATCGGGTGACCCATACGGTCTTCTATGTCTAAAGATATGGCCAACACGACTGCAAGGAATGAGTTCGAGTGACCCCCCGCACATCCAGATCTAGACGCGACAAAGATAAAGTAAATTGATTGCTTTCATACTCTTTTTCATAAGGCCTTGATGCAATTATTCTGTTTTTGCTTACCCTAAATGAAAGCTCTAGATTCTCTCCACCCCAAATATTCATTCCAGCATCATATTCCCCTATATCTACGAAGTAACTTCTATCTATGGCAAACAAACCTCCTGCCATTGTTGGAGACTTGATGGGCTTTACGAAATCATCTTTGGTTACGAGAGTACCTGAAAACAAAGTTAACTTTCAACTTTATTGAACTTCTCCGTTAGTACCAACACATTTTTCGTTGGACAAAGATGATCCCAATCATCCAAGCCACTACTACATCGCCTCAGGTTTTCACTGCTAATTCTACCAAAAACTTCAAAGAAAGTGCTCAATCCACTACCATTAGCGTGGACTCAAAAATGCAAATACGGTCTCAACACCGAGATGTTAAACTTATTATTTGAAAACTTAACTCCAGAAAGACTAGTGGTGCAGACCGAATATCAGCGAATGTCTTGAAACGTGGCGCCGCAGAGCTTACACCAGTTCTTTGGAAACTATTTGATCTCTTACTAACGTTTATATTATCCATCAATTCGGAAATCTCATAAACATCTGTCCTTGCTGCAATCTCATTTTCACTATACATCAATGAACTATTGGAAATAACATCTTATCCAATCTACAGTTTCGCAGACCCTTATTTTCTGCATAGAACAAGGCAAACCACTATCCAGATCATTGAAAATACTGAAAGAATTGTCGAACGGAAATTTACAAATGTAGTGAAATAAACATCAACAATAACATGTCCTGGCACGATTATTTTGCCATCCTAGAAACTTTACAAGGCTCAGATCAGACCAACACTGGAGTACTGCTCTCATACATGCGGATGCACTCCGAAGCACTCCCTGAAGCTTCTGGACACAATCCAGAAAATATCAGTATGTCTAGTGGATGCACCTGACCTTACAAAAGACCTCGACGGTCTGTACTATGAAGGAGGGTAGCTAATCTCTCCATATTCTATAGATACTATGGTGGCAAGCGTTGGACCGTACTGTCTCGCATAATAACATCAAATGTCGTTACTACAGCAAATACTAGATAGGTCCAATGGGCGCAGCCTCACGAGGTCGAGCTTTCAATGCCTGGCACCAGCCTCTTCCAAAAGTCATTCTTCTGGAGAACCTCGGCGTTGTGGAATTAGCTGCCGGGGAGTTTGTTCTCCGATGAATATAATTCAAGCGTTTTGAGGTCAATGTAATTGGTTCTCTCTCAACACTTCTGTGGCGCAACACGCTTTTTGTCTTTGCGTGAGGTTATTTATAAAATATAGTGCTTTTTAAGAATAGGTCCTACATACACTGACCAATAGTGTTCGCAAAAGGTACTTTACAGAATAAAATGTCGGCTGTGGCGCTTTCATCTGCTCCAAAACGCGCAAATACTAGAAATTACGTAAAATCTGTAAGATCAAGAGATTCACCAAAGAAAAATATGGGCTCTTTTTCAGCTTTTAGACTGTTTATTCTCAGGTGTCACTGAAAATCTCTTCGAATCTGCGTTAGATACTAGAGTAAGAGAGTGGTATTATCCTTAGCTTGCCTTCCTCCTACTTACTCAACATAATTTCCAGCATATCATTGGCTGGTGGAAAAATTAGATCCTTGACAACTGTATGCGTCTTCGTAGTTTTAGCGGCTCAGTAAGCGTTTTGATAGCTAGCTAATCACGCTTTCCCGTTGACATTGGACACCTAAAATTAAATAAAAAATATAATTAGATCATACAAGCTTGATTTTTTTTAAATACCCCACTATGACAAAACTTTCAGTTGACATAAGTCGTATACGAATCATCGGATTAAATATCGTCAGAGACGACCTTCAATATTTTTACTCGAAATAACTATTTACTGGTAGATCGGTCAATTGCTTAAGAGTAAAAAAATCATCCCGATTTCATATTGGAGGAGGTACTATAAAAATATTCGTATTTAATTTCACATCCTATAAAGAATTGTTGAAATCGGTTAAGGTCTCTACTATGACATAATTGAATATTTATAGAGCAAACAATATTATGTCCAACCAACGGCCTACGTCGTAGTCAGAGGATTAGGCCAAGGCCTTGATCTGGGCTCAGACGACATAAAAAAACACCAAATGTTACAAGTACTTAGCTACCAGAATGGCATAAACCAGCAATGTTATCTGGCAATTAAACGGTTTATTGTGAAGTGAACAAACGAAAACATTCGACAAAATATATAATGAATATATTGATGTTTTATCGATAAACCCGTAGTAGTAGTAGTAGTTGTGAAGTTTATTTCCCCGCTGTCGATACTTCACTTGCGGTCCAATCATGGTTTGCAGATCCTTTCCACGACAGGATACAGAACAGGAAGGAAAAAATATTGGAATGGTCAGATCAGTGACTAATCAAAATTAACTATTTGAAAACGCAGACTATCTAATGCAGTGTTTTTCAATCTTCATGAATAAAAGCATTATTAGGCGACTCCATTACTTGTAGTATGTTGTGAAGTATTATCAAGTGAAAGCATAACATCATCAAGCATCCCCTCTCAAATAAACATTGAACTGAAGCAAATAAACCGTTGAAGTTCTTCGAACGAAAACTGAAAACCCTTAACCAGCAGCAAACTACTACAGGTAATAAAATAGAATTGCCATTACCCATTTGTTTGTTGAATATCTTGTTGATTATTCGTTTTGCACCTGCCTACGTGCAACCTTTAACATCCTTATCCAGGTCTATAAATATTTGGATATCTATATGGCTACCTATGATCATTTATGTCATTGAGAGACAACAAATCTTCACAAGCTGTAAAAATGTGTATAAAAGAGGGATGATTTTTTTCGCGAAATCAATCGAGTGTTCAATCATGTCGTCTTCGAGCATTATTAGTTAATACGATGATTTGTACTAGGGTTATGTCTCCTAAGTATTTTGTCGTAGTTGGGTATTTTTTTAATAAAATTCAACCTTGTATGATCTAATACTAATTTTTCATATAATTGTAGGTGTCAGGTGTCAACGATAAAATGTTATTAGCTAGCTATCGAATCGCATACCCAGCCGCTGAAATTACGAAGTCGCATACAATTGCCGCGAAACACTTGCAGGATAGCAATAACTTTTTTGTAAAGGCTGTTATGTTTCGGGTCACGTATGTTATGTGTGTTAGATCACATACCATATCGTGATAGTGACTTGTTATTTAAATGAATAAATTTTAAATCACATTTGCAACAAGCTTCCTATCATAGCTATTCGCCAGAAAATGGCGCGATGATTACCATATACCCTCGTATTTCACCGAATACTACAAGTATCGCGTCTTTGTCATTAACATCAGTACAAGTCAAGGTAAAATTAGGACTCGGCCAGATATGTAAAATAAACCACCAGAAAGTCGTGACGCAATTACTGAACGCCCACTTAGTGACGAATGAATTTTACATCAAGTTGGCACATGAAATACAAATGTCAAAGCAATAACAGGTGTGAGACATTCAGATCTGCGAAATGTGTTTTCTTCCCAAATTAAATAATTTGCCTGCTCGGCCTCGTGATTTATGTGTCATGTGTGAAATAAGTAGTTCTCTATTCTTCTACTGCCATTCAATGAGCAGGGCCTTAAAGGCTCTGGATCTCTTTTCCTGTTAAAAGATGGCTATTCACCGCTACCAGCGTTGTGACGATTCCACTCCTGACACCCATGTTTTATATGCTCATCTTCCCTTTTTTACTTTAAAAAAAAATTATTCAACGTAAATTTCACGGTAATTTTACACTGACTTCAAATGACCAACAGAATAGTTGTATCTGGTGAAATGTAAGGGATGCTTTATCACACATGCTTTTATAAGCTAAAACTGATATGGTACATAATCAGGGTTCGTTTTGCGGTTTTCTGAAGAATAGCTCTGGCATGAGGTTTCCTGAATATGTGAGATATAATCCATCATAATTTTAAAAAAAACGATATCACTATATACGTAGCCTGAAACACATAAAGTTCATATACCTTAATATAATGGCGGCTGCGCTGGAACAATTTATTTATTATTGCTTTAGTGTTGAAAAGTATTCAAAAAATGAAGATATATTTTCTTATATTTGCTATCTTTATATAAATTCAATACCTTTTGGTAAATTTTCCCATTTAAAATGTAGTCCCCAATTAAAACCACCTCTGACTAATGGACTTGCAGTGTACTCAAAAGTGTCAGGATTTATAATGTCGATGATTGGCATCACAACATTTGATTTCTTCTCTTTTATCCTCTGAAGCAAAGGTCTCAGCCATTCAACATTCACCTCTATGTGACTATCTAAAAATACCAGGACCTGTAACCAGAAATCACGATCTGTTATAGCCACAATGAGGTTTGGATTTCAGAACTTAATGCATTTTAATATTCTATATTATCCTGATTTTAGAATAGAACCAAAAAAAGTCATATTTTCTACTAGCCACTATTTGAAACCACATAAGAATGAGGATATCAAAACATTTCAATCTTTCCTAAGAGGTCACAATTATCGGCCAGTGGAATATATTATGAACCAAAAAAAGAACTACAGAATATGTTTCAGGAGTTATATTTTTTATGTCAAAATGTTAGCTGAGTAGCTGAATTTTATGGAAGTCAGTCAATGTTATCTCTGAGATAATGCTTGTATATAGTGAGCGGAGACTATTTTGACATGAATTTTTCAATATACTCCTGTCCAAAACAAGTGAGGGTTTAAACAAAGGGGACTGGGTCTGTGTCTTTTGATAACATATTTCTTATCTCTAAGTATTTCTAAGTATGATGATAAGAAATAAATCCTGCAACATTTGATGTCCAAAACACTAACTGATTTTGAACAAAATTAGTGTGATTAAAGTGGTTATATCAAATTTTCGACACAGCTTCCTTTCAATATTTTCAAACAAGTATAATCAATCAAATCATCTGCTGAATGTCAAGTGACTGGTCAAAGTAACTTGTAGTCAAACAAAATAGTGTGAACATAAGTACCAGATGAAAAGCATTTCAACAAGTAACTTGAAAGATCAACTCTAACAGGAGTATTTCAAGTGTATACAAATTCTCCAAGATTATAACAAAACAACTCGTATATTTTTGAAAACTTTTAGCAATATATAAAAAAGTTTCTGTCATTTTTACTGAGGAGACATTAGACAGCATTTGACAGAGATGTTAATTTTTGAGGGTAGCTACTATATTTAGGTAAATAGAACTTTTGAAACTTATCCTGTGGTTATTTTTCTGGTTCATTATATAATGACCACATACAAAAGAATGAATCTCTCTACTGATTTTTCAGGTGCCTGGGCAGTATTCTTAGAAGTAACAAAAGGGTAAATTTACCCTTCATGTCAGTACAGATATTCATTCATTCATCCGAGTGGCCAGTACAGAATATAATGAAGGTATGTCGGGTAATCTTTACAGTTTGGAGGCACAAATAAGTAATGTATGAACTTATTTCTCAAGAACTAAATTGTTTTTAGGGCATTCAATACACAATTTGAAGCCTACAAGTAATGGATATTTTTGCTTTCTGACGAGAAAAAAATAGCAATAGAAATTTAGTCCAAGTAGTGAATAACTTAATAATAGCACAGCCTATTTTACAAATATCACAGATTGCTTTTGTATAGGTACCTTCCCAGTTGCGTTCCTTGCACCAAAAAGTCGTGCCCTTATTAATCCCTCTCTTTTTTCAGTCTTCAACAGCTTCACCTTGGATAAATTGTGCTCCATTAGATGCTTCTTAACACTTATATTCAAATTATTATCACTATAATCATCAATCAATATAATTTCTTCTAAAAGCTCAGCAGCAGTTCTGTTCAATATTGAATAAATGGTCCTGAGTAGAGTTTGGAAATGTTCATTATAAAAGCAAATTATCACACTTGCTTTTGGTAAGTCTGCATCATAGTTCTTACTTTTACATAGAGGATTTCTAGTATCAGGAAGACCTCTATCCAATCTGAGTCTATTACTGATTAAGACATTATATGCGTGGGCTTTATAGCCTTCTTCTTTAATTTTTTGGTCCTCTTTACTCTTGAGCATACCTAGCTCCAGCAAATCTATAATAATTCAGATACATTATAGCTACCATATAGACCTTTGAAATATATTTGTACACAAATATGAGAAAAAATGCAAAACCACACACAATAACAGGCTTATACAAATATGACTTAAAATATATGGACCTATGTTAAAATTGTAATTTTAGATAAATCATTCAAATTGATCTACAATATATTCAAATTTAATAATGTATCAACTATTTCTTATGATTATCTATTGAGAATCTTATTTGAAACATTTTTCAATTAACTTGAATCAACATATAAGTCTACAGACAGGGCAAGTGAGAGAAATTCAGAGGGTCAGAGTGCCCTTAAATATCAGTTTTTATAAAAGTTAATATATGTTTTTATGAATCCATTAGATATCAAAGTATAAAAGAAATGGAAGAACCTTGGCCTTTCCATAAATTTCATGTACCATGTTTTGTGGAAAGTTTTATTTTAAATTTGGAGCTTCCTCTAAAATATTTTTTTTATACTTTTATTATTTTTATATTTTTAGATTCCCCAGAATTTTTAACAAGTATTTTTTTCTGCTCATGATTTCCACATTCTGGATTTTCACCTCTTAATCATGATTGATTTGATTCAGATATGCTTCAGTCCATGTTTCAGGAATGAGTACCTTGGCAGTAGCAGGCAACCCTACTTGGTAGTCAGTACATGACAACAGTCCTCTATTTTTTCAACAGCTAGAATTGCACTGTATATTATTTGCAATTTGTTGTGAGACAGCTTATTAGTCAATAACACTTTCAAATTATTTTTATATGGGCCTTAATTTTTGCATCTATTGAATCAATTTTGGAAGCTCACTAAATAGAATACCTTTTATATGATTGTTGCCTTTGAAAAGCTTATACAAAGATACCAGTGTATATGTAATATAGTGTAATAGACATGCTCTACCTTCAGGTACTGATTTAAGTTCCATTGATTGCTTTAAAACGGGTCGCAACTCGTGCAAAAAAGATTTCATGTTGTATTTGGAGAACTTTACATCTTTTGCAGCCAATAAATTTTCTTGTACGCCCCACGAAGGTTGCGGAGACGATGTTTTCGATAGAAATGAGTCTTGTTTTGCTATTTGAAAATAGAGATATAAAGAAATTATCCATGTCGCCGAGGCAAACCCGATACCGTACAAAAACGATCTGCTTAAACTAATCATTACAATATAATTAAAGTATATTTCACAGAAAGAATTGAAGAAAACACTGAAAAATAGTTCCCATCAACAATAAGGGATAATCTATGCCATCATCCATCAATTCAACAGATCATATCACAATCATGCAATAAGGTTAACTCTTCTTAATCACATTACTGTCAATATTTTAAAGAAAACAATAATAATTAGTATTATTATACATCAAAGACGTCATATGCTGCATATGATATGCAGATATGCACCAAATTGTGAATACAGCGCAGCCAACCTATAGATAGCCAACTCAGCGAGAATAAAATTCCTTAGATAGTGATGTCAAATTTGGGTATGTCAGGTTAAATTTCGTAGCTTTATCGATTATCATCTTTATAGAAATTCTACTATGAAACTTCTCTAAAAAGGCCTAGGCATACCCTGATGCTAGGCAGAAGTCAAGTCAAGTTTGGTCAAGTTTCGGTCATGCATCATGGTGAAAGTAGTGACATCTGACGTTTGCAACGACATAGGGTTCATCGGGTAGGTATGGAGGGTAGACGTATGAAGAAGCATCTCTGTGTATCCAAAAGTGTTCATTATAATTACTAAGTAGTAAATTATGGTGACGCTACTACACCACGCATTTGAATTTTAAAAGGAGCGTCAAAAAATACTAGGATTATAGGCTGGAGAAGTAAACAAGGAAATAATAACTTGCGAATTATTTTTTTACATTAGTAAACACTAGAACATCACAAAAAAATATGAGATCACAGAAATTGATCACACTCTGTGCTATGTCGGAGTTGTTTTTTTCGTTATATTTATAAAATTATTTTGGACTACATAAATAGTTCTGTATACTATAGATTTATTAACCACACTTGCCACCATCAAAAATATCAAAATTTTTCAAATAAGTGCATTTCACTCCATCTACAACTGATAAATACATATCGTACTCCTTTGCTACTCTAGCGCTAACTTAGAAAGATTCAGAACTATCAGCTTACAGCTGACAATTTTTAAACAGATCCCCCATGTGTGAGACGGTACTCCTTACTTTTACCTTGCATAATCTTGGGGGCAATCACAGAATATATATTATATAACAACTAGCGTTACAAAATGGGGAAAAAGGCGATGTCGCCAAACACAATTTATAAATCCCCTTTCATCAGTACACAAAATATTTTTGGATTGTTTCCAGATAATAATATGTGTAATAGGAATTCAAAAAAGTATCTTTTTTTAAATCCTATCACACAAATATTGTTTATTGTATGTTTTTGGCGAACCACAATACATGATTTAACATTTATATCGTTTATTTTGCGTGCTATTTTTCGATTGGATAAACCGATGGGTTTATTCATTTGATTGGAATTATTAGTAACAACCAATCAAATAATTACTCTGGAATTTTAGGGATTATTGCATGAAATAAGTATAACATCCACATATAAATACAACCATATGCCAACGTCGCATATCATTCTTACTAAAATCCGGCAACCCTGTTGAATTACCAAAATAATGGCCGCTTGACAATGACATACGTCAATCGTGTTACGTTTTTGTGGTCTACGATCCACGTGCTGAATACCCTTTTTTAACCATAGTTTTAACAACATAAAAGATATATAACCTTACTTATTTATCTCGTGTGCTGTTGTGTGCCTGTTTGGTTCTGAATACGTGCTGCATGCACTAACATCATTTATCTGTTTTTTTGTTGAGTGATCACATAATGGTGAGATCTTTATAACAATAACAATAATATGATTTGACAGATGTTTTGTTTTAGCCGATGAAGTGGTATGTTCTATTTGAGCATGCAGCGGGTTACGCATTATTCCATGTTAATGAGTTTGAAGAGGTGGGCATGCTGCTACCTCAGTTGGAGGCGGCAACGTATGATCTGAGCCGTTTCAATAGTGTCGTCCGTCTAGTGGGCTTCAGTCCATTTAAGAGTGCTGTACAGGCACTGGAGAGTGTAAATGCAATCTCCGAGGGTATATTGCCTGAGGATCTTCTACATTTTATAGACGTTACTGTGCCCAAAGGTAGCAGTAAGAAGGATAAAACCACCACATTAGGGGTGGCAGACGCTAAGCTAGCTGCTGCTATTACTGAGGCACTTGGTATTAAATCTACACATGTTGGAGTTGTTCCTGAAGTTATTAGAGGTATGGATAGGATAATTTCAGAATTTTCATACATAGTACCAAACATCTCTAAAAATTGTTAGAATAGTGTACTGATGACTAGGTACAAAGACACATTAATACATAACATATTCATTCACTACAAAATATAGATTTTTTAAAAATGTTACATAGCTTACTGACAACTACTGAGATTGGAATAGTTTTCACCAGTTTCCATCCTGTATGTATTAGAATTAGACTTAACACTAAGGCAGATGCTAAACGTCAATCCATAAACATTTTCAAGGCTTCAGTTTTTTAAGTAATTTTGTTCTGAAATATAATTTATTACACATTCTTATTTTCCTTAAATACATTTTCATTGTTGATTCTAGGTATACGGCACCATTTCAATGACTTGGTGAAAGGTTTTACAGCCCAGAGTTCGGCAGTGGCACAGTTGGGCTTGGGACATTCCTACTCTAGAGCCAAGATAAAGTTCAATGTGCATAGAGTAGATAATATGATCATACAATCCATTGCTCTTCTTGATCAATTGGACAAGGATATTAACACTTTCTCTATGAGAATAAGGTAACTATTTAAGTGTAAAGTAATATAGCATTTATTATGTATTTTGTTCCAACAGAGACTTCTGTGGAGCTTTGACTGAAATTCATAAATACATAGATCATGGCACAAACATAATTCTAGAGAATATATAGGTGACATTGGAATGATTTTGTCGAGCAAAGGTTATTTGAGTTTTTCCACAAATACTTATATAACTATTTTCTATCTTATTAACAGGCAAAACAGAACTGCATGCCACCAGCTGATATCCTAAATACCTTAATCAAGCAAATAATATAAAATTCTATATATCCGAGATAGTATAAGGTATGGATGTTGATGTGACCATGAAACAAAGAGAAATCTCTCGTGAGATGAGATAATCGTAGTATTGCTAAATACATTTGCAAATAATTATATATATATATATATATATATATATATATATATATATTGCCGTTATTCAGATAGAGAGTAACGACAATTATGTTCAGTGAAAGTCTCACACAGTTTTCTGGAATTGTCTAAAATCTCTACCTTCCATCAATGTTTTTGCATTAATTGTTCCAAATTTGTATTTTTTTATCATTTTTCTTTTAATTACTTTACACGAATTAGGGCATCGAATGAATTCAAAATTCAAAATATTACATATTAGACAGTATGATATGTGATATAAATGGTGTTTTGATCAAAATGTGAATAATAAAGGATTCTCACTATCCTAAATCGTTTCTATTTTCATTAATTGTTTTCACAGAGAATGGTATTCATACCACTTCCCAGAATTGGTGAAAATCGTTCCAGAAAATTATATGTATGCAAGATGTGCAAAGTTCATTGGTAACAGAAAAATGTTGACACAAGAATCACTGGAGGGCTTGGAAGAAATAACTATGGATTCGAGCAAGGCACAAGCTATATTGGATAGCTCCAAGTCTAGTATGGGTATGGACATTAGTGAGGTACATGCAATCATAATCTTAACAGTACCAATACACATATCACAATACCACACACCATCACGTCGCAGTACGAACAGCAACACACACACCACCATCATACCCACATACATCACTATCAGTATACCCATCACTACACAACCCTCACTCTATGGAATATTTTCATTAAACTAAAAGGACAAAAGTAGTGGTGCGAGCTCCAATCTACCGGGCCGCTATATCGTTTCTCCGCGACTGCTACTCACACCGTGAGGTCCGCAATCACTGGGTCTAGATAGGAAATAACTACTTCCTGCATCCTCTAAAATTTTGCCGACGTGGCGATATAGATTTTGGAGCAGCACATTCCTCATTTCACCTAAGAATCCATTGACCATAACTTGCAGACTAACTAAAGCATGCGAGGCTGGCTGACCAGCTCCTGTTACTTTCGAATGCCACAGAGCCGCAATTAATGCAAATGTTAGAATCCTCCAAAAAACGTTTCACAATCGGCCGGTTCCGATCTGCCAGCTTTAAACTTGCCAAACTTCTGTAAAATGTCATTACTAGACCAACTAAATCTCGGTCACGAGTGAGAATGGCGCCGATTCACTAGACTACTCAGTTTTAAGTTCACTTCACACAGGAAATACAATTTTACTCTTCCCAAAATACACGGTTAGGATAGAATCTCACTGGATAATGCTGATAATATCTGTCATCTATCTATGCAGGTGGATCTATTGAATATTGAGATGTTTGCGGGCCGTGTAATGGCTTTGGCAAACTATAGGAAACAGCTTGCTGAGTACTTGAGGTCCAAGATGTCTGACGTTGCTCCAAACCTAGCAACGTTGATTGGAGAGCAGGTGGGTGCAAGACTAATCGCGCATGCCGGCTCGCTCACCAACCTCGCCAAGTACCCTGCATCTACCGTACAGATACTCGGCGCTGAAAAAGCGCTGTTTAGAGCTCTGAAGACTAAAGGTGAGATTCTTGTCTACAAGACAAAAATAATAATCAAGGGAATTATGCATTTATTGAAAATTATTGTGTTTCAACTAACTATATATCTTTGAGTCTTTGCTGGATATTGCTAGTTCACATAAATATGTTTCTGAACATCGAGACAGGTATTCATATGGGAGATGAACACATCTTATTCGCTTTTTGTCAGTTATTCAAGAGTTCAATGGAACCTTAGCTATTGAATGTTTGACTTTGTGTGTTGTGATTTTCAGAGAGATATTCTGAATTAAACCAACGTTTCTTGCAAACTGCCAGTGCTGCCAAAATTGTCGAATTATTTGAAGGTGTTCGAAATGTCCATTGCAAGAAAATATGACGGACCGGAATGGATTCTTGTGGAGCCCCACTAATATGTTTACTCGTCGATGCTGAGATACTGTTACCAAGTCGTACTTTTTGAATTCGTTTTTTGAATATGAAGCTATGAGACGGCAAGCAATCTATCCAAAGCCATAATAATCCAAAATAATGACACCTTACAATGCAATCAAAAATTTATGGTTCTAACATTTAATAACTTTAAGACAAAATCAAGTATTTTCCATATATTTGTGAATTACAATTTATATATACCTACCTTAAAGAGATCATTCAAGAATCAAGGATAGTAGCAAATGCAAGCGACATACGAATTCATTTGGACCATCGCAAAATATATAGTATTTCTTACTTATTACCTGTGAATTCCATTATAAAGTTTAGTTGTTACTGGCTATTACTCCATAATCGATTGTTGTCGAATGGTTTTTGGTAAAGCTATTTTCCTAGATCAATGATGTTATATCCAATAGCCTTCTCCGCACAAAGTATGTCTATGCAAAATCAGCTCGGACATAGAAGTCACATAACGGTTATGTATTCAAACACAGTAGTGCTTGCTCCATTCCGTCATACTTTGACGTAGTGCTGTTCCACACCAACGGTATTTTCTCACATTCTTGAATAGCTGTCATATGTTTCTTTCAATGTGAATCTCATTTTCATTCACTCATGGTGCCTAACGATATTTTAGGTTCATATTAATTCATATAACATGACATGTGTAGTATAACAAATACTGCCTCCATTCTCCATCCAACTTATATTTGATTTAATTTCGCTTCTGTTCCATAGGAAATACTCCGAAGTATGGATTGATCTTCCATTCGACGTTTATCGGAAGAGCTGGGACAAAAAATAAAGGTCGCATTTCACGATATCTAGCAAACAAGTGTTCAATAGCTTCTAGAATCGACTGTTTCACAGAAAAACCAACTTGTGTGTTTGGTGAACATCTCAGGCAACAGGTAATTAACTTATCAATCCAATACATTGAGTATATTTTCTACAGTTTGGGACTAGTCTTAGGGATAAAATCTCAGCATTCTCATTGCCCTAGCCGTTAATTGTAACCACATATGACTACAGAACGAAGTTTAGTAATGTTTCAGCTGCCTCAGCAAATTATTCAAGCGCAAAATGACAAAAATTGAAATCTGAAAATTACATCAAGCTAATTCATATACATTGTAATCTTCAAAAGCTACTTTTTGTCGTTTTTTACAGTCTGCCTAGGTACACACCTTGGGTAGTCATGTGGTTTTAATTATGCTTGCATCTTTTTCTAGATGATATACTAGTTTTTCAAGATCAGTATAGCCGATTAAAAGAGAGATTACTGTATCTTCCAAATAATTATTGTCTATTTTACTGTGTGGAAGGAACTTAATCCTCGCTCACATTATTTTTCATGATTGTGTTTATTGTTTTTTTTGTTGTATTAATCCTTTGATACAAATATCATCACTGAGTTTCCGTTTATTCAAAAAACAATTTTATATATTATGGAGACCACGACTCCGGAAAAGTACCAAGACACTGACCATTTGTATGAGATTTTATTGTCTTCCAAGGTTTACTCTAATGACATTAATGCTACATGATTCATATTCATTGAAGTATTCTGCCATTTTGTTTTTCTAAAACAACATAACTAGTACCACTAATTTTTTCACATATCGTCCTAAAGAGCTGTGTAGTCACGGGTATTGCATCGAAGGTGTAGAATACACCCAATTTCCGTTGCCCGCTCGGCAAACTCTACCTAATAGAAAATGATGTACCCTTATAAGTAGCCAGTAAGTCCCTACATCCGCTTCTATGTCAGTTCCCTGACAGAGGTCCTGTTCTATAGGTCTAAGCATGCTTATCAAAATCCAGTTTGAATTTTTTCGGCTAGTATATCTGGGATTTTTGATGTAATTTTGTTTCTGAGCAGCCAATTAATAAACAGGATGTGCTAAGACACAAGCGCTCTTAAAAAGACTTTCCAATCACTGTTGTCATGAGCAATATGCAGCGAACTTCATCACTATAGATGAGAAGCGGGTCATCACTCTGTGGTATACTGAAAGATCATCGAAGTTCATTGTCATGAGCCTTGTACTTTTCTCGGTCTCAGGTTTCGTATGTGAGCCCCCGGCCGTAAACATTGTCCCCTCAGACGATGGTCATTCCCTGGAGTAATAACACTCTGTATACCTTAATAGGCCCACCTCCTTAGGGAGCCTATCCTTGAGCGCACTGTCTGCACCCTGAATGCGAAAGCCTGAGCCTCCATGATCTGTGCATCGGCATAGCCTTTCAGCATAATGAATATTTCATGCCCAGTTTGTATTTTGGTAGAGATGCGGGGCACAGAGATCGCGAAAATTATCCCTGTTCATATTATTTAGAGTATAAAAATACAGATTAAAAATAGCCAAAAATGCGTAATGCATATATTTTGTAATTGAGGTTAGTAACTACCAAAGACCCGCTCACAAAAACTACATGTTTTTAGGTATAAAAATTCAATGGAATATTGTAGTGGCTACAATTTTTTTGAATGTTCTACATTTATATTCGTATGACAGGTGGAAGACCGTTTGAAATTCTACGAAACGGGTGATGTACCAAAAAAGAACATAGAGGTAATGAAGAATGCTTTAGCGGAATACGGGCAAGAGATAGTAGTAGAAGATGCCGCTGCAATACAAGATTCTAGTATCCAACGTAAGAAGAAAAAGAAAAATAAGGAAGTTAAAGAGATTAATGGAAAACGTAACTTGGAAGAAGATGATGGAATCACTGAGCCACCCAAAAAGAAAAGAAAGAAATCAGCTAGTGCAGTGGACGAGTCGATGAATGAGACGTTGAAATTAGAGAACGGAGAAACCCCTAAGAAAAAGAAGAAAAAGAAAATGTCCGCTGAATAGTAGTAAAACTATTCTTTTCACAGTTTATTGAGAAAAATTGATTTTACGTAGAATAATGGTTTTATCTGGACTAAATTTAATTGTTTCACGCATTTCAGTATACGAAGATGCTTCGAAATAAATTACTAGGTAGTGGAGTTTATAGTTTTGTACCCGTATTTCTAAAATTCTATTTTTTTTATTTCTCAAGTTGTTTTGAAGTTTATCTATGAAAATTTGTTCCATACTAAACATATGGATGATGACATTGAAAGAATTTTTGTAAAAAATATTTTACCTCTAGACTCAAATGTAAGTAAAACAAATTGTTAAATTTCTGCCCAGCATATATTAATTAGGTTTACTTTAACCAATAAATCTTCAGAATTTTGATTGTGTCGTATTTTTTTCCAGTAGATGACAATAGCTATCAGTTCCAAATTCTGAGACATAGTGTGGTTTATTACCTCAATGTACTAGTCATGAATATTACCTTGAATTTCATCCCGTTTAGAATTGGATGAATATCAAATTGACTTAATTATGAAAAAAATCGTACAAATATTAGTTTTTTTGAAACAGCTCTAAGGCTATTGTCAACAGAATATGTTATGGGAATTTTTCCTTGTCAGTACCTCACTGTATGACTTGTTCCCCTCTAATCCTCCATACTCATTATAGATTATTATTATAAGTAGCGAAAAATTATATATACTTATAAATGGACGTTTTTCGTTCTGAAAAAGTCGTCGTCAAACATAGTCCTTTCCCCAAAAAAGATTAAATCGGTCACTCGGCTCCTAAACAAACAGAATTTTGTAAATTCGCTATTGTAGTTCGCTAGAGATCACGCTGCTCCCCATCCCAAAAATGGCCGTGAGAGGGATGGACATTTGGAAGTGCATCCAGTCATTGATATTGTAATATTTTCAAAATCAAATTTTGTCATTGTTTTCTACTTTGATGAAGCCTGCCGGTAGCTGAAACGTTTGCAAAGATATTCATTCATACGTATCTGGTTTCACTTAGCAGGCAGCGAAATAGAAAATGTATCAAAGAGACAATAGGTTAAGTTTTAGAATTTCACATTATGACTGCTATTTTTTTCTTTAATGTCAATGTTTACAACATGTGCAAATAGCTTAAAATAACAGTTGCAGATATTTTAAATTCACTCGGTCCAATTATTGACGTCAAGCTCTTTTAAACAGCAATGTAATAGTTTTTCTGAATTAAAAATCGTAAAAAAAGCGATTGATATTGAAGCTTAGGTACTTTTTTCAAATGTTTGCTTGAATGTGTGAAAAAAATGTAGCAGAAAATAACAGACTTGAGTTGTTTGTTAATGCTTGACTATTCAATTTGATTAATTTCATCTAAAATGCTACATGTGAGTACACACATGTAATGAGTAAAACTTCTGTAGTACGGGTTCCAACGAAGGCTTATTCGTTATGTTTTGTCGGGTCCAAATGTTCCATTTTAAAGATCCTTTAGAAGAAATAGTTATGCCAAATCACTTTTAACATTTTTCATGAAAACATAGAATATTCTATATTTTTCATACCTAACCTCAATCTACTGACAGTAGACGTCAAACGACTAGTTCAGCGTTGCCAGATCACTTATAATGTAACAGTAAATGCAACGTGAGAAAATCTGGAGAAATCTGTAGGAATAGTATAATGGTGTATTATTAAATAATGAGATATATGAATTGTTTTTAATCATAACCAAGTTTATTTTAAATTCTTTACTTAAGCGTATAGATGAAACTAAACCAATAAAGAAAAGAAAAAAATACTCCGTATCGGTATCAGAACTGGAAACGTCTGCTGTTTTTTTGTACATATTAGCTTCATGTAATTTAATTGTGTCTTGATTAAAATTCACATAAACTGTTCTTATCTCGACTTTCAAAATATTGTCGACTGATGCGTACATACGATGCAACATTTTTTCACCGGCCTGGAGAGCACTTTGTACCACGTACTCGTTTTGGTCTGCTTTGATCTCGAGTCAACACGGCTCCAATCCTAATGTTGTTCACATGTGTGTCGAGGACAAACTATCCATCCAAAAGTGGATATACCAAAACAGGGCTCACCGAAATAAACGTTTTTCTTCTATCAGACGAATAGGTTGTTGTGTTGATGTAATTAACTTTTGCCTGGAACAGGTCACATTTCTTGGGGTTGAGCATCAGGTTTGTCTGGTGAAGTCTTCCAAAAACATCTTCCAAGTTCTTGAGCTAAACTTCAAAGGTTCTACTAATCCCAGATACACTTTAACAGGTTTTCCAGTACATGCCCCTCATAAAATTATCCATAATCATTCCGAATGTAGCAGGAGCATTACAAAGCATCACTGTAAACTGCGAAAGTACAGTCCTGATGGTGAATGTCGTTTTTTTCCTTATTAAGAGGATGCAATTCCATCTGCCAGTAGCCACCTTTCGAATCCATTATTGCCCCAGGCAATAAATTATCGGTGCAAGGCAAGTGATGGCTGTCTTTTGTCGTAATTGTCTATAGTCCACACAAAATCTTGTGGATCCGTCAGTCTTCAGTACCACTGGTGATGCCCATGGACTACAAGACAATTCTATTAATCCATCTTTTCTTCTATACATTCTTTCATTGTGATCTCTGCCCAATCAAAGTTTATTTTATCATAAGCATTTATCACTTTTCAAAGCGTTCTGATATGCTCCCTCAACATAAGTTCACTTCATCTTTTAGCTGATCCTGTTTTACCTTCAATTGTGCGGCTAATTCGGTTCTAATTTAATCCAAAGGTGTTTCAAACGTATAATTCGTCCTTGCTCCCCGCCGTTATCAAGAAGGTAGCTGACTCACTGACAGTACTTTCCTACCACCAGTTTTCAGGTCACGTTCCTCTAACTCTCACTCTATTTCCACCACTTTCAATTCGCCATTATCCGACCTCTGACACCATTTTCTAACGTTCTAAAAACATTTACATACAATTATCTCCACATGTGTTTGTTGTTGACTAACCAACGCGACGCCTTAAGACTAATTAGAAGAATATAATTTAAGATCATCAAGTAATTCCACAAATTTGCATTGGCCATATTATTTTTATCATTACCAAGTTGGAATTTTGTGAAAAGCTATATTCAAATATTCCGTTTGAATTTACTTAAAATCACCCAGATTTGACCTGACTTAAGTCTCTTCCTTCCTGAATTACCGTACCCAAATTAAAGATATTGAAGCTTCAAAAGTTGGCAACGTTGTGTGCGTATAATCCCTTCTGGATAATATTATTGTACTAGATTCTGTGCACAGACTATACCCACTGTGTGTGTGTACTAGTAGAAACGGATTAGGGGTTTTGTCCGTGGGTTACTGTCAGTTACTGTTTGTGATTGTAAATATCACGTAAATACGCCAATCTCCCTTCACGTTTATATCCTGATTGTGTTTATTTCGTTATGGTATCAGTAGACAATCTCGCCACTAAACTGTATTCCTTGATATCTTCAAATAATGCAGCAGGTGAGATACTTATTACTTCTATTTAGTCCATAATAAACCTAATGAAGGCAGGTTTGATCGTTTTACTAGAGGTTGAATGTTTTGTTAGTTTTATGGCACCGTATAAGGTATTCTACTTTAAAATGATTGATCCAGGACTGAAGAATATTGTTATTATTATATCACCCTCTAATTGTGATGTTTTGTTACGTTTGGCGGCAAATCAGAATTTTTCCAGATTTACTTTACAAATCTAATGTTGGATGATGATTTCAAGAATAAAACACCTCGTCCATGAAAAAATTAAATTAGTGCTACAAAAAACTTAAATTTTACAAATATAAATATTAAATACAATTAAGTCTTCCAAATCAATAAACTAAACCACAAATATAAAAATTGCGCTATAACTCATATTTCAGTAGTTGTATCCTTAACAGACAAATCAAAACTCCTTTTGACATTACACAAAAAAAACAATACTGCCTATCACAGTGCCCGTCATGTCGCTCTCCAAATTCCTTCGAAATTGGTGCAGCAGCTACTAAGATTATGTGGAAAAGAGAAAGAAGTTACAGACAGACAGAAACACCGATCAATTGGTAGACTGACAGGCAAATCAACATACAGACATATATTTATAAAATGAGTGACTTGGATCTTGGTGTTATCTACAATAATTCTTTGATGTTTCTTTTGTTCTTTTTTTTTCAATTATTGGTTCCACATGATTTAGTGAATCATTAAACCAATGCAGAACGCCAACGGCACGAGTGCAATTCGGCGTTAGCCTTTGGTCAGAACGCAACATTAGATTGGCCTGTTACTAACAAATCAGTTTACTAATCTATTTTAGTCCAATTTTACTGTGTACTCTTTTATTTGCTCTTAACGTAATTATTTTTTGTTTTATTCTACAGATGAATTCAACGAATGGAAGCCTCTTGGCCAAGAACGTGATGGAAGTTTTTTGTTCAGCTGGCTTCAGACCAAGGAGCAAAAATCTCGAACCCACATAGGCATCTATGAATACGACAAGAATATTTTGACTCCAATATACTCTTTTCTGACAAAAGTGAATTGCATACAAGCATCTATTAACAGCGATAAAACATTATTAGGTAATTATATTATATTATATTTTACATGTATATACATACATACATACAAGTAGTCGTGTGCACTCGTCAAACAATAAACAGAAAACACTTGCACACATCTCTTGCTAAAAGTAATCATTTCAAGACTGGACAATTTTTGTAGTCGGACTCGATTTCCTGTCCGCACTACGAGTTTCTGGACCTAGTGTCCATTGAAATTTTAGACCATGCAATGAACTATCGAGTCACAGGTTATATTACACCATTTATTTTCCCATTACTTTTGTGTGAGGTCCTTAAAACTATTTTTCCATGTACAGTACTTCAGAGTGTAGAATGTTTTTCCACTTTTGTTTAAGCGACTTTTACTGCTGATTACATTATAACATATATATGATCATGAATAATGAAGGAAATTGTATTTAAATTCAAACGTCAAGTAGGCTGACTCTATACTTCACATGCAGTTGTATCAGTTTGATTGGATAAGAGTTTAATTGGCTTTCAGAGCTGATGAAGTATATTCAAAATCATCATCTAAAAATTGAATATTTTTGCGAATTTTGACTCTGAAAGACTTCCAAAATTCTGTCGACAACCTTCTTTAAACAGAGAGCATTGAGTGGGCAGTACAGCGTCAACCTTCCGGACGCTCTTTTTTCTGTAGTATAAAGTCAGAGTTAATATAGGCAATATATAATATAAATATATTTTTTTTAGCATTTGTAATTAAAGAAATTAATGATGACATAAAGGAATCAACCTATAAAACATATCTCTACAAAATCGGAACAAGCTTTGATGACACTTACAATCTGAATTTAGAAAGAAATAGACAAATAATGGTGCAGTTCCTCCATCCAAAACTTTCAGTTTTGTCAGAGAATCAGCCAACAAAGCTTTTGGTTCTAATGCACCAAGAATGTGAGTATGCAATATATATCTGATATTCCTATCTTTTTACACCTCAGATGAAAACTGCATGTTGCTTTTATTGGTTAAAATATCTTTCGGTATAGAATATTACATCAAATAATTATACAATTGACTCCTTTTTGTGCAGGTATATTTTACTACCAAATTAAATTAAAAACAGACAAAATAGAAGATGACTGTATTTCACAAGAAACGCTAGTTACCAAATTCTTATGGGCTCAGTGGGATCCAGAACAACAAACACTGTATTACATCCATAATCGGAAAAGAAATAGGTGTATTTCATACTCAGGAGAAGAAGAAAGTAATACAGAAAATTGTAACAAAACAACACCGACACTTTCAGGGTTACAATTCAATGACGAAGTACCTCATGAGACGGTCGTAAGTAAATAATTAAGGTCTAATAATAACAAAAAAATTATTTTAGTATTAACGTGATAGGTATCTCTAAACCGTATAGAGTAATTTCCTGTACTTGTTAGACATACATGACAGTTTGCCTTCAAATCTATATACTGTGGACAGAATAGTTACAGTTAGTACGTCATGGTGTTACTTTTGTTTGTTCTGAAATTGATTATTTGCTTCATAAGAAGTGCAGGTATGACCAGATTACCTACTAAAGTCCATCTTCAGTCACTCTGATACCCATGATGTTAACATAATAAATTCGTTCACAATTCCCAAGCATCAAACTAACAAATTCAAAGGTAGGCTCTCATATCTTGCGTCTTTTCACTTGATTCAAGTGGTGAACTATGTTCAGACAAATGCTGGTTGAACAGTAGCTCAGGCAACAAGCAAATGAGTTGAGATGATATTGTTTAATTTTTTCAGGTGAATTGAGTTCTAAGTTATCCTTGTTATATTGCTATACTGTAGATGAATGTATTGGAAAGGTGGAAGAAAGCCTTTGCCTTTTGATCTATAAATCTAAACCTCAATTTAAACAGTATAAAATCAACAATTCAGTAGATGGGTGATCGTTTTAAAAATGCACTTTTACCTATATTATCTAGCCCACATAATGAAGGGTTGGACTAAAATTACTATCCAGCATATTTAAAAAACTGCTTGTAGCCACGTTGTTTATTCGTATATAAGTGAAATATGCACAATTTTTGTGATATACAGCTTGAAACAGACGAGACGGCAATTTCCATAATGTATACAACAATATGGTCTCGCTCATTCGAAATCTGTAGGATTCACACCTATCTTGGATCATTTTATTTTTCAGCTGAATATACCATTGAATTTACCCCATTCAACATTATCGACAAGCTCATCCTTCATTTATGAAGACGATGTCATACCATTGAGGATACATGACTGTTCTCTGGATCTCATAGTACTTACTGACCCTAATGGCATAGTATGTATATGCCACCACTACCTTTATCAGGTGAGTTATGTATTATATACTTTAGACACAAGTGTCACCAAATAATAATTGTATATATATATATATATATATATATATATATATATATATATATTAAGTTTAGGAATAAATAACTTTATAGTGATTGTTACTGTCTCTACGTCATTGTTCATAATGCAAAATGAGCTATAGATCTGTTTGTCAGATTACGTTATCAATACATCAGAATAGACGCAAGCACTTCAAGTGAAGTATGTTCATAGCTTTCTTTGAAGGATTGATTCAATTTGGAGGTTCGTTTAATTATTCTGATGATTATAAATTTTTTTCAGCCAATCCAACCAGTAGTAGACCTGAACGAAGAAGATAGTAGCCCCGTGCATTTTGCATATTCCGTAACAGTATTGCACCAAAGTTGCGTTTTACACTGCGTTATACCGGATATACCGTGGAACAAAGCTAAGAAGATTCGTCCGTTATTCAAGATAGAAGGTTTGTTTGCTCTGCAATTTAGAGAAATAATATCAGTACAGCAATTATATAGGATTTAAACGAAATATGAACCAAAAACATTACCATTAATTTTCAGTGTATCAGATATGTTTTTCCAAAAAAATATAGAAGATTGTTATCTATTGATATATTAATTGCCTCATCCGATAGGCAACAATCAGTAATGCACACGTTCATCTATATTAATCCCAGCGATTACATATATTAGAAGCCTTGTAAGAGTACATTTCCATTTAGAAATGGATTCCACAGTGACCTTCATCATCTCTTTGGGATTTCCTATCTTCGTGATTTCGACAAAATAGATTTTAACCATATTCAGCAGATAGGTAAAATATTTTTTTAGTGCCGCACTGAAGGCATCATTGATATCGTATCCCGAAATTAAATACAGAGCGTTCCTTATAATTCTATATTTCGTAGGGGATAGTCCATTATAGTCTCAATAGTATAGTCTCTCAATCTGGTTTCTATCAGAAATCATTAATCAATTACGGTGTGTAACAAAAAGACTGGCGTTCACTCCTATATAGCGAATGTCCCTGTGTTGGGCATACCCATATCTGATCAAATTCAAGATAGCTGAGCAGAATTACACTACCAAACACTGGCACCCTCTGTTGAGATTGTTATACTTCCAGTTGTACTGAGCGATAAAGCTATTGCTTGCACAGGGAAAGAACCACCCATTAAGCCCACAAACGAACGTCAACGTACTAGCACCCGAAAGGGGAGGTTATATCAGTTTGACACGTCTTGTGTAATTGTAATCGATATGAGGTTATACAATTATTGTATTAATTTGTTAATACATAATAAAGACAGGTGTATGACCCCAAGCATATTTATCTATTAATCATTACGATTTCAGGGGACTATTTGATTATCTTCATCCCAGAGATCTGCACTCACCTTTTGGACATAGGACTGATGCATGAGCCATGCTGTCACGTCACTACCAAGCCACTAATAACTGACACTCAGTTACTTTATTTGGCACCGATCATACCCTTAGAACAGGGTACAGTCCTTAATTTGGCTAATCTGGATCTCATCAGTTTGGAAGTGCCCACTGAGATGCTTGTTGATACTTTTAAAAGTGATACGTTGCTAGAAAATAAGTTATCGATTCTTCATCATCTGATATTACATAATGGTGATGTCGATACTGCTTCAGAGGTAAGTATAGATATAAGGACCTCTTCTGAATTTATTGAGTAAGTAGAATGACGATGTACTATCTATGCAATATCAGTTTAAAAACAAAAATTTAGATAGGATTTTGTAACTTTTGATCTTTTTGGAATTAAATTTTGAAAAACATTTATTTGAAATATTCTTAAGGTTATGTTTAAAAAAATGTTCGAAATTTTTCAAAATGTCCATATTTTCAAAGCATCTTTAAACAGATCAGTACTTTTAAAATATGATTAGTGATTGATTTCAATCACAATTCATTCCCGTTCAAAATAATATAAAAAAACCTCCATATAAACCATATAAAAATCACTTATTTACTATATGTGTTTTTGAATGGTCCGAATTTAGGATTCTCCTTCTGGGCCAGGATAGATTCTTTCAAGTTATGCATTAATAATTTTAGTTTGTCTGGTAACCCTATGCATAATATATTTCCATTAAGAATTTCAACTATTTTTATTTTTTAGTTGGTCGCATGGCAATCAGAATCGCCGTTCACGCTAGGGTACCCACAAATACTCAGAGAATATCTGATAGCTACTTCATACGCAGCTGTACAACGAACTCTGCCATCAGACGCCAACAAGCTGATCAACTTGCTACCAATCACGTCTCAAAAGATAGGTTACGAATACGAAGTTCAACAGGATGACTACATGATAAACCTATCTCAAGATGTGCTTTGGAACGCTTCAATGATGCTTCTATCTCCACAACAGAGGATAGTTCCATATAGAACAGATATCTGGGTAAAGCTGTGGGAGCAACTTGCGAAGTTATCTGAGGGAACACAAAGGTTCAAGCCCAGTCAGGTTGTTGAAAAACTGATGGTATCTCTAGTTTGTTATCAGGTAACTGAATAAGATGTATCACTAGCATTCGTATTAATTGTGCAAACAGAATACATGATTATTGAAGCCAGATTATAGTTAGACAAATAAACTTTGTTGTACGAATCTCTTGAAGAGACAAGAAGTCCGCGGTTCACACAAAACAGGTCGGCGGTCCGCATCCGGGCCGCGGTCCACCATTTGGTGACTCCTGTTCTAGCATATAATCGAATATGATTTAAACGTAAATCTGTACTATGATGATTAAAATATTTTAGCCAGAAATCCTATCCAGATGTTCAACCCCATTATCTCCAAGTGGTGGTGCTTCTTCAACATTGAACGATTTTTTGAGTAACCAGTGCAATAAAAGGAATCAGTCTGATGCTCTACCTTTTTTTGAAATCGACAGCTGTACTGCGAGTAAACAGGAACACATAATATCGGTGGTGAGTACTCAATTATATCATTATCTACCATGACGAGCTCAAAGCAAAAAGAAGTATAAAGACTTACTCGCTTTGTAGTCTGATAATTTGAAGTTCATGTAAATAAATTCAACCAGTATGACAACACATTCAACTAACCTATCCTCATCCGAATACTTAACATTATTCAAGTTTAGACGTAACCTCGATTTTCTATATAGATGTTAGTAAATCTAGGTCCATGAATGAACTGCGTGTAAGAGTTTCGAGGGGCATCATTTGTCAAAACTGACCCATCCCAACGTTACTCTCGATCGACCTCAAGGTTTATTTCATTTCGTGATTAATTTCATACTCTTTCTGTATGATATATTATGATTAGCATATACATGTTATAAACTGAGAAATTCTATACTGGATTAGCTTTAAAATAAGGATAACTTGATTCAAACAGCGATTTATAGTCATTCCATAAAAATGAATTCATATCGTAATATTTTTCCGTTATAGAATCTTCGAGAACTAAGCATGCACCTACTAAAGCAAAGCACTGAGAACAGAATGAACAGATGGCAATGGCAGAGTGAGACTCCGATGCATGTTCATGCTGTAGCAACTAGATATATAGCAGCACAACTAGATCAGTCCAGACAGTTGTGTCAGCTATTATGTAAAGTAGCAACGTACCAACCGAGAAATGAGATGGACAAAGGATTCATTTTCATGTAAGTTGCCAGGTTGTATCAGTGAGGCGAGATATGGAAAGGGAAACTATTACTAGTAGTATTAATATACCAGGTTGGATATTTTTCACTATCAAAAGATATACCTTGTTAATGCTTTTATGGTGACACTTGAAGTTGTTGAACCTAATAACTACCTGCTATTGATTGATAGGTTTTCGTATTGAGAAAGCTAATGTTTTGTTGCCTAAATTTAAAAATCATACTAATTTTAACATTTACAGCTGCTTATAGAGAAACAGTTTCGTTTTCAAACAAGCCCAGTATGAACTATATGAAAAGTAAGAATACAGATGATGCATTTGCAATGTTGATAAATCTGACGATGTCGATGACTGTCTGACGACATAAAACGTAACATACAGCAGTGTGGTTCTAAGGCAGCAATAGACGAACAAACCATGAGAAAACCTTATGGTCCATCTGTAGGTTTGGAAAACAATTATTAAGTGTTACCCTGAGGCATATTCAGCTAAACTGGATCACAGTATACTGCTAAAATATAAATACGTTCATAACTTTATAACGTCGGTTTTAGAGACCTCTCTCTTTGCTTTTTTGTGTAGTATATAAATGTTTTCCACATGTGTTCACTGAGTGCCACTTTTGACGTTTTCCCTTTAGTTGTATAATTTTTGTCTTGTTTGATTCGACACCAGATAGGGCTAGTTACACCAACATAACATTTGCCACACACAGTCCATTTTATATATTGTATCAACATTTTCATTTTTTGGCAAAGGAGGGAGCTCAGTGTATCCGTTGTCATGAAGTCATCAATGAGTCAATTTGATAAATTGTTCTAGATAACTATTACTGTGAGGAACATTTTCGAGAAATTTGTTGTATAAAAAATTGACTGACCCTGAAAACACCCTTTATGAAACCTTTCTTTAAATCATTGCATCATATAGAAACTTAATTTGCTTGTCTGAAATTTTCTCCATGATTTCGTCGCTCTCTGAGCCTGCTAGATGTACTCCTCAGACTGCTGATTTTCATTCCAACTCAGTAGTTCTTGAGAACTGGTACGACAGCTCCTTCATGCCTAGGTAGCTGTCTCTAATTCTTCTTGATAGCAGCCATGCTTTGTACGTAGACTTTGCCTTCGTGGTTTTTTAGGCATAACGAAAAATTGGCGGAATGTGCTTTTCATTGACAATTTCTTATTTTGGGAGCAATGGAGGTGGCGTAATTGGACGAGTGATATATGTTAATAGCGTAACCTCTTGCTGCCGAATATGGAAGTGAATTGCTTGGTTTTGCTTTTTCATTCTTTATATATTGGACATTTTTTTTTGCAGAAATTACTTATCTGAAGAAAGAAGGCTGATATTTTTCACGATTTTAGAAAAATACCATCTGGCAACTGCATCAATAGCTTTTCCGGTGCCACAAGGATTTTCCTCATTTTTTACATTTTTGGGATACAAAACGTTGAGCTTTGACATGTTTATGCAATATGTCAATCGGAACGTTTTTGAATTGCAAGTCGATGTCATGAAGATAATTATGGCAGGTAATATATAGTATATAGTGTAGTGTAGTGTAGATTGGTTTCTTATATTTTTGAAATGCTTAAGAAGTTATCTGGTTGTGGTATTCTCATAGAAGTAGTTATTGTTTTACTATATGTTATATGCCTTTTATGATTCAAGCTCATTTCTGTAAGTAGTGTGCTTGGATTACTTTTTAAAAATTGTAAATTAAACCAATTCAACTGCTTCTCATAGTAAAATGCTGTGAAACACGTCTAAAATTAGAGCAGCATAAAAAAAAGCTCTTTGATATACATTGAATCATGAACTTACTGTCAGTTTTAATAGCGAATATTCACCAGACACATATACGTGAACTAATATATTGTAGGTTTAGGAATAAGGTTATTCGTATTTAATTTTCGATAAATAGCTTGGATCGAAAGGCAACTTTGAGAATCCGTATGGGTAATTTCAAAATTTGATATGCAAGACAAACAGAAATAGCAGAGAGCCTAAGTGCAAGAAAGATGGCCAGCATAAGCTTAGTTGGTAACAGCGAGGGAGAGCTAGACAAATGAACTCTGATTTGTGTGATTCACAATTAAGAGGCACGTAGCGACGATTCATTATTCCAGGAAAATAATGACGGCTGGTTGGTAATTAAATGACCTTTTAGAAATTACAGTTAAATTTTATCATTTATAAAAAAATTTGACATTGCCATGCAGTAACTCAAAAAAACAACCCCTATATCTTGATTATATATATGCCGCCAATTTTGGCACAAATATTGTGCAGTATTGTGTACCCCTAGAATAAAAGATGCATAATTTGGTTTCGTTTCTTCCACTACACATTATTCTGTTAGTTGTTGCCTTTTCTGTGGGTCTGTGATAGAACTGTCAAGTGTCAACATGTTTTTTATCGGTGCCAAAGTAAAAAAAATACTATTGTACATTTTTACACAAAACTGTACAATTTTAGTATATCAAGATGCACAGTTCAAAAATCCCCAATAATAATCCTTCCAGCTATCTTGTAACGAACTGTGAGCCGAATACAGTACGTCTCAGGAGTCATGTGTATCAACATGCAGATGATTCATTGTCAGATTTAATAAAAATAGATGCAATAAATTTTAATTTCGCAAGTACGTGTTAAACCATCATACGATCCATTTCGGTATATCATGATCTAGGCAATAGATTTTTGGCAAGCCTAAATTGACTGAACTGTCAACTGAAACGAAAATGCCTCTATGCTGTCAAATATGCGGTTCCACAGGTCGTCTCTTTTGCACTGCATGTTTTTCGAATGTTCTCTTCTTTCTCTTTCGTTAATACCTGATGCATGTTCAATAATTCTTTAACGCTTAATGTATCTACATGTTTATACCATCTGACCAACACCATTTCGTCTGTTTTAGATACTGATAATAACAAAGCAGGCAATCAAGTGAAATTGCGGATGTTGACCATGCTTCCAAGATCTCGTGCCAAACGACTTTTGAACCAATGGATCCATCCAATAAGTCTGATGATAAGAGCAAGGGAGCATTCCTTAAATATTCTTTCAGGCGTTACAGCACACCACTTGGGAAGGAGCCAAGGATCACGGAAAAAGAAAGGTTATAGAAGTAGGTGAACATTTTTATTGCACTTTCATTAAAATTATCATGGGTCTACGTAATTATTCTCCCAGAGCATGAGGCTAAATGTACCAGTCACCATTGTCCATTCTTATGCTCTATGTCATATCCAAAAAATGCATGCACGACCAAAGCAGCACAAGATGAAAATGGGAACGATGCCTTCTCTTGAACAGAACAGCGGATTTACATGGTTGCTGTTCTTGTTGTTTGTTCTTTAATAAGGTTGTGAATAATGCATATTATGTTATTTCATGAAACGTTGAATTGCATTATTACTAGATATATCAAGAAGCATTTTTGGACGAAAGATTCAAAGAGTTGCCAGTGTATTATTTCTATGCTCTCTCTATACTCACACGGCCGAGTACGTCAACTGTATATTGAAATGACCACTTATATTGCAGGCTTAACTGCTTACCCGTCAAATGAAAATCTCTCTCCATTGGATACATTTTTGGATCTCCTTACAGCCAAAGCATCACTGACTGATATAGATTTTGGGTTGTTGATTGAAGCCACTGAAGCTTCAATGGAAGAGGCCGTGTAAAACATGAATATTCATGGAAATCAAAGATTTTTCTGTTATCTAGTCAAACTACTACTCACTTTTTATTCTTTCTGTATTTCTTCTTGAAACCCTAGAGTAATAATAAAGAAAGATCCAAAATATTGTACACGAATTTTATGACCCATAAATGGACAGTTGCAGACCAATGTTCAATATAATTTTTAAGGACATTTCTCTGAGTGGTCAAGTGCAGTGCGAAACTATTTTATTCTAGATGATTAATTATAAAAATTTAATTATCTGAAGTTTATAGTGGCAGTATCACTTAGCAGTCAACTACGATAGCAGCGACTGCGACAGGTAAGTAGGCGTAGTCATACTATCAAAAGTACACTGCATTGTTTTGCATTGCATTGCGGTAATTCAAACAAAATTATAGTATTACCAATTACAATCTGCAAAGTTTCAGATACGCCCAATAACCGAAACAAGAAGTATGAGTATTTATTTTTTCAGTAAAAAATACATAAAACATGAATACATCAAACAAAAGGTCAATGAATAGAATGCCACCTTAGACAAATAACTAATATGTTAGACTAATTACGTGAATGACAATGTTGGTAATACCTTCGTCGAGGGTAGTTGAGGCAACAGAAAAAGAGATATGTTAATAGTAATTATAATAAAGTTAGAAGGAAAAGCTAACAGCAAGTGAAACAGTGGAGCCATTGAGCTCTGAGGCGCCAATTGCTAACAGGTGCTGTAAAATAGGCAGATAAAATGTTGAATACTTTAATGGCAAAACATACATCCATTATACAATAATAGAATAATTATCGTAAAACACTAAAAGACAAAAACAATGCGCTAAAAATAAATAAAATACAGTATAAAAATTACCTTAGTCACAGTCTTCAAATTTACTAATAGCCGAATGTTCATTTAATCTCAATAATTCTTAAGAGCGTAGTATACGTCGTCTGTGCTGACATTCAAGATGATTCTTTGGTAAATATCGCAGCTTTTGGGGTCCGTCAAGATCAGTCTGCAAGCACTGAGTTTGGCGACGGCAGACAAAGCTATTGTGATTGAGACGGACTGAAATCCGTCTATGGCACAGCAGGAGATCAGCATTTTGTACACGTCGTTGAAGGAGGTCTCTTCAATTCCAGTTCTTTCCATCTGTAAAAAAGTTATGAGCCACTAGTAATTCAGATCTCAGAAGTATGAAATAAATATGAATATGACAAATTATATTTGACATACATTTTGTTGAATTTACAGGTAATAGATATATACTAGTTTCACAATAATCCAATGATTCAAGGTGAAAATAGTGTATTTTCTTTACATCAAAAGCTATGAGTATGCTTTGTTTACGCTTCTGATTTTTGGGGTTGAAAAACACAGATCCATCCACATTTTTTTTTATCTGAATAGACGAATTTGGCTAAGTAAAAGCATCTACAATCTACAAGAGACAAAACATTTTATAAATACAAAGTGATCGGGGCCTCAGAAATGTCCAAAAACGAAGATTATGCGTTTCATTTTTTTCCGTTTCATGACGATAACTCCACCACAACTGAACCAATTTTCAAAAACAACAAAACTTTTTCGTCGTTATCACAATAGTATCAGTTCCATCAATACTCGAAAAGTACTTTCGAAGTTATAAAAAGGCCAAGGATTATTATAGAAATTATATTGTTTCTCGTTTCCAGTCATTACTTGGCATAATTAGTCAAACAAATTTTCGAGATGTTCTGGAACTGTATGTATGAGTAACTTAAAAATAGATTTATATCAATGCGTGAGTACCGAGCCGAGAGTACTTAACTTGAAAAAATCGATAATGATCGAATACTCGTACATTCAAACTGATTATATATTTTTTCTAGGTAAAGCTTGTTTTTTTTTAATAAAACCGAGATAATAAGGATACGCTCAATGACTCTTTTTCCTGAGTAGTACAAATAATTCATAAATGAAAGTACTATATGGATGAACAAATTAATTATAAGTGGATATGCTTTGTTTCTGACTATGTGAGTATAAGCAACGCAAAAATAAGATATATCACCTTAAAACATTTTTTACTGATTATCACCTTACCCTAGGAGATTACAAGAAGTTTGAAGCTTCCTTATACTATATTTCAATAATTTTGTATGGGTAGACAATCCATTATATAATAATAAATTATAAACAGTGACGCCACACCGAGGATAAAGATTCATCTAATATTGATGTTGATATATTTTCCAGTTTCTCCAATACAGGTAGTATGAAATTTTCACAATTGATTTGGTCTTCTATGTTGATCTACATAAACAATTCTACCACGGCCCTCCTTTTAGATATTGATATAAAAAGCAGTTTTGGTTGAAAATTTTGAAATTAAATCGTACAATTATTGTTGTATCCATTTACGAATGATTATCTTTATCATCACTACTCCCCGATACGTGTACTTTCAGTACGCGTTCAATTTAACCCACCTCTGCAACAATGGCCTGCAGCATCAACTGTTGCAACCTAGAGCAACTCTCAATCGCTCTCACTCTCGGTTGGGTGATCATCATGTCAATAGCGTCATTCACGTGTTTCATTCCCACCAATTGACCCTTGCCTTCCGATTCTGCTATTTCAGTTGCTCTTCTGCAGATATCTAGCGCCCTCCTGGCATCTCCAGATACTGACGCAACTTTCCTAAAATGTAAGAAAAACGTTTTAGATGCGAATGAATGAGTCCCAATGCGTACTGGTCGTAGTTAATTATTACATCTAAATAGCCACGAAGACGGAGTCAAAATATTAATCAATATAAGAGATGCAGTAATACCTAATGAAGAGTTTTTTCAGTAGCCTCAAATAACAGCGCAATGATAAAGGAAATTTCATATTCAAAACTAATATGTCCATATTAAGTGGTGCGTTATAAAAGTGTAATCAATAAGTCTCAACTGTATAGTAGTTTAACCCACACTTGGCCTACACTTAAGATAACTCACAGACATAATATCGTCAACTACCTTGCAAATAGACTTATTGGCCGTATGGTCACATCATCTTGAAGACCCTACTAGATAAATATATTAGTATAGTGTAGTTAATATAATATTCCTATGGCTATGTATACATTACAAAAATTATAAATTTAATGGGGTCTCAGCTGTCCTGAATGCTCACACATATTAAACTAAAAAATGGTAACTAACTATACAATATGAGTTTAACCATAACTCGTAAGTTTTCAGGTGGCCCGCGATTGAATTCCTGCAAATCAAGTTCTTATAATTAGTCCCACTTGTGATATGAATTTCTTCTTCCAATATAATTTGTCGTAAACTTGAGGGAGGTTCAGCTCAAAACAAGGCCTAGATAGCAAAAGCGCGATATATCTAGGTGGGGTGGCAAAGCAAGCTGCAAGGAAATCTACGCAGTAAGCTCTTGGTTTGCGTAGCAAGCTAATGATCATTGCTTGTCGGATCTGTAGTTCTTTTCCTGAGCCCAGCATGCTTCTAGGTAAACCAGTCTAACATAATGTAACAAAAAGGTAGAAAGGAATGAGCTCGCACAAAACCTTTAGATCAGACACACCTTAAGACAGCCTGAAGTCTAGAGTGAAACAACCGTAATGAGCAGCAAAAGTTAAATGCTATAATTGGAATAAGCTTATCAATAAAAAACTATTTAAAAAAGCGTCAAGTACACTACCTCCCAGGTAAGGTGGAAACGTGTGTATATTATACTTTTATTACTATACTTTTTGACTCGCCATTTATCAGAAATGGTATTGTTAGAAAAAAAATATAAGAACATTTTTCATGGATAACTGCATGATCTACAATTTTTGTTTAAAGTATTTTATCGATAAAACTTTACCGTTTGGCTGAAAAATGAAAAGAAAAACATATTTGTGAACTATGACCTTGAATATATTTTTCGCAGATTCAGGTCGATAGGGACTTTTCACATTTCATTTATAATGGTGTTAACAACATTCGTACAAATTTTCAACACTATGCAAATTATTGTAAGCTTGCCCCTATTTCTTGTAGTATTTCGACCATACAAATAGAAGCGCCATGACATGCCATAGTGACAATATAAAAACTGAACTAGAAAATCTTACCTTGCTACAAATTGAACAGCATCAGGATTAAACATGTCAGTGCCACAAAGTCGCATAGTCACAATTTCTTGCAGCTGCTTATACGTGTATGGTTGGAATGTCAACCTGGTCAAACCCAATCTACTAGTCACTCTGCTCATCAACAGCCGTTCGGGTAGATCCATGGTGTTCGCGATAGTTACTACCACAAGTTGGTTTTTTGCTTTGGTTGGCCAATCTAAGAGATTGTATACGACATCTTGACGTTTGTTACATAAAATATCCAACTAAAAATATGAAAAAAGTGATAATTATATATTAGTCTATTGAGGCGTGAATATGTTTGTAAAAATTCGAATTTGGATGTTTTTGATGATGGATAAAAATACTCATTTCCATCGGCCTGTGTCTATTTTCAGTTTTGTTGCGGCAATTTCAGAAATCGCTGGACCGATTTCGGTGGAATTCAAGGAAGGAATATGATGTAGTGAAAGTAGTGGGGAGGCAAAGTAGGCCACCTGTTTTTTGAATATGATGTAGGTACATGGAGTTTCCTTATGGTACACAATTCTGGTGCCACAAAAAAAGGTTTGGAATGGCCTTAACATTTGTCTTCAAAGTCAAGCTTTGGATTTGCATAAGATGGGAAACAGTTCTTTTGTAGCTCTGTTTTTTGTTAGATAAAAATAAAAATGTGGCACTTTACTACTTTGACCAAGAATATAGTGCCCCTATCCAATAACAAGGAATATTCTGTTATTGATATGGGTAATACATTCCGCAATAAGGCTTTAAATTTTTTGCTTATGAATTTTATCATACTCACCTCATCAACAAGCATAATCACTGGCTTCAACTTCTTAGACTTCACAAACATTTCATCCAGCATACTCTGAGCTTGCTCCCAAGGCAAGGTTTTCCCTGTCAGTTGTTTGTAGATCTATAATATGATCATGATTCAATTCATGTATTCGTTGAATGTTAAATGTATAATATTACCTCTACATAAGCCTGCCTAGGTTCAGTAAGTCTCATTCCGTTTATGCTCAGAAAAGTGAAATCAATCACTTTCTTGTTTTGCTGTAGGTCATTTATAACTGACGAGACCGTTGCTGTCTTGCCAGTTCCAGGTACTCCAGATACATACATGCACCTGAAAATAAGTTAATTATTTGTTTAATACAAAAAAGAACAGTTAATGCAAAGAACCTAGGATTCCAGCAATACACGTGAAAATTGCACTTTCCACTTGTATAGCATGAATGAATATCAAAAATTGAAAATATCAATCATAAAATACACTGTATATAAGGAAAATGTAAGCTAAAATAATGGGATAGTCAACTAAATTTCTGATAATGCATTTTCGAGTAAGAATGGAAATCAAAAATCCATTTTTTTAATATTTTTATATCGGTTTAATTTCGGAGTGGATGCCTGAATTCTGATATATTTTCACAATCAGAACAAAACGGTATTTCAGAGTACTTTGACTTTCAGGTGTTTAGGTATGATAGGGAAATAGCGTAACAAAAAATGTTTTGCTGTAATATCTAGGTAGCCATTATTTTTCATGCTTGCTCACACATTATCAATGATTGAAGTGTGAGTATTCAATTCAGTAAATACTGTGCACAGGACTTGAAATTTATGACCATATGGTGACTGGGAAAAAAATCATTTCAATTGTACATGTGCTAAATGAGTATTCACATTTACCGAACTTTTATTTGTAAAAAACCTAGTGATAAATTCCAAATATAGAATTTTCAAACAGCTCAACCATCAATAGGAAAGTTATAATCACAGGATGCGTGGCCTGCTGGGTTCTCATCTCATTTTATGATGATTTTGTAGTAACATGGAAGACTATAATTTTATTGTGAACAAAATATTTAACATTCAAATAAATTGTGTCAAAATAACAGTTTTATTTGTTCCTTCCATCCATCTAAAATCTAAAAATTGCCGCAGCCATTTCAAAAGGACGGATTTCGGAAATTATATTGTTCCATATTTGATAGTTGTTTGAAACTTGTAGACAAGGTGGATTTATCAAAAGTTTGATTTCGGACTTCCATTGTCTATAAAAATCTTGGTTTTACAACCGGACTTTAGTCGACCGAGCTAGGAATATTTGTAACACACAAGAGGGACTACAAAGAGAGCTCAATATCATTAAACAAGACCTATTAAACAACGGATACCCAAAGAAGCTAGTGGAAACAACAATACAGGAAAATACCAACAGTAGAAGAATAAAACACGAAGAATCTCAGCACTTACTCATTCTGCCTTATGTTAAAGGAATATCAGATGGAATCAAAAGAATAGGTCAGCGATACAAGATCCAAACGAGATTCTCTAGGACTGCCACCCTCAGAAGTATCCTAACAAAAACTAAGCCCAGGAATGAATCTCAAGAGACAAAGGACTGCATCTACCAGATACCATGTCAATGTGGTAAAATCTATGTTGGAGAAACAAAAAGGCCACTGGAAGTAAGAATCAAAGAACATCGTCTCAACACCCAGCGAGCAGAGACAGGAAAATCTGGAATAGCTGACCACGCATGGACGGAGCACCATGAAATAGCTTGGGACGACGCTAAGGTTATTGCCAAAGAGCCGCATTGGTATCGAAGGAAATTCAAGGAGGCGGCACTCATCACCAACAACAGCAAAGTGTACAGCAAGCCCAGCGTAGACATTAAACCAATCTGGCAGCCACTCATAAAGAAGATGAATAGACTACGACTGGACCAGACAACAAACAATGACGGACAAACAGCCACGTCAGCAGACCGGAATACCGCGCATCGGGAGCCAATCAGAACGGTCCGCGCACAGCGACACGTCACCGGACGGGGTATAAATAGGCATGGAAGGAACGTGTTCGCCAGTTCACCTGAAGACGATTGAAGATAGCACATCAATCGAAACGTCGTGATACTCAAAATTTTATAGACAATGGAAGTCCGAAATCAAACTTTTGACTTTCCATATTTGATAATTAAGCAAAATCAGGAATTAGGATAGGATCACTTTTTCCCAACCCTCAAAGAATTGAACTACTTACCCTCCACATTGATCCTGCAGTTTGCCTTCCAAAAAATTGTAAATGCTCTCATATTCATTCTCCCTACAAGGCAACGACTTTGGAACATATGAAACATGCAACTGGAACCTAGCTTGCATTAGTGGTGTACTGCCGCCTTCTATAATATTGCTTCTCTTCTGCATAGAAGGAGTTATTACACCATCCTTAATCAACTTGTTTATGTTCCTATGAGTCTTTGGCGTTCTTGGAGTGTTTGATGCTGTTTTTGACCTAGGTGTCTCTGGCGTTTTGGGCTGAGTCTTGGCTGTATTTTCTCCGGAATTTTTCATTAACACACACTTTCTCCGTCTTGGTGTAGTGAGGAATTTTTGTCCCGTCGTTCCTGAGATGGTGGATCGCCTAGTTCGTGGAGTTTTAGGAGGAGATGATGGCAGAGATGATTCTGATTCGCTATCTTCTAATTTCCTTGGTTTTCGTTTTGATCTTTGAGACCGTGGGGTATTACTAAAATTTTAGATGTTTAGTGAAGCGTATATTAAACAGCAGACTTGTAAATATCTATTCAAATTATGTTTAAAAATAATTAGTCGAACCAGAGGAAATGACGACAAAAGGATTTATTTCAAATATTTTTCGATTTACTGAAATAATGGCGTTCAGTAGGTTGACGCTGTACTTCTTACGCAACGCTATCAGTTAAAAAAATGGATCGGTTTATGGAACCGTTAATAGTTGCGATCGAATTTTAAAAAAATATATATATTTAAAAACCGAGTCTTATAATTCCAATGATTTCAAAAATTTCCATTTTTTTTTTCATTACACACATATCTATAATTTTTAAGATTTACTCACAGGTCTTCAACAGCTCTAAAATCTTATCACATCTTCAATAAACTGAACGTTAAATACAGTCAACCTAATTAATGTTATTTTTCAAGAGGTTAAATAGCACTTTCATCATCTGTTAAAATTGCAGTAATCTGTAATTGACCGAAACAGAAATGGAACAAATTAGCTCCCTTTAAAAAAAAATTGAATACGTTATGAATTACTGTAAATCGTGAAAAAATCATTATTTGTTTTAAAACAAATATGTGACTCATCATGTCTCATACAAAGGATCTTTGTGTTATGTAGTTGAAACTATGTGTCTTGATGAAACTTACCTTTCTGATTTGGCCTTATTCTCGATACTTGTTTGCAAAGAAAAATCATTACTACCATGTATAATACCATCCTCCAAATTAATTCTTTTTATAAGGACTTTAAGTAAATTGCTTCGGAGTGAATCATCAAGATTTTCCCTAGAAAGGTGATTTATGTAATATTTCATTGATAAATTATGCATTTATACTACCTATTATCAATTATGTATGTTGATTTCTTTGTTGTATCACTTTTGGGTGAAATTGCAGAGTGTACTCCATCCTCAAACCTATTTGGTTGTTTCACAGTTCCAATTTGTTGTTTCTTATCAACCTGCAATAACATCAATTATTCATTATTTGTGAAACTGTGTGATAATTACACAACTTTTCATCTACATCAATTATTCATCTTACTGGCAGCACAATAAAACCACATAAGCACATATGACTAATCAAACAACTTCAAAAATATTTTGGCTGCCTCGGTGTCATTTACCATATAGAAAATGAAAGAAAAATTAAAAATTATTTAAATCAATTATATAAACATTATTGATTAACTTTCTCCAGCAAAAGAAGTATAAATGAACATGGAATGCTCGAATGCATAGTACCAACTCATAATTAGATAACAGATGAGTGGGATTTTGTATCGCCTTGGGATTACACTGTAGTATGTTACGTCTTCTCCCTCATGACATGCGCTGATGGACAATCTTAAGGCATTCGAAGCATCGAGAATGAGAAATGCTGGATTCACAGGACCTACTTGTCACAGGTGCTCGAGCTTCTACAAGCTAATGAGCACAGTCCTCCTCGATCACCAATAGAGGATGTTCGTTATCGAATTTTTGGCTACTGCCGAGATGAACATCGGCTTGAAGGAGAAACGGACCAAATATGAAGATCTCATCAGCTAGTTTTGCAGGCTTTGGCCAGACCACACCGTCAGTCTGATACAACCAGAATATATTCCAGCAAACCGTGCATCGGCAAAAATATCCTTGGTTCCCTGTCTTACCTCACCCTAACATCAAAAGATGTTTCGTCTACTTAGGGCCCGCGGTTCCGAATGATACCCAGGTACTTGACAGAGTTTTTCCATGGTATGCGAGCTCCGTTAACTGAGACTTTTAGTGCAATATTTCGTCCACCGCATCTGGCAACCTGTCATGGACAAGGTCACTAGACCACGATGAGCCACAAGTGTCGTCAGCATAAAGGTAGACTTCACTGTTGCTGGGTCAAGACATCGTGTAAAAAAATGTGTAAAGGATTGGTCCAAGGACCCAGCTCTGTGTGGAGAGTAGGCGATGAAAAACAGAATAGCGGAGCCCGGGCTGCAAATGGATTTTTTTGTCCAAAAATAATAATAATTAAAACCAAAATCATAATAATAAGAATAATGATATCAATTATAATAATCAGGTATGTAGAAATAATTTTACCTGATCCTTAATTGCTTCCTTTTCAGATTTAACATTTTTCTGCTTTTGTACTGATCTTGTACTTCTTATTCGAACTTCTTCTTTATTAGATGTAGACAAAGATCCTTCAGCACTAGTTGATTTTTCTGGTGAAAATAGTAATTTACTACTAGGTGTGTACTCATTATCTGAGTTCGAGTTTTTGTTCCTCTTTCTTGGAGTTCTCTTTACAGGAGATACATAATCTGCATATGATATTCTCGGTAGCTGTCTTGTAGATTTTCTCACCTGTGGTGATTGTCTTACACAATCTTTTTGACGAGACTTTCGAGATATTCTGATTTTAACCACTGTAGGAATGTCAGATTCTTCGTCTCCCGAGGAGTTAACAATTGAGTATTCTAATATGGACTTTCTAGTGTCATTTTGTGGTGAACTACCAAATGACTTGTTCAGATTTCTTCTCACAGAATTCCTTTGGGGAGGCGAAAATAGATTTTCATAATCTGTGTTTTCATTCTTGAAATTATCAACAAATGAAGTAGGTGTGCTTTCTGATTGGATTATTCTCTTAGCACTCTTTGAGACAGCTTCTAAAGGGCTGCTGATGATATCTAATACAGGTATAAGCTTTCTGGACTTGAGAGAGTATCGACAAATGAAAGTTGTAGAGGGGTCGATAGAACTATAAGAAATCAAATGAGGGTCGTCGTCCTTATGGAGCAAGATTAAGGCACATTTTTCTCTGAATTCATTGACATCTATTATGTAATCCGCAGATAGATCTTCTACGACCTAGAAGGAAATATAGATCTGTACAAATCAATTAGCTTTTCTGTAATAGAGCATATTTTCATGTCAACATAAATAACTTAGTAGGTCCAATCAGCCTAGAAATTGTTGCATATAGTAAATTTTCAGTGTTTCAATAGTTCCTCTATTATTTCATGGACAAATATGCTATCTAAAAAGTAATAAGTATGCTGTGATAATACCAACCCACCATTTATATTTGGTATTGTGGTATTCAGCCTCTATTGCAGCTCACATAAAAGAATGGCGCCCCTTGCTATTTAGTGCCTACAGTTACCACTCCACTCGCTCTATTCCAGTACCGGCGCTGCTACTGGCACTTAATTATAATGAAAGAGCGGCGCCTATTCTCTCTTGGCACCATAACTGGTGAGATAACTTACATGTTCATGAAACAACAGCTCCACAAAAACCACATAGTATAATATTACAATACTGAAAAACTAACTATTTTATCTTGGCACCGAGAGGTCTCGCCTCCTCATCCACCTGGTAGTCATGCCACTGGTAAAATGCTGCTGTCAGAATTCCCAAGTATACGAATGAAAGAAATAGGTTACTTAATGCATGCAATGCAATACCCCCACATCAGTGAAACTAAATTCAAAATATGCTGTAAAGGCTCAACATTATCTTAGAACAAAATCCATAATACTCATTTTAAATTAATCCTTGAGTCATCAGTTAATAGCAGAAAACATATCAGTAAGCAGAAAAAGAGTAGAAAACAGTAAACTGTATCAGAAAATCATAATCCACAGCAGGAAGTTAATTGTGTAGTCTGTAGGTGTATTACATCCTTCCACATTTAACTTGCTTTGCTTCATATTTAACTTAGGTTATGATAAAATATTCAAAATGTATGTCTACTGTTTTAATCTGTTGGTTCTGTGAGCGAATTTGATGACTCTTCAAATATCTATGTAAAAAATTTGGGTGGTAATGTTGATGGGGTTCCGGACCACCCAGGCTGAAATGGCTTGGGGATATGAGAGAACACACTAATTAAGTTTCGCACACAAAAAACTGAGTGTCAGCATGTTTGTGTTACCACTTCATAAATTGTTCAATATTTACATATACAGACTATAAAATAATAATATACTTTGGGGGGTAATGATCAGGAGTTCCAGACCACCCAAGCTAAAATGGTTTGTGGAGAAAACACAATAATTGTTTTCCAGACATAAAAGGTTGGGTGTCACCTCGTCCATGCTATCAAATTTCACAAAGTATTATTTTTTCCAATGTACATGAGCTTTAAAGGGCGTAAGAGTTAGAGAAGGGGGCTAGACTTCCAATATACCATATCATGGTATTAAAATCAGATTCCTTGTATTTTTAGGTATCCACACTGATGTAATGGATGGAGGAGAAACCTGCCCCAAGATATCTACTTTTCTTTTTAGCTACGTTCCACACACAAAAATGGCGATAAGCAGAGGCTTCCCAGCAATAATATCCATAAATTTTATATTACCTCATTATGTTCATCAAATTCGACCCCTTCCTTATGAAACATATCCTTAACTCTGCTAGCAGATATATACTTCCTAACAAGTGCATGGAGCTGTTCTTCTTGATATAAGCACATTATTTTACAAACTGTTTGTCCACATGTGTCATCAATTGAAACTAAATCACCTAATGTATAAGTTTCCTCGTATATGGAAATACATCTAAAATGCAAATACTACTCTTGAAATCTGTGGACATGTGACGAAAAGGATCCATTAGAAAAAGTACTCACCTGTAACAATTTGCATTTTTCTTAGGATGAAATTCACAGTCTTTCAGGGAATCTTTCAATACCGCCACATTTGAGGAATACGTAACGTTGTTTTGATCCTTTCCCATTGTCATCAATTCAATAGAATAAAAAATTCTTCAACAGAAATATTTCACTACAGTCTCTATTTAACAACCGAACCGCCCTCTTTTACTTTTAAAGTTTTTACCACAGGTTTTTGTATGTGTTTTTACTACAAAACAGATAAATATACTGAATTTTTACTCAAAACAATCCTAAAACATCTGACACAACATTCTAACCACATAATTTGGCGGGAAGTGATAACTGTTGCCAGTGGAGCACAAAACGTATACTGAAGAAGATATTAAATGCTATAATTATGTATAGATGGAAACACGGAAGTCATATATTTTCAACGTCCGAGTGTAGCAAACCGTGTCTCCTCATATAAGACTGGATATAATCCACTACGCGAGGTAAGACCATCCATACCAATTTTCGAAATCGTTTCACAATTTAAAAAAATGCAAAAATTCGCCGCCGGGCAAAACGCAGGCGATAATAGCGCTGTCTTGAAGAAGTATACGACTGGCATTTACTAACTAACGTGCGATGTTGCCAAGTCATCAACTGTTTTGTACGTTGATGGCGACGTGATATTTTAATTTTCAAGTATATTAACGAAACTATTGAAATTCTGAAGATCTGTGGTGTACAGATATTTTTGAATCTCCTGTTTCCATAGTTTCATATACCTACTTCATTACAATTAAGGACACAGTCTATTTTCGTTACCTATCATAGGATCTGGATTAGGGTTGGCAGTCGTCCGAAATTTCCGGGAAAATCCCAGAATTAGGCAGATTGTCCCGGATCCTGGAATTTCATTATTCTGTCCCGTAAATCGGTAACAAAGGAAAACCAATACATTTCCAGAGTCCAAAGAAAGAATATTTAGAGTTATGAATAATTTGTAGACAAAAGAAATAAATCGAATGTCTATGGACCTTATTGTGAAGGCTGAGCTATAAATTCGAACCAATTTTAATGAGTCCTGCTCAGAATGTTTGTCCTTTTTAGATGATCCCGAATCATTTAGAGGAGTGACAACACACTATTATATATACATATTGTTTTATTACTATTGTTTTCGAATAGTTATAAACATAAAGCAATATAAAATAGAAACAAAATAAATTATTTAATTAACATAAAAAAGGCTATAACAAAAAATACTGAAGACTTTAAAAACGTTTATAAGCTGCACACATACACAGCCATACAAAAAGTTGTAGTTCAGAGCTTAGAGAAATACACATAGTGATTATACTCTGTATTCTGTGTAACTGATTTCAAACCTAAAGTCAAATATAGCAATTTGCTATTGATTTCTTGAGCCCGAAAGGGTTAAAATTCCGTTGAAATTTTTGTAAAAGTGATCTGGTTATGTTCAACGTTGATTACAACGTCACAGTAAAATAGCTTGAGAAGAATCCTACAAATTTGTGACAATGCTCACTAAAAAATCATTGCTTATTTTTGAGAAGTTATATTTAATTATGATTACAAGCTTGATGTTACTTTGGAACTGAACAGATAAAAATCTGTTCTTATTCAACATAGTTTCACCATATAAAATAGGTTTTGTTGAACTTATCGTAAAGATTAACCGTGAATATTTTGGCCTCAGATTCGAGTTCAGCATACCTAAAATAGATGGGAATATTTTTCTCCTTTTGAAACACCGAGACATTTATTTTGGTATAGCTGTGTTATTACAGTTATTCATTAAAGAAAATGCATATTCTGCAGTTCATGCTTCAAGTAAATATTCATACTCAGTAAGACACTAATCTTGAAAAAAATATTATAGAGAAGTTTTAATTGTGGAGTAAGATTTTAATGAATGAAAATCATATCCGTATATAATTTGCACTCATCAAATGATGTAAAGGTATTTCTTACTTCAGTAACTGCATTGAAAACTGGTCGGGATTTTGAACAAGTGGAAACCAAAACTCATTTTTAAGCAGTATTCTCACAACCCTATTCTATTTTCTAAACAATATTTACATAAGGCAGTGGAATAAATATAGTACTAGTTTATGGAACTAACCTGCACGAACATATTATAAAACACTAAATTAAACAAATTATCTCTTAATGTAAAAAATACTGTTTGTATGACTTTTGGCAACTATAATGATAGTGTTCCATCAGAGATTAACATTAAAATTAAAGATAATATTATAAATAGAGTAGAAAAGTGTAAATATCTAGGTCTTGTATTTGAGCATAACTCAAGGTGGGACAAGCATATTCAATATATCATATAAAAAACTGAATATCTAGTCTATATTTTCTATAAAATTGCCAACAGAAACGCTAACTATTGTATACTATTATTTTTTTCATAGTATCATGAGTTATGGAATACAAGCATGGGGTGTAGCTTATAAAAATAACAAACCTATTGCAAAATCTACAAAATGAATTACTAAAATTAGTCAATAAAAATAATTTTGATGTAAATGAGAATCCTATGAATTTAGAACAACTATTTACTTTTGAAGCATTGAAATTCCAATAAATCTCCTTGAAAAATACATATCTCACCGCAGCCAGTATTACTCGAAGTAAAAGTTTGATTGTCCAAAAAAATAAGAAAAGAGTTAGTGACAAAAACTCGTATAAAAAAGCAATCCAGACTTTCAATAAATTACCAAATCATTACAAAGAATTGTATCCAGATAAAAGATCACATATAAAAATGTTGAAAAAATTGATAAAATCTAATTGAATACTAAATTTTATTACTGTTACGAATGTGCAAATAAATCTAATTTATTAGAATATGAAATTTTTTTGATAGCTCAATTCAAGAAAACTCATAATTTAGTTAGTGTCAGTTTTGTTTATTATGTCTTTTCCTCGTAACTGGACTTGCGTGTAGATAACTGTGTTTATCTCTGCAAGGTTTTTCAGTTTTTCTTCTGTATAATTTACTGTAAATCTTTTCTGGTTTAATAAATACTAAAATTGTGTTTTGAGCACTCGAATACACTCCTCTGATTTTATAAGAGATAATTTACTAAATCACTGTTCCGAACGCACCATATCGTTAGGTTAACAAAAAGGATAATGTATAAATTTTCAACTTAACCGACCATGATACCAAACGTGCATATTGTACATAGAAGTATTGGTACGTGAGAGAATAGTACTACCGCTATAAGCATCTAGGTCATGTGTTTTTTTGAAGAATAAATGAACGAAACTTGTACCAATAGTTTTGACAATGATATTCTTGTCAGAACATTGATTTTGTAAGATTTGTCGATGTTACAGTTGGTACTAGGAATTACAAATACTTAATAACATTTTGGGTCTATCTTTCAGCTATCTGAAATAGAGCTTGTAGGCTTAACAGATTATCTCATTATAAAGCATATTAGCAACTTGCATTTGTTTATAAAAATAGGAAGGGTAGCCTATTTTGTACTTTCAACGACATCAATGTGATTATAATATTTGGCAATCCTTCATATTTATCTAATACAAATGCCTCTCAGATATGTTTTACCTTAGTAGGTTCAATAAATATGAATAGATACATATATACATATCAACAGGTCGTCATAAATAATACTGACGATTTATCCAAGGGCGTTAAAACCATATTGATTAACTACCTTGGAGTCATCCAATTTTTAAGAGATTCATTGTGATTCAAATACCGTGCAAGGTTATGAAACTGGCGCCAGTTTGAGGCTAGCATTACAAGTCACCATCCTGTAAAACAAAAATAAAATCAGGCTACCTAAGATCAATACTGACAATGTGGTGAAAAATGTGTCAGGCACTAAAAAGTTAACGACCAAAGGACTATATCTGTTTTACACAGCGGACTCGAGTATTTTCATAAGTCCTATCTTTTATATCTGTATAAAACCTGACCTTAGTATTATTGCAAATGGACCAAATCCCTCAAAATTTTTTTATTTGGCCGAAAAATTCAAGAAATATGAAAAATGGTATGCAAGTACACTATTATGATTGGATTAGTACTAAATTTTCGAAATGGTTTGGCCGTGGCAGGTCTCTCACCAGTGTGGTTATAACTTCTACAAAAATTAATTATGGACTAAAATTGTGCACTTTTGTTTGTTATGGCCCAAAATTGATCAAAAATTAGTAAAACGTATGAAAATGAGATTTGGACACTTTACTCTGTGACAAATGTTTTTTGACTACCCCTGAGAAAGATTATAAAGTCAAGAAACGTATAAAAATGAATTTAGAAGTTCTATTTTATTTTCATATTACTCCAGCGCTAATTTAGCGATTTAATAAAACAAAGCACTACTACGTGCTCACATTATAATCGTATCTCTCCTGAAATTTCATCAAATTCGGTGCATCAGTAACTGATATTTCGCGGTGACAAGAACGTCAACAGACAGGCAGACAGACAGACCGAACTACATGAGACACTAGAATTTTCGTCTATTTGGTAGCATTTTTAAATCGTTAATTTTGATGCATCAGTTCGTCAGTCACTTTTGTAAGGACAAAGCATGTATCAGCGAATCAACTACACACTAGATCATAACAGGTTTTTATTCTAATAACTGCCTGTCGTCATCTTTGTTACCACGTAATTTCAATGCACATTTTTACAACTCTGACGAGTAGGTAATAGGTAATGCTGCATTAGTTTTGAAAAGCAGTGCGTTGGCGACCGAATAATTAGCAAATACCAATAGCAGATCAAAGAGTTCCGGATCATTTTTAGTGTGGTAGAGTTTCTTTTATATTTTCCTCGAATAATAACCAGTCATTATGTAATTTTCAAAGAATAATGGATATCTCTAAATAACCGAAGATGTATGGTTCAAATCCGACTAACACCGAATTCTTTTCAGATTTGGTCAATGTATATTAACTCTCCTTCTCAATCGCATGGTAATGAAAAAAGAGGAAAACAAATAATCTACGTGAGAAGAATCCATATTTACCTTCTCATATAAAATGGTATCATATGATGTTCTCCTTCGAAGAAGTTTGAGATAAACAAGCACACTGGCAGTGACTATGGTAGCTAGAATGGCGATCACAGCAAGAGCTATGCCTATAATTCGAAAATATAACGTACAGGTACAAAAAAAAATTAACTATCAATATGAATATTAATTCTAAAACTTACACCAATCAAAAATAATTTATGTTATGATTACTAAGACGACAGTTGAAAGAAGATAATCAAATTTGAAAAGATACAAATGTCCCTATTCTTTTCTAAGCGCACATCATACCTGCAACTGTGGCTCTACTATACGACACCTTAAGCGGAACTTCTTCTAATAATTTACAAGCTTCTGGTAGATTGACGATCGTTTCCTCACAGCTATTTTTCTAAAATAAAACATCATTTTATTCATATAACGATGAGAGATCAGAGTACAGATAACTGATTTGACGAAGTTCCTGCGTACTTCAAAAGCTTTACTAGAGTAATGTATTTCCACATATCTGGGATGCACAACCCAGAAATAAGGGATATTCATCTCGAAATTGCTAAGCTCACCATTTGTGCTGGTTAGTTCGATCTTACTGAAGCTTTCGCGACAAAAATACACAGTGTATGTTCTTTTTTGGTTTTAATGCCCATTCTCAATCCTATTTGTTGTTTTCTTCCATACTTCCTTTTTTGTAGAAAGTTTTTGTTTAGCATAATTCAATTATAAAATGCAGTAGACGTTTATGGATAGATGGATAATAATATCTATAGTTTTTATAACCAGGTATGTATGTTTTTGGTAGAGAAATTATCATTAAAAAACAACATGAAATTTTCTGGAATCCACTTCAAGAAATAAAAGTAAGATTTGAACAGGCATATACTTTCTTGGGTTATCCATGGGAAATCATACAAACATTTAAGTTTTATGTTTGAAACTTTAGTGAATCTCTTGAAGTATATAGAGATCAGATCAAATCAGTGGCCCACAGAGTGTCACTTCTCATTCTTAGTAGTTTTATAAATGTATAAATACCCACCACAATTTTGTAAGGACCGTCCGGTACACACTTCAAAACAACGTTGTATTTGTGGCCTGGTGAATTAACTGAAAAAGTTTAATGGGTTAGGATTAATCAGTTTAGTTGTCAAATCATCATTGGCATATAACGTTCTGACAAGTTCGCAGTTTTAGAGTTATTGAGGCACCTTCTTATTTGAGCAAATTTCCGTGCAAAAACGAGTAGAATATTTATGGAACTGTAACGTTCGCCCACACTGTAAGAACGTACGCTATATATAAAAACCTGATATCCAGTGACTATACATTTCTCAAAGTGTTCTGAGTCATACGCCTGATCCAGAGCAGGTCCACCAGACAGCGGGCCAGGGTAGGACTTGAAAACTGTCAATATCCGACTTACTAGTACCAATTCGGGAAATCATTGTATTTGGGTAGAGCTGTATATAGCTATACAAATTAACACTAAGTTTCAAGATTTTACTATAGAAAGAACATCTATGGAACAGATAGTGTATTACCATAATTGAAATAAAAAGGCATACAGGAAACTGATTCCGGCCATACTCCACATCGACGCCGCTCACAACCAGAATAGCCTTCATTGAGATTTTTACCGTATGAAACTGTACAAAATTTTACTCGATTGAGCATTCAAGAAATGATAACGACTAAATATATTCAAATTCAACAAATTTAAGGTCAATCTAGCGGCACGTCCTTAATTTGTGACAATCACTACTGACTAAATGATACAATCAAACGTGTTTGATTCGTCCAGGAGCGCCACAAGGGTTATGAAGTTTACATCACAAAAATCTATGCCATACATTTTTGTAGATCTGTCACTATTTCTAGCACCGTGTTAAATCAGCAACTGAAGAAAACTCAAGGTGCATCTGTAGGTTTGAAAAACATTGATTAAATTCTTTTTGATAATTGGAAAGACAATTACTTCACATCGGCTGATTCTTTGATCATTGCATAGAAGCCTTGCTCCCACTTTACCGTTCGTCCTGATTATTCAACAATTCATTGAGTAAGTCAGCTCACTGTATTTAATTCCTAGCTTTCGAGTGTATAGGTATACGTTCTCAGAAAACAAAAATTTGAGATTGCTTTAATATGTTCACAGAGCTTGTAGTCAAGAATAGCATAGTGGAATAGATCACACCATTATGTATACACAACAAACATTGGATTGAATTGATTGAGTGGTTAATATATACACCGGTTAGGAAACTTTGCATGTACGGCCAGACTAATTACCAAATACAGTAGCAAAAGTAACATATAGAATCAAAAAGTGCATTAAACATAGTAAAAAAAACTATTTACTTCTTTTAAAAATAAGTGTGAAACCACAAAACACAACAGTAGAATTATGGCATTTAGTGATCTAAACTATTTGACAATAAGAATATGCATCAAAGAGCGATTTCAATAATTAAAAACTTACAAATTTTCCCACCCTCCCATGATATTATTGAAAATTGCTTTCTGTCTTTTCTGGAAAAAGGGACATTTTCACTTGTTTAAAAAACAGTTTTGGCTAACCCCCCCTCCCCCAATTAATTGAGAATAAACAAGCGTGTGGAACAGTTTGAAAAACATGCCCAAAATAATGATTAGGAACTCTTGCAACATGAAGAATATAATTAATCAAATATATTACTACACAATGCTTCCTATAAATCAACAAGTAATAAGTAGTTGCAGAGATCATGCGATAAAAACCGACTGGCGTGCGGGGTGCCTGTGCACGGAATTCAGGGGAATGAATAATCTCAAACTACAAAATTCTGCGACCACAGTACTTTATTTGTGAATAGCAAAACGGCAAACTATTTAGACAGGCAGAATAAATCCTTTCCGCAAGTTACGCCACTGGAGCACTGGCTGGTGGAGCACGTGGAGCAGCTACCATATCATACTTTAAACAAAACTGTAAGCTCAGCGTTTAGGAATATGACTAATTTTCATGTTAGTTGGTTTTATACATGTAAGAAACCATATCTGTATTATTTATTAAAGTTGTGCCTTTAGTAGTATATATGAATTAAGAATTGTGATTGGCGGAATTTTAACGGCTCCCATATGTAGTATTAATGGAATAAGGATCATGTTTGAGATCGGCTATATTTGGTCAAATCTATATATGAAGAGTACCATATCTTAGCACATAGCCCTGGATCATGGGTATTCAGTTATAAAACAAGATCACCATATTTTTTCTAATAGAGCCAGGTGATACAAAGGTACGTAGTGAGTGTCGAACAGTGGCAATTATTTAACGTATTTGGAGAGAACAGAACCAATGTGGGTAAGTCAATCTTAACATACATGTTGTTCAGAGGTCGAAGTCTCCTTTGGATTTCAGTGAATGTGGCACAACAGTCTAAGTTTATTTTGAATGAATATGAAATTCGCATGCATCTGTATTTCGCCAAAGAATTCATACCGAGGCTAGTACAGTAGCTACTCAAATCAAATTTTCAATAAACTAAAGTTGAGCCGCTAAACATACGAAACATATAGCATTGTGATTCTAAGGAATCATCCCCTCATTTGGGATCAAAAACCAACCCATAATGGAACCTGGAGAAAAACTTATTGTGGAGCAAAATATACACTTGAAATGTTATAATACCCAATTTAATTTTTCATATCTTGTTGATAGAAAATACTGAATCATCCGAAACGTCAGTAAAGCTATTTAGTCAATAGCCTATATGTTTAACTAATTACTAGGAAAAAATATAAGATAACAATCGTTTCACAGGACTTAATACATTTTTCCCATAGAGGGTCATACAAATGCAGAGAATTGTACGGAGATCTTGGAAAAAATTAAGAATGTAAAATTATTTGAACCAAGCCAATGTCGTGTGAAAAACGGTTATTTTTATGGTGATCATTCTGAGATCCTGAGTAGTGACACAAATTTAAGGCATGAACGTAAAATTCTATGAATCATCTTTTTGGAATTATTAGAGAACGGAAGATGCTAATTTTTTATGCCATTTGAAACTGGAGTATATATTTAACAAATGTGTGAATACTTTTTGCGACCCACTCAGCAATTATAAACAACTGTTATCGTCCAATTACAAATAATACATATCAAAGTATTCTGTTCTTGAATAACGATTTAAGATACTTCAAAACAAAGTGCAATCAAACGATGAGAGTTAATTTAAATATTATCGTTATTAGGTACTTGATGTTAAGCGTTCCCAGAAATAAAATACTAAATATTCGGCAACAAAATACCAAATTATATTGGCTAGAGGCGAAAGTTCATATCATTCTAATAACATAATTTCATACGCTATATAAAGATGCTATTCAGCCTCAGTAATATGAAAACGGAAAACTTAACTAAATAAATGGCGTATATTGTAGACAACAAACAGTTTCACAAATCAAACTCTTTTTTTCGGTGACGAGTGTCGATTTATATTTAAATCTGAGAGACCGACATTGATTTATATATAAATCGAAACGCGTGAATCAAAGAAAAAGTTTTATTTGTGAAACTGTGTCTTAAGTACACAATCTTTTCACCTGCATAAATTAATAAATAGTTTCAGGAAGGTTGACACTGTGATTCTCACGCAATAGGAGCAGTTTATAAATGACAGTTTGAATCATGATACACAACTTGCTTTTCTCCGCAAGATGGAGTTTTTGATATATAAATTCGCATTTAGAAATCCGAAAAGAAAGACCCAGTGCAGGATTCGAACCCGCATCTCCCGATGTCATGTCGGGCGCTCTACCAACTGAACCAACTGGGTAGCTGGTCAGTCGTTACAGAGCGCGGATGATATGTTAGGCAGAATCCCCCACAAAGCCATCCTTCCGAATTTCAAATTGCGCGCGTCGTTCGTATCTCGAGGTGCCGCAGCGCCAGTGTTTGGGTTGGTAACTATCTCCGACCGCGATTTCTGACAGCAGACCAGCAGTGTATCACGATTACCTCTGCATAGTGAAAGACTATGGCTGTTCGAAACAAGAGGTCTGCTGTCAGAAATCGCGGTCGGAGATAGTTACCAACCCAAACACTGGCGCTGCGGCACCTCGAGATACGAACGACGCGCGCAATTTGAAATTCGGAAGGATGGCTTTGTGGGGGATTCTGCCTAACATATCATCCGCGCTCTGTAACGACTGACCAGCTACCCAGTTGGTTCAGTTGGTAGAGCGCCCGACATGACATCGGGAGATGCGGGTTCGAATCCTGCACTGGGTCTTTCTTTTCGGATTTCTAAATGCGAATTTATATAGTTTGAATCATGGTTTGAAACCGTTGCTAGAATTGATTTTAAAGAATAATAAAAACTTAAATCTTATAAATTCAGGAATTCTGAAAAATTTTTGGTTTTTGGGAAATTCTATGCTTTTCAATATTTCCAAAATTAAGCTCAAGTTGATCAGCAGCTGAGGGACATCGTTTTTCGTGTCATTATACATAAAGAAAACACAGAATTTAGAATTCAAAACCTTTCGCGATTACAATACTTTCACGCCCATGGACGTGATACATTAAAAGTTAGAAAACTCACCATTGAAACATTGATTATGGGTAGAATATACAATCGAAACAAAATTGCCACTATAACTGAAAGCTACACTGGGACAACCAACTGCTTTCACCTGAAAAAAAATTAGACTGAAATAATTTGAAAAAATCACATTTTTCTGATATTAGTTCAATTCAACCAATAATATAAATATAAAACAATTTCTGTAATTGTCTCTTAGATTAACCGCGGCTGTCTTGGCCGATAATAATTGAAGCTAAATACGATTATTGTACGAACTTTATTACTTTTTCGGCTGCGTTAATTATTTTTGAAAATACAAAAAAATAAAGAAGGTAAATTTTGGGGAAACTCTCTTTAATAACTTGCGAAATAAATTTATAGGGTGATTTAAATTGGTTTGAAATATTCCAAATGTAACAAGAATATATTATATCATAAGTCGGATTCATCCGCGTGAAAGTCCACTGCTATTGAATGGTGTCTAATTTTTATGAATTGAATTAAAATATTTGAATAATAATATGTAGGTATCTAAAAACTATTAGAGTATAACGAAATTTTATGGATATTAGAACTTTTCTACAAACACCTAATTTGATGAGATCCCCTCTATCTCTCTCATATAAAACTAAATTTTAATGAGTTTTGTCGGTTTTTAGAACTATATTTTGGTGTGGCTACATTTCGCCTGATGAAATATTTATTATCGCCATTTTGGTCAGATAGTCTACTCCGATTTCGGAATTTTGTGGTAGTTTTTCACCACGTGAATATCGCGGATGATTAGTGGAAGTTTTTAGTATTTAGTTCGGGCTGTGTGATATATACTTTTTGAATTATCAGTATTTTGGCGTGGGGATGCTGTTATTAACTAGTTTTTGTAATCTCATATGGTGAGAGGAGGGGTTGTATAGTAAATTTGGGATTCCTGTTATATTTTGCATTTTGCTCGCATTATTTTTCAGGGGGTAAGAATACATTATCTCTCCATTTGGATTTATCAACAATGCAAATACATTGTTTTGAACATTCCATATTATACTATACTAAGCTTCAATCTCAAATCAAATCACTGTTATCTTGTAGACAATTAATCGATTGATGTCAATCAGTCTATTTGTCAACTACCAACATAATTTGCCAGACAAACAAATTCTTCATTGATATAACGTGTTTTTCTGTTTCTGTTCCTTCAAATTTGAATTGACTTCGGTTAGTTGAAATATTTATTCACCAAGAACTGAAATAAACGCTGATCGCTTTATGGGTAAGAACCTAGTGATTTTAGGAGAAAGATGAGGAAGGCGTATATTGTAAAAGGTTAGGAATCTCCGTTTTAAGGAAAAATAAATATTTCACTTTCTACAATATACTTTTGAGTTATCGTTATTTTATATACCTACTTTTGGGTGTACTTTAATTAATGGTTCTCAACATTTGGTTATTTTCTGTGAATTTCAATACGCCAGAAAAATACAATTGGATTATATACATACCTTAAGATTTAAACTAGTGATGTTGAACGTATAACCTGTATAATTATTATGTATGATGCTCGTACAATCCTGGTTACCTATGGACAATTTTTTTTCCCCTGAAAAATTTGCCCGATTTACATCAACATCAAATTCGTTAGCTTCAAATTTTGTGAGATTATCATAAATATCGATGTCTCCAGTTAGATACTCTGATTGCTTAATTTTTTCGCCTACTGACTGCTGGTAAACTATATTTTGGTCCTAAAAAATAAAATTGTTAGGTAACATGCTGTTGCGTATAGCTCGTCATCGTTTTGTTTGATTAAACGGATTTATTGGTAACTATATAAATAACAATGTAATGTAATATTATGTGTGCATAATACGTAAACGATAAATTGTCTCTTATTGTGTCGAGAGACTCAGGGCCTGTGACCGTTAACCTCTCATCTCTCGTCCTCTTTGACCCCCACCGAAATGTACACAATCTTATGTTGATTGTATGAAACTGTTGCCTCAAAAAATAGTCATTATTGGATTACATTTCACATTTCCCGAATCTTCGAGTTTCCGAATTATAATATCCAATATCCTTTCAAATGTTACTGTGCCTTGGGTCCAAGGAACACATTATGCGAAACTCTGCTGAATTGGATAGACAAAAGTGCTATTATTTTCACTTTCCTCAAAATGATATATCGAAAAATTCCGTTTATTGCTGTGAGGAGATCGGCCGTACTAGGCTGAACACAGACAGCTAGCCTGATTATTATGGAAATGCAAAACAGTCACCAAACCTACGGGGGGAAATAAACAAACGACAGAAACCTAAAGAGTGGGCACTAACCATCATTATCACGAATAGTAAACTTATAGCTACAGCTGCTACGTTACGCAAACTTACGCTAAATGTAAATCAAGTTTGAAAATCAACGCACATGCTCAACGAGCTTACATGCACAAACTCTGAAAAAGAAAAACTTAAACATGCTGACCTTGTTCACTTACGTTGAGAAAACCAGCATCCTAGAACAGAGAAAACTGATAGTGGAAGGGGTTCTCCAAGGTTGTCATATATAAACGTAATAGTACTATTTTACTTCTTCGTGACTATAAAACAGAGTGGAATACTATAAAAGGCATAAAATCATCGCTACAGCAAAAAATTAGGACAGACCGATACAAGTTAAGAACTAATTCAGTGTTATAATGCAAAAACTGCTTGGACTTTGGCCATTCACGCTTCCATTGTGGTAACAAACAACAAACAACAGCCAGCAGCGTTAGTGCAATATACGCATCAGATAATAAAACTGATGAGTGAACGAACTCACTTTTGTAGAAGACGTGTAGAGCATCGGCATTCCATAAAAAAGGTGCTATTGGTTTGAAGAAAGTTTGATAAATGCTAGTTTGGAGATTTCTGTTTGAGCCTGACGTTGTTGCACTGTTGGTACGCCTTTATCTTTATTATTCGGCAACTATCGAAACTATGAGCACTTTGTAGAAGGTATCGATTTCCATGGAAAAAAAGGTGCTGTTAGTTTGAAGACAATTTGATAAATGTCAGTTTGAAAATGTCTGTCTGCGCTTGAAAGTTTTATATTTTTGATACACAGCTGGCTGCTTCATTAACTCGTGGAATGAAAACGTTTTGACAGTTTTGTGAACGATATACAGTAGCACCGATTTCTATGGAAAAAATATACGAACCTTAACGATCCAACAGGGACCAAGCTATTGAAAATCAGTTTAACGACCTTAAAAAGGATTATTCAGATAAGATAAAAAGTTTGAAAGAGTCAGAAATTTATTCATTTATGATATTTTGAAGGAATGAGATAATAGCGTCATAAAGTCGTCCAAGTTATCGAAAGCTCCAGAATCTGAATACCATAAAACACCCAGATGCCACAGATCAAGCACAACTGGTACATGTAATTATTTTTATTCTTAGTACAGGGTAAAATAGGAGAAATAGTCTTATGGAAGACTAGTCAGATGAATCAGCATCCGTAACTGTACAAACAGGAAAGAGAGATTAATTAATATCACTTTTCAGGAATAATCTTTTTCAATGAAACTGATAAAGACACACAGTTAGAGTCATATTGTTCAAGTAACCTGCTCAAAACCTGTGGAAGATTACAGAGATTATTCCACAAAGACTTCCTGCCATACATCGATAAATACTCATTCCAGAAAATCAGCATAGCTTTATCAAAGGCAAGGGAACACAAAACCAATTATTCCGAACAGTTGAAGTAATTACAGATACAATTGGACAACAAAATCAACAGACCTCACAAAATATTTCAATAGTATCAACCACCGCCGGAAGTGAGTAATCGTAACCCCAATTCTCGAACACATGCATTAAGTTGGTCTGAATCTGAATAAGACGGTAAGCATGAATGCTCTCATCAAAGAAAGCATAAGCAATGCCAATCGTCTTGCACATACCCTTGCCCCAATTATAGGCTTCAGCCCTAAAGGCTCTATAGAGGTTAAATTGAAAATAATTGAGGCATACATTCATCCAGTATTGACATACGGACTGGCTACACCATTGCCCGCATTAGTAAAATTGGATTCATACAATTACAAGGCAGCCTCAAGAAGAATTTCTCGATAGCAGTATGCCAACTCGTCTGGAGAAGTTCCTCTCGAACATTCTGGAGGATACATCAGAAAAGCCTATCATCAAAAACGGGATTTTCCTGTTAGCAAACCAAGTAAAAGATAAAAAAATTCCCCCTTCAAGGTACAGCAATTTCAGGTAAATTCAAATTGTAAATGAGGGTAGCATCTGCTCATCCCTGCATCTTCCTAGTAATCATTTCTCATACTTGAAACATATTTTTAAGGAAAATGTGAATAATGGCAAAAATTGTATTTTGCATATTGAGTTTCCAAAATTGAATTGATTGATGAAATTTGACGTTGAAGGGAAGTCTACTACAGTGTTATCAGATTCCTTGAATAGGTTTGGATCTCTAGTCTCGATCTAATTTTTATTCTTATGTTTGTTTTTAAAAGCACTTATATGTTCGATGTATCTGATTGAAAATAGTCTATATGTTTAACCCATATAAAGAAGCACCAAGAAAACAACAAGAAATAATGTAAATACATGACTTATACATATCTGGCGCCTCTTCTTTCGTATTTCTTGAATATTATTAGAATAAAATGAGAATTTTAGATTTATATTCATGCTTTGGCACAGCCAGGTTCACAAATACATGAGTAGTGATGGTAAACAGTCAATTCAACCTTGCGACGATCCTTCAAAATAAAACCGACATACGTCACATATTAACGACTTTCCATTCGTCACTTTTACGGATTACACAATTATATCTCAATGATGGAAGGGCTTATGCTGTTATCATATACAATCTACAATTCAATTTTTTGTGATCAATCAATCCCCACTAGGATGAATATATTGAATGAACAGTTTGATAGGTAATAGTATCATACTTATTCGAAACCCGTTTAAGTGTGTTTCTTCATTTATAGATGTGTGACAAACATTAAGAAGATAGAAACAATGCCAGAATTGGAAGAAATGGAAAAAAAGGTTTATGCTATGCCTTCAAGCTTCAATGAGACAACTTCACCCAGTGGTTAAAATATCATACAGCAGTAACATAGCAAATTTGGCTGGCATGTATGTGAATAAGTTGAATTGTAATACAGTAAATGATAAAATTAACACATAAACAACACTTTATCAGACCAGGAGAATCAATAGCTAACAAAAAGATTGTAAAAATGCTAGCTGATGTTTTTTGACGTATGAAAAGCGCTGAAGGTGCGTAACATACGATCAGTTTAGCAATGTGAATTATTAAATTAGAGGTTACTCATTCCTCGAAAATTGTTAGTTGCATACTCACATTTGAACAATCGTATGAAGTGACTAGTGGTATATACAAAATGCAGTTTGTAATATTCAATTTTCCGAAATGATCGTTGTTCTTAACGCCTGGTTCACACACCAATTCTATCAAAGCTCTATTGAATTCATCAGGTGTTTGGCATGTTCGATTCAGTTGAAAATCCAGGTATTTTTTTCCTTGGTAAACATAAAGCCATTTTTCGGGTTGGACGTACACACATTCTGAAATCATCGAGATGAATGAAAGTATAATAATAAGGTTGATTAAACGTTAATTTTGCATCGAAATCATTGATATTAAAAAAATTAAGTTGAGTAGGTTGCCTCCCTATGCTGTAATGATACCTTTTTTCCATATTGGAATATCATCATACTCCTGTATAATAAAATAATAATAATAATACTAATAATAACATACATCATAGGATGAACCCCAAGAAAATCAAAGAAAACTAAATTCAAATACTGTCTTCATCACTACAACTACAACTACAACCCTTTGAAAGGTGTTACATGAAACCGTATGAAACAAACATTTTATTTGTATAACTCCCTCACCTATGATTAACGTGCGAATTTGTTGAGAATGAGTTACCAAAAAGTTATCAAAATAGTCCGTTTTTTATAAATCCTTACATTTAACTAACTCCTGTCGAGAAATCCTAAGATTTACTGTATAAACCTAAGATTAACTATATATATATATATATATATATATATATATATATATATATATATATATATATATATATATATATATATATATCTGGGAGGACGTACAAGAGCTTTAATAGGGCCTGGACAGTTTATCTCTACACAGTACATGGAATGATTCGAAAACACTCCCTCAGGCTTCCATTGTCTGTACAATTTATATTTATCAACATTTTGATCAATTTGAAGAAATAACGCTATAAACCAAAGTTCTACAGCCAACGTCCAAAGCATTCATGAAATTTTTTTGGTGTCTACAAATTTCAACTAACACATTAAATAATCTAAGCAAATGTCTTACCGCCATTACTGCATTTCGTTGGTAATTCAGTTTTGCATATGTTAAAATAATATGAAGTATTCGCATATTTCGGCAACACCTCTAACATATTGGGCTTCAAGTTTTGAAAATGATTCCTAAAAAATAAATGGATGAAAAAGAATCGATAATTCATTTTTAGTCAAGCTCGTCGCTTTTTTACTTTCTATCGTTTTTTTTTCAATATGATATACTTTTGAAACCCGTTTCAACCTCATTCACAATTACGCCAATCAAAAACGACATAAAAAGGTCAAAAATGATCCATCACCCCTCTTATACATGTCTGTACATAGTATTAAATCAGGAAAGGTATAGAATCATGTTGAAAGAATGTGAATTATCAAATTTTTTTATTGAATACTCTCCAATATAAACAAGTATGCTACGTCTTTTGCAGACTTGTCCGTCGCAACAAGCAAAGACGTCATTGCACAGCGATACTTGTCACGACATTTGGAGACACTTGGTAAAACTCTTCCATTATTCAGATAAAAATGTGTAATTACTATACTATGTTTGAATAAACAAAAGTCTCAGATCTGTGGAGCGTTACCATTTTATCTTTTTATCTTTCAAGTTTTGAAGGCATCATGATTGAAAGTTGAAAAGACCCAAGTAAAAATGAATATTCCGTATTCTATTCTACACTATATTTCTAAGAAAATTCCATCAGAAGCAATTAGCTACTTACTGAGAATCTTTAGAAGAGTATTTGAATCGACATTTTGCATTTTTGCCTAGTACTGTCTGATTTGCACAGGCATATTTCGTCTTGAATACGAATTCAAAACTACATTTGGTTTTGTTTGACAGAACTGGCACTTCCTAAAAGAAAAATAATCAATATCAAACTAAAAGAAGAGCTCAAGTAATCCAATAACAATACCACCACACATTTATTTGGCTTAATGACTATGAGAAAAAGGTTTATTACATATAAAAGATTCCTCAGTGACTGGCAATGTAAAATCACTCAAAAATCTATACTATAACTTGAAACATGATTATTATTACAAATAGCAAGCAGCTGATGTATTGATGATGTTAGTAACTTCTCACTTTAGTTTGCATAACATCAATAGAATTGCTAGTTATTTTGAGTGGAGTGAGACGTTTTTCGGACATTAAATCAGAAAATAACGAGTTCTCTCTCCATTTCTTCATACTGAAGACATATGAATTGTCGATATTAATTGTGCAGTTGACCAAGACTGATTGAACATTGATTTCTCGAGCTTGACATTATTAGTTAGTTATTGTATTGACCTTGAAAGCATAGTTACCTCTCTGTTAGCACAAACAAATCTAATCTTGCTTGAATATTCCGTGGAGTTACACTGATGGCCATTAGTAGCTTCTATAATCAACTGATCATCAACCATTGACAATGAGGTTATTTTTCCAAGCAATTTGACCCTAGAGAACATATAACAAATTATCATTTTATTTACTTCCAATTTATTATGCAACTCATATCAATATCTCTGCTACTTGAAAGCACATACGTATTAATGGATATCTTTATCGAAGTTTCGGCTGCTAAGGCAGTAAAGATATTGATTAATTCGTATGTGGTTTCAATTAGCAGCCAGCGTGAGAATATAATGAACCAGATAGACATACAGGATAACTTTGAGAAGGAACATGTAAGCAATTTTTGTATTGTTGATTCAATGCAGGTAGTTCCCGAATCATTATACCCACCTATTTCTAATATCCAGTTCAGTAGAATTCTTTAAAATGACGCTTGCACCCTTGATGCACACAGCTTCATCGTCTACGACAGATGTGCAAACGTTGAGGAGGTACTCTATGGATGGATCATCCTTATCTTTCACAACATAACTGCTATTTTCTTTTGCCAATTTTGATAGACTGTAAACATCACCATCGTATTCTATGGCGCAATTATAAGGTAGCGGATTAGGTATTTCTTCACACTCATCTTTCTTCTATAAAGGTATGGTGTAATAGAATTTGCGAAAGGATGACAAAAATACAATAGAGAAGTTTTATACCGCTATCTTATAGAAAAAAATTCAGGAATCGCCTGAAAACTAGAAAATGAGGGGTCAAACATCAAAATGGGTGTTTTTGTCCGGAATTAAAAAAAGTCTCATTATTTTCTTGAAAAAATCCATAACTCTTTATCAATTCACTATATGTACCTCAAATTTCATTAAGCTATATCTCTTGTGGTCTCTAACATACCCTTATATAAGAAACTGAAGGATATGCAATACTTTCAAAGAAATTGATGTTTTTTATATGCAGGTTAAAAAAACTCTAGAACTCGCATAACTTCGGAGAGGGACCACTGTATTTACTAAAATCTGTAGAATAACTTCGATATCCACAAATTTCCCTTGATACACTCAATACAGGAGACGTGAGATTTAGCGAGTTTTTTTTATTATTGTTGCAGTGACAACTGCGGTGACCGACGGTAGTTATATGCAACGGCAAGATAAAAAGATAAATTTTATGGGACAAAAACAAATAAATTAAAAAAATACACTTGTTTTTAATTTGTGACGAGAAAACTACCAGACAAATTATGTGTGAAAAATTTTGAAAAAAAATTGTTGCACGTTTCATTGTCTCCTTGTTCTGAGAGTTGTACATTTTGCGCTTTAATCAAAATACCGTGAATTCATTGGATATTTTTGCGATTTACGTGATGATGCACCAAACCGGTTGTCCTGAGAACTAGTTCAGGTGATTCCGTTTTTTTTAAGATTGCTTCACAAGTCTTATTTTCCAGTTTTGTAATTCTTCAACTAATTTTACTAGGCTAATAATTGATTAACAATTTTTTTCGATGAACAGCAACATGCTTCCTAATTACCAGGTATTGCATTTGAAAAAATATGCTGATCCAATTTTTTCACGTTATTTTCATCAATGTTACATCTTGCCAGAAGTAATCAATGCCAAATTTTTAATACTTTATCATTTATTACAAGGAAGTTCAATACTTTCTTAAAAGTGTTTGCTTATATACCTTGATTTAACAAATTAAGTGTAATCAATGATTAAAATTCAACTGATTCCCAAAATCCTGGCTAGAGTGAATTTAAGTAAACGAATGTCAAAAAAATGATCTAAATTAATTTGATAACTACGCCCACTGGGAGTAGGGATTGAGATCAAAGTTATTGTTAAAAATAATTGGTTTGTAGTGCAACAAAACCCTGAAATTTTTTGAGTAGATAATCACTTGCATTTACATCTGGCTAACGTTAAAATCATATTCGAAAAATAAACTTGGATAGTTGCTAACACGTATTTCGAACCAATTGGTTACCTCCTCAGGAGAGCGTTATCTAAGTCAATGATGAAATGACTATGAGAGGATGTGTAAAAAAACTACTATGGACGCCCATTTCACCACGCTATAAATTAACAAATATTTTTATTGTATGGTACGTTTCTTCCTTACAAAATTATTTTCATTTATACAGGGTGATTCGAAAAAGTTCTAAATTTTTATAATTTAAATGGACAGCCTCTATATTATAGTATATTTCGATAAGGGGGAGTGAATGTAAATTACTGTTATAAACCAATACCTAAGACGTGTCGTTTCTGGGATATTCACGTTATATGAAAATCCAGATCATAATTCAAAAGGGTACATCCTGTACATATTGCTCTGGGGTATTTTGAACAATGTTGAAACTCAAGCAAAAGCACTAAGTTCAATTAAGTATATTTTAATATTAATTACCCTCAATATTGTTTTATGGTTTTCTATACCTATCCCTTTTAGTTAATTAGTAAATTTGAATTTTGTTTGCTTGGGGCAATCTAAACCACAGTTTTGAATTAAATCAGGATAGTGTATAGATATGAAGACATACCTATTATTTTATTTATACTGGCACTTGTTACTAATTAAACCAACAGTTGGCTTTATTTGTGGATGTTCCATTATATTTCAATTTTCACCAAATATGAAATTTTTTGTTATTTGCATTTAATACAAAAAAAAGATATGGGAGTCTAAACCAAATTTCATCTTAGAGTCAAGTTCATGCTCAAAAATATCTACGTGAGAATCATCCAGACAAGCATTCATTTAAAGGTTTACGAAAGAAAATGACGACCGGAAGAGGGAAAAAGTGCTCCAACTAACGATAATGAGTAAAATAGATATCACAGTCGATAACGGATATTTATCAAAACAGCTGTTTTTGTTTAACTTTATACATAAAACAAACCATAATCAAAAATGAAACAAATAAAAGTTGAATTATACAAAAAAGCGATTCCAAAATGAATATTTTTTAACAAATACTCAATATGATGTCATCATTTTCAATAAATAAGTGATTTTTTTTCTTGAAGGACTGCCTAACTGCAATCAACATATGCGGTGGTATAAAACGAAATGCTGTTCTTATTATTCGTTATTTCATGTTGTCTGGTGTCGATAGCGGCATATCATTAACAACATTATTTTTGATATATCCCCATAAGATTAAAATCAAGACTGGTCAGGTCTAGGACCTCGCTTGACAGTACTGTGAACCTCCACGTTGTATCCATCTATTGGAATCGCCTGTTTAATTCAAGGCGAAAGTTTGAGTTGAGAGTGTGTAGGAAATACGTACCTGAATGTAGTACTGAAAACTATGCATGGTTGAAATAGCATTACGTCAAAATTGTAACAGTTTTAACTATTGTGGGTACAAACTAAATACTAAAAGACCTGGCAACCACATAAAAACGTAAATGCGTCTGTTAAATGTTCCAATATTATTTTACTTACAGCCTTCAAGCATGCTTCACGAGTGTTCCATTCGATATACAGATCACATCCATCACTATTCACAACCGTAGGATTTTTTTCCAGTTGTGAACACCTAAATGAAATATGTGTTTGATACTGCTTTGTGTCATTGTCCTTACATGTGATTCCACCTATAAAAATTAGCACACAATTTGATAGAATTATGAATATTGATATGTTTAACTTACTTGCATATGTTGTTAACAAATGGTCACTGTGAGATTCATAAGACTTGAGTATACTTCCTTTGTTGAAGTATTTATTGTTTCTTATTTCGCATATTTGAGAATAGGTATCTACAACAATATCAGTTTAATTAAAAGTTATATCACAACTCTATGATAAAGGTCACATGTGTTTCAATCATAAATTATACGTCCAACTTTCTCTTTCGCATCGTGCGTTTTTTTGTCTAAACAGAAAGGTTGTAAATTTTGTTCTGTGCAGGATATTATTTCCTAAGTAGTATATAGTATTTTTATGTTCATATACACAGTGTATCAAAATCACTCCAAATAGAACAATCATAAACAAATATAGAACTAAAGTAACATTATTTGGATGAAAGTTTCCTTGAGGCACGACTTCTTACATAATATATATGACTTTTTAACAAAATTCATTATTTTTCTCTTATAATTGAATTAGTTTCAATTTTTATGTATGTATATATTTATGTGAGTCCTCTCTTATATACAATGATCGGTGTATTTTTACATTTTTATCATCCTTGTAATGCTACGTCAGGTGCCTTTACACCTAATTTTATGTACAATAACATTTTTAATGCATTATTTTTTTATCAGAATGCTGATTCAAAGATCAGGAGTAATATTTCAAGTATTGTAATTATCTGTAAATTATAAATATAATTACTGTCAAAGGGAACTTAACAGGAAATAATAGAAACAATTTGCTCGCTTTATTTCAATCAAATAATACAAAAAGCGAACTAAGCAGCAATTGAACAGCATAGTATCATTTTGCATTTGAATTGGTCTGAAAATATAAGGTTGAAAATTTCTCTGAATAATTTTTTCACTATCAAAAAAGTATAAAAGTTGTACAGCTACTAAGTTTATTATTGAAAATAGCTTAATTTGCATTGGATATAGGTATGGAGAAAAGAAACTCCAGGCTGGATAGTCCAGAGATCGACAACAACAAGAAGACGCTATGAGGGAGTACAAGAAGCAAAGTTCTAAAGATAGCTACAGGAGTTCGCATTCCCACCACTCACAACAGGATTTGCAAAATGTTCCCGAAAGCAAGCACTACCTCGACGAGCCCCAAGAATCAGAGCCTGCATTTAAGAGTCAGTATAGTCGGAAGGAAGAAGAGAATTGGCACAAAGATAAAAATATGAAAAGATAACTGTGGTGATAGGAGGACTGATAAACGGAAAGAAAAATACGACAGGGGGAAGAAAAGACCACACAGGCCTGATAGTTGCGACTCTTGATCTACTCTCTACTCCAGGTATGATCATTATTCTGAAATTTAATTTATGATCCTGTACAATGGTACTTCATTTACTCTCAACGTCTTCTAAAAACTACATTTTATATTTATCAGTAACATTTACAGATTACATTTGAGATTTGACGCAAACTCGGCTGGTTTCATTTGACAAATTGAGTTAAGATGGCTACAGATTGACCATGTTCAACGAACAGTTTGCTTATACAGAAAACGTTTTTTTTTTTTGGTTAGCATAAACAGCTTCCTAGCTTTTGCGGTAGGTCCCGTCAAACACAAAGATTTTTGTTCTTATCAAGGATGTATAGAGTACCAACTCCAATAGGTGGTTGAACCCATATTTTGACTCAACGAGTGCGCGAGACCCCAGTAGACTTTTTAAAGTTGATTTAGAGTAGGAATCACCAATTAGTTTCTCAATCCGAGTCCGTTTCTCAAAATAATATGACTATCGCGCCACCAACCCCCCTCTTCATCCAGAACAGATTCAAACTTTGGATTTGGATTCAAAAATTGGACTTGGGGCAGGGGATGGAGGAAAGTGAAAACTAATTTTTTTTGGCGTTAGTGGGTAGTAGGGTAGTTTTTTCATAGGTTCGGAGGCCCACGAGAGCTGTTGCCTAATAAAACTAGCTTATTCAAGGTTTATAATAATAAATTGCATACATTTCTGTCATCTAATATGAACAAAGACTCAAATCTGTTTATTTCGAGAACTGTGAATAAAAAAGGCTACTTACCGGTACAGAAATTTTTCTCCCCCTTGAATCTTAAACGTCCACATGGGTTTATATACATCTGTGATCCAACTGACATATTTCTAACCATGTATCCCTCTTCATTATTTAATCTGCTCAAGTTGTGATAATAATAAGTTGCGTAACTGGAACTAGGAAACTGAAAAGTTCAAGACCATTATATGAAAAGGCAAACTAAAATTGCTATATTATAGTAATAGCATGATTTTTTTAATGGAGAAAATTGAATTGGATTTTTCCTTGAAGCATACCCAGCAAGATTCAGTCACTGTCTACTGAGGGATTGAACATACAAGTAGTATTTTACTTCATAAGGCGAGATTATTTGACTTTTCTCTTGAAATTTCCTTTCTGGTGACAAATATGGAAATAGTCATACCTAATTTATGAATAAACTTGTTTATATTCCTTGTATAAACATTCTCATTTGTCAAGTTTGTGTGGCAAACGAGAATTTGCAGTGTATCTGATTTTTCAAAAACTTCTGATATTGTTTTTTATCAACATCTATATCTTTCAGATAATCCTCTTACATATGATAAGAGTTGTACTATTGAAATCTGAAGCCTGGCTAACTTCCGTAAACGAAAGCTTGTTAGATGAAGCTTGAACACCTTGTTCGAACGCGACTACATGAGGAAATAGATATCAAAGGTGTCAATATGGTTTTAAGGAGACGAAGATCAATACTTAGAGAAATGCTGAAAATAGTCGACATAGCCCGAACAGAATAAATTGTTGTTAAAGGAAAGCCGCAGCTTTACAACCGATTCTGGACATCAATGATGATTCAACGAAGCATCCAAGAGCAAAAAAGTCAGTTTTCAAAATTATTGCCATTGAGCCTTCTAGTCAATTATTCTGGGTTGCATATGTTGACCTCATCCATTGGAGCTGACTTGGACTTATGTGAATATATTGCAGAACTATCCACACAAACAAATAATTTATATATAACCGGCGAATTCAATAGGGGTGAAATTAGCTGGCCTTTGTCCCGTTTTTAGACCTCTTTGCAATTCCAGTATGTATCAGCGCGTAGATCGTCCTACACGTGATGAGCAAATAGCAAGAAATCTCGATCTCATACTCGTCCCATGCTGATTTTGTGTCAATATAGAATATGTATTATATGATTTGGCAAATCAGATCACCTCACAATAATGTCCAAACAGTCCAATTATTATTAAGCAATTTACAATACCGAACAATCATAATTATAAATTATGGATTGGTGAATGCAGAATAGACTGGAATGACTTATTCTGTAGTCTTTAACACAAGCTTATTGAACGTATTTCATTATAGCCTTCATATGCTGCTTGGAGACTGTACACCCTATTGTATAACTCGTCATAATCCCCTTAAACCTTGCACTAATCAGGGCATTATTTGCATGATTCGATATAAAAAAGCGCTATGGAAAAAATACCTGCGGCACAATAGGTGCACTGACTACAACAATCTTATTGAGATTCCTAGACCCCCTGCAAGTCTTGGTGAAATTAGATTTTTTTCTGATCTAGTTAAGGTTCACCTTATATTTTTACAGCTACAGGTGTGGACAAAATCTCAACACTGACTTAAAAATTGTGCTCTTTCAATTGCCTTGCCTCTGAACATCATATGCTCATCATTTAACACATTCAATTCCTTGATGCTGACTAAATACAATAGTAACACACTCCCATAATCGGTTAAATATCATCCCTAATCTAATACAAAAACGAATTTGGAAGTAAACCTATTACAAACAACATTTTGAAGATTGTATATGTAAGTGCTTACCTCGCATTGTGGATTCTTAATTATACAACCCTGTAAAGACTCAGCCAGAAAACGGTAAGTTTTTCCTTGATGTTCTGGAACAATATAAGAAATTTTTGGCTTCTTCATGTTCCAGTTGCATTGTAGCCTTATTTCAAAATTGTGATTTGTATCTGTTTTGTGATATTTTCCTTTGAGGACTACTTGATTTTCTCCTTCTTCGTAGCCTAGAATTTCCTTATTCACATCACTGAGTGGTTCAGTTCTATTGTTTTCCATTATACAAGCTGTTATATTTGTACCACACTGCTTGTTAGGTTCACATAAGGAAATGCTGAAGTTTTTTGATGGGGACTGCACTGAGTATGTTCCCTTCATGGATTTGAGATCTAGGTGTTTGTCTTTAATTCTGACTGTACATGAGCATGTTTGATAATTCATGTAAACATGATAAACTATAGGTCCTAAGATCTCATTCATTTTCATCTACAAACAATACAATAATTGAGTCACAGTACTTAGATATGGTTTCAACTGCTCAAGCTAAAAATTAGCTAATTTTATTAAACAAATATTTTGTCCTTTGTTAGTGAACTAATTTTCACAACTGACCTTCAACTCGTCTCCCAAATCCGAACATCTATTTGTTATCCCTACCTCTAGTGTTGTAGTAATTGCTTTATCTACTTTATTTTCTGTTACCAACTTAAATAACTCCTTCACTGGCTCCCCTAAAGCAGAATCAACCCCTAAGGATTGAAAAAATATAATATTATTTACTCTAGATATTTAGGACAATAAATAAATTAAATCATTCATTTGTCAATAATGTAATCAGAGGGTATAATCTCATCTATGCTGCCACAATGGTGATACCCTGGAGGTCAGGAAGGCCATAAGGCTTATTTTCTATTTAGACTTAACAAGTCTATATAGCTTTTTTTGAAATTTGTAGACAACACTGATGTTTCAAATGTTGTATTTTGGACTTCATTGTCTATATAATTTTTAGTATCATGACTCTTTGATTGATTCACTCCAATCATCTCCAATTCACCTGAAGGCTATTGAAGATAGTGAATCAATCGAAACCTAGTGATACTCAAAATTATATAGACAATAACTTATTTCCATCGCTCTTTCTGCTGTTTGTTGATCTCTCTGCATTTTGGTGAGAATGGTGAAAAGGGCTAAAAGGTTTGTAGTTTTAGTAAATTGGTTTGGTGGTGGTCAAGAATTGAATAACCTCATTTTTGAAGTTACCAAGGCCCATGATCATTGTTCATTTATTATTGGGGGATTAAAAATTGGGGGATGGTGGGTGAGGTAGGAAATGTTATGTTGGCATTGGTAAAAGACAATCCATGATTTATAAACATAGACCCTAGTAATTCTCAGTACAATAGTTTACATTCAAAAAAGGGGGATATGCTTTAAATAGCTATGGACTAAGAATTTTATGATGATCCAACTTACACACATAGTACATACATAATAAAGGATCAAATGTCTTGGATCATTTAAAATATCATCAGGAAATTTACAGTTAAAAGGTACATTGCGATGACTTCATTATATGCCAAAAATTTCATATAAATATGCTGTAAATAATTTTTTTTAAATACTTACTGAAATCCTTCAAAAGCACTGTTGAATTATCATGTTTCACACAAGCCATGACATTTTGGCCGCATATATTAGATGGTAGCTTACTACAGAGATTAAAATACACTGTAACAGTGCCTTTGGATGTTGACCACATCTTGCTAAAAATATAAAAAGATATAGTCCACTGAATTTTATGCTACTTAATACTTACTTAGTAAAATAATATGTTTCTGGTTTAATGTGATAACTGCATGAAGGTGCATTATCCAATACTAAAGGACCAGTGTAAACGCACGTTAAAAATATCAGTAAAATCAGAAATACATATGACTGCAAATTCGTATCAAAGCATCGAGACATCCCTAGTTGGTTAATTCTCTTTCTAATTTTATATTAGGAACGCAATTAGCATGAAAATAATATGAGGAAAATTGTGTGTTGGCCTTAACGTGTACTATTTTTTATTTTGAATGAAAAACTGAGTTTACATATACACCTTATTAAAATCATAATGCTACTTGTTTCTAAAATAATAAGGCGTTGAAAATTGCTGAAACCATAAAATAGAGAAAAGCAAACTATACGCGATTCAATGCTGGTTCAAGTTCAGACGGTACCATACAGACGGTAGACGGTGCAAGAATCATATTTTGAAATTTTAGGTTAGAAACCAAGGTTGCCAGGTCAGTTTTTTTTAAATAGAATCACATAATGAATGATAATGAGAACTGACTTGGAAAAATAAACTATTGTATAAAAAAACTCATAAATAAATAGGATGAAACCTAAAACCATAAAAGATACAAAGAGAATAAAAAACATAAAAAGCAATATCAATCTAAAACTCTCCCTCCAGCACATTGTTTTTATATAGGTATAATATATTAAATGTACACAACAATCTCATAATTAGGTATGATTTGCAATCTTCTAAATCAGTTTGAACTCATTTTTATACATATATCATGTGAATCTATACCGAGGGTTATTAGATGTTAGTTTTTTATGTCGATCTTTCTGTCTATTGCTTTGTCGGTCTAAAATTGATGAAATCGGGGAAATGATAGTAAGTAATACTGCTATATTTTGAAAAATCGATGCGTTGGTTTATTATCATCGTTGTTGGGCGCAAGAGAAACGCGAATTTAAACTGTAAATTCTAGATGCTCTCATTTGGTGAAACTTCAATGATTCAGATAAATAAATGTATCCTCAACACAGAAGTTTCACAAATAGAGCTGGTAGAAGTCTTACACAAATAGAGCTGGCTGAAGTCTCGACGCATTGCGAATGTTATCTTCACGAATTAACGATCACTAGGACTTGAACTGCAAATTTATAATGCACAGAAGCAGTCCTAAAGCACCTCTTTAAACACGCGATGGAACGTGCCCCAAGTAGGGCAAGAGATTTCATTGTTTCAGGGTTTATTCTCAATCCACTTGTCAAGTCGCAGTAGTTGAAACGTACCAGTAAAAGTTCTTTTTTCCTGCAAACAAGGGAAGGAAGGAGAAATCAACTCGGAATCGCATTAAACCAAAGACATTTCAACGTTCCCTATTTTGCTGTACAGTGAAGGATGTTCGGTTACACTATTAGATTGAAATTTTCTTTTCTAACTTCTCAGGTGCTCAATTTTTTTTCTTCAATGGAAGATGATGGAATGTTGGAATTAGATAAGATTGGATTTATTTTTGTAATTTCAGCAGAAAATTATCTTTTTTCATCTTGAGTATCGCTGGGATATGAGCGTTTTCTTGAACGCAATTTTAGAAATTAATCAATATTCTTGTATATTTTATAGTCACAGGTTAGCCAGTAGACTGATAGTGTTTCAGTAACTCAAATCGGTAGATCTACTGAAAATTCGGTAAACCTGGCAGCCCTATCTCTCCTCTCATCTTATATATGAATATTACGAAGTCTGACTTTAGGCTACGTCTACATCAGATCTTTCCGTACCACTGGGGGAAACCCTCCGCAATCTATTTCAGGCACTGCATCTTCTCCAAGGTTGTCGTTTTCAAGGGAGCTAGATATATGACCATATGGTCAAACGTCTGTATAGCGGCTCAATTGAAAACTCAGTGGTAATCATGTTTTTTGAGAGAAAATGTCCTACTTTAAGAGAACTTCAAAAGAAATTATGACGCCAAGCCGCTTTTAACATTTTTTCATTGATAAAGAAATGAAAATGTGAGGATTTACACTATGCGGCATGTCGGAGCACGGGTAGTGGTCTCTTTTAGAAAAGGTTTTCTCTCTACGTAAGCGGCGCGGAGTAGGTCGATATCCATATGTCTTTATTAACATTTGCGGTAATTAAACACTTCTATCATTTTTTGATTCATAGCAACTGTGTACACATTACGTAAAACCTAATTTCGGCTTTGAAATGCAGAGGAACATCGTTCTCTGCAGAGTGTGTTCAGCTGGGATTCTGAAATAACAGATCATCATTTATTCAACCTTGTCTGTAGTACGATGTTTCCCTTTAGCATACATATTTCAAGCAGTCTAGAGGTGAACTTATCTTTTTCGCAGTGTGAACACATATTAAATGTTTGATTACACATCGTGCATGGGCCGTTTCATACATAACACTTCAACTCAGCATTCAGTATATTCTGCATAGCGAAGCACAACCTTGAATTAATTTGTCTGGGAAAGCCAGATATGTTGCTGACACTGACTTTATCTCACACCCACTAGGCACACAACGTTCAAACGTTTTGCATGGTAGCATAAGTTAGTACATGACAAAATGTGAAATGGAAAAGCAAACTTGTCTAGACGATAGCGATTGCAGCATTGGAAATTGATCGGCAAATGACGATGACATGACGACCACCTTTTTCATCTTGTGGAACTCTGAATTTTTTCTAATTTTATGAGGCTCTTTGTTGAATATCACGAATTTGTAAGACTCATAATATTCATACTCTCATAGTGATGTTTAGTCAAATTCATAACTGCTCCAGATTGATTTCAATTTTTCAACAAATCGCAATGAGGAAATAGCGCGTTGGATGTGTTTACTAGGCATAATTATGGCATCAAATCATAGTTTGAGACTTTAAAAATATGCCGGATTAAACTGAAATGATTTATTTTCCAAAACCGGACAGATATTGCCTGAAAGGAAAGTTCTGGCAAGAAAAATTGGTGGTTCTGATGATTGCTTGGAATATCGTTTTTTGTATAAAATCATCCAAAGTAACGTTTCGATCATGGGAAGGATAGTTTTAATGTTTAAATAATTTTGATGTTCTTTTTCGCATTTTATTTTGGCCTGTTCAATTACACACGACCATAACAACCTTTCACTCAAACTGGAATATTTGTCAGAGCAAATTATTTTTTCAATGAAAAATCGCGTTCAGATTTCAGCTGCATTGCAAATTACATAGCTTGACGAGAAAAATTATTTATATTAGTATGTAATTAAAACTAGTCGCGCGCTACTAACAATTTTCAACAGAAAAGTGTAATTATAGATAGTTTTAATCTGTTTAAATAATTTTGATGAGTTATTTTCCGCATTTTATTTTGGCCTGTTCAATCACACACGACCATAACAACCTTTCACTCAAACTGGAATATTTATCAGAGCAAATTATTTTTTGAATGAAAAATCGCTTTCAGATTTCAGCTGCATTGCAAATTACATAGCTTGACAGAAAAAATTATTTATATTAGTATGTAATTAAAACTAGTCGCACGCTAGTAACAATTTTCAACAGAAAAGTGTAATTATAAACCGCATTTTTCATAGGAGACCGCTCATCAGATATTTAGTCGTTGTTCCTACATCACAGGCGTATACAAGGGGGGAGGAATAACGGGTTGGTTACCCCTCCCCAAAGAAGCTTGACTGAAAATTCCATTTTCTTTTCTTCACAAAGAACGAATGGTCCATATCTAAATTTGAGTTACGCAATCTTCATAAAAACTAATAATTCGGTATCTATTCCTATAGAATGAGTTTCAGTTTTTTTCAGGCATGGGCCCAATGACTAAAACATGTAATTACAGCGACACATCACAGAAATTTATAACAATTTAATTTCCGATGAAGAGAAAATCGCATACAAAGGTTTGGTTCCATAGACACGACTGCATGTAAATAAATTTATTTGAGTATATAACTGACAATATCTATACATATATACCTAAACTAATTTTTATACAAATATATTTATATAGAAGCATACAATTAAATAAAAAATAATATAATCCAGACATCAGAAGTTGCCTTGCGCATTTAACCATCCATTTATCTCATATTTGACTGGCTGCTAGTTAAAACTAAATGCGACTGCCTGGGCAGTAGAAAATTTAGTAATTTTTTTTTTCGTCAATCGCATGTGAATTTAATTTGGGACTAGTACAAATATAAGATTAAGCAGAGAGAAAACCACAAGACAAGTTTCATAACTTACATTAATTATTCATGTTTTAGATGCTAATCTCCGTCAAGTGAAAATTCGGGCCCGGGACCTTTGAAAAGCCTATTATTTCCGACCCCCCTCAAACAGGCCTAGACTTTTGAAGGAAGACCCATGCATTTGAAGCGGGCTCGAAAATGGAAATCTTCATCATTTTTTTTTCAAATCTTCACATTGTTACTAGCAATTTTTTGCTCTCTAGGTCTTCAGTGAGCCTGGACTCCACATTTTCCCGGACCCGGATATTATCTCCACGTGTTTGCTTATTCCACAATTACATCCAATTTCTGTATAATTTTCATCTTCACATTATGCAGCAATATTAGCTCCACATTGAATTGTGTTTCGACGTACCTACTTGAAAAGTGACTTTTTTTTATCGTTTTGTGGTCAACCATATGTGGAATAAATCGAATTCCAAATATACAACCAAACAGCACAGAACATAAAAAAGACAGATGACTCCTTTCCATTTGCAGTGTTTGTTTGATTATAATCTAATATTGACGATTTTAATTTTTTTCCGAATGAATTATAAGAATATGTTCGAATGTTTATTTAATTTCAAACATCACTCGTTAGTCATACAAGTATACTGGATTTGTAAGACATTACCATAAAGTTAAGATGAAAACGGCAACGATGCTTACATCGCTTGCTTATTTACATGCAGAAGAGGGAACCAGATACTAGATCATCAATGTGAGCAAGTGTCACTTTCAATATATGCGATATTTGGATGTCTGTTTCATTCTAGGTAAGGTTTAAAATGAAGTATGCAAACTAGTCACAAGATTAATCTGCCCAGATCGATCATTTTCATAGAATTACACAGAATTAACATGAATAAAAGCTCAAACAATGAGCTTATATTTACAGGTTTAGAACTGTGTTTATATGGGAGTTGTTGAGTATAAATGTAAATGATAATTTATTCAACTATGATAATCTAAAAATGCTAGAGCTGTAATTAAAAACAATATATTACATTCATTAAATCGACCTGAAAAGGGTAGAGAAGCTACAGAATTATTCTAGAGTCTAATATCGATACATTAAGTTCATTTTTCAGATATTTGCTCCTTAAATATATACGAGATATTAATTCAATTTAATGTGAATCAAAACGTTCCATAAAAACATCTTTACTTTAAAAATGACCCTCAATACTACATAAAAAAGGTTTGAAACTAATGCTTAGTTATCTATTTTGTAACAATATGACATCACGAAAAATTATACAATGCGGAGTCACGGACATATATCTACATTTTAAACTGTCATTCATAAATGAATTCCTTTTACCTGCGGTTATTCAAAAACAATAAATGTCTGATGTAATAATAATAATTAACGTTGAGAGTTCGAGTTCATTACAGCTAAGACGGCATACTAGCACGAAGATTGTAATATTTAAAGTTTTTCCACTTCCCTTGCTAATATCTACTTATACTAAAATACATCGACATTATATTCAGACTTTTTGATGAGTAAAATTTGTTGAGAGCTCTTGGCCTTGATTTGTGTATTGTTTCAGCTTCATTACCATTACACATCCATATGCTGCCTTCAAATAACTCACTTAGTATGGACGCAAGATAAGAGATTTTTTTGATACAAGTAGGATAGTACCTTTTGCAGTTACGTCTATCTTTTTTAGATCATCACAGAAATTATCCTCTAGTTTACAAACTTCATCCAACAATAGTACGAGTACACAAATTTATCAAAAATTGTTCACACTATTCAGCTGAGAAATAGTAACATTCAAACTCAACAGTGACCGTTCAATACAGGATCCATAGGGAAAGCTGCAAGAAATAATGGTTATTCAATAGTTATATTGATGGGCAGATGCATCATTTGAAAAAATTGAAAGCAAAGTACTATTGCATACGTCAATAGACCTAATGTGTAATGAATACAGCAGGTTTCAGGAATAAAGTCTAAAATGTGATACGCTTAATCTAATGTTTAAGTCGTCAGATTGTCAAATTGCGTGTTTACATAGATATACAGGTTTCTCTTATTAATTAGCTACGTTCTATTATGAATTTAAAAATAATGTATACCTATTGCTCTATGGTATTTTTATTACTTCTATGTCGTTTTTTAAGGTTGAGCCTGAACAAAAAACAGGGTAAATTAAATGTTGAATTTGAGAACTTTAGTTTTATATTCATGATAAATCTTAGTCGGCTAGTTAGCAGCTAACCTAGGTATCCATTGTTAACTGATTTTGTCAGTCTCACTACGCTCTAGAAATTAATGCCTTACAGATTTGATACTGTCGTGAAACCTGGTGTAATAATCACTGAACTGTATCTCAATGATGGAATACTTACTTCAAGTAGGAGCATCTATAATCTATGAAATACTTGATGTTTTGAATTTCAAAAATCTGATAAAAATATGACCACTTATTTTCCCAATATATTAAATGTATTCTGGCATTGCCTAGAGAGTTTACTTCATGTACTGAATTGAAGTTTATGGAAATATTATAAGAAATATACACACATGCTATAATGCGTTATTTCCCGCTTATGTGTTGCGAATTTTTCCTGGTACATAGTTCTTATCAATCTGTGACTCCTGTAGAAACATGTGCAAACATCGCTCATTCTGGGCTAAAGGGTGTCCAGCAATTCTGAAAAATTAGATAACGTATATTACTAGGAATGAAAAAATATAAATGATTTTATTTCTAGTAGTTCTGTCTTGGTGTAGTATGTAGGTATAGGACAAAAGGAATTATACATTACTTTCACGCAAAATAAAACTTATTGTAGGATGTTCTGATTGTTTTTTGTTTCTACAGCTGTATGTGTAAGTGGATCTAACTTTGGTGAATTTGAGATTAAATAAAATAATTCACTATAAAACTGCACTTCAGTCTATGTAATGTAACCCATGAAAGCTCAGTAGTTTTTTTTATTTAGTATGTGGTTTTCATTACTGGTATTTAATGAATCATCCACAAGGTTCAGCATTGTAATCAAATCTTTCAGCGAAAGTTTACTTATATATTTAACTGTAAATTGGATAAAAATGCCTTTTCCACGAAATCTGCCAACTCATTGCAAAACTACAAATACTACTTTCAGAGTTCCTTATTTATTATATAAACACACATCTATTATTAGATGCTACTAAGCCTGACATAGTCCCCTTCGACCACCAACAAAAGAAGATGTTCATTATTGAATTATCAACTCCTGCTGAGATGAACAGCATCTTGAAGGACAAGCGGACCAAGCCCCAGGAGCTCCTCAGCCAGCTTCACAAGCTTTGGCCAGAACATACTGCAAGACTGTTAGTTATGGTTATTGAATCCTTAGGTGAGATGAGAAATATGCTGCTCTCTGCTCTACAATCCATACCTGCATGCAGTGTAAAGCATTTCACGCGGTAACCCATACTTGTATAATCAAAGTTCTATAAATCTATAAGATTAACCCAGGCCTCAGTCGCAGATGGACCATGGAAACATGGCGAAACAAGTTACACCTAAAAACAGAAACTGACGCGGTATCTTCTAAGGAGATTCTCTTTGCCTTTGCCTGAGCCCATGCTTGGACACACCCAACAAGACAAGCTGTGGTTTCAATATCAGGTATCAGTAATCAAATCAGCACAAAATCAATCACCTGGATCACATGGATGATATAAAATTATACAGGGCAACTGAGATGCAACTAAAAGGACTAATTAGAATGACAGAAATTTGTTGGTTAGATATCAAAATTGAGTTTGAGATAAGTAAATGCAAAGTACTCCCCATCAATAAAGGTCGATAAAAGAATCATCCAAAAAAGAAAATAGTAAATGGTGAAACGATCGCCAACGTGGACGAAGATGAAACGTAAAAATATCTGGACTTCTATCAAAGCATAAACAAAAACCACACACAAATCAAGAACAACTAAAAAAGGGATTCAAAAACAGTACAGTCATGTTATTGAAATGGAGTTCAAAATAGACACATCAGGGTGGCACAGCGTCATATTCGCGGCAAGTACATGCATTGAGTTGGCAGATATGGACATCAGAACTGTCTGCTACCACAAATATGAGAAATACATTTCCACTAATTAGATAAATAAGACGTATACATACTTATTAATAAAAACCTCTAATCCTTTCCGCCTGTCTTCGATGAAATCCTCTTCAAAAATACCGTCGTCCCCTCGGAAAGGCAGCTGACGTTTCCAGGCTTTACCAGGCAATGGAGGCACTACGATTTTACTGTCACGTTCTAATTCATTACGCAACCACTCAAAATCACTGTATCTTCGTCTAACGCTTGATTCTTTTACCTTGAATACCGGCAGGTTAGTCTGAAAGAAAGTTTAATGATGAGCGCGAAATTGACATTATGTTATTTTGTTATAGGGGAGTATCAGAATATCATTCACAAAACATATCATTCTAGCACGCTAACATATTTAGAAGCTCACAGTCGTGTATCTAACGCTTTAGGGACAAAAATCAACAAAATTTTATTCACTTTATATTTGAAACAATTCTTTTGTGCCAAAGGTATTGCACAGTTTACCTAGGTCCTAGATTTACTCGTAACGTAACCACAGGTTGTGAAAACCACTAGATGGCCACAACACTGAAACATTCACATAGTCAAATATTTTCAACAAATTCAGATATACAGAATTATTAGTAGTACAAAAATCATATTTTCCCTACATTTCACTTAATCATCTTAGGACTGTCGGACGATGATTTAAATATTATTTGAAACATGTTACTGAAACTTAAAGTTTTATTTGTGAAGCTGTGTGTTAAATACACAATCCTTTTATTTGCATTAAAAAATATGTTATTTATTTGTTTAAAACAGATCTGATCAGGTTAAACAAACAAATCTTCAGTGTCATCATTCAACACTGACATCATAAGCACTATTATCACCTCCACTATTGTTGTTTTCATCCATTTTAAATCTGGATAAGTACATAAACATCATTGCTTCCTCTTTTTCTTCACTTAAATTAGTTTGCTCAGCCCTGAAAATGTCCCCATAAGCACTAAAACCCCTTTCAATCTCAACATTTGACACACTAACATGCAATACTGGTCTTGGTTCATGGACAAGTCAATATTTTTCTTAATTGGGATTGAATCTCTACTCCCTTTTACATCATTAGAGAGGAAAGAATAAATAATGTTAAAATTACCTGAAGGGATAGATTCTAAAATTGCTCATTTACCCCTTAAATTTTCTCATGAGAAAAAGAAGCTGTCCATTTACATAGGTTGAATAAAATCCCCATTCAAAAAATGTATGTGCAGTATTTTTTTCCATCATTGATTGAATCAGAACATAGCAGGATTTGCATACTTGATGTAACTTATCAAGTAGTTCTTTTTTTACCTGTAGAAACCAAATTTATAGACGATTTTGTTTTTTGTAATAAAATAGATTTAACATCTGCAGTCTTGGCTTTTGCAACAACCAAACATGGTCTTTGGAAGCAAACCAACTTTTGAGTACAAAATTTGGGAAAGTTTGTGCACCTTCAACCATGGAGCTGCAAGTCACAAACAGGAGAGCAGTAGTCTACAATGAAATTGGATTCAGCCTTTATAATCTACACATCCTCATCATTCCATTTTCAAAAATACTTTACATCTTGAATTTCATTATGCTTCTTCCTCATCAATTATCTCTTACAAAACTAAGCAAGGTCCTCAACATAGTGAGACAAGTAAACAGCAGACTTTTTTATGTCCCTACCTAGTGATGGAAGGCAAGGAAAAGTGTTTGTTAAAGGAATATTTTTACTTAAAAAATTCAAAATATATTGGCGTTTCCTTTTCCCAGTATTCTTGAATAGTTTTTTTCACTGGGAGTTGCATTCAATCAATCTATAAACTTTTCCAGCGAACACTTTCACAACCTTGTGAGCCCAACACCGTAAATGAATTAGCTTTGGAATATTAAGGAGTGTTGTCAGAAGATGAAAACTTCCATGTTGGCTTTTGGTCTGAATGCACCATTAGGATTATCTTATTTTTTTATAAATATATTCTTCATCTTCTTCATATCTAGCTTGTTGTGGAAAGTAAAAAAGCTTGATTAAAGTATTGTTTTGTTCAACAATTCTCACTTGTTAATAGAATAAGCTAAATAAAGGTTACTTTTCTTATTCTAATGATAATATGCCATTCAAAAACACTTGGGTTATGGCTTGACATCATATAATATACATTATATATTTTTTTGTAAATGGATAATCTGGAAAATCATTTGGCAAATTTGATAGAATCTATCAGATATAGTTGGCCTATATGAATGCAATATTCAAATATCAAATTACATCTCTGGCAACACATTCCCCAAAAGTACCTTGCTTATCATATCAGCAGGGTTGACAAATTAGGAATTATTGTGAAAGTGCAAGCAAATTTTTATTAAAAGCTTAGGTCTGATGAACTAGACCAAACATATCACTACTGCTTAATTTTTGTATTAGCATGTGGGCTCCCTTTCACATAAGATTCTTGACTACCTTAATTTAATTAGTAACACTTTTTATAAATCTAATTAGTAATTTATTTTGAGCAGCTACTTGTTATCTTAGAAAATGTACTCTTTATTGATAAAAAACAAAAATACATGTTGAAATAAAAATAAATGCCACTCGTTTGGCTATTGGTATAAAAATGTAGACAATGCAAAAAACATCTGGTTTGAACATCATTATGGTTATACCATTGAGTAGATATTCCAATTAACTGCTTAAAAATATAATCCAATAATACCCCAGATCATGTTTATATTAGTAGAAATCGTCTTGTAATTGAACAAAGAATATTAAAATGTATAACAAGATTTTGTTAAACCAACCGTGACCTTTGATGATAAAATGTGATAGGGGGTGTACGATATTAGATAACCTCTACAAAGGAGGTTGTGACAATGCTGTAAATCAAACTTACTCTCATTTTGACTTCGTAGTCTGTAAATCGTTTTTTTCCTATCCCTATGGTAGTAACAGGGTTTACCACGTCGATTTCTAGGAAATTTGCCGGAGCTGCATAAGCGTCGTCCAACGTTTGTTTTTTCACGTTCAATCTTCGTGTTGCATCTACTGTAGTGTCAGATTCTGCCATCATCCTATTCCGATACTAGATGTCCAATACACGAGATTTATAACTTTAAATTTATATTGTAACTAGCTGTACGACACTGTATTTGGTGAATATATGATTATTTTATTGAGCACTTAAATCATCGACATCACATATCAACAAATCAAACATGAAACAGCATAAAATAGATGTCAGAGAGTGTTGTCAGATACACAATACACATACTACCACAAAACACTAAAAACAGTGAAACACAACGACTGCAGAACACCGACGATATCAGAATTATACGGCTGGACATGGAGATTGATGAGTTTAGCGGTTGTGTTGAGACTGGTCGCACCATAAAATGTAGTACCTAGGAAAACAAACATCTACCCATAACTCAATATGCAGACCTAACGAACAATAACCAGTTCAACACTCTTACAATATGTTGATAACGTTAGCATTTTTAAAATGATGCATTTTAGATAATCAATGTTTTAAAATTATTGGAATTCATGAATAAAATATATATGATCGAATAAAATATAGAAAAGCCAAAATCGTATCGTTTAATAATGTATTTGTTATGAGAATTACTCATTTTAATTAAATGACAGGAATATTGAATATTATTCTTCGGTTTTCTGAATATCCTCTTCAATCATAGCATCTGTAGGATCGAAGAATAATATTTAGCATTAGTCATGCCTACGCCAAGGTCTTGGAGGTGTGGTCGAGGGCATGGAGGCCATGGTCTGGGACAAGGCGGCCATGGTCCGGGACGAGGGGGCCATGGTCTCGGATGCGGCGGCCCTGGTCTAGGACGAGGAGGCCATGGTCTCGGACGAGGCGGCCATGGTCTAGGACGAGGAGGCCATGGTCTAGGACCAGGCGGTCTTGGTCTGGGACCAGGCGGCCTTGGTCTGGGACCAGGCGGCCTTGGTCTAGGACCAGGCGGTCTTGGTCTAGGACCAGGCGGTCTTGGTCTAGGACCAGGCGGCCATGGTCTAGGGCGAGGTGGCCAGGGCCTGGGTGGCCATGTCGGTCTAGGTGGCCATGGTCTATCAGTAGGTCTTCTTGTAGCTTTTGTCGGCCTACTGGTCGGCTTTGTGGTTGACTTCGTAGTTGGACTTAGAGTAGTACGTTTGGTCGGTGTACTAGTTGGTCTTCTAGTTGGCTCCGGGGTTGGTCCATATGTACTACGTTCCGTTGATCTCGATGTCGGAGTTCTAGTTGGTTTAGCAGTAGGACGTTTGGTTGTTGTACTAGTTGGCTTTGGCCTGTTTGTTGATGTGAGTGTAGGTTTCCTAGTTGGCTCTGCAGTGGAATGTTTGGTTGGTACAGTAGTTTGTTCTTTTGTAGGCTCGGTTGGCGATGAAGTTGGTCTTATAGTGGGTTTATTTGTTGGTTTTTTGGTTGACGTTTGGCGTGTTGAGGTAATTGGGGTTGTAGTACTATGCGTAAATGGTATGGAACTTGTAGAAGCGTGAGTGGTGTTCCTACACCCGGCGCGATAAGGATAGTCACACACTTCTTTAATGGGGTTAAAATCTAAACCTGATGAGCAGTGTAGTAGGTGAGGTACACCGTTGGAGCATTGGTAGTATAGCGAACAGTTGAACTCGTGAGGGAAGTAGGTTGATTTTCCATCGTGATCGCTTGGACACGTAGCTGAAATAGAAGAAACTGCTGCAGAAAAAACTAAGGCGTAACATGTAACAAAGTACAAAAATCACATTTTTTATATATGGAGTTTCATACAGGTCGTGATTGCTGTTCACTAGCTTGTGTTTTCCTTATTTTACTGAAATTCATAATATTAAGTTATTTTCGTATCAAGATTATGACTATAGTTGCATCATAAATAATAGCATATACAGTGTAAAGTCTTATGCCTTTCGGCATATACGCTCACTCTGTGTATTGTATATTGTGGGTTGCTTGGATATAGAGTTATGCATTCCCACATTTCCATTGTGTTTCCCCATTTTTTCAGTAGAATATACTAATTGTAAATTATAATTTAAAAACAGAATGTTGTTATTGTGGAAACAGTTTATCAGTTAATGTCAATGCCATTCCAATTCAGAAAAAAAAGGTTTTTACATATTTTGTACTTTGAATAAAATAATAAAAATTTCAGTAGTTCTGTTTACCATAATACAAAAAATATACTTACGAATTGCTAGAGTAACCGCATATGTCAAAGTAGCAGTCAAAAGAAAACGTATCCACATTTCCTTTTGATATTATATCCACTTCACATAGGTTCTATTTGTTTCTTCAACAATGATTTTACTGCAAAGGTGTACTTGTAATTTACTTTGCACATTTATATATCATTAAATTTAAATGCATAGATCTGATAAGAGAAACAATAAAAACACTTTGCCATTTTAAGGCACTTTGTCGTAATCAAATCAATCAATTGCTCTTATGATGCTTATTCATCCTGGAAATATTGGATATTGAAGTACTTACCGTAAAGATTACCTGTTTCTCGTTTCTGAAATAAATGGATACCTATGACAACATATTGTAACTGGGGATTTACATGGTAATCTACACGTATTTGTGTATGTAGCTTAATAATAACTCTTTGGTCTGTACTTGAATAGTTTTTCCAAAGTCAAATGAAGATAGCAAAAACGTTCTTTTTCCAGTGGATTTTATTGCCTGTACTCATAGATCCCAGGCCCAGGTGGGCCAAACTCTAATGATATTATATGCTGGACGTGAAGGAACTCCAGTGTTTGATTGACCAACTGTATTTTTTTTTGTGGATGACTTGCTGGATCCATGTCCAATATACCAGGTTTATCCAAAATATAAATATTTTACTAGATTGCATCGAGGAATTGAATGTGTACGCAGAAATTCAAAGTTTTTCAATTAAATGTGAGAATACTATAAATGTATATGAGTTAGATTTTGCAAATGCTAGAAATATATAGAAAACAGTCGTAGCGACACCTGTTGAGCACATCGATTACTACTCACTACAGCAAATTACACGCATAAGAAAGTATATGTTGATGTTTGGACCAATATTAGTCTGATGGCATCTGCTATTTGTAGCAACCACACTCATTTTTATATCGCGACCCTCATCTCGGTGGTGCAAACTGCAAAGCCAAATGCATAAGGCTTAAGAAACTATACGATTTAAGATCGACTAAATTAATATCCAATCAAAACATATCGTCAATTTAAGTTGTTGAATAATGCAGTTGGATTAAAGTCTACTTGTGATTATAAACAATATGTCTGACTAACAATTAATTGGTGAGCCACGACAGTGCAAAAAAACAATCATTCAGTGACGCAAAGTCAAGAATTCGAGGAGTCCTCGGATATGCGAGAATTTACGACGACATATTTGGACGGAACTACAGCACAGCTGAAAATTGGAAAAGCACCTGGACTGGATCAAATACCAAACGAGCTGGTGTAGGTTTTAGTTAGGGAAATGAGGTTGTGCTGTCTGTGATGAACGAATCTTTGAGGTCGAGAACGTTTCCAAAGAGATGGAAATAGGCTGGATTGGTTCTTGTTCCAAAACAGGGAAATCAAGTATGAGCTTCTGTGTATGCTGAGTTCCTTGGAAAAGCTTTTGGAACGGCTGATAGAGAGAAGATTTAGGGATCATATTGAGACTAAGAATGGGCTATCTGCAGCGCAATATGGTTTCAAAAAGGTGGATCCACTATACACGCAACTCACTGTGATAACCTAACTGGCGACGGCTGTGCATATTGGTAGTTAGGGTAGTAGGAAGCTTTGCTCTGGTGGCCCTTGATGCCAAAAATACCTTTAATACGAAACAGTGGCATAGAAAAATCACCCCGGCATATTTGGTAAATATAATAGAGAGCAACGTCCAGGATCGCACGCTAGTAGTTGTAGACAAGACCTAAATGAAAGTAAGTAAGGGCGACCCACAGGGTCGGTGCTTGGAGTTCTAAGGATGGACATGTTGCCTGGAATCACCCTCATAGGATATCCGGATAACCTGGCGATTGTAGTAACGAGCAGAGAAAAAGTTACGCTGCAGAAGCTTCTAGAATAAGGAATTCATGATGTGATATTTCAAGAAAAGACAGAAATAGTGATACTTCATCCGAACAGAAACGATTGTTGTCGATTGTGGCCGAAATAAATATCAGTGAGTTTTCAACTAGAGCGGGCAAACACGTGAGGGCACACGCCGTTGCAAGTGGACATTTAGAAGCGATTTTTTTATGTGATTTCAATGCGTTGAAGTTATAGTCATACTTGTAGCACTTTATCATTATTTCTACTCACAAGCATACTGCCTATGCGTAGTAGTTGTAGAATTTGTTTATAACTTATTTGTAATAGTATTTTGTTATTTTGTTGATATTGTGAATTTTATTTTGTGATTTGGTATTTTCTTGAGTATTTCGTCTTTGTTGGTTAATTTAGTGTATATCTAAATATTATTTCCTAATTTCAAGCTAATTATTTTTTGAAATCGATTAAATTTTTTGGAATTACTTTTTTGGTTCGTTAATTCAAGTAAAACTGAAATATTTTCTGTGTAATTGTAAGTAGTAATATATTTTTATGACTATTCAGATATATATTCTTATTTCCCTTAATTGATATCATAACGACCCGATTTTGTTGAAATCATTACTGTTCTCTAAGTCGAATTGAAAGTAGAAAAATAGTGGTGCGAATATTCAGATTACTCGTTTCGGATGTGTGGACAAACATACATGTATACAATCATCAAACATACAAATATACAAACATACACGCACGTATAAAATTTTGTATATTTGGCTGGAAACCATAACATATTAATATGTTAATTAATGATATTTAGCAAAATTAGAAAGAAAAATTTGTCGCCAGTGGGGATAGATTCCACAACCTCCTGCATTCTAGGCAGGCGCCTTTACCGTTAGACCATGACGAACTGGTCAGGTAGAACGGCAAATGCGCTATGGAAGGTACATCCCTCCTGTGCAATTCTTCTTCCTAATTTTCTAACCTGTACAGCTCGATCTTTGATTAGACATCTAGTGCCAGAGGCAGATACTATCTTCGGTCGATAACTAGCAGAGTCCATCAAGTTGATTGTGCCAAGTGCGGAAATCTGCCGCCTTTTTCTGTAGACCATGATCTTAGATATGAATGAACGAAGAACGTGAGGTCCAGTTTTCATAAATATAATATAGAGCTATTTTTTTCTAAAATATTTTATTCAGTAACAATAGCTTTAACAATACAATGACCGCATATCACAAAAAATCCAATATTTACCTATACTTTTTCACAATATTCATGGAAATAGAACAGGATGAAATCTAGAACTAATATGCATTCCTGTACTAACGAAATGTAAAGACAAAATAGATGAATTCATTAAAATTTGTAATTGGAATGAGGATGGTATCAAGTGAAATAAATCACGATAATTAAATGAAAGACGTACTTTCACATAATTATTGCTACTTGCCTATTATATTTCTCATAGTCACAAGGTACGAGTATGGGTCCAAACATAACATGATTTGTATAGGCTACATTGTAATCGAATTTAATGTCAGGCAATGAATACACACATTGACTTGATTCCATGAGCATGATATTGGACTGAATAACCGGATACAAGAGTATGAAACATTTAGATTGTAGATGCTTTTACTTGATGTAACTTTTCCTTCATTCATATAGAAATTGTGAAATTTGAATACTAGGTTTCACAAAGCAAAGTTTTATTTGTGAAACCTTATGTTCAATTTACACAATTTTTATCTGAATATACGTTTCTTCATTGCTTCGTTTTTAGTACTTCAATACCTAACCCTGACTATCACAAAAATATTATTCGCCCAATTGCTTGTTGTCAAATGCTTTCCAAGAAGGTCATTTTATAAAGACCTTGATTAGTTTGCGTTTATATCTATGTAAATTCTCTTGTTTTTGTGATGTCGGTTTTTAGTTTTTGTGAGAAAGTGTTGCTTTCCCGAACAAGGCTGGGGCCAAGGTGGACAGGGTGTTGGAGAAGGTTGTGGATCAGGTACAGGGATTGGTTTTGTAGTGGGTTGCTCTGTTGGTACATTAGTTGGTTGGTGAGTAGGAGCTTCTGTTGGTCTTTCAGTTGGTGCTACTGTTGGTGTATATGTAGGTGGATGGGTTTGCTCATGAGTGGATATATCAGACGATCCGTGAGTTGGATATTGGGTGGGAATTTCAGTTGTTTTAATGGTCGGTATATAAGTTGTATGCCTTGGTTCATGTGTTGAATGCCAAGTTGTTTTTGAAGTAGGCCATTCAGTTGTTTGTGTTGGTTCAGAAGTGGGATTGGGTTTTGTTGTTGGTTCAGGACACGGATCTGGTCTAGGTGGACAAGGCCTAGGTGTTGGTTTTGGATTAGGTGGAGTAGGTCTAGGTGGACAAGGTGTTGGACCAGGTCCTGGTGTAGGACTCTCAGTTGGCTTACTTGTTGGTCTTAGTGTTGATGTATGTACTGGAGAAGTAGGGTCCTGAGTTGTCTTATGCGTTGATATATCAGATGGCTGTGTCGGTACCCAAGTTGGTTTATGAGTGGGATGGTTAGTGGTTCTCATAGTAGGTATTTCACTTGATGGAGATGGAGGCTCAGAAGTTGGCTCTGGTGGGCATGGCGAAGGTGCTGATGTTGAAGAAGTAGGGCCCGGTGTTGGAGTTGGTCTTTCTGAGGGTATTCCAGTTGGTGCATGTGTGGGAGCATGAGTGGGCTTCTCGGTTGATCTATCAGTTGGCTGAGTTGGTGCAGATGATGGTTCATGAGTAGGAGTCAATGTCGATCTCTCAGTGGGTGGAGTTGGGGGCTTAGAGGTAGGCTCTGGTGGGCATGGTGAAGGTGTTGGTGTTGGTGTTGGAGTTGGGGGATGAGTAGGTCCGGATGCCGAGGTGGGCTTTTCTGTAGTTTGAGTAGATTTAGAAGTAGGATTAGGTCTTGTTGTTGGCCCAGGACACGGATCTGGTCTAGGTGGACAAGGCCTAGGTGCTGGTTTTGGACTAGGTGGAGTTGGTCTCGGTGGACAAGGTTTTGGACCAGGTCCTGGTGTGGGACTCACAGTTGGCTTACTTGTTGGTCTTAGTGTTGATGTATGTACTGGAGAAGTAGGCTCCTGTGTTGTCTTGTATGTGGGACTGCTAGTAGGACTCACAGTCGGAGTTTCAGATGCTGTAGATGAGGGCTTAGAAGTAGGCTCTGGTGGGTATGGGGTAGGGGCCGGAGTAGGACCTGGAGTTGGCCTTTCTGTTGGTCTTTCAGTTGATGCTTGTGTTGGACCATGAGTAGGCCTCTCTGTTGATCTATCGGTTGTGTGAGTCGTTGTTTTACGAGTGGTCCTACTACTAGGAGTCGCAGTTGGTTTTTCAGTGGGTGGAGAAGGGGTTTTAGAGGTAGGCTCTGGTGGGCACGGTGATGGTGATGGTGTTGGGCTAGGTATTGGGGGTCGAGTAGGACCTGGTGCTGGAGTGGGTCCTTCTGTAGGTCTTCTAGTCGGTTTATGTGTGGGAATATTAGTAGGGCTCACAGTCGGTGTTTCTGATGGCGTATATGGGGTTTTAGAGGTAGGCTCTGGTGGGCTCGGCGATGGTGATGGTGTTGGGCCAGGTACTGGGGGTCGAGTAGGACCTGGTGCTGGAGTGGGTCCTTCTGTAGGTCTTCTAGTCGGCTTATGTGTGGGAATATTAGTAGGGCTTACAGTCGGTGTTTCTGATGGCGTATATGGGGTTTTAGAGGTAGGCTCTGGTGGGCTCGGCGGTGGTGATGGTGTTGGGCCAGGTACTGGGGGACGAGTAGGACCTGGTGCTGGAGTGGGTCCTTCTGTAGGTCTTCCAGTCGGCTTATGTGTGGGAATATTAGTAGGGCTTACAGTCGGTGTTTCTGATGGTGTATATGGGGTTTTAGAGGTCGGCTCTGGTGGGCTCGGCGATGGTGATGGTGTTGGGCCAGGTACTGGGGGGCGAGTAGGACCTGTTGCTGGAGTGGGTCCTTCTGTAGGTCTGCTAGTCGGCTTATGTGTGGGAATATTAGTAGGGCTCACAGTCGGAGTTTCAGATGCTGTAGATGAGGGCTTAGAAGTAGGCTCTGGTGGGTATGGGGTAGGGGCCGGAGTAGGACCTGGAGTTGGCCTTTCTGTTGGTCTTTCAGTTGATGCTTGTGTTGGACCATGAGTAGGCCTCTCTGTTGATCTATCGGTTGTGTGAGTCGTTGTTATACGAGTGGTCCTACTACTAGGAGTCGCAGTTGGTTTTTCAGTGGGTGGAGAAGGGGTTTTAGAGGTAGGCTCTGGTGGGCACGGCGATGGTGATGGTGTTGGGCCAGGTACTGGGGGACGAGTAGGACCTGGTGCTGGAGTGGGTCCTTCTGTAGGTCTTCTAGTCGGCTTATGTGTGGGAATATTAGTAGGGCTTACAGTCGGTGTTTCTGATGGCGTATATGGGGTTTTAGGGGTAGGCTCTGGTGGGCTCGGTGGTGGTGATGGTGTTGGGCCAGGTACTGGGGGACGAGTAGGACCTGGTGCTGGAGTGGGTCCTTCTGTAGGTCTTCCAGTCGGCTTATGTGTGGGAATATTAGTAGGGCTTACAGTCGGTGTTTCTGATGGTGTATATGGGGTTTTAGAGGTCGGCTCTGGTGGGCTCGGCGATGGTGATGGTGTTGGGCCAGGTACTGGGGGGCGAGTAGGACCTGTTGCTGGAGTGGGTCCTTCTGTAGGTCTGCTAGTCGGCTTATGTGTGGGAATATTAGTAGGGCTCACAGTCGGTGTTTCTGATGGTGTATATGGGGTTTTAGAGGTAGGCTCTGGTGGGCTCGGCGATGGTGATGGTGTTGGGCCAGGTATTGGGGGTCGAGTAGAACCTGGTGCTGGAGTTGGCCCTTCTGTAGGTCTTCTAGTCGGTTTATGTGTAGGAATATTAGTAGGGCTCACAGTCGGTGTTTCTGATGGTGTGTATGGGGTTTTAGAGGTAGGCTCTGGTGGGCACGGCGATGGTGATGGTGTTGGGCCAGGTATTGGGGGTCGTGTAGGACCTGGTGCTGGAGTGGGTCCTTCTGTGGGTCTTCTAGTCGGCTTATGTGTGGGAATATTAGTAGGGCTTACAGTCGGTGTTTCTGATGGTGTATATGGGGTTTTAGAGGTAGGCTCTGGTGGGCTCGGCGATGGTGATGGTGTTGGGCCAGGTACTGGGGGTCGAGTAGGACCCGGTGCTGGAGTGGGTCCTTCTGTAGGTCTTCTAGTCGGCTTATGTGTGGGAATATTAGTAGGGCTTACAGTCGGTGTTTCTGATGGTGTATATGGGGTTTTAGAGGTAGGCTCAGGTGGACTCGGCGATGGTGATGGTGTTGGGCCAGGTACTGGGGGGCGAGTAGGACCTGTTGCTGGAGTGGGTCCTTCTGTAGGTCTGCTAGTCGGCTTATGTGTGGGAATATTAGTAGGGCTCACAGTCGGTGTTTCTGATGGTGTATATGGGGTTTTAGAGGTAGGCTCTGGTGGGCTCGGCGATGGTGATGGTGTTGGGCCAGGTATTGGGGGTCGAGTAGGACCTGGTGCTGGAGTTGGCCCTTCTGTAGGTCTTCTAGTCGGTTTATGTGTAGGAATATTAGTAGGGCTCACAGTCGGTGTTTCTGATGGTGTGTATGGGGTTTTAGAGGTAGGCTCTGGTGGGCACGGCGATGGTGATGGTGTTGGGCCAGGTATTGGGGGTCGTGTAGGACCTGGTGCTGGAGTGGGTCCTTCTGTGGGTCTTCTAGTCGGCTTATGTGTGGGAATATTAGTAGGGCTTACAGTCGGTGTTTCTGATGGTGTATATGGGGTTTTAGAGGTAGGCTCTGGTGGGCTCGGCGATGGTGATGGTGTTGGGCCAGGTACTGGGGGTCGAGTAGGACCCGGTGCTGGAGTGGGTCCTTCTGTAGGTCTTCTAGTCGGCTTATGTGTGGGAATATTAGTAGGGCTTACAGTCGGTGTTTCTGATGGTGTATATGGGGTTTTAGAGGTAGGCTCAGGTGGACTCGGCGATGGTGATGGTGTTGGGCCAGGTACTGGGGGGCGAGTAGGACCTGTTGCTGGAGTGGGTCCTTCTGTAGGTCTGCTAGTCGGCTTATGTGTGGGAATATTAGTAGGGCTCACAGTCGGTGTTTCTGATGGTGTATATGGGGTTTTAGAGGTAGGCTCTGGTGGGCTCGGCGATGGTGATGGTGTTGGGCCAGGTACTGGGGGACGAGTAGGACCTGGTGCTGGAGTGGGCCCTTCTGTAGGTCTTCTAGTCGGTTTATGTGTGGGAATATTAGTAGAGCTCACAGTCGGTGTTTCTGATGGTGTGTATGGGGTTTTAGAGGTAGGCTCTGGTGGGCACGGTGATGGTGATGGTGTTGGGCCAGGTATTGGCGGTCGTGTAGGACCTGGTGCTGGAGTGGGTCCTTCTGTGGGTCTTCTAGTCGGCTTATGTGTGGGAATATTAGTAGGGCTCACAGTCGGAGTTTCAGATGCTGTAGATGAGGGCTTAGAAGTAGGCTCTGGTGGGTATGGGGTAGGGGCCGGAGTAGGACCTGGAGTTGGCCTTTCTGTTGGTCTTTCAGTTGATGCTTGTGTTGGACCATGAGTAGGCTTCTCTGTTGATCTATCGGTTGTGTGAGTCGTTGTTATACGAGTGGTCCTACTACTAGGAGTCGCAGTTGGTTTTTCAGTGGGTGGAGAAGGGGTTTTAGAGGTAGGCTCTGGTGGGCACGGCGATGGTGATGGTGTTGGGCCAGGTACTGGGGGACGAGTAGGACCTGGTGCTGGAGTGGGTCTTTCTGTAGGTCTTCTAGTCGGTTTATGTGTGGGAATATTAGTAGAGCTTACAGTCGGTGTTTCTGATGGTGTATATGGGGTTTTAGAGGTAGGCTCTGGTGAGCTCGCCGATGGTGATGGTGTTGGGCCAGGTACTGGGGGTCGCGTAGGACCTGGTGCAGGAGTGGGTCCTTCTGTAGGTCTCCTAGTCGGTTTATGTGTGGGTATGTTGGTAGGGCTCACAGTCGGTGTTTCTGATGGTGTATATGGGGTTTTAGAAGTAGTTTCTGGTGGGCATGGTGAAGGTGTTGGTGTTGGGCCAGGTGTTGGGGGACGAGTAGGTCCGGATGCTGGAGTGGGTTTTTCTGTGGTTCTTCCAGTTGGTTTGTGAGTGGGTCGGATAGTAGGTGTATCAGTTGGAGTAGATGGGGTTTTAGAGGTAGGCTCTGGTGGGCATGGGGAAGGGGCTGGAGTAGGACCTGGTACTGGGGTTGGCTTTTTTGTTGGTCTTTCAGTTGGTGCTTTTGTTGGACCATGTGTAGGCCTCTCTGTTGTTATATCGGTTGGTTGAGTGGATGCTGATGTTGGTTCACGAGTAGTCCTATTAGTGGGAGTCACAGTTGGTCTCTCAGTGGGGGTAGAAGGGGGTTTTGAGGTAGGTTCTGGTGGACATGGCGAAGGTGCCGGTTTTGGGCCTGGCCTTGGTGCAGAAGTAGGACTCGGCACTGATGTGGGCCTTTCTGTAGGTCTTATAGTTGGTTCATGCGTTGGAGCGTGAGAAGCCGTCTCAGTTGATCTATCAGTCATGTGTGTTGGTGGCTGAGTTGACGTTTTTGTTGGTTTATAAGTGGTCCATCCAGTGAAATCCTGCGTTGTTTCATGAGTTGTCCAACTGGTAGGCTTATGGGTGGGCCTTTTGGTAGGCTTGCGGGTTGGTCTTTTCGTAGGTTTCTCAGTGGGTTTTTTAGTTGGAATGTTTGTAGGTTTTTGCGTTGGCTTTGTTGTAGGTTTTCGAGTGGGCCTCTTGGTTGGATTTGTAGTAGGTCCTCTAGTAGGTTCTGGAGTTGATTCATGAGCTGCCGTAGTAGGCTCCTCTGTAGGTTTAAGTGTGGTTTCACTTGTAGGCTCTTTTGTAGGCTCTGCAGTTGAGGTAGTGAATGGAACAGTAGTGGTAAGTACGCAGCCTGCTTGCTCTGGGTGGTCACACACGTGCAGCACAGGATTGAATTCTGTGTGTGGCGGACAGGTCAATATAATTGGTATACCATTAGAGCATTCGTAGAACAGTGAACAATTGGATTCATGCGGGAAGTAGACTGGAATAGAGCTATCTATCTCCGGGCAGCATGCTGAAAACATCAAAGATTTATATTTATAGTAAAATACGGAAGAATGAAAAAGACAAGCAAACTGTTGAGTTGTCAAGAATTTGCTTTTTGATACATGATTAAGTAAGAACTCTCAGAGACCAACCAGTTTCACTCTGAATAACCTGCCATTGGGAGGAGTTATTAGATTTTTTTAAAGATGACCCATCGCAAAGGCAGAACGCCTATAGCGCTCTAGATGTCCTGCGAGAGGATAAATGACGATTCACATTGACCTTGAAATGCTATAGAGTAGACTGTAACTATCTGAGAAAATCATTCCACAACGCTGAGGTGCTTCAAATTTTTTTTTGTAAGAGGTTCCTTCGAAGCGTTGTGAGAATCAAGGTTGAAATTAAACTTTAGAGGAAATGGGGGATAAAATAAGCAAGTACAATCAACACTTGTGTAGTCATATCAAAGTTATTTTAATTTACTTATGATGTTCATACACTCGAAAACTTTACTTAGAATCAGTGACACCATAGCGTACACAGACCGAACGTGTGCTTCAATCTTAGTAATTGGTAGTCTTAAACGAACTAGCAACACAAATAAACAAAATTGATTAATGTAATTCAAATAGCACGTCGATGATCGAAGGCTCATGGTTTCGAAGATTCTTCCAGTTATCGTTCCAGGCTTCACAATACCAAACATCGAATATTCGAAGCTGTCGAAACAACCATAGTCGCTAGTCCAAACAAAAACAAGAGATATGAAACGTATTCTAAAAAAACTGAACTCCTAGGAAGATAGTGGTCCAGACAAAATATCAGCAATTTTCATACAACGTTGTAGAGCAGTGGAATTCAATTTCATGGAGAGTCTCAAGTCATCGCGGTCGATATATCGTAAGCGTTCGATAGGCACCATCAGTGCGGGTGCTCCTCAAGGAACAACATCCAATCTTATCTGCAGCTTCGCTGATGACATCACCGTTCTTTCCTATATGGAACCGGAAAAACCACTACTATCCAGATCCAGAGGCCTTATTTCACATAACATGCTGTTCAGATCAATGATGACAATAATAGAATTTTGGAATGGGGATATACAAACGGCTTTCAGTTCAGTTCAGTTTAAAGCGCATAAGACCTATTCAGCTTCTAGGAATTGACATCTACAATAACATGTCATGGCATGATCCTATTGCCGGCCTTACGGCAATAGGTTGGCGTCCCAGGAACTGGGGGTTCTTGTCAGTTACAGGAAATTATACTCTCCGGAACAGCTACTGCTACTTTAACAGGCCCAGATCAACCATCGCTGGAATACTGCTCGCATGTGTGGGGTTGCGCTCCAAAGCATTCCCTAAAGCTTTTAGACACAATCCAGAAAAGTGCAATAAGTCTAGTGAATGCGCCTGACCTCACAAAGTACCTCCACAGTCTAGAACTTTGAAGAAGGGTGGTAGATTTGGCCCTACTCTATAAATGTTATTATGGCAGATGTTCGTATGAGTTGTCTCGCCAAAGTCACCATTATATCAGATACTATGTTTAATCAACAGGACGGCCTCACCAGGTCGAGATTACAACGCTTCAAACAAGCCTCTTCCAAATATCGTTTTCGAACCTCGAATAGGCATTTATCCTCTCGCAGTGCTCATGAAGCGCGATATGCTATCAGCCTTTGCGTGAGGTTATCAATGAAAAAGTCCTTATTAATAAGACTAGTTCACACAACCTAATTAGGGTAAAAGAAATTTAGCTCCACCAATGTTTTTTGACAACCCCCGGAAAGTATTGGAAAACTTGAGAAACATGTAAACTTTTGAGATGTTTTTCTGCTAATCGCATCGTTTGATTCCATCAAAATCGGTGCTATGCTAATTTTGAGATAACGCAGTTTAATTTTCCACGCCAATAGACAAACCGATACATAGAACATATATATGAATAACGTATTATCTCAAATTAGAAAAATATCGCGAATAAAATACATCCCACAAATATGAATCGGAAAAAGATAACTGGAAGGTTGCTTAAACAAATAGTCGATCAATTCTTACACTTACTAATGAAATGAAATGCAATTTTTTATAAATAAAGCAATTTGGTGGTGTATTGTAAACTTTGCTAATATGATGGCGCTCTCAATCAGAAAGAACCTACAACGTTGAGCATCGTACGCCACAATAATAACCAAGTTCTTATTCATCGGTTCATAGGTTTTATAAGCGGCAACAGGGGTGGTGAGGACGTCAAATCCTGAACTACTGTCCACTTTGCATTTTAACAAATTCATTTCCTGTGACTCCTGACCATAAGCACAGCACTGGTTGGATTTAGGATTTTATGAAAATATTTAAAAAAAAACAAAAGTCTTGAATTAATAAGAGCATGATGTATTGCTTAAGGAAGTAAAGAGTGGCACAATGATTGGCAACTAATAAACAGATAAGATTTGTCTCAAGAACATAGTACTTGAAAATAATTATGTAAATACTCTTTCAGAACCTTATGAAATTCCAGGATTTTATTTGAAAGGAAATCGACGGGCCTGCCTGTCATGTAAATACATGTTACCAAAGTTTAGAAAATACACAGATGCTTGATCACTTTTCATTTAATATTAAATTTCTAAAAGCTTGATATAGCAGCATTCTACATATACAACGTATCTATTTTTTACTTCCCAGGCATTATCGAAGTAAGTCCACGCCAATGGGTGTGGAAGGATTGTAATGACGAACCCTTTCGAATTCGAGATACTGCGTTTTATTGATATAAAATCTTGGCACTAGATTATTACTATGGCAAGGACAGAAAGATGTGAATGTATGTTTTTTGAAATTTGTTCATTTGTGACGAAGATATCATCGAAAAATGACCAAAATAAAAAATGTCTAAACCTGATTTCTGCTCGTTTCTTGGGCAACAGTAATTTTTAAAATTATTTTCTAAGGGTCAAAAATTAGAAAAAGGGGGAGGGGGTAGAGGGAGAAGGTCTTACATTTCTTTGGCGTTCGTGAAATGCATCATATATATATTTTGACCATATCAGAACTACTGAAAAAAGTTAAATTTTATATGATATACAATTTTCGCATAATTATCGATATATCTTCATTTCCAAAATTTCCAAGATTCCCAAGAAATATTATACTTAATTAACACTTCTAAAATTCAACGGTAGGGCTTAGTGAATTGCTACTGATGCACGTGAGATACAGAGTCAACTTACTTGAGACAATTTTTAAGGCTGAATAGTACTTTTTTAAATTATTTATTATCCTTATTCACGTATAATGGAGTAACCCGTAGTTTTAGCGAATCAGAAGCAGGACAAAATAGAGTGTTAGAAGAAACGTGGCGACCTGGCAACCCAGTGCCAATCTGTCAATCCGTTAGCCAAGTTGAACTTGACGTTATTTTTCACGAACCCAGTATAGCAGATGAGGAAAAGTTATGTCGTATTTAAATGTGAGTCTTTATTGACAGCGGGTCAACAGCATTCAATTTTAATTAGTTTGCACTGATATCCAGGATGAAGGGAAAAGTACTCACGTATTGCTGTCGTGAGGGCCATAGCCCCGAGGACGAAAAGAAATCTCCTAAACATTTTCTTCCAGTACTTTAACCCACACTACTTCATATTACTGAATGTGTATATGTGTTGGTAACTAAGAAGAATCCTGAAGGGTGTTTTAATTTTATACATAAATCATATATCAGATAAGGATATGATTGAAGTATTTGTTCAAAATTAGCATACACAAGTTCAATCTTATAAAAAAACCTCCCGCAGTTATTTTATAGTTATGAATCAGTACTTGTGTGGATATTTTTGCCACTTTATCTCATTGATAGATTAAATATATTCGTGTGGAAGATGAAATCCAGGCAAGATATCATTGGAATTCTTCTCACGTCACTCTGATGAGGAGGTATTTTCATATTACGCTTGATAATTATATTAAGTAGGAGTAGTGGTGGGGAAGCAAAGCCTGACAGGTAGGTGAACTTTGGCCCTTTTTGCCGATCTGCAATTTCCGCTAAATAAGGGTTCCCAACTTAGGAGTTTTCCCCCAAATTTAGGGGATAAATAAGTGGGATGTTTTTAGGGGTTTGAATTTTTTAGAGGCTTTTTTGGGATTTTTTCACTCTTTTTGAGATAAATAAATATGTAAAAGTATAGGCCTTCAGACAATTCCAAACTAAATAATATTATTGTTACAAGCCAATCATTATTATTTGTTGATCTAGCGACATCTAGTACAAATATATTACAACTACTCTGTGATGTCTGTCGCCTGTTGTGGTTACTGTGCCTATGCTCACTGCTGTTTTGCGGATCACTGGAAATACGTACTGTCATACTCATGTAGTTATGTACGTTAGTTGTGTTTATGTGTTTTAAGAGAATTTTCAGAGAATCTAATTTGGGGGGGGGGTATTTTAGGGGTTTTTGACTTAAGTTTTAAGGATAAATATTTTTGAGAGTTGGTAACACTGCGCTAAAATACTATTTTGCAAGGATCCTCATCCAAAAGCAGAGTTATAGAGTGCACAACTGCACTTGAAGCTTTTGGGCGTTGCAAGAAAAGTCTTCCTCGAACTACAATATTTGCAGATCCTTAAGCATCTGCTAAACTGATCTTACTGCGCTCCAGCAGCTCATTGAAAATAGTTGTCGAACACTTGTTGTCTATAGTAAGAAACACAATATTAACAGCCTCCCAGTATATTTGCCAGAACTTCTGGTAGTATTTTCAGCAATCAAATATTTCCAATATGTGCTTATTCGAAAGAGTTTTATAATTCCAACTGATATAAACCATTGATTTAAGCTAGAAACCATAAAAAGCCTCTTCTAGATAGTCACATTTCCTGGAATACATAGTTCAATTCAGCACAGATATCTGATAAGTGTCAAGGAAATATAACATTGTTGCGGAATCATTGTTCACGTGTTGAACCCCTTCAGGATAAAATGGACTTTGAAGTACTTGTTCAAGCTCAACTGAATAATGGAGAATTATTATCACTCTTAGAAAAAGTTAATTCATTAAAACTTCGGAATTACTGGCGTAGAGACATCTTTGTACGAGGGTCACGCTGAAAGTTTTTAGATACAGAAAAACTACAAGGTTTTTTTGAAAAACTTTATTCTGTTTTTTCAACATATTCTCCACTTGTCAAATTCTTGTGGACAACGTTCTTTTGCCTCCTCAAATGCAGCGATTGCTTCTTTATCGGTGGAAAAATCACGACCTCGTAACTTTTCTTTGATCTTAGGGAATAAGAAGAAATCGTACGGAGCTAGGTCCGGAGAATGAGATGGGTGAGGCAACAGTTTGACACCCTGTTCAGCAAAAAAATCGAGCAGCGCTGTGGGCGGGTGCATTGTCATGGTGCCATTGAATACCCCGCAGACCAGTCTTTGGACAGCTCTTGCAGAGTTCTTGGAAGACTACAGGAACACATTTGGTTATATTCCATTCAGAAGTAACTGTCCTTTGATTTTCCAAGGCTACCGTTGTGATGTATCCACTTTTGGAAAAAAAGATGCAACCATTTTCTTTCCAACACTCTTGGAACGACGAATTTTTGTTGGAAGCTGCTCACTTTCAAAGCACCAAACTAATGACTGCTGTTTAATTTCGGGATCATATTGATATAACCATGTTTCATCTCCGGTTACGATATTAAAAGTGTTTTTACTTTGCCCATTATCAAATTTTTCAAGCATAAACTTAGCCCAATCAACTGTTGTTGCTTTTGGCTCACTGGTCAGCAGATGTGGCACCCATCTGGAACACCGCTTCCTTAAGCGAAGGTGATTATTAATGATTATTCGGAGAAGGGGTAGAATCCCCAAAGCAACTCTAAACTTTTATGCCATTCTAGTTTTAGTCCTTTTTTATAGTCATACAAAATCATGGCTCGAAAATATATATATATATATATATATATTTGGCTATCTGTCACTCATTGAAAGGTTCAACAAAACCATTCGGCAAGTGTCATTATGATCAAATATTAAATAAAATAATATGTGAAATTGTTCATGATAACAGAGTCGAAGCAGATCATGCTTTCTGGTCGACACCATATCTCAGATTCTAATCACATCTGAGAAATTATTTTATCTATATTGCAGGATATTGACAATTTAATCATGTTTACATGTATTGGTATAGTTCATTCTGGAATCAGTAAAAACGGAGAGCTGTTTGGAAAACTGCAGATTTATATATTTTTTTATAGTAATAAAAATTATTAGTTATTCCGTAAGTTGCTGAATATTGTGGTTTCATTACACCTGAAAGGTTCCTTTGCGAGAAGACCGATCTGGTAATCAGTCAGTTACCCTGTCAAGTACAGTTATTCCTTGGAAAGAATGCCTCCTTTGCGCAACTCATCAAGACAAAATGCTACGAAACAAAAGAAATAACAAAGTCGCTTACCACTGCATTAAATCTGAAAATCCCAACTAGGCGCCTGTGCGAATCTAATATACGAATAACAATGTGTCTGGGCCTGTAATGAACGTTTTTTGACTACTTACAGTCGACCCTATTTAACCATACCTTCATCAGTTCCCTGTAACAGTTTGAATACATTTTTTTAAAACTGCCATGTATGCATTCAGTGGAAAATTGAAAATTTCTGTACAACCAGTGTTTTCAATTTTTTTATGATTTGAGGTGAAAGTTTTTTGGATCAGAGGCGACTCGGTATGACAAATGAAAGAAACAGATGCATCTGAACTACATCAATTTGGAGAACTAATTATTAATATCACAAAACGTCTTTTATTTGTGAAACAATATTTAATTTACATAATTTTATCATAATGATGGAAAAGTTTCATTAAGTCAGATCATTTACAAGCTAAAATAATAGGTGATAGTATCTTATTATAACAAGTGAAATATGAAAAAATTCATTTTATGGTGCTTTTGGGAAAAATGAGCACCTAAAGCAATAATGCCCAGGTCGGTTATATATGCTTGCTTGATTAGATGCTGTAAGGCGACACAAGATTATTATTCATTGCCTTTTGATACCTTAAAAGTCTTTGAATCTTCATATAAAGACAATAGTTAAAGGTCTTCATATTTGATTGTTATTTTCATTGAAAAGTCTTTGATCCGATCAGCCAAAATATTACAGACGGATCATTAACTGAAACTATCATAACTAAATTTCAAATAAATCTAGGTAGATTTCTTGATCAGCTCCTCATAACGCTTTTTGTATGCACCATTAGGATCGTACTTCTTGGACAGCCTTTCCCAATCTTTCACTCTCTTGGACATCAAATACTTGATGACTTTCTCAGATGTTTGTTTTTGTTTATCGCTGCATTTCGAACATCCACTTGCTAGAGCATCTGGTAGAGTCTCTGGAACAAATGGCAGAATGAGTTTCCATGTCAGATGTGAATATTTCTGTTTTGCACTAGCACAAGCGTATGTAGAAAGTAGTTCAGCTAAATATTATACGCAATTACTGATATCATCACTGATTTTTCATTTCCAATGATGTTGACGTTCACTAAATAATAATAATAATAATATCATATGAAATTTTGTGTTTATTCTCTTCTTTTCCCTATTGATTTTTCGATTAGTTTTTCCGAAAAAGGGGTGATAAATTAATATATTTTACATTGAATCATAAAAATAACAAATGTCTCCAAATCTGTGCACTGTTGAGTATGCTAATATCACTAATACCTGTTGATAATTTAATTATCAACATAAAAATTTGTTTCAAAATTTCAGCTCATTTTATTGAAAAAGCTGGAGAAACAGGTGTATTGGACGAACCTCATAACATCTGAAAATAATATCAACAGATTTTTCAATTAAGAAATATATGCTACAAGCAGAGTGGACAAGCAAGTTGTATGTTAATCTACACATATTTAAATAAACTTATTATTTCCATGGATAGCACACTCACTCATTGAGGTGAGTAAATCGTAAGCATATCCATACACCATCACAAATAAGGAGCGATCTGTGAGAAAACTATCCAAACAGTGGCACAGAATCGAGAGTTTCCATGAAGCTCTATTGCTCTGCTCCACATATGTGTGAAGTAGGTTAGAAGATCTCCCGCGCATCTATGCTTCATATTGGACTTGATGCAGAGCAGAGTCACAGGTTTCTATTACTGGTTATAGCTTGCAAAGGACAGGTGTAAGCCTGCAGGGCAACATTTTATGAGAATTGCTGGTATTTGATCTATATCACTAGCTTTGCTGGTGTTGGAATCACATCTTTGGCATTTTCAGTGTACACTGATTGTACTTGTTGTAGTGCCTCTTTGAAAGTTTATTGTAGAATTGACAGCAAAAGTCTGTACCTGGGTGTCTGCTTTTCCTTTCGGGGTGAATTCGATGGACCCATTCGCTCTCGTCGATGGTGGTTTGACTAACAGTATTGGCTATAGTCCAAAATGATCTGGATGAGTTTGGACATGAGTGGAGTTTGTTCTGAGCTTTCTAATACTTTGAAATAGCATAGATTTATTACCAAATTGGTTCAAGCGCTTTATGGGATTTTCGACTTGATGTTGGATTCTTATTAACGTTGGCTCCTCGTGGGCAAAGTTTTTGCGCATGTCGCAATACTTTCTCCAGCGATGTCCTGCTGGACTCGTTGAAGTCTAAGGCGAAATTACGGTTTGACAGAAGGGCTGGCGTAAAGTCCACTGTAGCAAGTATTTCTGGGTTTGCCTTACATTATAATCAAAATAGCTCTGAGCATTGACTGAAGTATTTGCAAATACATGAAGCAATGCTTTGGGGAAAAGCTCGGTGTTTGGCATAATATATGTTTGCCAAGTCCCAAAATGCCTACCTGAGACCGTGGGAGCGAGGAGATATACTTGCTCCTAAACTAGAGACAAGCTCCTAGATCGAAAAGATGCGCCCATCAGGGGAGATGAGACTTTAGTTTCATAAGAGATAGTACTGACAACATAACAGTTGATTCTGGAGCAATGAACCTTTAGATATTCTAAAAAGGTTTCATTTACTATTACGAGGCGTAACGGAGACTTTTTGTTCAGTGAAATCGTGAAGTCGAGTATATCAGATAATAATACACTGACACGGTGGATTTGAGATTACTTAATTCTTTTGATTTATATTATTACTGTGAAACGTCAGACAGCTTAAGGATATTATACTGATGAATTAAAGTAGGAAGAAAAAACGTACGATTATTCAGAAAAGAATTATAATCAGCAGTTCTGAAATCTGATCACAATCTTTAACAGACTGTGAAATATTCAGTTAAAATGGAGTACTATGTAGTAAAAGCCTATAAAACAAATTAGCTCATATTTAATGAAAGCGTGCTAGGCATTAAAAGTACTCTAAAACATGAAAAAAAAATCAAATGGGTCAAATTTGTTTGGAATGTATTGTAAATCTACCATGTTCGCAAATCAATGTATTGTAAAATTTCACAGCTATTGATAATATAACAATGTTGATCTGTTTTGAAGGAAAATGTGTAGATATTAACTCATCTCTAACAAGTTAACAGGGTAAAAAAATAAAATAGATCATTTTTTAAGAAAACTGATTCAGTTTTCATATAATCCCTTCCTGCTAACCACCCATTCCTCATTATTGAACCCATAAAAAAATTAAAATAATCAGGGACAACAGAGCAAAACAAAATTTGAACGTTTTTCATTTATTTTTTTGGTCATCAGTGTCGTCACTAAGCCATTTTTCAAAAACTACAAAGCATCCTCGAATTATAGATTTTTCGTGATTATAATACTTCCTCGCCTATTGACGGAATCATTACAATCTCAGATTTTGTGACCACGGTAGTTCCTTCGTCTCTGTGTGGGAAGTAAAAGTATACTGAAATTACGAATTGCAGATTTGTAACATTAAATTTGTTAGCACTTTTTGTACATTTAAAAACTGGACATACATAATATTTGAGAGGTACTTCACAGTTGAACATAATCTCTACCTTGTAGTGCGTTGTTTGTATTTGTGTGTATTCGAAGTACTTTTATTTATTTATGTACAATTTTTATTTTTATCTCTACTCGGCGTTTATTCCGAGTATACACGTTATTTACAAGCTTTATTCAACTTGCAATGTATGTATTCATGTAACTATGTGACTGTTTGTTCGGTGGAACCTTGAAACCAATTTTGGAGCAGATCTCTTCAACCGATTGAGCTGAAATTTTGTATACACGTTTACTTTGGATGACAATGGATGGTTAGCTGTGTGACGTCACTCAAAATTCAATATGGTGGAACACCCAAGATGGCACACTAGATATTTTTAATGCTCTCCTATAAATAGGTATCAAATGAAAGGACTTGGTGAGAATATGAATGAGTGTAAAAAAAGATGGTGATCACAAACTCCATTCCTCTAATCCGTCTGAAATTTTGGTGTACTCGGGTTTTTGCAGATCTGTCCAACGATAACTAAAAAGTTAAAAATAAATTAAAAGTAAAAAACTTTTTCAAAAACAAACTTTTATTTAAATGTGTGCTTAAAAGAATAAAATAAACTTCTCCTTCAATTCTTTGACTATCAACTTATAACGTAATTACACAATTTAAATGATATAAAAACATGTCGCGAAACTTACCTGCGAAGTGAATTAAACTAAATAACTAGATGCTTAAATCTCGCGACTAGCTTAAATATCGTATAAATTGTGGGATGACATTATAAGCTGATAGAAAAAGATTTTAAGGAAAAGTTTATTTTATTCTTTTAGCGCATTTAAATAAAAGCTTGTTTTAAAAAAATATTTTCACTTTTAATTTACGTTGGGTCAAGGTGTTTCTACAAATGTTATCCAGTGAGCAAATATCACAATTTACGAAATACATATTGTCTACGATAAATTATTATTGTCGTTACGTGCAGCTAATTATGTATGTGAAAGCTGTAAGCAATAAAGTCATATGTTGCATTAGCTGTACATAATTCTAGTACGGGGAACCATAGACTACTCTACCTCTATCATTTTTCGTCATTAGGATCATCATTTTGGAAAAGATTGCAAATTGGTCGCTCTTTCTTTCAAAAATTTTCAAAAGAATACTTTACGATAAGAGTTATAATTCAATATTGACTTTCGAGGTGAATATATTCTACACTCAATATACAACGCCATGCTTTAAGATTTTGTGGCCAAGTTTTGGTTACTGGATGGCCATTTGCCCACTCTCACACATACTCAAAAAATGGTTATTCCACGCACCGCATCAACAATAAGTTCATTCGTTCCTCTAAAATAAGATTACCAGCTTATATCAATCTTGCATATATTTTGATTAAAAAATAGTTTGATGAGAAGTCCTAGAACTTACTTTTGAGCTCTCTTCCTTCCGCTGTACAGGGCCCCTCCTCCATTAAACATTTAATATAATTCGTTAGCACTCTGTCGTTTTTCAAGATTCTCTCCACGTCGACATTGTCGTATTTACTGGTATACACATTATTTGCAGATGTTAGTCCTAGTAAAATCAAAGAAAAAACGAGTACACTGTATTGATGCATGTTGCAGTATGACTGACGTAAGTTTATTGTAGCCAAGATCTTATGAAACAGTCTTCGGAGGTACCTTCGTAATAAGTAAGAGTGGTACACGAAAGAAAGACTACTCGATGCGAAGGCGCTTGACCCACTTTTGCTTGAAGCGAGAGTTGAGGAAGGACCGACAGTTCCACTCGAAAGTCTTGCGAATACTTTCTTCACTCATGTTTTCATCTTATATTTTCATTGCAACATAAATGTTATCTTGTTTCCATTGGGGCATAATACAAATACATCTCCACTCATATATTATATTGGACACATATTTCTGCATTTTTGAATCTTTTGTAAAACTGAATGCCTCATAGGAAATCTAAAAAGCAGACTACGCACTATGAGTAACCAAGCGTAGTTTTATTACTGAAAATAAGAAGTGTTAGTTCTATATATTATAATTATATTAGTGTTTGATTTGATCAAGGTTTGAAAATTAGTAGTAATTAATTCCACTTTTGGATACTTCATCAAGGCGTTAGGAACGTCAGACAGCACAGTTTTGATGGAATTTCAAGTATTCCCCATTCATTGAATCAATCGTATCAATTGTAAATGATTTTGCATAGCTAAAATCTTAGTTTCTGGATGCGTCTATCCCTTCCCAAAATAATTCTTGCGTACGTTCTGGTTTTCAATATCTCTTTCCAAGTACATATCTTATCTAAAAAACTATGAACGTCACATCTGATTGTTGTATTGAGTGGAGACTTAAGACGTGACGATTTTTATATTCATTTCACAGAATTTAAAATTCCTCTTTCCTCTTTCAAATTTCTTTAAAACGGGTTTATTGGTAATTCGCTTTTTCCATGACGACAGCTGTTGGCCATAGCTTACTCTGTTGCCACCTTGACATACGTCAAACATTTTTTTATCCATTACATGCCAAATAACCCTTACATTCTGTTTCATCAAGCTTGATATTAAATCCACAATTCATAAGCAAGATAAATAATGGGCATAATTATTATTTTGAGTTTCAAGATTATCGAATTCCATTTCTTCCAATATTGCCAAAGGGCTGTAGATTATAACAGCATAAAAGATATGACGTCACACCTATTGGTGACTCGGGAACAATGTGGTTAGAAAATCCTCCATTACACAGAATAGCATAAAGGACGAATTTTAAGAATTTTAAAATTACAAATCATTCTCATTCTCATTGCAGCACAAAAAAATTTCTCCGAAATATGACTATGAGGATTCAATATAAGCGAGTTAAATTTAAAGTGTTAGTTATAGTTTGAAAGCGAAATGCGAATCGATACTGTGGAAGGTTAGTCGAATGAGTCACTATGAAAACAGGAGAGGAGGAGGATGAATCGACGTAGTTGACGAGGTCTTTCAGGTTTTAGGTGAAGGATGAAATTGCAACTCCTTGTTTATACCCTTTTTCCATTCTAATCATAAAACAGATATCCGAAATAGAACAGATCATTAAGAAGTGTTGACTCTTGTGAATCTTTTATGTTGATGCATGAGTCATGAAATGAGAGGAAAAGTTACTTTTACCTCAGTGTCAGCTTGTCATCACAATGGAACACATACTTGAATAGATGCAGCTGTTTGATGGAGAGTACGCAGCTACTGCAACATTGTTTGCCTTGCAGAGCCATCCTGAATACACCCAATAAATGAGCAATTTCTTGGGGAATCTAGTAGAATACGATTTTATTAATAATTTTTTATTTTAGATTGCTTTCAGTAGTCGGTAACTTTTAAGCATACATTTTCAAACAGTGGAACTGTTCGTTGTTGCAATGTTGCAGCAATGCATGAGGTACTCATTTCGGGAAATAATGTTATTCATCTGTTTTGGATTGTTTATTGTTGTTTTGAAACTTTCAGATCTATTATACGGACTACGAATAAGATACTATTAGATGACTGAAAACTTGCGTGCTCAGAATAGTACTCGTACAAACAATTTAGAGCATCTCGATTTACCAGTAAGGGAAAGTTTACGCAGATGTGAAGACGCTTTCCTTTATCATGGTTGTATAACATTTTTTATCATTCCATTTCAACTTTATATCTATTATTATATATTTTTATATACACACAAAATGAAAAAATGATATATTTGACGTTTTACCAGTTATTGAAATATTAGAGAGGATTTTACCCGTATACATTAAGTACTTTGTATGCATATCGCTAGTTGCATGAATTTTTCCCACCCCTGTTTTATGAGAAAATGGGCATAAGTTAGGAATATTCTTGTATATGTAGATAAAAAGTCTCTATCGCTTCCTGTATTGTTTGGTAGAATTTGATTTTATTATCGCAAGACTATATCAGGTCCTTGTAGGTTGAAAATAATCCATTGACATCTGTTGCTCCTTCTGATAATCTTGATTTTGAGGAAATT